>OY744552.1:27683444-27690944 GCA_963556195.1 Sepiola atlantica | reverse complement strand
GTGTGTGTGCGTCTAAAGTCGAAGATCAAGCGCACTGTTGTGAGAGCCGTCGCTTTGTACAGCTCCAAGTGCTTAGCGATAAGGGGAAGGCGTATCGACGATTCGCGGTCATGGAAACCAAAATGCTCAGCTGGATGTCTGGAATTAAACTGCTTGACAACGTCGCCATCGTACCGATTGAGAACAACATGAAGAAATTACGGTTTAGGTTTTTTAGACAGTGATGGCCATCAATGGCACCGCCGCGAAACTTGCCTTCGCATCAGAAGTCGTCAAGTAGCGACCCAGGGGATGCTCGATGGTGAGATGGGCAAACACCCTGCACAAAGACCTGTATAAAAACAGGACTGTACCCAGATAAAGACTGTGATCGTGTAAAGAAAAAGCAAAGGATATATATATATATATATATATATATATATATATATATATATATATATATATATGATAATATTTATGAAGCGTGCCCGGTGATAAGCATGCTAGATAACAAAATAATATCAAGTAAGATGCATAGATACTTATAATAGACCATCCATTACCCATTGTTCGCTATTCACTGTTACCACCACATCTATATTAATAGATTACGTCACAAAGTGCTAATGTCATCAACTCTGAAAATAAGCCAGCAAGCAAGATAACAAGCAAGCCGGATCAACATAGTTTTAGTAGTATATAGAAGATATTTGTGTAATATACTTTTGGAAAGTATACTACAGAAAAATGTTCGTGTTTAATTACATGGAGATATTCATCAGGCCAACTACAACATTTGCACAAATATTTTACATTCACATCCTACCACTTAAAGCTGTTAGTTTTGTTCCCTTTAACAATCTGCGTAGCCATCTTCTCCCACTAGAGTTTAACTGATCTCTACTAATAATTTTACCGTTCATTCTGAAGTAGCTTAAGCAGCCAGTGTTTAGATCACCTACACTAGATGTATTTTGCTCACTACTACAGAATAAAGTGTATGTCTACAGTTTGAAAAATTTTTGATTCTGCGATTAAGTAATTTTTTGCATTGTAAAACTTCAAAATTTCTAGTTTCTCGTGCAGACATCAACTACACGGATCGTCAAATAATCTACGTAGATGAATTGTAGATTTTTTATTCGACAACCAGTAAACGTCTACTATGGTTCAGTTTCCCAAACTGGTTAATAATATATCTATGTTTATGTAAAATATTTCAGATGAAATTGTGGAGGTTTACAACCTGACTTGCGTAATTTCGTTGGAATTTCAAGAAAAAAGGTTACATAGCTACGAAATATTTGTCAGAACAAATCTAACCTTATTACACAATATACAACAGGGTGTTTGGAAAACCTATAGTATAAGTTCAGAATGATGTGTGGAAAGGAGTCTCTTTTTGTGGGTGGCTTTCGTAATAACACTCCATTACTAGTCTAACATCTTCCTCTGCTCATATCTACTTATTTTGTTATACATGTTACCTGAAATAAGAACACTGGCATGCAGGATGCCGACCGGATCGCCCATGTTTTCTATCAAAAGAGTCTCTCTCGATCATGATGTTCAAGTGTTTGTTCTAAGCCCCACGTGTCTTATATTTGTTTCGTGTCATTATTTCCATGTTTTGTTGAAGTATGTGGAAACACTAGGATCAGGATAATTTTATCTGTGATTCTGTCACAAGTATACTGTTTATAAATCCTATGAGTATAAATACGATTGCACTTTCACACATATTGTATGTGTAAGATATTTCTAATAAAGAACATTGATCAGTACTGTTTCTGTGCATATATATATATAAACATTTAAACCGGTTTACGCAAATAATATTACGTTTCAGCTTCCTAACGCCTTGTCAGAGCCGAGAAATAATGATGAAAATAAATTCGTGGAGTGGATATAAAAAGAAACAAAAACCAAAAATCCGTAAAAGTCCCCAGAAAAAATAACAGCAGCTCGGCGAGTTTACAATCATGCCTTCCCGAATGATATCGGTCAAACAGTCTAGCAGCATTTTTCAGAATAATTAAATATAGTAGGAGGCGATAACAGTTGAGCGTGTCATTTTTGCTGTATCTTTATTACTTGTTATTATTATTTCCTTTTCCCGCCATTATTTTTGTTTATTTATTTATTCTCCGTAAGTAAATATGAAAGTGTTATGTTTTTTTCTTACAAATAGACCGCATTTTAAAGGCTAATTTTTTTTTTAATCATTGCCAATATTCATATATATATATATAAATTTACACTACACGCATATAATATGCATATATATATATACACATTATATATATATATAGAGAGAGAGAGAGAGGGAGAGAGAGAGAGACAGAGACAGAGACAGAGACAGAGACAGAGAGAGAGACATTACTAAATACATGTGTATGCGTGTATGTGTATTATGTGTTATGCTTGTGCGTATTCTTTTATAGAAAAAAAGGTTTAGTAAATCTACATAAAATCTAAACGTGTATTTGTATGCATAATTGACCAGGGAAAACAATGGGAGTGGTCCTGAATCTCTAAGTGACTCTTTGAGAGAGCTATCAGGGCATATCGCTGTTAAAATTTCAACTTTATCCTATTTTTATAAAATTTAAGTTCTATGTATAAAATTTTCTGCTGAAGACAATGGAAGTGATCACATATCTTTTAAAAATCAACATATCTGAATTGTTTCGTGGGGATAGTATCAGACTGAAAACACCGGTTGTGCATTTTCGATTCTACTTCCACTCCGATTAAAAAGAAAACTATATGAAATCGAAGAATATATTCTTCCTTTTTTAAGTATAATAAAATGTAAGTGAAGAATGTTGGTATATTTTATACGTCGTGCGTCTCCGTCTGTCTGTTCCCCCCTCTCTTTTTTTCTTTCTTTCTCTCTCTTTCTCTCTATCTGTATATATATATATATTTATATATATATATATATATATATATATATGTATGTGTGTGTGTGTGTACATGTCTGTTCCTAAAACCGCAGACATACTATGGAGTGTACCTTTAATAAAATATACATGTACAATTTGCACGTGAGCATAATGGAAGTAGTTCTGCGTTTCTAGCTGCCCCTTCAAAGAGTAAATGACACTTTTCTAACATGTTAATCTTTTCATAAGCGTTAGATTAAGAATATAAACATATATATGAATGCTTAGCGGGGAAGATATCTAACTGACAATATCAAGGTTTCTTTTAAAGTAACCTTTCCTTAATATAATGTTGCATATGATGCGATTATACACTCTAACCCGTGTAACGCCTGGTAACTCTGCTATTATATATATCATATATACACACAAATACATACACACATGCACCCATACATATACTGATACAAACATACACATATATTTATACACACATTAACGAAACTGATACCTCGTTATAAAATATTAAAAGCCCAGCAAAACAAAACAAATTCGCATTTTACAATCGCTTTTTTTACTTTTCTTGTTGGTCTTTTTCTTTTTATCCACATCAATTGCTAGAAAATAAGAGTAACATTCCTACTCTAATAGGAGTACAGTACAATTAAGTTATATTACTTATATTTCATATTCATTTCTCTCTCGTTCTTTATTGCTCTCTGTATATTTAGATCTATGTCTATATTCTATATATTCGCTATAATAAAAGAGAGCGTCTGTGTCTGTGACTGTCTGTTCATAGAAAGACAGACTAGAATGGGTACTTAAAAGATAAAGGTTTATACAAATGTAGAACTTCCCTAGAAATAGGAATTTACTTGTGAGTGATACTTTAAAAGACGACTTCACAAATGTCTGAATTGCTTAGTTCAGACAGTATCAGATTGAAAACATCGAGTGAGTTGTTTCGATACTTAACTCCCCTCCCCCCGATTTTTATACATAAAATTATATGAAATTAAAGAATATATTTTCTATTTTTAATATAATAAAATGTAAGTAAAGAATGTTGATATATTATATATATAGTGATTGTATTGATGCTTCATAGATTTTAATCCAGTGTTTATACAATAGTGCTCAATAACAAGTAGAGCTGCATTATAGTATAAATTCTTTTATTCATACAAACATTATAGGCTGTATATTTACATAAATGTTTCAGCTGCTACTTCTTACGAAATAGCGCTTGCCCAGGCCACGTAAAATCTAAAAATGCTGAAAGTGATAAGATAGTTTAGCAATTATTTTTTGATTTTTGGAGGGTAGTAGAAGAGGGAATGAAAAATATAAAATCGGCCAATCATTTATCCACTTTTAACTCAACATTTAATTAGTACATATACATCAATTTAGATTCTACTGTTTTTCTCTTTCATTCCAGACGTTGACTCACCATATTACTTTATAATACGGTAATAAAACCCAAACGCCGTTCACTGTGATTGAGTTCGGGTGAATATTCCTTACCTATATTGAATAAGTAATACGATATCAACTGCTTACCTAAATACAAATACACATAAACACATATATATATATATAAATATATATAAATATGTGTATATATACATATATATACATACATATATATATACACGCATATATACAAATCATCTTCTCTCTCAACCTCTTTTATGTATCATTCTATAAACATACATATAAACACACATAAACACACATATATGTATACACATATACACTTATATTTTTCATTTTATTAATCTAGATATAAACGTACATACACACACCTATATATATATATATATATACAGACACATAAATACTTACATACTAACACGTACACACATACATACATGAATGTATATCATTATCACTGTATAACTTATATATACGTGAAAATATAACATACATCTCAGAGAAATATATAAATAAAAATATTTAAATAAGAAGATTAGAAGATGAAAAGTGAAAACGTGAAAAATTAGATTAGATAAAAAATTAAACATTTAAAATATAATATACATAAAACCTATAATTATACACCCTCACCAATTAGTTACACACATATTTCATCGTTCCATTTTTTGTATATTTTCCTAACAGATATATATATATATATATATATATATATATATATCAGACGTATATATTTATACATCGCAAACTAATGGCTTAGATAATCATATAATTATATATATATATATATATATATATATATATATATATATATATATACATACATATATATATATTGTTATGGTGCCGTATCTATAACGAACCTTTGTCCATTTTCAATAAATACTGGAAGCATTTAGGCTTCTCAGTTGTCGAGGAAACTCCAGTCTAAACTGTCATTCAAGACTGACGGTCCACTTCTCTTGTTTGTCGGTGGTATATATTTTTCTCCAATATACTATTTTTACTTAACTCCCGTTTCCGTTTTTTCAATCCGGCCCGTAAATAGACCCACAACAATTGACGGCGAGGTATTCGAACTTACACGGGATCCGACAACACCAACTGCCGACGAGATATTCGAATTCACACCGGAATGAACAACAATTCGCGAAAAACCTTAAAAAGGACTTCACAAAACTGGCTACGAGGTATTCGAATTTACACAGGAACCCACAACAACTCGAAAAAAAACTTTAAAAGACCTCACAAAAAAGGGATTTTCACGCCTCAAACACAAGCCAGCCTTATAAAAATAAATTACTGCCGAGTCCTTCTTATTGGTGCGGTAGCCTGCATTAAGTAACAAAATGTCCATTTTGTTTTAAAACCTGCCTGATTTGTGAACAAATCGGACACAAAAGTTCGCATTGTAGATTCACTGTGATTGACCTCGGAGCAATATGCCCTACCTATGTTAGATAAGTAATACGATATAATGTACTAAGCAAAATAAAAATACTAATAAATATTTTCTATAAATAAAAGAATTTGTACTAATATATATATATATATATATATATATATATATATATATATAGTAAATTATGAAAATATATTTATGGCAATTGAGCTATACAAAGGCTTACGCATTTTATAGCCATAGGAAAACGTCAAGCTAAAATGCATTTTAGCCTGACGATTCCTTACGAGGATAAAACACGGAAGCCTCTGTGTATCTTAATTGCCATACATATATTTTCATAACTTACTACCTTGCTCTAATCGCATATTCAACACTTGTTGAAGAAAATACTGAAAATCGATACATATTTATGTCGATACATAAAATAATATATATTGTTACATGTTAGCGTATGTTAGAGAATAAAATAAAACATTAAAAAGAAACGCTAATATTTCAAAGAAAGATATTAAAAACCAAAAACAAAACAAGAGCAAACACACAGACACAAATGACACCAATTAAGGAGCAGCAAATCATCTTGGATAAAGAGCAATTCAGCGAGATACGCTCCAGACATCAAACGATCCTACTATGAGAGATGTCGGCGGTGCAAGATCAATGCGAAAGCACAAGCGACCTTTAAACAGACAGTCATAAAAAAACAGATAGTGATAAAACAAAAACAAACAAAAAAGGGAGGAGTCCAATTCAAAGTAACCCCCCCCCACTCAGATAAGTGACATTTCTTTCATTGCCTAAAACATTCAAATGCTGCAAACCCGTTTGTTTTATTTTCACTGTTCATATTTAAGCTCCATGATAATAATTTCATTATTCATTTAAATAAATGTTATATGTATTTAATAATTTGTTGAGTTCGTTATTCACACTTGTTGTTGTCAATCACGTAAATATTCGAACCTGAGAAAAAACATTTTTTTATTTTATAAACGGAATTATTGTGTGTCCCATTTACATCGCTGATGTGATAAAAACACCTGATCGCAGAAAGAACACTCAGTTGTGCCATATTAATATGATAAAACCCTTCTTCGAACGAAGAAAAGATGAACCCATTTTGCCGATTCACTCCAGATGTGAACCAACCTTTTTCTCTGGCGATCGACGCAAGCGACCGAGGAATTGGTGCTGTGTTGATGCAGGTGAATGAGAAGGGTAATACACGTCCAGTTAGCTATTACTTCAGAAAATTTAGTTGACATCAGAGAGAGTACTCCAGGATAGAAAAGGAAACCTTGACCCTTTTATCTTGTCTACAACACTTCGAGGTCTATATCTCAGCCTCACTTAAACCGACTGTCGTGTATACCGACAACAATCCACTAGTATTTATAAATAAAATGAAAAATAAAAAAACGTAGATTCTTATCCTGGAGCTTAGCGCTATAAGAATATAATTTAGAAATCAAACATCTTAAAGGTATTAACAATAAATGTGCAGACGCCGTTTCTCGAGTCTAAAAATCATAGTCGTTTCAGGAAAAATGAAATCAAGGAAACTCTTGATTTTATTTTTTCAGAGGTGTGAGGATGTTACATTTTAGCGGATTTTAGAGAATAAAATAAAACGTTTAAAAGAAACGCTAATATTTCAAAAAGATATATTAAAAACAAACAAAACAAAAGCGAACACACAACCACAAAGAAATGCTTGATCCTAAATTGATTTAACAGTGCTATATTAGCAGCAGTAGTATAACCCCCTTCCCACCTTAATAATAGATA
>OY744552.1:27668444-27678444 GCA_963556195.1 Sepiola atlantica | reverse complement strand
TTTTTTTATTATTTTTATTTTTATTAATTTTTATGTTTTAATTTTTAATGTTCTATTTCTTATTTTATTATTTGGTACGGATATAGATGCATACACACCAACAAGGGTGTCTGAATGGATGATTGTACCGGTAGGTTATGCCATTACACCGAAACCTTGAAAATGTTGACCCCATGTTTAAATTTATCGATATTTAGGAAAGAGTTTTTTAAAGAAACCTCGTACGTGTTGGGTGCGTAGATGTGCATGTGTATGTGTGTATATGTACGGAGATCCACGGTATACATATCGGCATGTTTTTAAATACACCTAACCGATTGATTTGGTAATTATTGTGGCCTTGCATGTCGGTAATAATAAAGAAGAACACAGTGGTATAATTAACAAAAGTGTATTAACAGAAGTATGTTACAGGAGTACGCATCATGTGTTTGGGGTCATAACTGCCACATTTCGCTTCCTCTGACGCTTAGATGTTACTATATTTATTGCGTCTGGGTAAGTCGATGTATTCTTGAAATAAATAGATCAGCTTACCCATGACACCCACCTCTTTTTAGCCTAGGCTCCGTAAGGGGTCATTTTTTTATATTTAGTTTAGTTTCATGAAGTCAGTACTTTTTCTTTTCCTTTTTAACGTTCGCCTTTGAGAAATTTCTTGTTGAACTGGTAACTCGAACGTCTATTAATTTTTCTGTAGTTGTCTAAAGTCTCGGTAAATATTTTTCTAATTTTGTTTAAATGTCTCTTATGGGTAAATGTTTGTCCTTTCACCATATAGAGCGCATTCCGAATTATTTTCACTACAATCACGATTTCCCAAAATGACTTATTAGTCTTAAACATTCGGAAAAATCATTTTCTCTGATTTGCAAATGTCCTTTTTTGACATTTATTTTTTGTTCCGGTTTCTGATGAGTTCGTAACAGTCTGTCAAAAATCGTTTTGACTTTTCTTGATAACATAGCTTCCGCTGATAGCATGCGAGATGGAACGTTATCATTCGGAGTCATTCTATACACTTGCAGAACATTCCGGATTGCTTTCTATGTGGGAGTACCCCTCGCTTTTAACGCTATTTTAAAGGTATCGACAAACCATTACTTGTTGCGTGATATGGCGCGATTTTGAGATGTTCCACTATAAACGACTGGCAAAACCTGAGTTCAGTTGATGTGAATTGAGTACCTTTATCCAATGCTACACAATCCACGACTCCGAAACGTGCGAACAATTCATGCAGAAACACAATTGTTGTTTATGTCGTTGGTGTTTACACTTAATTATCTCTGCTCATTTAATGAAACTATCCACTACAACCGATAATATAACCTGCCCCATGGCCCAGCAAAGTCAATATGGATCGTTGACCACAGTCGATCTGTTTTAGATAATAGTTTGAATTTTATGGGAGGCGTTTTAGCTTCTAACACACACCATTTATGTAATTTCACTGTATTCTCGATATCTCGATCCATGTTTGTCCAGTATACGTAACTACGCATAAAGCTTTTCATCCGTGATATGCCTGTATGCCCAACATTAAATTCTCGGAGAATATGTTTCTATAATGTCATCTGAATAACCACAATTACTGTACATTACTACACCGTCGCAAATAGAATATGCTTTCGGAATTTAAATTCTTTTCAATTATTCCCTTTTTAATATTTTTTTTTATAAAAATCATCGTTCATCGCCTTTGTCTTTATCTCTGCTAGTGTCACTGGAAGTTGTTTAACGATAGTACACAATATGTTTTTCACCTCAGTTTGTAGAGAAGCGATTACAGTGTCCTAAAGGAGTCCACAGATTTCGGTATGAATCTAGATAGTCCGTCTGCATGACTGATTTTTGCAGATGGGAGATTATCCATCTTGTAGCTATAGTTTAGGAAAATGATTCGCCATATTTGTAATCTGTTAGTCATATGTGTAACGAAACCCTTTCTTCGAACCATACAGTGTTAATAAAGGTTTATGATCAGTTTGTAATGTAACTCTTCTGCACGAAACGGTGAAACTTTGTTACTGCAAAAATAATGCTCAGTGCTTATTTTTCTATTTGGAGTAGCTGTTCTCGGCAGGTAAGTGTATGCGAGAAGCATGTGCTATCGGCTTCGGCGAACAGCTGTCGATTTTCTTAAATATCTCCTTTATATCCAGTCTTTATATTTCTTTAATAATTCGTTTAAAGGCGCTCGTAGGGTGTGGATACTTCGAATAAATACGTTATAGTAACTGGCTAACCCAAAGAAACTCTGCAAAAACGATATATTTTCTGGTGCTTGTATATTCATTGTAGCAACTGCTCACTATGGGTTGCGTCTTCTCCCATTCGTGTCTATTATTTGTTCAATATATCTAATTTGTTTCATAAAGAACTTACATTTCTCTTCTATTAGTTTGAAACCATAATCTTGAATTCTTTGAAAAACTTTATGTATGTGCACTTTATGTTGCTCCATAGTTTACTAATTATTAAGATATTATCCAGATAGGCCGTTGAAAACTCAAGACTGCTCAGTAATGCGTCCATTCTCTGTTGAAATATAGCCTGCATCACCTTGACTCCAAACGGTAGTCTCTCAAATGTGTGTATCCTTTGTGCGTATTTACACACAATAACTTCGAACATTCTTCGTCCACCTGGATCTGCAAATATGCGTCGTTTAAATCTACTTTAAAAATTATTTTTTCATCCAATCAACTTCATGAATATTTCTTCCAGCCTATGGAACGGATAATGGTAATTTCTCAATGTCTGGTTCGATCACGTTGAAAAGTCGTCACATACCAGAATTTTTTCATTCGTTTTCTTTACGTATACTGTTGGTGAAGCCCATTCACTATATTCAACTCTTGGTAGCATTCTCCTTTTCTTGAGCCTATTCAATTGTAAGTCGATTTTTTTCTGACGCGTATGGAATATTTCGCTTGTTTTAGAAAATTGGTTGTATACCCGGTTTCAACTGAAATATAGCAATCATTTTATTGCATCTGTCAAGCCCACCAGACAAAAAAACTTGTATAAAGTTCTTTTTCAATTCTTTAAAAATTTATCTGCGGAATATTTAATTTTTACATTCTGGCAAAAAAGAATTTATCGGTAAATCCCATAGCTGAAACCTCTCCATCCAGTCTGTGCCTAATAAATTAACCGAATTATTCATCACTAATACTTTTAGTTCCAGGGTCTTCCCTTGACGTGTGACTGTTGTTATCAGTTCGCCTTCGAATTTAATTTGCACTCCGGTTACGCTTTTTGCAATTTTCTTAGCGCTCAATAAAGTTGGCTTGCCGATTTTCCTTGATTAAGTATTACTAAATCGGACCCTAAGGTGTATTGCATTTATATATTTCTATTTAATAGTTTCACTTGAGCAAATCTAACATTTTCAATTTCGCTGCACTTGGCGATTCTGATAAAACTTTTTGTTTTATCTTTTCTTTTGCAATGCGTACTCTTATGCTCTATGCCATTTCATATAAAGCATTTACTAGTTTTATAGGGGCAATCACTGTACCAATTAATCTGTCCGCAACTGAAGCACGGTTTAGGGGGTAGACTACTTCTCTTTTGACTATCAAATTTAACTGGTGAAGTCATTTTTTTTTGTTGCCGATTTTTCTGAGTGTGGCACACTCCAGACTGTTCAATTTCCTTTGAATGCTTACGCATGCTAATACACCGTTCGCAGTCCTCGGCTATTTGCTAGTTTGCCAAGAACTCTCTTTCTAATCTCAGAGTTTGTGTTCGGCACTAATCCTTGTGCAAAAATGAGACATTTAAATCTATTAGCACTTAATTCCGATAACCTGAAGTCATCACGCTTATTTACTATGCTAGCAAAAGCTGTATAGTCCTTATTATAGTTTTCTGTAATGTTCTTACACTTTCACCTCTTGTGGAAGACAGATAATCATGAACTAAATGATTTCGTCAACAACTGAATTGCATCAGTTCACTAAATTTTAGCTGGCGTGTCTTTTGAGATAAAATGTAATTTACAAATTTGATAATTTCCACTATTCCCAATTTCCTTAACAGAAACCGAACTTTTTTAGAATCAGTCCACTTTTCACAGTCTGAATTATATACGTTTTCATAACGCCTGAAATTCGAAGCAAAAGTAACCTAATAGTCCGGATCGTAGTTGAATATCTCAATGGTATTCCAAATTGTGGTCTGAAAAAAAACGCACTTTCGTGTGTACCATTGTGCGGCTTTTTTGACGATTTCTGCTGTTGTTTTGGGGTTTGAATGAACATTTCATCGAAACTTTTATTTTGTGCGAGCTGTTCCGCCTGTAACTCTAATCTTTCTGTTTTAATTTTATTTCGAAGAGACGCGTGTAACCGTAGATGTTCATTTTGCTGTTGTTTAAAGAGCACTAAGATTACCTTTTCAAAATCCTCCATATTCCATGGTCACTCGAAATAACCGCCTGTTAATTGTTTCTTTCTTTCTCTTTTTTTCTTTCTTTTCTCTAACCGAATTTGAGAACACGAGTTTCGCCGGACGCATTTTGGCTAGAGATGAATAAAAGTTGCGTATGTGATTATGATAATGTGCGAGTGAGATTATGTATGTGAGTGCGCATATGATGTGTGCGTATTTAGTTTTGTGTATGCGCGTGAGTAAAATTGCCTATATGGTTGATATCGCCAAGTCGTATGTGTCATAATTTTGACATGGCAGTTTTTAGTTGATTAACTTAAAGATCCCTCCCCTTCGCCCGCCATAGTTAAATATAAGTTTTAAATTTTCCCCCTCTCTATAAAAGATGTATCAAATTTGTTGCTACTACCACCATCTATGATTGTATTGGAACTGTAGTAGGGAAATTCAATTTTCTATCAGTCTCAAAAATGTAATTGTCTGAGTGATGCTTGAAAAAACCGAACGGTTGAAATAAATTATTGCATCGACAATTATGTGATTTCGTGTTATTATATTTTATTATTGCTCTGTTTACTACATTGAGCTCTCATACCCGGATTTCCTCCTGGAATTATTCCACTATAACACAAATAATTGGCTCCACTCCGTGTTGAGCTCTCTCAGGATTTCTAGTATCGGAATTACTTCAATTTTGAACTGAGGATGGAAAAATTCACACCATTGTATTCGCTGAAAAATATACCTTATCCCAGCTTGCATAGCTTCACTTTGGATCTTATGGACAGAATAACGGACTTTACCAACAGACTGAGATGGAAAGCGTATTTTTATTTGAAGGACGAGGAATCTGATCACAAAGAAACCTTTAACTTCAGATCACAGAATACCTGCAAACCCATTGAGGCGTTAAGGCCGTTCGAGAATGATTTGTTTGACATAGTCAAAAGAATTAAGTTCCGAAGGTATTCAAATCAATTTCAGTCCACTCTGAAGAATGACATCGCAGAGATAAAGAAGTCGAACAAAGTTTGGGTGAAGGCTGATAAGTCAGCGAATATTTATAAGATGTGCCCATCCGAATATAGGAAAACTATTCTGGAAAAAATCTGTAATAATTACAGAAAGGATACCCACGACACTGAAAAAATAATCAATGAGGATACCAAGGAATTTGCATCCAAACTGAACATCGAGGATAGAGTGGGAAAAATTGATAAGAGAAACGCATACATACTCATCAAGGACCATAAGAAAAATTTCCACATCAAGAAACAAGCGAGAATAATCAACTCTACGAAATCGGAACTCGGCCATGTATCTAGGGAGATTCTACGAAATATTATTAATGTAACTCTAGATGCTACCAAATTTAATCTTTGGAAGGACTCGGCGGATACTATCGAATGGTTTAAATCAATTGAAAATAAGAGGAATGCCTGCTTTATACAATTCGATATTATGGATTTTTACCCCTCGATTTCCAAGGAATTACTTACGAACAGCATTAACTATGCTGGGAATTTCGTGGATATTTCCGATGAGCAGGTAAGATTAATTATGGCCTGTCGCAAATCCATCCTTATAAACAATCGAGAAACATGGATTAAATTGAACAACAACAAATTTGATGTCCCGATGGGTGCTTTTGACTCAGCCCAGATTGCCGATCTGGTGGGCATTTTTATAATGTACACTATTAGCAGAATTGTAGAGCCTAATTTAGTGGGGTTATATAGGGATGATGGACTAATTGTTATCCCCAATAGTGACGGCCCCCTGGTATCCAAAATACATAAAAAATTAATAAGAGCATTCAAATACCTTGGATTTAAAATAGATATAACCCCAAATTGTAAAGAAGTAAACTATCTAGATATTACCTTAGACTTAGGAAAGGGGACATACAAACCCTTCAATAAAGATAATCACACACCATCTTATATCAACACTAGATCTAACCACCCGAACTGCATAATTAAACAAATACCTAAAACAATTAATACTAGAATAAATAAGCTTTCGGCTAACAGAGACATTTTTGAAGCAAATAAGCATTTATACAATGGAGCGCTAGAGAAAAGCGGATATAATGAAAAACTCAAATATACCAAGAAAGAAAATAAAAATAAATCCAGGAATAGAGGCCGAAAAATAATATGGTTCAATCCTCCCTACTGCCAACTATCTAACATCAACATCGGGAGAGTATTCTTGAACCTGGTAGATAAACATTTTAGCATAAATAATCCACTTAGGAAGATATTTAATAGAAAAACCATTAAAATCAGCTACTCTTGCACCAAGGACATGGACAGAATTATCAGCACCCATAATCGTAAATTACTTAACAATCCTAGTAAGAATAAGGTCACAGTAAATAAATGTAATTGTCAAGTGAAAAATAACTGCCCACTGGACGGTAACTGTAAAGTTGAGTGTGTGGTTTATAAGGCCACTATTCATCCGGAAGATAACAACAGGGATAAAAAGGTTTACATCGGCATCTCCGCGGGAAACTGGAAACAACGTTTTTATGACCACAAACACTCTTTCAATAACCCAGAACTCAAGAGCAAAACGGAGTTAGCTAAACAATGGTGGCATCTGAAAAATGAGAACAGGTTCCCGGTGGTTTCGTGGTCAATCTTATGTTTTTCGAATATTCCAGATGGATTTAGACAAAGATGCAACTTATGTCTAGAAGAAAAAATAAGAATCCTAAAATATGATCGAAATAACCTCTTAAATAAACGAGATGAACTTATGGCTAAGTGCAGACATAAATATAAATTTAAAATAATCAACGACTAGTAATCCGATGGACCTCTAGACTTATAACGGTGAAGATACCAAATTAAATAACATTATTTAAGGTAACCCCCCCCCCCACCACCACCAACATTATAATAATATCTGCTATAGACACAGAATTGCCGACTTGGTGATATATAGTATTTGTGTGTATGCGTATATAATGGTATTTTGAAATATTTATTTATTCAGATTATTTACTTAAAATAAGATAGTGTTTTTTATAAAAAAAATTCTGCGGTTATTGAATTAATATAAGTATAAATGCCAAATATTACCACTAGACATTATTAGACTTGAATTAGTAATCCGATGGACCTCTAGACTTATAACGGTGAAGATACCAAATTGAATAACATTACTTACGGTAAACCCCCCCCCCATAATATTTATAATAATATCTGTGATAGACACAGATTTACTGACTTGGTGATATATAGTATTTGTGTGTACGCGGATATTTATTATTTACTTAAAATAAGATAGTGGTATGAAAATTTTTTCTGCAGGTAATACACTAGTTTTTGAATTAATATAAGTATAAATGTCAAATATTACCAATAGACATTATTAGACTTGAATTAGTAATCCGATGGGCCTCTAGAATTACAACGGTGAAGATACCAAATTGAATAACATTAGGTACGATAACCCCCCCCCCGCATGATATTTATAATAATAGATTATCAAATTAATCTAAAATATAAATAAGGTAAGACTAATTTTTAGAACTCATATTACATCAGTAAGAATATAGAGTGTTATGTAAATATTGTGTGTAGGTGTGTGGATATATATGTATGTGTGCGTATGTATATGTGTGTATATGTGCGTATATGTATATATGTGTGTGTGTATGTATGTGTATGTATGTTTACATGTGTGAACAACTACATGCGTATGCATTTAGTCAATATTTCAAATAGATTCAGAGATATATATAGGTGTATTCATGTATGTATATATATGTATATATATATATATATATATATGTATATATGTGTGTATATGTATATGTGTATAGATATGTATATGTGTGGGTGTGTATGTGTATATATGTGTGTGTATGTGCGTATGGATTTGTATGTATACATATATGTATGTGCGTGTAATCTTATTTCAATTAGATTCCCTTTCTTGGAACCCAGACGGACTGAGAATTTATGACACGCGGTCTGTCTATATCTTCTCTGTGCCTGTTAATTGTTTCTTTCTTTCTCTTTTTTTCTTTCTTTTCTCTAACCGAATTTGAGAACACGAGTTTCGCCGGACGCATTTTGGCTAGAGATGAATAAAAGTTGCGTATGTGATTATGATAATGTGCGAGTGAGATTATGTATGTGAGTGCGCATATGATGTGTGCGTATTTAGTTTTGTGTATGCGCGTGAGTAAAATTGCCTATATGGTTGATATCGCCAAGTCGTATGTGTCATAATTTTGACATGGCAGTTTTTAGTTGATTAACTTAAAGATCCCTCCCCTTCGCCCGCCATAGTTAAATATAAGTTTTAAATTTTCCCCCTCTCTATAAAAGATGTATCAAATTTGTTGCTACTACCACCATCTATGATTGTATTGGAACTGTAGTAGGGAAATTCAATTTTCTATCAGTCTCAAAAATGTAATTGTCTGAGTGATGCTTGAAAAAACCGAACGGTTGAAATAAATTATTGCATCGACAATTATGTGATTTCGTGTTATTATATTTTATATATATATATATATATATATATATATATATATATATATATATATATATATATATATATATATATATATATATAACAAACTTCGTAAATGTTCCTTATAAGGCCAGTTTGAAACAACTTAGTGAAAAGGAAAAATCAGTCCGTACAAAACTTATTTACTTTATTTTTAGTTAACGAGAAGGGAAAAAATCGCTACACTTTTTTATCTTGCTTTTTTCGTTGCGATTGAAAGTTGCCTTTTCAAAACTTTCGTTTTAAATTAATTCGACCTTAGAAAACATTTTAATTCTTTTTTGAAACGTTGGAGTTTTGTTTTAGAAAAACACTTGTTAAAATTCAATACTATATCTTGTTGCTTTCTTGTTAAACAAATAACTCGAAAGTCGTTTTTATTTCAAAATTCTACAATTCAAAAGTTAGACAAAACCGTGTTTCTGTTGCTGTGTCCATGCAACTTACGTCTGGTTTATTTCCGTGATTTTAATCGATTCAAATCCTTCAAAGAACAAAATGTAGGACTGAATAAATTCAAATACCCTGTCCCCAGGTTTGTAGAATTTCGAATCGTTGCTTCCAGCGTGCGTGACACAGGTTTGAGTGATGTTTGAATAACTCCTCAACGTTAGTGTTGTGAGATCTAATTCTAGAATTCTTGCCGCCAGTGTTGTGGGAATGTAAGTCGCGAAATCCTTCGTTACCAGTGGTGTGGCCTTGCATGCCGGTAATAATGAAGACAAACAAATTGGTATAATGAAAAAACGTGTATTAACAGAAGTATGTTACAGGAGTACGCGTTATGCGCCTAGGGCCATAACTGCAACAGTTCGCTGCCCATGACCCTAAGATGTTCTGCATTTGTTGTGTCTGGGTAAGTCCATTTATTCCTGAAATAGGTAGATAAACTTATCCCATAACAGTAATGTACCCATTTGTCATTATGTCTTAAGGAAAATTGTAAGTGGACCTTCGATTTACTTTCGGCAGCTTTGTAACTCTCGCTTTCCTTATTTTTTCATTTAGTTCTCACATTCCATGAGTGATGTTTCTGACAAAGGTGGAAGAATAGCTGTTTTCT
>OY744552.1:27538444-27663444 GCA_963556195.1 Sepiola atlantica | reverse complement strand
TAATTGTTGTTAAAAGTTATTTTTACGTTACGAAGTCAATTTTATCAATTTTTTTACATTAGTTATTCGATTTATTCTTAAATTACATTACTTCTTTTTAAAATAAAGTGTATTTTTTATTTTAAGTGTGAAAAAGTAAATGAAAGTCAATGACTACACTGACAATTTATTAATTGAAAAAAAGTTAAAACAATTATTTATTAATAAATAAATAGAATTCAATTTTGAAAGAAAATGTCACGTTTGAATTCTCTTTATTTATTAATAAATAATTGTTTGTATCTTTTAAATATTTATTAATGAAAAATGACAAAACAAATACAAACTTTCCAAATAATTGACGATGAATGGTGAAGTTAACGAAATTGTTGAATCTCTAAAAATAAACTTTTGAGGGCGGTGTAAAAGTGAGAGGTGGTCAGAATGCTAATCCCACCTGTTTATTACAGAACAGGGCCACCATATCAATCCAAGTTAATCGTTAGTAGAAATTATACAATTTTAAAAATTCTGTTTTTTGTAATGATCCTGATCCTCATTTTTGTCAATTTTTGTGTTTATTTTCAAGATTATAAAATGCTTTTCTTACGCTGATGATGACACGTCTATGTGCAGAAGAGAAATATCATAATATCGCATTTTTAATTTTCCCAGAAACTCTATTCATTAAAATCACATAAAATATTTTTTGCAATTATGTTATTTTTTGTGAAAATATTGATTAAACAATGCTTTATTCAATTTCAACGCTTATTCAATAAATTATTTTTTATCGAGTTATAGTGATTTTATTAACACGGAATTTTGGAGACCTTTTCCTAATATATATGAAATATTAAAAAAAAAGATTAATTTTTAACATCTACAGTGCTTTATTTTCAGTAAAAAAATTAAAAATTCATGCATTTTTTATAAGTACATAAAATATAACTTTAGTAAAGGTGTATTTTGTTTTCAACAAATCAGAAATATTCACTAGGATTTTAAGAAAATAATGATTTCATTATATTCCGTAATCGTTGATTAATGAATACTGAAAATCTTATTAAAATTGGTTGATTTCCTGAATTTTGGTTAATTTTTAAGTGAAGAGGGGTCAAAATGTTTTTACATTTTGGGAATCGGCCATTGATTTTGCACTACCTAGTGTATACGCGTTTATGTGTGTGTGTGTTAATGTATCTCTTCATGTCTCTATTCTGTGTTTATCTATTTATATTTGGTGGAAGATGGTTGAACTCGGATAATGTGGCACCAACGAAGACTGGAAGTTCACAAGAAAGAAAAGAATACGGAGAAAGGGAGTTGGGTGGGAGGAGGGAGTAAGGCGATAATGGGGAGTGGAGAATGTTGGAGCGTTGTTAATACGCTGCGCGCATATGTACTGCGGTGGGATCGTAAGATTTCTGATCGGATTGAGTGAAGACGGGAAGAACGAATGAATGGTTGAAAGTGAGACGGGCAGAGGGTTGAAGATGGACGAATAAAACTGCGACTGCGTTGAAATCAGGGAAATTAAACAGAATTGGAAAGATAGAAAGAAGGAATGGGAGGCAGAAAGAATGTAAAAGACAAAAGAAAGAAAAAATGAAAGAAAGGACGACGAACAAAAGAAAGAAAAATGAAAGAAAGTTGATAAAAATAATAATTAAAGGAATAACAAAATAAAATAAAAAGTACAACAACAGAAAAAGCTGAAAGGATTAGTTGAAGAAAAATGAATAAAAGAATCAAGGTAAACACGAAAGAAATAATAACAATTAAAATTAAAGAAAATTTGAAAAAAATCACGAAAGAGAAAAAGCAACAAGAAAGCTAGAAAGAAAAACCGAAAACAGAAAGAATGTAAAAGAAAAAAAGAACGAAAAAAAGAAGCAAAGAAAGTACGAAAGAAAAAACGGATGAAACGAAAAATAGACGAATGTAAGAAAGAATGAAAGATGACACATTTGTTTCGTGAACTTATTGTCAGCAAACAAGCACCCACTTTGCCCTCGCAAATCTATCTAGAACCAAAATAACAGTACAAAAAAGAAGAAACCTAAACCAGACACCCAGCAAAAAACATGTTCGCCTCTGCCCTTGAGGCTAACATTCAAATATCCGGGGGCTACCAACATCAATGACATTCTAGTAAATTTGCCGGATGTCCTAGCACATAGTGAAACAAACCTATACTCCTCAATCTCATCACACTATTTTGACATGACTGAATACCTCCAACTCTACCGTAAAAACATATGCACGGCCTAAAAGTTTATGTTCAGAACACCTAGAGAACATAGGCTATAATCAGATGATCAAGCCTACATATGCTTTAGATTAACCTTATAGCACAGCGTTAGTTACTTATATTTCATATACCGTTCTCCTTCGCACCATGACTGCACCCTGCTTAGCTTTGTCTCTGTATATATAGAGCACTATCATTTGACTCGAGTGGTAAAATACATGTTTTGGGGATTTTGATTCACATCACCGTGACTGGTTTGGATTCTCCAGCTATACGCATGCAGCTAGTAACTCCATAGCGCACTCCCACTCATAGACTGTCACTTTTCCAACCTGCCCCCCTGATCGTGTGGACCAACAAGCTTACTTCTCGATCTATTCTTGATCTCACTGGCCAAGGCTTTGTGCGACGAATGCCCATGCCCGCTCGGGAACGCTGATCACCTTGTAGTAATGATTGATATCACTCTTAAAATCACGCTAGGTACTCGCAATTTCTGGAAAATCTTCAATAGTGTGGTAAATAATAGACAATCAACACGTTTCCCGCTATTCAACCACAATGATATCGTTTGAACGGCAACTGATAAGGCTGAACTACTTGCCCAGCATTTTACCTTTAACTCCACTTTGGACTCCCAAATTTTCCATTGCGAACTGAAGCTACACTTAGTGACCTGACAATCACCTCATCTTATGTCCGGGACATCATAAAAAATCCTTGACACCTCCAAAGCATGTAGGTCTGATCTTATACCAGTTATAGTAATAAAGAAATGCTCTGCTGACCTGACCTCTTTCCTCTCCAAACTCTACAACTTGCCGAATCGTGCTTCTCTGATAGCTGAAAAATTGCCTGTTGTACCAGTCTTCAAGAATTCTGGAGATAGAACTTACCCTCAGAATTATCGCCCCATCAACCTACTCGCGCTCTTCGCTAAAATCTTAAATCTATAATCAATCTAGCGATAGTCTGTCACCTCGTTTATATTAAACTTCTTTCTGACCATCGGTATGGATTTAAGCAAGCAATGTCTACTGTGGATATTATAACGGTCATCTCCGAACGCATATACATTGCACAAAGCAGGGGAAGCTTGGCCGGTGGCGCTTGATATATCCAAAGTCTTTGACATGGTCAGGCATGAAGGTCTTCTCATAAAAATTAGTTCATATGGTATTACTGAACGAATATTTAATATAATTAGATCCTTCTTATCCAAAAGAATGATTGAGGTCGTCCTCGATAGCTGTTCATCCAAACAAAATGACATAAATGCTGGTGTACCCCAAGGATCGATCCTTGGACCTATATTATTCCCGATTTTCATAAACTACCTTCCTGGTGACATTGTTTCTGAAATGGGTATATTTGCTTACGACACCACCCTCTACTCTTGTCATGTGGGTAAAACGAACGCGCACATATGCGAGGCAATGGCTGGATCATCAGAAAGTAACCTCCAGTCTATAGTGGAATGGGGTCATAAATGGATAGTAACATTTAATTCTGCTAAGACAAAGCCCCTTTCCTTAAACAACTACAAGAAATCTCTTCAACCACCGATTGCCATGGGAAATAACACCCTACCTGAGAGCCCAACGTTCAAACTCCTCGGCCTTACATTCACCGGTAACATAAATTGGAGCAAATACATAGAAGACATTGCCAAGGCTGCTACAAAGAAAATGGTCTCCCTTTACCGTACTAGAAAACTTCTTACATCTGACAGTATTCTATATCTCTATAATAGAGTAGTGTTGTCACAGCTGGGCTGGTACATCATCCACCAGTCTTTCCCTCTTAGACAAGGTCTAACAAAATGTATCTAATCTAATAGGTCCCTCACTATCCAACAAACTCTTGCCCCTGTCCCATCGCCTCTTGTTTTACTTCAATGGAATGTGCTCCGATGAACTTGCTGCTATGGTGCCCCCTCGACATAAATACACTCGAATAACCTGAAAATCAGCTAAATACCATCCATTCACTGTGGAGGTGCCCAGATGCCGATGAGCCTTCTACTCTAAAAGCTTCTTACCTGGAGTTGTTGGCCATTGGAACTCCCTCCTTGCTCTATGTTTTCCTTACTGTATCGACATGCAGAAATGTAAAACTAATATGAACAAGCATATCGCTGTACAGGTCTTAATTTAGGATGCCTCCCCCCCCCCCAAAAAAAAAAACTGTCACCCTAATTCTCAGTAGCCCCTTACGTCTACATTGGCAACTTGAAAAAAAAAACAATAAATAAAAAAATGGGTCGAAAATAACGAAAGTAGAAATAATGAAAGAGTGAAAAAGAATGAATGAAAGAACAAACGAAATGAAAAAGATTTTAATTAATGATTGAAAGAATGAAATAAATAATGAATACATATTTAAAGAAAAACGAAAGAATGACAATACACAACGGACAAAAGAACGGTTCAACGTAAGAATGGACGAAGACTTAAATGAATGAAGAAGCACTGAAAAAAAAAGATATGACGAAACTATGCATTAAAGAAACAAGGGATAATCTCTAGATGTAACGTGACATTTTGGTTAAGGCCACCAAATATAATGGCTTTAGTGTAGTTTCAATTATTTTCGTAAAGGTGTTTCACGGCACTAAGTTGATATAACGCATGAGAGCAGCGGGAAAGATTAAGTCCCCTTTTAGTTCCTATTACTCCCGTGGCCACTCTGCCCCGGAGTGATAGTATAGTTTTAACAAATCCCAAAGAAACTTTTTTCATAGAAAATAATACATGAATGGCTCGAGATAAATGCCACCACAAGAACTACAAGTAATATGAATCAAGCTGGACTTAAACAATATCCAATCTCATCTGATTTCCGTAGGGTGGCCGCTAAAATAACACAGGTTGCACTGATCTATGCACACTGGTTAGTCAATAAGGCAACTCATACCAAGTATCAGACAGGCTTTGTTGAGAATACTAGTTCTTGTCTAACTACTAAATCTATGTAATATGAAACCTCGTCAAAATGCAGATGGATGTCATCCAACAGACGATAAGATGTGTCCTTCCTTCCGCTACATAAAACAACGTGTTGTCTATAAAGCCACAGTTTTCATGTGTAACGATCAAGTTTTGAAAACACTGCTTTCTTGTTTGTTCACGGAAGTTAAAAACAGTCAGTCAACAAAACCACAAGTTTTAAAAGTTGCAAGCACAAGTTGTTTATCAAACCACTGGAGTTAAGCAATAACAAATCTTGTTAAAATTTAGATGAGTGTATGTTAAATACAATATACAATTAGAAAAAAATTCACAAGACAATATTAGATAGGAAACCATCTGCCCTTGTGGACCTAAAAATGTTTTTGCTACAGATATGCATAAACATATTTGGGAATTTTTGATTGATAATGTGTATTATTTAGATGATCCAGACAATGTTTGGCAACGTTTCGGCCGATGTAACCTCCTATCTTCTTCATGTGCATCTTGTCAAACTGAACCCTTCATTTAATACATAAGATCGATTGGTCACATTCCGTCAGTTTTGACCAGCTAAAAGTCCCAATCTTGTGTTACTCTTAATTATTAGTAAGATTCGAATCTTCAATCTCCAGAAAAAATGTCACTTATAATTGTGTTTTTGATACTAGACATCTAGATAATATTAGGTTAAATGTTCCCCAGATGAATACTCTAATTATCCTCATGACGTTATGTTGGTTTACAATCAGTTGTAAGTGACCGTCTTTTGAAGATTGAAGTGTCATGACTTACGTGGAAGGAGAACAATCAACCTCTATGGATTTAATTGAAGGTTTCCTTCGAAATTCTATACAAGTTCTCGGTCCTAAGAGAGTCTCTTCCTAGGCATTACCTCCTCCTTTGAGAGAGGGGGATTGTTTTTTTGCTGGTCACTCGAGACACCTCCACTGACGGGTCCAATTACAGAAATTGTGCTACTCTAGAGTACTGCCTTTGGGGGAGGGGTCCTTACTATAAACTGACTCCATGTTTACCTTTACTGTAGTGGGAGAGGCAGGTACATATACAGGTTCCTGAGTATGACAAATATTCCCAAGTTCAACTAGAAGATTCCCAGGTTAGAAAAGATGCACCTAAAGAAGGTCGGAGGTTATATCGAGCGAAAAGTTGTAAACATAAGAACAAAGACGAGAATATTAAGTCTCATCTGAAAAATTGTGAAACAAAACAAAATTATGTAATTCATCACTTGTCTTTGGACGAACTTCGGTTTTTAATCTTGTGAATATAAAATGGGGCATTCTAGAGCGAATAAATAAAAATTGCCCCAGTCGAGGGGATTTCTCATCTACAAACTAGTGACAGAAAATATGTTATAATTGGACTTAAACTGCAAAGCCAGGAATATATAAATGGCATACATATTAAGCAAAAATATCATAAATATGTATATTATATCTATTAAATAAATGCATCTTACATGACATGGATTGCTTTGTGAATAAACACTCAAAATACAAGAATATAATACAGTCATGAGACTGTATACTTCCTCCTGATAACGTAAAGATAGACCAAATTATTATCTAGGCTCAATATTCTATGAAGTATTCCCGACGTTATGCAATGGAAACGTTGATAACTCAACACATTGATTTAATCAGGTTCAGATAGTGTATGGTATTCATGTTATCAAAGTGCATCAAATCCATACGTCAAATTATGACAAATCGAAAGTCAAATTTCCGTCAAAATATCGAACTGTTGATCGAACTTTTCACGGTCAAAGTCAAATGTCAAGGTCAATATCCTATACGATGTGAGACATCATTTGCTATAATATGGGCTAAGTAGCGAATGTAGCCGATTAACAAAACCAAAGTAATCGCCAAAAAGTGACTGTAACGTTTTCCGTGACCTTGACATTGGTATTTGAGGAACACATTTCCAAATTAGATCAGTTCTAAACTAGACAATGACGGATTTTTTTAGCAAGTTTGGTGACGATTGTCAAACGAGAGAATGCTAGGCTGTACATAAACAAATAAACAACCCTGACCGAAAACATAACCTCCTTAGCGAAGGTAATAAATATTAAAACAAAAATATAAATAATAATTCAATTGATAAAGAATACTGTTTTGTATGCGATTGATCTATGCATGTATTTTGAGTACGAAAAATGTTTTAGCCTTAATAAATATCAATACTATCAGTAGAACATTTAAATACGTTTATTTTATGAACACAAATTGTATAAGCAAAATATTAACATAAATGTTTTACGCTTTAAAATAGATGTTGAGCTAATTCCAAAAGAAAACATTTATAGGAAATTTAGATTATAATCGTTTCAATATTATTTTTATTTGAAACCAGCATTTAATAATACACAATTCCAAGATGTCGGTTTTTAAACTTTTTGTGATAATCGAAAATAAATAGTTTATTTATAAAAATAAACTCTCTTCCGAAAATATTCAAGAAAGATATACGAACATCTGCACGGACTGGTGGCAGCGTTACCAGTCTCTGTATGAATCCTAATAGTGCCATTTCCGGTGCAGGCCTGCGTAACGCCGGCCAATGTAGTCACCACCATCTTCTGCTTTAACCAAGAAAGACATAGCTGTGCACCTCGTTCTTTTTCCTTGCGGTGAGTGTTCCTCTTTATTGTCACAAGGGGTTATTGATTGCGTTGGTCTGCCTCTTTTGCGCCATATCAACACTATTTTCCTTATTTTATATCAAAACACAATGCCTATGTAACGTTCAGGCCCTTATCGTCTTTGCGGGCGCCATATACAAAAGGCTGTAGTGTTCCTCGACTGGCTATGTGTGACGTTTCTTCTTATGCGTACGCATCGCAACGCCATTAATTTCGATGACGTGAATTGCTATTTTCTTTCTTTCTTTGCGTCGTTGGGGATACGCTATCCTCGTGTTCGCTTAATTACAACTAACAATTTCTAACAAAGAACACAAGTTTGAATAAACTTAACAAAGAACATTTCACTCATTAAAACGAACTCTAGTATCCTATGTAAACTTCGAACTTAATATTTGTAAAATCTAAAATAAATTGTTTGTTATAAAATGTTTTGTTGTCTAAAGTTATGTTTTCTTTTGTGTTTTATTCATTGAATTGTAATCCTGTTTTAGTCTTTTCCTTCCTTCGTTCACTCACAAAACACCATACATGTAAAGCTCGTCCGTGCTAGCTGGTGACTTCTAATATATCCATTTCCTTTCTTCCCCTTGAGTTTTTATTCAACAAAACCCCATACATGCATGTGAACAATTCCTTCAGTAGGGTCATAATGGTTCCATATCTTTTTAATAATTTTTTTTTGAACAGGAAAAGCATCGCGTTAACAATATAAATAATCGTTCTAGTTAAATTTACCCTGAATATGGAAGCATAGCAATACATTGCCTGTCTCCTCTCAATATACAACGACATATCAATCTACATATCGGAATGTACATACATTTCCCCGGTAACAAGGAGGCGATGCATTAAAATCTTGGGACTGAACCGGTGTACACTCTGTAAATTGAGGAAAGAGAATAATTAAAAAAATATAACCCACAGTTGCCAAAGCAGCAGCTATTTTCTTACTGTCATGTATTTTTCTTTTTCTATTCAGTTATACTGGTGCCCACACTTTCTTCCCGCATTGTCACCATTGTCACCATTAGTAGTAGTAGTAGTAGTAGTAGTAGTAGTAGTAGTTTTGGTGATGATGATAGTAGTAATCTCTCTGACTCGCCACGGGTAATCTCGTTAGTATATCGAAACTCATTGTGGCTATTAAATACCATGTCTGAAATCAAATCGTCCGTGTGGTACAAGATTTTACCCACCTTGTATGAAATAGTATCATTGAAGTGGAAATTTTGTTTTGGCATTTATTCAATGAGGATTTATAATTTTTATTATTTGGAATATTCAGACTTCTATTCTCATCTTGGTTCTAATTTCTTTTACAACGTTTCGGCGGACGTAACCCCCGACCTTCGTCAGATGCATTTTTTATTTTGGAAACCTTCCTGCCGAACTACGGAATTTCGAACTTTACCCTTTATTTAATCCACGCTGGTAGATTGTTTTCATTCCGTCAACCATGACCGGATAGAAGTGTTATTTTTATGTTATTCTTACTTAATATCCCCTGTAGTAAGGATTGAACCTTCAACCGAAAAAGTCTCTCATTTAGATTATCGTCTAATTATTAAAGGCGTTGGTTAACAATCATTTCGAAATGACAGTCTTCTTCAAGTTGAAGTTTGAGGCGATAATTCCTGGGAATAATATAAAATTGACACTCGGTCATGAGTGAAGAAATTATCATAATCTATCATGTAGATAAAATAAGCGGTACAATTAGAAATTCTGTACAGCTCCCTCAGTTCGACAATAAGATTCTTAAGTTCAACTAGAAGTTTCGTAATTTCAAACGAATGCACTCGGAGAAGGTCAGATCTGACGAAATGTGAAAAAAAGGATGAGCAGAAGTTGTATTTTCGGAATGTGTTCACCTTTAAGAAATGATAAACACACTTACAATGTTTTGCGGTATGTTATCGTTAAGGGTCTGTTTTCTGTTTCCACCATAAGCAGCATATCTTTCCGAAACTGTCCCTACTAAGTACGTGACATTCTGCCATTACAACGACAGCTCACACATACAAATAAGTAAAATAAAAAATAAAATCGCAGGTCGGTACTCCCAATAAAACTTTCTTAGTTTTAAAGTTCCTGAAAATTCAGATAACCCGGTTTTGTGAAAATTTAACAATAGGTGTTAGACATCAATTAATAAATATTCCCCCAATTTCAGTTTATTTTTAGTATTGTAAAGGGTTTAATGGGTCACAATATAATCACAACCTCTAATCTAAAAATTCAAATATTTCAGATTTGCATTAAATTTTATCCGTAGACATTAGACAGCAATTAAGCAAGATTCCGTGAATTCCAACTTCTTCTTAAACCCCCTTAAGCATTAAGCTTTAGATTTTAAACAATTTAAGAATCGAAATCATGTAACGGATACTGTGTAAAACTGAAAATAGATTCTAGACATAATGTGTTGTATCATTATATATTGATTTCTTCTTAAGAGAACATAACATTGGTGTAAAAGTGTTCTGTTCGAGTAGCTATAATTCTAGTTAATAGAATTTGCCGCACTTTGCTTAAAAATGCAAGCTTTCAATATTTTGCAGGCCCGTGCGTTAAATATGACATTTCGTGTAATACGTAATTTGATTTATTTTACATTAAATATAATTTAGATCGCGATACATCAAATATGATTCTGCAAGTCGTACACAATTAAAATCATCACATATTCAACAGAATTATCGAAGTGGTACATAATTGAACCATTCTATATTAAATATAGAAACTGAAGTTGTAAATAATTTGACACATCATTCATCACATATTTGAACCGCCATGCATTACATGGTTAAAAGCTTACAAATTAGTATTTGAGATTGATCAGATTTTAGTTCGATCACGCAAGTTAATCAATATCAGACATGATCAAAAATAAGTATCATATATATATATATATATATATATACATGTGTGTGTGCGTGTGAGAGAGAGAGAGAGAGAGAGAGAGTGTGTATATATTCTAATATATGAAGAGAATGTTGTCTGATTCTCTGAGTTTTTCATCATTTCTGCCCTACAATATCCATATTTCATCCTGCATGATATTTGTTACTGTTATTTAAATATCTTTAATTTAGATTTCAATAGAAAAATGTATATTGTTAATATTCCAAACAAAAACCAACAATTCACATGTTTTCTTATGTGCCCGAGTCGTATAAAAGAACCAAATGTTTATCTTTGACGAAGAAAAAATGGAAACTAACTATTTTCTTCGTAAATTAGAGAAGACGGTCATCTCTAGATTAATAAAATAGTGACTAATTCTTGTGTCTCTGTATGTGTGTTTGTATGTTTCTCGACTCTACGTGAAATATTTTTTTATAATTCCAATTCATCATCTATTTATTGAAATCACACAAAAACGAGTTGCCCTCATTTTTGCGAGATCGCTAAGATTTTATACAGACTCTAAACATTGTCAATAAAATCGTGGTCCATCTACAGACGCAGTAAGTTATAGTTTTTAAATAGATAATTTATATATATCTAGTTGGAAAGAAAGTAATGTTGTTTTTGTCCAACACATTTATTTCATCTGAAACATTCATATTAGGGCATTTTTAATCTGTACAATAATTTCACTCGTTTTCTATCACTTCTGTGAAACGATTAACTAGCTTCTTGGTGTCTTCTTCAAAAGAATTCTCTGATTTTTCTGAGAAAAAAAAATTTAGGTCATTTTTTAGTTGGTCGTAATTTTCATAAATGTTATTGTTTAAGTGATGCTGCAACAACCGGAAAAGATGGTAGTCGGATAGAGCAATGTCAGGTGAAAAAGGCGGAGGAGGTAAACAAAATTATAAATAGATCTTAAAATATTACATCAACAAAATGATTATAATTTTAATGTGACGTCATAGATTTATAGTTTACGCCATGTTTAAAAACATATATCTACAAATATATATATAATTTCTTTTTAATGTTTTCTCTCGTTTTTTTATTTGTTTAATCTCATTCGACCCTCCAAAAAAATTCCCAAACGTCCGTATTACTCGCCGTTATCAAATTTTGTACCACGAAAAATTTATTTAAATATATATATATATATATATATATATATATATATATATATATATATATATAGTGCGTCAACGTATAGTATTTAAATAAATAACTTCTATAAATATTATATAATAATAAACATAGCTCTTATATTATGAGTAGATCTTCCAGCGACTGGAGGGAGCATATATTTGTAGTCTTTTATAGACTAAGCGTAGATATGGTGTGGTTTCAGAGTGTGCATTTACAGCGTATCAATTGTTTTCTGTTGTTTAAAGCCGAATCCAGTTATTTTAGATAAGGTTTTATGCTTCAAGTTCTTAATATCCCTTAATATTTAATAGATTTTGTATATGAATGGTTTGTAGATTAATTTCTTTCGCAGGCTTATATTTTGTGAGTACGTTTTGTATTACAAATATTTAGTAAATATGTTTTGATGCAGGTGGGTCTAGCATAAAGTCGTAGACACCATATAAAATAGACAAGAGGTCACGGTATGTCATGGGAGGAAATAAGCATGATTTTCGGAAACGATAGGCGGAAGTGACGTCAAACAGAGAATTCAGCTAGAGGTATTTACAATCGAGAGAGTCTAGGCGGAAGCTTCGAAGGGAAACGTTACAATAATTAAGCTATGCGCTTAAAATCAGTGATTGACTCTTCTCTTGGCTGTAAGTGTCTGTCTGATCGGTCACTTCATCTGTTTTTGGCTTCTATTAGTGAAAAAAGGTCTTTCTCAGTTAAGGGAATTTTATTTTTTCTCAATCAAGAGTACTGCCCTTTAGAGAGCTAGATTTTTCCCCACATTAAAACCTTACCTTGTGTCTAACTCAGCCTTCATGTGGAGGCAAGTCAATATAAACTCTCTCTCTCGTTCTCTCTCTTTTTCGCTCTATTCTCATCTGCCCATTCTTCAGCTGAAACAGAAGATCAATAACTGATGAATAAACCATGTAATGGCAACAATTACACGCCACAAAGCTCTCAAATTGGCGCCGACAATTAAAGTTCAAACCGAATTCGAAGACCTACAGACAGACGCCTATCACTATAGGTTTCTTAATGTGCAATTTGAGTAAGGAAAACTATTTCATTTGTTTCGCTAGAAATTTCACAAGTATTTCTATAATAAGTTCCCAACCAAGAGAGAGTGAACACAAAGTTGTTGTACAAAAATAAAAGCAAATGAATGAATAGAAATAAGGTCTGTCATTTATGTCGATGCCAGTAAGGAAGGAGAATTTATGAAGAGAGAGAAATGTACGAACAAGGAGAAGACAAAGGAATTTGGGATGGCAAAATTAAAGTACAAAGGGAAGAAAGAAATGTAAAAAAAGAGAAATAACGTGTAGAAAGGGTGGGGAAAAGCCGGTGGACGAATATATCGAAGCATTGACACTTACTGTAACAATATTTAACGTAAGTTTGGTAGGTTACGCAAAATATAGGTACGAGAATGCGTGTTACGTGGCTGATAAACGTGTAGTAAAGTAGCGAAGAGAAAGTCGCTTTCCGGGGGTGACACAGTATAGTGAGACGGGGCAAAATGAATAACTTGTCATTCTCTCTTGGTGTTTCTCTGCGAGACGAGGCAGGCGTGTTTCAAATTACTCCGTTTCTCCCCCCTCTGGGAGAGGCGTAGTAACTCATAGTGTGTAATACTCTGAAGAGGAATTTAAAAAGAATAAAACTTAAAAGAAGATGCTGACTATTACAAAGAGAAATGTATTGCTAAAATTGCTAATAGACGACACGAGTCGAAACCCGCCGGTCATGTTAGTTTCGTGGAACAAATTTGTCTGCTGCATTACAGAGCTGTAAACCACTAAAGAAAACAAGGGCATGTTAAAAGCTCCTTTACATTACGTCAGTGGCAGAATGGAAACTGAATGACTGAAAGGGCATATCTTTATGGAGAAGCTGAATTATAGGAATCGTAAGTAAAGTGACGGGAGACAAACAGATTCAGCAGACTCAAATCTTTTTCTGCATCTGGCATCTCGGAATTTCAGTTGAATTGATGGAGTAATATAATGTTAAATTGCATTGCACATATGATGTTCCAAATGTATCTAATCCTTAGATATGATTGGTATAGCCCCTTGTTTTTCTTATACATTTGTTTTCTTACTTATATTTTACCTTTATAGATGGCTCAATATTTTCTTTTGCTGAAGACGTAGTTAAACGTATTATATCTTTAAAATGTGAGTCGGTTACTTGCTTAAGTTGTTATATATTCAAGGTGTGGAAAGAGGCAGCCATTGAGTTAAAAAGTGTTTAAAAGGGGCAAACACGGAAACACGTGAATGGAAGAGATAAAAACGGGAGTATCAATTAGTATGATAGAATCGGAAAATTTGTTTAGAAGCCAAGCTGAACGCAGCCCTTAAAATAAATAGTGATATACTCTATCTGTATATTTTTCGATGGTGTACATGAGATAATTTAATTAACCATACATATATTGGATACAAATTACATGCATTAGTTACTGCTACTAAACAACGATCCCGGCTATTGACGACTCCATGAGAATAACCACCAGAACTAACTCAGATCCGCTACAATGTAACGGCCAGAAGTGTTCACCTCGTAATCTATTCGTCACGTCAGACTTGGAAAACATATGTCTTATCTGTTGCTAAAGTTTCTGGGAAAATGCTTGGATCATTCTACCGCTCCAGAAAAGGACCTTAAACATGATATAATTATCTTCATATATATAAGCGTGAGATATGTCCTAAGAGTGAGTATACTCAGAGCACTATGGCTTGTTTTGATAGAATACAAAATCGACTTCACTCTCTAATAGAGGGTGCTTATCTCTTCACGTCTCTACAGCTTATTTCTCAGTGAGAATGCGTTGTTTGTCTGTCTCTACTCTATCGGTATTTCCATGGAAAGTGCTCAACCTCTAGCTCTTCCTTATAAAACTTTAACATCAAAAGCTCGTCTTCTACCACCATCGCAAATAACTTCCCTATCTTATTCTGTGTGCCTAAAATTAAACGGAATTTCCATGAACAGAGATTTTGTATAAGAATTCTCTTTCTGTGGAATATATTTCCACAAAATGGCTTCCCTGGGGGTCAAAACATTGTTATCTTGAAATCTAATGTTTGTAATCAAGCGTTTTCATATGTAATCATATTTTGTTCATTCCCGTCATGATCCTTAATCTTCTCAAAATATATTTTCTTTGATAAGTAATGTACGATTAGTAAACAAAAACAATCATCATGATGATCATCACCATCATCATTAGCATCATCATCATTATATCAACCTTCAAACAGTTTGCTATGCAATGTATGATAGATTGTATTGTTTTACTCCAGCACTAGTTAGGAGTGTCGCTATAATCTTAAGTGATAAATTGATCCCAAACCCAAACTTCATTAAACAGTACGTAAAGACTATGGATAAAACGACATGTTAGCATCCGAATGAAGTGCAATGTCTACAGATCAGTTGCCCTGTCGACTCTTCTCTATGGAATGGAAACGACGACTATATGATGCAACATCTCAGGGTTATTATGACTTTCGTCTGGCAAGACAAAGGTCACCAACCAATAAAAACAAGAAAAGTGCAGGCCTATCATCGATAGCGAATCTACTAGCAAGGAAGAATCTCAGATTAGGAGAATTGAAGCTGAAGAAATAGCAAGGCAACTGCTGCATTCTAAACTGTGTAAATAAAGAATCAATCTAAGATTCAATTATACACAAAAACTGAAAATGAAGGAATATCAATATCTGCGATTAGTAAAACCAAGTGACGAGTAAGGTCATAGAGGGGTGTCCTTCCATCGCTTCGACATGTAACTTTATTCTTCTCTTTATTTTTGTTTGTGTATTTTATACTTGTATCGTGCGGTTAAACAACCAGCTATTTAAACTTACCTCCATATTTATTTGCCTCATTTTTTAAACAGCTGCTCAGTGGTAATAAAACTGACATCTCCCGTCTACTGCACATGATTCAGTTCACTTTCAATCTTCTCTCACTGTATTCCAGATTGTTTGTTTGGCCCTTCTTTATGACGTTCTTTTTGGTTAAAGATATGTGGCATGAAACGCATTGAACGGTTATATTGAACGGTTATTACAGTAATTGTTTCTGTGCTATCGAAAGTCGTATTTTTCTTATACTAATATCTCATGGAATTTAACATTTTGTTATCATGAATACGGTATTATTGTCTCTTCCTGGATTGATAGAGAACATGAAACGAAAGAAACATTAACGAGTAAGTCGGAATCAGAGAAGGACCAGCCACCTGGGGCCATCGAAAGCGGGAATTAAAAAGACTAGGAAGAATTTCTTCTACGTTCGACTTCCTGTATGAGACACAATCAAGAAGTACTCCTAACAAAGATTTAGCACTACACAAATGCTTCAGTTTCCTCACCAACAAGAGCAACTCAAATTTTCTGTTTTTATTATTGTTACACACTTCTATTTACGGCGAGTTTTTTTTTTGGGGGGGGGGGGGGTGAGACAGCTTGTTGATTAAACCGACGACTTAACCAGGTCCTCGACTAAGTTTAATCAACACCAAAGTTCTGCGGATCGTTTAAACACGCGTGGGCGTAGAACGATTTCAGAGCAACCAGTCGGAACGCGTGCGGTGTTCGTAGCATTAGACGACCACCAGGGCAACTGTTGTTTTCTGAACTGTTGGATCCAAGTTGGCCAAGACTTAGATTCAAAAATACAGTGAAAAGAAACTATAAATGGAGGTATATCGACAACAGCGATTGACAAGATTAAGCAAATGCCATGGGAGTAAGATTATTGATATGGTGGTTCTTCATAAAACAATCATTGCAGCGTTAATGGATTACATGTGATGATGATGCTGATGATGATGATAATGATGATCATCCACATCATTCACATATGGTGATGATGAATCTTTATAATTTTATAGCTTCGGCACTTTAGGTTGTCTTTAAAGTTACCATCCAAATGAAGTACAAAGTCTACATTGCTGTTGGACAATGACCTACGTACATTAGTCCAGGGTAGTTTTTCATTTCCATACATTTCAGGAATTTTAATGCAGGTTGAATTAGGAACTTTATATTGTTGCTTTTTGTCTGTTAAAAAGAAATACATGGTTATTTAGACTACATTGTTTTAGTTGTTAAAAAAATTACACCAAAAATTAAGTAGACTTTAAAACTAACAAAGTTTTATTGGGAGTACCGACCTGCGATTTTATTTTTTATTTTACTTATTTGTATGTGTGAGCTGTCGTTGTAATGGCAGAATGTCACGTACTTAGCAGGGATAGTTTCGGAAAGATATGCTGCTGATGGTGGAAACAGCAAACAGACCCTTAACGATAACATACCGCAAAACATTGTAAGTGTGTTTATCATTTCTTAAACATTCCGAAAAATACAACTTCTGCTCATCCTTTTTTTTCTACATTTCGTCAGAGCTGACAACAAAGAGAGTCAGAGATAAACGGTCCTTTGTTGTTGAAACGTCACTTGTATCGGATGTTCAATCCTTTGTGGGTTATTTAATACCTAAAGTCAATTATCTTGGTAAAAGTATACATGCCTAAAGTTCCTAATCTTTTAAACTGTAGAAAACAGATATAAAAGTATGACCTGTGACACACGAATAGCAACTTTTATTCCACACCTGTCGACGTTGTTCTTTAATGTTATGCAAAGTGGCTTCACTTCATATGGGTACACATCTATTATGTAAATGGTGTCTCTCTCTTTTTATGCAATAATTTTGTCTTTCAAGGATGCAATTGAAAACAATACGAAGATCAAGCAAACATTTTCGATTAATTTTACAATGATATTGTGAGGTCTTTGTTCGCACCATACTACTATAAACATCAAAGAAAGTGGGATTTGAGAATTATAGAAATAAGAAAAATCAGAATAAAATATTGGTTCATTTCTGGGAAAGATAGAACTCTCATTAATTCCTGTAAATGCCGGGTACAATTCAGTAAAACCAAAAAATATTTTATGAAACTGTCTCACAAAAGGCTGCGTATGTAACAACATATTCATAGTAGAGACGTTAAAACTTTTATATAAAGGCTCAGCGCAAAAGAAATATAGCTGAAGACTCCATGTATATCAAATATCCGCAGATACGAATAATCGGAGCAAATACTAAAATTGTACTTTTTAATAAATAAAAATTATTTGATTAATTTGTTTTGATGGCATTGTTTGGATCTCGATCTATCCCCCCCCCCGAATCCCAGGCTTCGTACTAAATATCTACACCCACTAGCCACTTAGATTTCTAAGTACTCATGTAAAATACGCTGAAGACAAAAAAGACAAAACAAAACCTTACTTATTTATTCGTATGCGTGATATATGAAAGGTTCAGATAATGTTGGATTAATACAGTTTGTACATTCGTGGTGGGACTATTCTGTTTCCGTCTTGAGAGACTGTGGATACCCCCCTCTAAGAGTGCTAGCGTGGGGTGTTTTGAGTGAGGTTTTGCAATCCACAAACGACACCTCTCTTGAACTGGCATTTCTTGAGGAAACAATACAACTATAAGCAGAAAAAGACTAGGTTTATTTTGAATTCGTTGCCAAGGCTAACTAATTATATCTCAGAAGGGGATTATTTCTAAATTATCTTAACACACAAGGAAATAATTATTTTTACAAATGACATAAATAAACCGTTTTTCTATTAATCGCAAAAACTCTAGCTTTTTTTCTCACCTTCCTTATTCCTCGTTTCTATTTTTTCACCCGTCAACTTTAGCAGTTGCATTGTTTGTATCAAATCGTCACTGGCCTGAACTCAGCACTAACTGAATTGGCAGTCTTTATCAAATGTATTCATTAAAACTAGAGACAAATTAAAGTTTCGAATAAAATCGGGATTGAGAAAAGAAAAAACGAGAGGAAAGAAGAAAGTGGAAACAAGGGAGATAACCGTCACGTGAAGAGGATTTATTGTTTGATTTTCGAAACGAAAACAAAAACGTTTAAAGAAAAATAGTAAAATGAACAAAGGAATCGTTCGTCCATGAAACTGTCGCAAACGAAGACCGAAATATTTTATCCAAAATCGATAAATCACTGAAAGTAGAGCAAAATGAAAACAGAATTTGGGGGAGTTTTCAAGGATGTCAATCCAATATAAAAATGAAGTTTTTCTTTCAGCCTCAAGAGACAACGGATAAAGGTTCTTGCCCAATAACTAAATAGTCAAGCAAATGTTTCAAAATCGCAGACTGAATCTCCTGAACTTATTTCGCAGTTTTCCTTCACTTAGACTAGATGCACAATCTATGCTTGAACATCTAGTCTATCCTAATATTTAATTCATAGCTGGAATGCATGTATATGGATTAATATTTCCGTTAGATTATTAGTGAAAGCAAAATTTAGAAGAACTCGAACTCGATACGCAGAGTTCGTTACAGTAACCACTGCACACGACACTTCCATCCAATATGAAGCATTATATATGTGTCGTTCGTGTGTGTTTACTGGGGTATTTCCGTATATCGGAATCCTTTAAAAGTCCACGAATTCATCCGACTAGTTTGTACAAAAAATGAAAATGGTAAACAAAATGTTTTTTTAGTTAGATTTGACAATTCTTTCGAAGTAAATCGTGGCCTTTAATTGCAAAATCGACCCCAGTTTGTCTGTACCCCATCAACTATTTTAGCTGAAACTGATGATTTTTGTATCGCGTTGTTTGTGTCGCAATATTTAGATGTTAAATATGGAACATTGACGAGAGATGAAAGAAGTAGCAAGTTTTTGTATACAAGCAGAGTTAGGGTTAAAAGACTTTATTTTATATTTTGTCAGTGGTGAAATGATACATCTATTGTTACTGTTAGAATTCAAAGAAGTGGAAAAAAAGAAAAATACGTAAGTTTATATACCGATAGATATTGTTTAGGAACGAACAAAGACGCGGATATTGACTTGCATAATAATGTTTCGTATTTTTTTTCAATATAGTGATAGAACAGTTTTCTTATTTTAACTAAATGTCGAACAAGTTTCTTATTTGAAGTACGTATATAATATACACACATTCGAATCTCGGTCGGTCTAGCCACGCCATAAGACGACGAAACTCTTGTCCGTGAATCATTATATATATATATATATATATATATATATATATATATATATATATATATATATATATAAAGTATGAAACTAAAAGTATACTTTTAGAAAATTGAACCTATAGTGAAAACTTAATATACGAGATAGAGAAATTATAAAGATTAATTAATGAAGAGATGAAGATGTACGGATGACAAATCTATTCCATCTTACTTTTCATCACTTTATATTTTTTCAAATTTTGAATTTTGGTTATTCCCCTGTCAACTTATCCATCTATAAGATTTTAATCTTTGAAAAGCCTGACTTAAGGGAAAAAATAAACATGCTTTTTATCGAGTACACCTTGTATCGAACCATCGAAGATGAAATAGATTTGTCATCCGTACATCTTTACTCTTTTCCTTCATCCATCTCATATTATATATATATATATATATATATATATATATATATAGTAAACTCTTCGAGGGGCAAGCGCGGCAGATCTCCCAACTAAGTCTGACTCTCTGACTGAACTCCTCTCTACTCAACTCTCCTCTGTTCTCTGGCTCGCGCTCTGCACCACTTGATATACCCAAGCAATGTCACTTAGTATCGCCCAAACGAATTCTACTTGCCATAATCAGAGCGATCCGATTTGTTGATGGCTTACGTCGGTTCGCTTTGGGGTCGGACAGCAGTGTCAATCACTTGTCTCGTTCTCATGTGGCCTCGGCATTTTTCACTTGGGACGGTGATAACATTCGGGCTCACTCTTTGCCTCCCCTAGATATACGTCTACGAGTCCAGATTAAACAATGTGTCTCCAAGCCCTGAAATATAAACAAACGCTTTCAACGAAAACTTAATTCTTATAAATTCGCGTGAACATAATTTGAATTCTCCCATCGCTGTTTCTCAAATATCTACCCAACTATTTAATCACCCTTAATCGTCCGTAGAGTCCCGGCACTTTGTAGATGGGCCAAAATATCGCAAACCTCGGGATTACTCTTTTTACTTTGAAGCGAATAATTATCCAATTAGCTAGAAGGGCAAGCAATATCAGTTCACCTCATTTCACCACCGCCAACCACGACCGAATTGAACGAGTTCTATTAAAAACTAACAGCGTTAGCACGCGTCGCCTAATTTCTGTAAATTACGTAAATTGCAGAAAAAAAGGTAAAACTAAACAATCAGGCATTTCAAATTACAATATTAAGTAAAGTTTATTTTGGAAGAAAACCAGCGTAAAAATAATTATACCCCGTGTGAAGTTCGCGCTCATAAAATACGTCTTACTTAAATACGTATGTTATGAGCTCGAACGGCACGATAACTGACTCACAAAGAACAGTACGAAATGTTGACGCTATTAGATACATAAACCTTTGTTTATCTCTCCTAAATGCAACGAAAGAATATCGAAAAAAAAAGAGAAAAAGACAAATCGAGACTTTCCCTCTTTTTTCCAGTGAATATCGAAAAAATTATTATCCGACGATTTGGACAGTAGTATTAGGACTCCTCACTTGTGAGGCTATTAAATCGATTGAAAAGTTTTTTTTTTACTACAGACCAATATTTGCTGCAGGTCGCTGACGAAACATTTTTTATGTAGCGCTTGTAGTATAAAAGCTATTAATCACAAAAGTATTATCAGTAATAAAAAACATAAAATATTGAGCACGCTTAAATATTAAAATCGATGAAATGGACAGAAAATATTTTTTGGTTTTGAAACAACATGAGCCAATATTTGCCTTATATGACTGACGAAACAGGGTTGTTTAAATTACTTGTAGTAAAAAAGTTATTGATAATAAACGTCCGGTTGAAATTGACTTTACTTTATATGTAAGATAATAATAACGATGTGTGTCTCTGTCATGTGTGTGTGTGTGTGTGTGCATAAAGACTTCGAATCGAAAAGCAAACAAAGGTATAACGAAGTGTGGATAGCAACGCATGAGTTGCTTTATACGCCGTAAATGCGAATAGCTGGGTTAAACAAGAGAAAGTACGTCTAACCCGACGCTAACCGAACAATGCTGATGCAGAGAAGCGAGTCGAAGACTTCAATATTATGAAAAGCAGTTCGATATTTTGGCTTCGTTTGATATTGTCTATTGGTACCAACTAGCATAGATTTTTGGCAACGTTAAGATGGCACTGTGGTGGTGGCAGTGATGCTGAGCGCGGACTTGGTAACTGGCGACACGGGAACAAAATCGCCACAGATTGCCTGCTACAGCGACGACAGTTTCAAGTTGGAACTAACTGGCTCTTCGTCATCATTTTTAGGCATATCAAAACCTAGATCATCCGATATCCGTTCGGTCAGTATTTTCATAGTTTATTAAGAAATAAAGTACATTTTGTAACGTCATCAATGTTCAAGTAAATATTTTTATGTTTTTATTTATAATAATCATTCTCTACCTACTCTCTATTCCTTTTTCCGTCTCTCCCCGTTCAACCCCCATATCTCCTATCTCTTCTTTCCCTCTTTCATATTTCCTCTCTCTCCTCTTTCTATCTCTTTTAATCATTTATATCAATGTACTCCTCCCACTTCTTCCTTTACAATTCGTCTTTTATTTACGCCATTTATGACGTCACCATTGCGTACGGGAACAAGTTAAAAAGGTACACACAAACAAGAAAGTTAACAACGTCTACTGACTTTTAGTAGCATCTATAAATTATTAACTACTTATTTCTTCTTACTGAGAAAATAACTGTAAACTGAATAAAATTGGTTAAAATGTGAAAGTTTATTTAAAGGATTCAATATCCGACAGAATGTGTGGATATTGATATGACAATGTAAATAAAAAACAAAGAAAAAACTTAATAAAACAAGTAAAATTGACACAGAGTCATGCTTCTGTTGATTCGACATTTCGTTACAGTTCTGAAACTTTGTCTATGATAAGTATTTTTTTAACAGAGTCAGATTATATATACAAAAAGTTAGAAGTGGTGGTTGGAAAGGAGCAACCTTATAAAGTATATGGGTAAAGTGAACAAAATGTGTCAGAAAAATGTGGAAGTAAAAGTGAATTTGATAGTAAGTAGGTATTGGGTGTGTAAAAGATGATTGGTGAGAGGTAAGTAGTGAGTGTGTAGTTTGTTCTTATGTCTTATATTATTCCTATCTATACTTACACAATGAGTAAAAACTAAATTTTGGCAACATCGGCATCATATAACCAGCACTTATGTGTTTTGTCTGTATTTCACCTTTGGCAATTGCGCAATCACATTTTCTAAATAGGTGTTGAAGGTTATAACGTACGAAAATCGAAAATACAAATATACAGAGATTTACTATTTTTAATATAATTGACTTGACCTTTTCTGAATTCAATCGCACTCGTTTACGACTTTACAATGAACAAGTAGCATCATCAGAACTAAGTTTATTCGGCGTCTTTGTTTGCTCTTCGATGGAGCTCATGATCGAAATGTGTAATTTTACAGTGATGTAAAGGACTAAAACATTGCAGAGCGTGTTGTCATTGAGCGAGAATATTGTTGGTGTTTTGTTCTTTTAATTGTTATCCATTATTACCAAGGAAGAGAGGAAAACGGATGCCATGAACACAATCAGAGAAGAAAAAAGTGAACGCCTTTGTTTCTGTTGTTAAAACATCACGGCGATGACAGCTGAGAGATGTCACTTTCTATTTAGTTACTACTTATATGTCGGAGAGAAAACTGCTGTTTCTGTCGACAAAAGAAGACAACGAGCAATCAGTGGGTTGCAAAGAATTTCCATCGCAATGGGTCAAATAGAAATTCAATGGCTAATTGATTAAAATAGACATTAATATTATTATCTTATACTTATAGGGTGGGTTGATTTATTCTCTGTCGCCTAGGGCACTTTCGTTACCGAAAATACAAGTATTTGTAATCCATCCGATATATCCTTCTTTGAGGAGCTGGAGTTTTTCTCACTTTAAAAATCCACCTTGTGTCTAACCTTTTCCTCGTGGGGATGCAAGTAAATAGGAACACTATCCAACAGTATATCAAACAGTATCTCCTCCTCTCTGAGGGGTGATACATTTAGTGTTTGTCGCCTGAGGTCAGATACTACATTGTGATAATAGCACCAAGGCCAGATATTACCGATAATACGTTATCACGTCAGAATTGTATTTATGACGTTATATTATTTTTTTTAATAATTTATTTTAAAATAGTTTAAGTCATAATCTTTGACATACAGCGACATCAAATAATTTTAAACTTTATATTTGGCAACTGGGTGATCTCATTTGGTAAAATGGGTGTTAAAATGATTACTGGCGTACAAACAAAGGTATAAGCGTATTATTCTGTAGATAATTTAAGTGATTCTGTTCTACTGCGCATAAGCAACCGTTCTATGGACGTATACACCACACACTGAATATGGCAAGTTCAGCCAGGGCCGTAGCGCTAAATAACTCCAAACCATTTGAAAAAGTCTGACATTACGGTCTTCTTAAAATAATCAATTTGTCCATTATTACTAAACAAATGTTTTATATAATCAGATCTTTATTAGCTAAAATGACGATCCAAATCGTTCTCGGTTGGCGTATAAACAACATTACAGAAACGCAGGTGTGTCCCATTGGGCGATACTTGCACCTATATTATTCCTGATCTTCATAAACGACCTCCTTGATGTAATGAAGTCGGAGATGGGGTACTTTCTGATAACATTACGTTCTATTCCCGGGGGAAAATGGAATGCTCACACATGCCATCATACTGAATCTTTAGAAAATGACCTTCATCTTGCAGTAAAAAATGGGTATTTTATGGTTGGAAAGGTTTCTTATAGAAGAAACCTTTCCAACCACCGACTGTCGTGACCGATAGCAGCCTTCCCGAGAATCCGATGTTCAAACTCTTTGGCCTGACATTCTTAAGCAACATGAGTTGGAATAAGTACATAGAAAATGTTGTCACGTCTGAAGGTAGTCGCCCTGCATTTGTAATTCCTTGCCTACTCCTTATTTCGCCGACTTACCAACATAAAGAAATTTAAAAGTAATATGAACAAACATCATACTGTTCAACTTTCACCCAGGTTGCCCCCATATAAATCTGGTACCTATCACAATATTCTTTACGCTTCAGCGGCTATATTCCTTGTGTAGGGCAAATAGATTTTTTTTAAATAATGATCGCATTTTCACCTGGAATCACAGGTAAAAATTCAGTACACAAAAAACTAAATTAGAAATTTTAATGCACATGAAATCAAACATATGCATTAATATTTAATTTATATGTAAATTAAAAATGAAATTTAAGATTTGTTGTCAAGAATTAAGAAACACTGGCAAACTGAATTGATTATCAAAAAAGTTGTCAGGAATAACTGATGTATGTTTTACCCTACAGGGGAAAGCGAAGTAATCCAGCCACGAGCGTAACGGCATAGGTAAGAAGTGCCCGGCTTGTTGACAGGGGTTGCGAATTTAGTGGGCGAGGCAGCTTTCGATTTAATTTAAGTGAACCGCTCTCGTGCTGGGTCAAGTAGGTAAGCGAGAAGTTAGGTTAGACTCAAAGTCAGGTAATTATGCACAAGGTCGACTATTCTTAAAGTTTCAACAAAACCACCACTCAAAACCACCACTCAAAACCACCACTCAAAACCACCACTCAAAACCACCACTCAAAACCACCACTCAAACTGAAAGAAAACAACACGAGACATATTTTGTAGAAGAGTGCTGAAACTAATGGAAAATGAGCTTTGCATAATAATAGTTCTGCCACTCATGCGCAGTGCAATCACACGCGCATGCGCAAGTTTTAAGAGTATTGTCTAAACAGGCATCGGATAAGGTTAGAGTTAAAATGATGGTTAGCATTAGGTTAGGGATATGGTTAGGCTGTACAAAAGGCATGATAAACGCCACTCTAGAATACATCGCGAAAGGTGAACAGCTATCTATGTTAAGTTATGTGGATGCAGAACTATAAGGGAGGCAGGCCGTTTTATGCAAATACTCACCGCCATAAATTGATTCCATTTGCTTAAATAATTAATTATATTTTACCGTAAAACGGGTTTTTTTTTCTGTATAACCCTTTAATATAAGATCGTAAACGAGAAAATAATACTAAATCTTAAAAAAAAACAAAAGAAAAACGTATGTTTCAAAGCCTCCGGGAGGAAATCACTTTAGAGAGGTTAAGGGTAAGTAGGCTGCGCGAAAAAAGCAAACTAACAACTGACCAACCTAACCCGACTCACCCGACTCACCCGACCTGACCCAGACTTACGTTTTACCTGAAATAAATAATCAAATAAGATAAATAATTCTTTAAAATGTTAATGTAAAAATATTTTTATATCGTTTCAAATGGATATTTTGTTTCGGCATTCAACAAACCCAAACGGATTGATATGCCGTAAAACATAGACACGAAACCAATAAATTAGATTCGAATTGAATTCAATCACCCCCACTCCCGACTGCGGATTAGCGTCACTTCCAAAAACCATCTTTGTTATTATGAATGGCGGCTACATTTGAAGTATTAGCGCGAGCATTTTGTGTGCACCGATTCCATCGAGTAAAATATCGGTAGTATCAGTTCGAATAGTCGTGTGTATTCTTCAAAGTCAAATTGAAAGTCTACTAAATGATAAAGGTGTCCTTAGAACGATTTATACGGTAGTTTTAGCATTGGTAGTGGTCACCGTACAGGAAATAAATATGTACTTGAAGGGTATTATGAAATTGCCCATCAGTAGGGACGGCCAATATAAAGTGATTTGTTATTGTTTTATAACCAACTAATGAATACTCTGATAGAAAACTTCCGCCACAAATAAAACACTTATACGATCTTAATGATATTTTCATTATTTATTAATTAATAAACGAATGTGAATATGATAAATTATTTATTTTATTTAAAAAGCACATAGATTTTTAAGGTCACTTTAACTACTTTACCCCCCTCCCCTAATTTCTAAGATGGAATATTTCTTATTGTGCCCACACTCGACACACAGTGATTTACTTTTTAAAAGGATACCATCCTGAAAGTTCGAATTAAAAAAATACAATTTTATGGTAGCCCGCATTTAAAGCTGTCAAGCCATTTAATCTTTTTTTAAATTTAAATTTCCGATCTTTTAATATCATTTTCGACTAGTAAACTGAAATAATTAAAAATAATTGAAAAAAAACAAAATAATTAAAAATAAAAAACAATAAAAAATAATTAAAATAATTTAAAACAATAAAAAAAATAATAAAACATAATTAAAAACAATAAAAAATATTAAAATAATTAAAAATAACACCTTAACATTTATGTGCGGAATTCATTAAAACACTTCGAAATTATCCCGTAAACATTTATAGAAAACCATATGAATATTTGGAACTGACCACTTAAACCATTATATGCCACTCACAAAAATACTGAAACATTACTATTTAAACAATTATATTCATAGGGTATACACTAAAATAATTAGAATTGAACTTCAAACATTTATAGGTCACTCACTTTAATACTTCGAAATTACTCTTTAAACACTTATAGGGAATCACATGAAATAACAGACACTCAGTTAATACCTAGAAAGAACATCTTGAACATTTATAAAGAACTTACTGTAATATTTCGAAATGTCTAGTTATACACTTACAGAGAACGCACTGAAACAATTGGAAAATACCTTTTAATAATTTTAGAGCACTCACCTTTTGGCAATTAATAATTGAAGACTAAACAAATGGAAAATATCTTAATACGCTTAAATACACGTATCGAACTAAAAAATTATGAGGAAAACGCATAAATAATATAGGCCACTTCCTAAAATAATTGGAGTGTTATTCTTAAGTATTTATAGGAAAATCATTGAACTATGAAGAAATTACTCTTGAAACATTCGTAGAGTATTCACTAAAATAATCGGAAATACATGTTTAAGCATATTTAGGCTTGTTACTGTAACAATTCTAGGGCAATTACTGAAACCACTTGAAAGCGCCGCTGAAACATTTACGGGAACCGCACAGAAATCTTTAGGAAGTGCCCATTAAGCATTCATAAGGAACCCACTACAATAATTTGAAAGGATTTTCTTAGAATTCATAGGGGACTCATTAAAGTACTTAGAAATTATCTGTCAAACACTTAGAGGTAACCAATTAAAAAATGGGAAAGAACATATAAAGCATTTCACTGGAATACTCCGTAATGGTCGCTTAAGCACCTGTAAGGCACCCACTGAAATAATTAGAAAGAATGTTTTCATGGGTTATTTTTAAGTTTTTGTGTGAGTGGCATATAAAAGTGTTACAGGACTATTTTTTTCGTATTTATTGAGTATCCTTGAAATCTTTTAGGGGTCATTTCTAAATAATTTATCGGATGTCATAAAACGGTTACACGGGTCCTTCGATTGAGTGTTATATAAAAGTTTAAGGGGCGATTTTCAAATATTGCAAATAATTTCAGTGAGTGCCATATAAAGGTTTAAACCGTCGTTTCTACGAATTTCAGTGAGTGCCATATAAAGGTTTAAACCGTCGTTTCTACGAATTTCAGTGAGTGCCATATAAAGGTTTAAACCGTCATTTCTACGAATTTCAGTGAGTGTCATGTAAAGGTTTAAACCGTCATTTCTACGAATTTGAGTGAGTGCCATATAAAGGTTGACATCGTCATTTCTACGAATTTCAGTGAGTGCCATATAAAGGTTTAAACCGTCATTTCTACGAATTTCAGTGAGTGCCATATAAAGGTTGACATCGTCATTTCTACGGATTTCAGTGAGTGTCATGTAAAGGTGTAAACCGTCATTTCGACGAATTTCAGTGAGTGTCATGTAAAGGTTTAAATCGTCATTTCTACGAATTTCAGTGAGTGCCATATAAAGGTTGACATCGTCATTTCTACGGATTTCAGTGAGTGCCATATAAAGGTTTAAACCGTCATTTCTACGGATTTCAGTGAGTGTCATGTAAAGGTTTAAATCGTCATTTCTACGAATTTCAGTGAGTGCCATGTAAAGGTTTAAACCGTCATTTCTACGGATTTCAGTGAGTGTCATATAAAGGTTTAAACCGTCATTTCTACGGATTTCAGTAAGTGTCATGTAAAGGTTTAAATCGTCATTTCTACGAATTTCAGTGAGTGCCATATAAAGGTTTGAACCGTCGTTTCTACGAATTTCAGTGAGGGTCATGTAAAGGTTTACACCGTCATTTCTACGAATTTCAGTCAGTGCCATATAAAGGTTTAAACCGTCATTTCTACGGATTTCAGTGAGTGTCATGTAAAGGTTTAAATCGTCATTTCTACGAATTTCAGTGAGTGCCATATAAAGGTTTAAACCGTCATTTCTACGAATTTCAGTGAGTGTCATGTAAAGGTTTAAACCGTCATTTCTACGAATTTCAGTGAGTACCATATAAAGGTTGACATCGTCATTTCTACGAATTTCAGTGAGTGCCATATAAAGGTTTAAATCGTCATTTCTACGAATTTCAGTGAGTGCCATATAAAGGTTTAAACCGTCATTTCTACGGATTTCAGTGAGTGTCATGTAAAGGTTTAAATCGTCATTTCTACGAATTTCAGTGAGTACCATATAAAGGTTTAAACCGTCATTTCTACGGATTTCAGTGAGTGTCATGTAAAGGTTTAAATCGTCATTTCTACGAATTTCAGTGAGTGCCATGTAAAGGTTTAAACCGTCATTTCTACGGATTTCAGTGAGTGTCATATAAAGGTTTAAACCGTCATTTCTACGGATTTCAGTAAGTGTCATGTAAAGGTTTAAATCGTCATTTCTACGAATTTCAGTGAGTGCCATATAAAGGTTTGAACCGTCGTTTCTACGAATTTCAGTGAGGGTCATGTAAAGGTTTACACCGTCATTTCTACGAATTTCAGTCAGTGCCATATAAAGGTTTAAACCGTCATTTCTACGGATTTCAGTGAGTGTCATGTAAAAGTTTAAATCGTCATTTCTACGAATTTCAGTGAGTGCCATATAAAGGTTTAAACCGTCATTTCTACGAATTTCACTGAGTGTCATGTAAAGGTTTAAACCGTCATTTCTACGAATTTCAGTGAGTACCATATAAAGGTTGACATCGTCATTTCTACGAATTTCAGTGAGTGCCATATAAAGGTTTGAACCGTCATTTCTACGAATTTCAGTGAGTGCCATATAAAGGTTTAAACCGTCATTTCTACGGATTTCAGTGAGTGTCATGTAAAGGTTTAAATCGTCATTTCTACGAATTTCAGTGAGTACCATATAAAGGTTTAAACCGTCATTTCTACGAATTTCAGTGAGTGTCATGTAAAGGTTTAAACCGTCATTTCTACGAATTTCAGTGAGTACCATATAAAGGTTGACATCGTCATTTCTACGAATTTCAGTGAGTGCCATATAAAGGTTTGAACCGTCATTTCTACGAATTTCAGTGAGTGCCATATAAAGGTTTAAACCGTCATTTCTACGGATTTCAGTGAGTGTCATGTAAAGGTTTAAATCGTCATTTCTACGAATTTCAGTGAGTACCATATAAAGGTTTAAACCGTCATTTCTACGGATTTCAGTGAGTGTCATGTAAAGGTTTAAATCGTCATTTCTACGAATTTCAGTGAGTGCCATGTAAAGGTTTACACCGTCATTTCTACGAATTTCAGTGAGGGTCATGTAAAGGTTTACACCGTCATTTCTACGAATTTCAGTGAGTGCCATATAAGGGTTTAAACCGTCATTTCTACGGATTTCAGTGAGTGTCATGTAAAGGTTTAAACCGTCATTTCTACGAATTTGAGTGAGTGTCATGAAAAGGTTTAAATCGTCATTTCTACGAATTTCAGTGAGTGCCATATAAAGGTTTAAACTGTCATTTCTACGAATTTCAGTGAGTGTCATGTAAAGGTTTAAACCGTCATTTCTACGAATTTCAGTGAGTGTCATGTAAAGGTTTAAACCGTCATTTCTACGAATTTCAGTGAGTGCCGTATAAAGGTTAAAACCGTCGTCTCTACGAATTTCAGTGAGTGTCATGTACGGGTTTTAACCGTCATTTCTACGAATTTCAGTGAGTGCCATATAAAGGTTTAAACCGTCATTTCTACGAATTTCAGTGAGTGCCATATAAAGGTTTAAACCGTCGTCTCTACGAATTTCAGTGAGTGTCATGTAAAGGTTTACACCGTCATTTCTACGAATTTCAGTGAGTGCCATATAAAGGTTTAAACCGTCGTTTCTACGAATTTCAGTGAGTGTCATGTAAAGGTTTTAACCGTCATTTCTACGAATTTCAGTGAGTGCCATATAAAGGTTTAAACCGTCGTCTCTACGAATTTCAGTGAGTGTCATGTAAAGGTGTAAACCGTCATTTCTACGAATTTCAGTGAGTGCTTTATAAAGGTTTAAACCGTCGTTTCTACGAATTTCAGTGAGTGTCATGTAAAGGTTTTAACCGTAATTTCTACGAATTTCAGTGAGTGCCATATAAAGGTTTAAACCGTCGTCTCTACGAATTTCAGTGAGTGTCATGTAAAGGTTTAAACCGTCATTTCTACGAATTTCAGTGAGTGCTATATAAAGGTTTAAACCGTCGTTTCTACGAATTTCAGTAAGTGTCATGTAAAGGTTTACACCGTCATTTCTACGAATTTCAGTGAGTGCCATATAAATGTTTAAACCGTCGTTTCTACGAATTTCAGTGAGTGTTATGTAATGGTTTTAACCGTTATTTCTACGAATTTCAGTGAGTACCATATAAAGGTTAACATCGTCATTTCTAATGTAACAATATTTAGATGTGGGTGTATAAAAAGTATTAGAATAGCATTTTCTATATATACTTAAATTAAGAAAATTCCATTAAAAAACAACAATTAGAGCTAACAACAACACACAATCGGCTTTATAATATTTTACTTGCATTTGATCGAAATATATTTACACTTTACAGTAATGTTACATACCTCGACCCTCCACCGGGGAGGAATGGACGCGGATCTCTGAAAGTACGTCTGTTCTTTTTTACGAAAAAAAGCAAAGAGAAAAATACCTCCTGCTCTCTTCGCCATGTATCACTCACAACTTCCTGTTCATGACGTCATTTCCTCTCAACACGTTCCCTTAATTTCTATTGTTAATGTAAAAAAAAAGGTAAAGGTCGCATAGCCTGGACGTGCACGAGTGTCGTAGCCGACATCGCACACTGCCCATGGCCGTAGCGGCGGTGATTTGTTAAGAATCACCGTGTCTAGGGCACAGCATATGGAAGGCGGAGCCCATCCCTCTCCTTCCGCTGCCTTGAACCTTCCCCGAGTTTTAGTCAGGTACCCATTTACTGCTGGGTGGACAGAGAGAGTTTCTAGACCCGAAAATCCGCATGCCGTTAGTGGAATCGACCCCGGGTCGTCCAGCCCAAAGACAATAACCACTCGTCCACAATTTTGTTATGTCCTAGTTCTAAATAATTAACACACCCTACGTACTATAAACGTTATCCGTTGCGTCATATGTCCAGGGACTGCCCAACAAATAAAGTTGCGAAATAATAATCCTTTCTTAGTGACAGTTTTGTGGAAGTTGAAGGTTCAATCCTCACTACAGGCAATGCTAACTAAGACTTCGACTCTATCATGGCTGTCTCAACGAGAAACATCAAATCCCGTGGATTTAATAAAGAGTTTAGTCCGAAATTCTGTATAGATTCTCAAGATCGACATAAAAGATTCCGGAGTTCAACAAGCGCACCTGAAGAAGGTCGGAGATTACACCGGCCGAACTGTTGTGAAAATAACATCAAAAATGAAAATAGTAGTTCGAATAATACAAATGATTAATGTTCATCTAAAAAATACCGAAACATATTATTCTCAGTTATTATCGCTTGTAGAAAGTATTGAATCTTCAACCTTCAGGAGTCACCGAGAAATGAATGTTAATACACGAATTTATCCGTTGAGCCACGTATCCCTGTAAACAATTCTAGTATTGATTTTGGGAGATTTATACCGATTTGTGTTTAAGATATGTCGTATATATTTTACTAGTGTTCTAATCTACTATTTATAATGATTGGGTCCCATATTGTATTTAATTCTAGACTAGCTTTATTTAGGAGATCATTGTCGCCCAACATATGTGCTGCTTCGAAAAGACGCTTTACTCTCCACTATCCTTCATGTCTTTATTTTTTACTTAGTCTCACAAGGGTAGATGGTTTCCCATTTCTCTTTTTATGTGCTCAGACACCCCCGACTTTTCAATATCCCCACGTATCATAATTAACATTTCTACCTGGTCATGGCGGACGGATCGAAAACAATATCCGTGGATAAAATAAACTTAGATCCGAAATTCCGTATAGGTTCCCGAGTCTGATATAAAAATTTTCTATTTCAAAAAAATGCATCAGAAGTAGGCCAAAACGTTCTGAAAATGACAACCAAGAAGAAGAATCCAAATAATACACAACAAATATATCATCTCGTGTTAGAAGACTCCAACATTTGCTGCATCAATTAATTTGATCTAAAATTCTAAACTGTATTCATGTGTTTCATGCTGTGTTTTGTGTGTGGAGAGAGAGAATATATATATATATATATATATATATATATATATATATATATATATATATATATATATATATATATATATATATATATATGAATACTCGTATTAGGATCGGGTAAAATAAAGTCCCTGAACAGAAGAGGTTATGACCACCTTCGAAGATTTAAATCAAGCAACACCGATACTAAACTAGAATCCTTATTCCATTTTTGATTTGGATTCTAGAAAATGTCTAAGATTTTAGGTTGAAGATTAATGGTTCTTTAAAGAAAATTTAAATTCATGAAATCTGGCTTAATTGGTGTATAATAAATATGGATAAAATGTCATACAAATAAGAACTATTTGAAGTTTTAAATGGGAGGTTTTGCCTATATTCAACTTTTTGTAAATACTCGAAAAAACTGAAATTTAGAGAATATTTATTTATTGATGTCTAATACCATTGTTACAATTTCAGAAAAATCGGAGGTATCTGAATTTTGACGGACGGCTTCCCTTCGCTTTTTGCTCTTTTGCATGAAAGTTTATTAAACTTAATCTAGACCCCTTACGCCTAGAAGCTGTGTTCAAACATTACAAAATGATCCGTTAATTAGTTTAGAAGTGAATCCTATACATATGAATATATAAACATATGAACATACCTAACATTTTGTAAATACTGGAATAATACGCGTGAGTTGCACACTTTTAAAATCAATATATAATGATATCACACCTTATAAGTAGAATCCTTATTTTAATTTGATCAAAATCCATAACCTGATTTTTACTCCAGAAAATGTCTCAAATTTAAGGAGTCTTAAGAAGAAATGCAAATTCATGAATCTTGTTCAATTGGTGTGTTTATCCATGCATACAATTCAATGCAAATCTGGTATATCATAATAATCATATGGGAGGTTTTGCCGATAGAATTCTTCCTAAAATCCTTGTAAATTCTCCAAAGAAACTGAAACTTGGAAACATATAATAATTGATGTCTAATGACTATTGTTCAAATTTCAAAAAATATTTTTACATAAAACTAAATTAAACCAAATATAGCCCACATTTGAACACCTTACGTCTAGCAGCTGTGTTCCGAAATGCTTATTGCTGGGTTAATTAGTTATGGGGTGAATCTTGTACATACAAATATAAAAATATATAAATATACCTAACTTTATAAATATACTAGCAGATACGTAAAAGTGATTGCCCGAACAGAACAATTTGGCAGTAATTTTATGTCCCTTTACAGGGATTAAAATACGGATGTAATGATACAAAACCTTGAATCCTTATTCTAAGTGTGATCAAAATGTATTACATTAATTTGATATTAAAGATTGTCGCGAATTTAAGACTTAAGAAAAATATTAAATTCAGGAAATGATGCTTCATTTGTGTCTACTGACTATTCATCAAATTGAATGCAAATCTGAAATATTTGTATTTTAAAATAGGAAGTTGTGACTATATTATCCCCCCTCCCTGAAACCATTTAAAATACTCCAAAGTAACTGAAATTTAGGGAATAGTTATTAATTGATGTATAGTACCTATTGTTCAAATTTCACAAAAATCGGACGTGTCTGAATTTTCACAAATAGATTTAACCCTCTTTCAACTCATTTTGCATGAAACTAAATTAATCTTAATATTGTCCATAAGAAAAATAACAAGAGTGCTCAATTACTTTGCAAACGCATATTTTTTTAATGGGCACTATACATTATAATGACATCAATCCGTAGCTTAGGTTTTAAGGAAACACTGGAAACTCGATCTCTGCAGGATTGAAGATACCAACCGTGATCGGTTCATCAGCTGATGTAATAATGATTCTAACTAATAAATCATAGGAATATATGGTGTCAATGAAAAATGTTATATATATATATATATATATATATATATATATATTAAATATTAAAGTGTTTTGTACCTACAGACGACGTCGGTTCGGGTTATTTTACCCTGATCAGTGCAGGAGTGGCGGTTGTAAACGATCGTATAGGCTCGAACGCTGTTCGTAGATTCAGCCTAGAATCACGAGCGTAAGGCCCAAGGCTACACGGCCGCGAGAAATCACCACATACAGTAATTTAAATTGATGTAAACTTACCCGAGAGGCGGGGGCAAGCGTGATGATGTCGATAGTGTTCAACGCTCAAGCGGAACTTTACTTAATCGTAGGATGACAACAATTTTGTAATTTCAAACAGAGCTCTACTATTGAGACTATTAAATCTTACATGGGCATTAATTATAATTTTTTTTAATGTTAAAGTGTTTTAACGACGTCGTTTCGGGTTTTCTCTCTGATATATATATATATATATATATATATATATATATATATATTTAGGCAAACATTATTAAATAACACGGAGTGTTTTTGTTTGATGCGACTTTTTTTTATTTTTTCAATTTTCCGAATTGTCCATCTAATGTTTTGGTCAAATTGATATAAATATGATCCATGGCTTTCTTGTTCCATTCTTTTTTCTTTTTTGCAAGTACTTTCGATTTGAATCGTCAAATCATCTTCAGGCGGTATTAGTTTTAGTGTGTTTACTGTTGTGCTCATTTTTGAATTATAACGGCAAGTAGTTTATATTTGAAAACGTGTCTGTAAAGTTGAAATGTACATGAGAGCGTGATGGCGTTCTACACATACGAGAGATTTAAAGTTTGACTGTTTAAACCGTTAAGAAATTGATGACGTTAAATAAAGTGCATACAATTCAAACACATAACTACCTAATGGCTAAGAATTTGGTAATGTTAATTATTATGCTAGACACTTTAAAATGTTGCGACTAGTTTCATAATTGAAATTATTAATTGTGGGATGTTTAGTTTTTATGTAGAGGGCTTCGAGTATTTTTAACTTTTTGATATTGTTATCATGGTGTATTATTTTGGTATTGTTAACAAGAATGTTTCTATATTGACGCGTTTTCAAATATAAACTACTTGCCGTTATAATTCAAAAATGAGCACAACAGTAAACACACTAAAACTAATACCGCCTGAAGATGATTTGACGATTCAAATCGAAAGTACTTGCAAAAAAGAAAAAAAAATGGAACAAGAAAGCCATGGATCATATTTATATCAATTTGACCGAAACATTAGATGGACAATTCGGAAAATTGAAAAAATAAAAAAAAGTCGCATCAAACAAAACCACTCCGTGTTATTTAATAATGTTTGCCTAAATGAAAATATGCTGCCTAAATACACACAATATATATATATATAATTACGGGTAGCCAAATTAATTTAGATATTGTTGATGCATTTTGTTAAATTTAATACATACAAAAATTAGTTAAAGAAATAGTAAAGCAATAAATTTATTTCGAATTTACCGATTACTCGACTGAAATTCTTCGACGGTTTTCTGCTTCATAATGTTAACTATCCGACGCTTGTTTGTTCATCGCATCTATTATTTTTTTAATTTGTTTAATTGTTGATCCCTACTAGAAAAATATGTTTGTATTATTTAAAAAAATATAAACAGTCTCAATATAAAATTTCAACACATAAAATAAAAACTGTCAATCAAGTAAAACTAAAGATTTGAAACAAATTAATAAAAATACTTTTCTCGTAAATAGTTTTTGTCATTTTTTATATCATTTTTTTATCTGAAATATGAGCAAATAATCAAATAAACAAAGTAAAAATGAAATAATATTTAAATCTGGAAGCAAATAAATTGAAAATACCTTTTTTATACCATGATGTACTGCAGCGACATTTTATTTTTCAAAATGGCGGCTTCTAATTGTCCTTTTTGATGGTGGCAAAATCTTTGACGTATTTGTTAATCAACCGATAGTCTCTGCATATTTTCTTTTGTTTATCAATCCACTAAGAATACATCATGTTTTCCATCTCTTCGTTGTAAATATCTTGTTTTCCTGAATCATTAATTATGATTTCTAATTCAGTTATTTTTTGTTTTGCTTTTGTTTTTGTATTTGTTTTATTGGTACTTTTTTGGTAGATACAGCCAACATTGGCCATTCGTATTTTGATTTCTCTTCTTCAAATATCCTGAGTTCGTTTTTTGCTGTCGGTCTGACTTCCGATTGGTTGGCAAAATAGAGCTGGAGATTCAAAGGAAAAAGAAGGAAATAATTGTAAATGAAGAAGAAGAATATAAAGAAAATTTTAAAAAACAAAGAATAAAGACATACACGAGAGAATACTATAAATACAAGAGAGGTAGAAGAAGAAGAAGAAGAAGAAGAAGAAGAAGAATAATAATAATAATAATAAGAAGAAGAAGAAGAAGAAGAAGAAGAAGAAGAAGAAGAAGAAAGAAAGAAAGAAAGAAAGAAATTCTGTAAAGTTCGTAAAATGGTTATGCAAGACGTTTATGTGTAGAGAACTGTTATTTTCTTTGCGGATGCCACTTTACATGAACCTGAAAAGCCGCACTGCACTTCTTCAGTTCGTGAATTCGCCTAACATTTCCAGAAGTATCTTCCACCGGTTTCATCATAAAGGAAGACTCGAAACACATTATTTACTTAACATGCTGCTGAAGTATAACGACATTATCTCATTATGTACCATGGATTCCCGGGGAGCTTCATCATAGGAGAAAAGCACAGGACGTCCTCGCAACTCAGTGCCAATAATTACTCTCCCGTTTTTTGATCGGTTTATCAAAAGTGATTTTTTTTACATTTAGTTTTCGCCCGCATTTGTAACCAGCCCAACGCACTCGTCATCGTAATGGCTGTCACAAATTATTATTATTTGTAGTAGTAATAGTATGAATAGTAGTAATAGTAGTAGTAGTTACCCCAGCTCCCTACTAGTAATATCCTTACATTAATATCAGCAGTTAAGTTGTCGTTAATATCGTGTGTACATGTGCGAACTGTAATATTACACCATTACTACCCAACGCCAGCTTTCCTACTTAACTCTTACTATTTAAAGCAATTCTATCTTTCCCTTTCTCTATCTTCATCTCTCTCTCTCTCTCTCTATATATATATATATATATATATATATCTTTCTTTTATGTGACAATATTGAAATTTGTTTTAAGCAAAGTTAAATACTTACTCTTTCACCTAAAATCATTCGCACATTCTACCGTATCAATATTCTTACTGACATTTCGAGAATAAAACCTCCTTTTCAAAGTTCCTCTATTTTAAAGTATCGTGAGTATCGTGGGCCGTCTACCGATAAACACGCTTTATTCTAGCACTATAAGCCCATCTTATTTTAAAATACCAATCACCCGAAGAAAGTGTTCAAATATATTAGCATTTTGTTTAATTCGATTATTTTTGGTTTTAAATTACTATTTAAAATACAATACAAAAATAATGTTTCTTAAGATGTGACCAACGTCTTTTATTTAAGAAATGCATCAACTACGCTTACGCATCCATATCAGACTTTACTTTAAACTTTATATCAGTAACACAGAAATTATATTTTTCTGTTTCCACGGAAGGGTAACGCATGTTCTGGTTAATTCCAGTAAAATTAAAAAAGAAGGAAAAAAGAGAAGTCTCGCTTTGAGGAGGACGTATTTGTCGAAAGTCTCAGCCTTTAAAATAAATTATTTTATTCATATTTCTAAACTACATTATTTTGGTTTATTATTTTGAAGAGATAGATTCAACAGCGCATGATGACTAGCAGTTTCTTCAAACCATGTGAGTTACTCTTTCATGCTTAGGCTTTTACTACTTCACGATGGCAAGGGACATTCGGTTTCAATTAGTTAATTGGTTGGTTTACATTTACGTCATTCATTCTGGCGGGCTAATTATTCAGTTCTTTTAACGTAATTTGTTTATTCATCTGTTTGTTCTTCAAATGTTATTCATTACTTTAATTAATTTATTCATTATTACTGTTTATTCATTTCAAATTTTCATTTCATTAATCCTATTTTTAATTAATGTATTTATTTTACTCTTTCTAATTGTTGCCAACATAGACGATCCGTTGATTTAAAGGTCACTCGTCGTCTTTTTGCTGTTTTAATGGATGACATCATCCTTTTATATTTCATCATTTATGACGTCATAAAGGATCTCTTTCTGGTGTCTTGTGACGTTATAAAGGATTCACTCGGCGTTTTAGAATTCTGTGAAGTGGATGCGTTTATTGGCCTTTTGGCTAGGATGAAAGTGTAGTATCTGTTCCGATGGATACTGCACCCTATAGACTGGTATTGTCTTGGCCTTCGGGGCTTGATTTTCGCCGATCTATGGGTCTGTCCTGTGCAGTTCTAGGAGGTCCACCTTCCCAGGCTTCGCCTCCCCTCTTTGGGGAGGAGTAAGTTTATTGCTTACTGCCCGAGGCACCCCTACCGGGGAATGCCGACGGGCTGCCCAGGCAATTTTTAATGGCCAGAGTGCTCACCTCTCGGGCGCTGGCTTTTCAAACCCCACTTTTTCGACCCGACCTTGAGTCACATCTTACTTGTGGGAGTAAGATAACACTGGCCTTGTGCCTAACTCCTGGAGAGGAGTAAATAAATTCTGTGAAGTGGATGAGTTTATTGGCCTTTTGGCCAAGATAAAAGTGTAGTATCTGTTCCGATGGATACTACACCCCATACTGGTATTGTCTTGGCCTTCGAGCCTTGATTTACGCCGGTCAATGGGTCTGTTCTATGCAGTTCTGGGAGGTCAACTCTCCCAGGCTTTGCCTTCCCTCTTTGGGGAGGAGTAAGTTTATTGCTTACTGTCTGAGGCGCTCTGCTCAGGCAATTTTGTTAAAAAGCCCTTGTGTTCCTCTTCTGGGGTGCAAATTCCCACTTTCCAACCTTGTGTCACATTCTACTTTGTGGGAAGTAGATAAATAGGATGAAGTGGATGATACCATCACTTCCTGACGTTATTCATTGTGCACGGACACAAACAAACATGTAGGATAACAAGCACGATCACGTTTAAGGAGATTTGTGTAGTGTGAAATAGACAATCAGTTACAATTACTCGCAAATGCCCTCTCTCCCGGGCTGCTAGGGTCTTGAATATCCTATGAGAAACTATTTAATAAAGAAATTGAAGCATAAAACTGTTATCAAAATAACGTTATTCGACATGAAATAACCCGTAAAAAGACATGTGACATGATGGGGCAGTTTACTGGTGCTACAAGTGGTCAATGTATTCGATGATTGGTGTCACACCTTGACTAGCAATATTAGTTTGAATAATTAGAATTAACTTCAACTAATTTTGAAAGTAATATATTAGATAAAAGAGGGTTTAATGCTCACAGAAGAGTGTAGAAAACTATTATTTCTAGCTTAATCATTGAAAGTGACGCATTTTTATAGTAAAGCGGCGACTGATTCGAGAGAAGGAAAGCAAAGCGTAAGTAGTAAGTCTCTCCAAATCAACTTCCTCTGAGGAGTACAAAGAAACTAGAAAGTTTCTCAATCCAGAATGAGCACCACTCAGATTTCTCAACTTGTCCCTACTTACTTGCCTCCTCTCGATGGCAGTTTTCAATGTGGAGAAAATCGAGCTCCCCAAAAGGGGCGTTCTGGATTAGGACAAAAATAAAAATTGACTCGGTCTAGAAGGGTTTCTTTTTCACTTATAATAGACAGAAAAGATAAAGTGGACTATACACTTTGCTTCTAAACAAAAGGTCAATATCAACTTGTCGTTACCCCCCAAACAATAGAAATATAATCTTTCGCTAGGCAACTATGTTCTAAAAAGTATACTTTTATTGCCTATGGATGTTGACAACTAAATCGACCACTTACCTAAGTCTTCGACCAAGTTTCGTCAACTTGATAGAACTTTAGGGGGACTTTTTTTAGGGTTCTCGTTTTGGGGTAGATTTTGGGGGAGAGCCAGTTTTAGGGAGTTTTTTTTAAGGAAAAAAGTTTTAGGTAATTCTCAAATTTGAGAGAGCTAGAGAATTGTTAAACACCACCAAAATAATGAGTTCTAAAAGCATAACATTTCACAAATGAGATATTTTGTAGATGTTTAAATTGGAAATCTTCGTAGATGAGAAAACAGAATGGTTGTTCCCATTTTGAGAGTCCTTGCAGGACAATGAGGATTCAGATGAGATATCGAGAACGTCTAAGTAGATTATTTAAGGGCAGTGAATTATCCACAATCGTAATCAAAACTTCATTACTTAATGAAGTGACATTTGATTAAAAGTTATTAATAAGAGCCAATGTTCATTTGTTTTCATTGTTGTTTATACAATTGTTTTCGATAAGAAGACGCCAGTCCGAAAGAGTTAATGCGTTGTGTTTATGTGTGTGCGTTAGTGTCAGAGTGTGTGTGTGTGTTGAGAAATGCATGATTAGCTTTCCCAACGCCCGGCAAAGCGACGAGGAAAGCTGGAGGAAAGTCGATGTTCGCTCTGTCGTGGAGTTTGTCTTAAACTTATTTATTGAATGAAAATCTTGCTTTTAATTTACTCGAGATGGATCAAAACATCAAATTTCATAAATTCAGAGAAATGCATCTGATTGGTTTCAAATGGTTTTATTTGTTTTTATTAATTCAGGCAGGTGTATGTGTCGAGCTATATGCGCATAAACGATTTTAAGCATGTTCATTTTGGGTACTCAAGAGTGCACCTCTCCGCTACAGAAAAATAAGTCGAGGTGGATGTGATAGTCGTAGCACAGAAGCACAGGTTGATATGGCCACATAACTTTTGTTCTTTAATTGCGCCGATACTAAATCTGATTATCTCCTAAGGTTATTGCTGTTTTTAATTTCCGTTTCTTCTAATTTTAGAAACAAATGATTAGCGATATCAACAGGTTTGGCAGGCGATGATCACGTTGGAGATGCGGTGGATGGTTGTTATTGTGGGGTCGACAGATTGGGATTATTTGCTATTGTTCCATCTCACCTTAAATCAGTCATTGTTTCATGGTGTTTCGTTTTTCTTCGTTTTTCATCATAAAAATGGGTTAATTGATAGAGGATGATGTTCGCGGACCTTATTGAGCGGTGAGTAATCACTTTCTTTCATTTCAATGCCTTTCCCTCCTCCTCCTCCCCACCCCTGTCCCTCCTACTATCACACACTATATGATACCTTGTTTAAATTGTATTGATAGAACCAACAACGGATAAAGCTGAATCAGGTGTTTCAAACCCAAACCTATCCTCAGATATGCTCAGATTGATTATTGCCATTATTCGGACTAGTGTTCTCAACTTGGATGTTATTCTCACAACGTTTCGGCCGATGTAACCACCGATCTCCTTCAGGCGCGTCTCGTCGAACTCGGGAATATGTACGAAATTGTAAACGAAACCCTTTACTTAATCAACGAGAGTAGCTTGTGAGCGTCTCGTCGCACCTGAAGAAGGTTGGAGGTTACATCGGTGGAAACGTTGTAAGAATAACATGCAAAATGAGAACAGTAGACTAAAAAACCAAAAGAATACAAATTGTCAATCCTCATCTCAAAAATTCCGAAAGATATGTTGATATTATTTTTTAATTAGAAATTTGAAGAACAAAATAATAATAAAACTGTTATCATGTGACACCAATTCTGGCGTTCCGGTAATTAAATTGTTAATGTCTCTCTGTGGAAATAGTCCATTCTTTTGTGTTTAACTCACTTCACGTGCGCATTCTTGCTGCCTTTTGAAATTCACTTCCTTTCTCGATTTTTTTTTCATTTGTTTTTGTCACCTGAAGATGTTAAACGAAGACTTTTACTAATTCATGTATCCACATAAAATGTTATAAGGAGATATAATTTGTTATGTATCAATTTTCAGTATTTACTTCAACAGTGCTCGATACGTAAGTAGAGCTAGGTAGTAAATTATGAAAATATATTTATGGCAATCAAGCTACACAGAGGTTTCCCTGTTTTATTCTCAGGGTAATCTTCAGGCTAATATGCATGGAGCTGGTTTTGCCGGGTGTTTTTATATACACGGCTAGTTAGTTAACTAATCACATTCTTTGTTGTTCTCTTAGCTAATCGTTGGGCTTCCCACAAACAAAGATCCGGTTAGTTTTACTTCCTATTTCCTGTTCTATTGTTCTGTTTTCTATAGAGTGGCCTATATCCTGTTTCTTTGTTGTGTCAATATAATGAGTAAACTTATTATAACACGTGGTACTTTGTATTTCTATTTTAGGTTTTAGTTTTAAAGTTGTTAGGTTTTAGTTTAGTTTAGGTTTTTTTACTTATTTGTTTGCTAATTTATTTATTCATGTATTGTTAGCTTTACGTGAGCAGACATCACACTCATGTAAATGTACCTCTATCCATACCTACTCAATATATACATACAAGTGTAAATGCTTGTACTACTAATATTTACTTGTACTCTCACATACTGGTATAACATATACATATGTCTATATAAAAATACCTACCCACATATATATGGACATTTCCGCATCAGTAATATATTGTGCTAAAATCTACACTGCTGAAAATTCAGACGCTAAAATGTTTTATATCAGAAGCACGTAAATGGAGTTTTAATGATAGGTATTACATGCACAAATTATCTTTAAGAAATAAAAAAATTCACTAGCACTTCGTTGTCTTGATACTTCTAGAAATTGATAGATGATAAATAAATAATAATTAGATGGAGCATAATAAGAAAAGCTAAAAAATGTAGATCACTCAACTGACCCTGTTACTTATGCTTAGGTGAGAAACTTGAAATTGTAAAATTTAAAGACAGGGAAAAATTACTCAACGTCAGACAAGAAACGAGTTTAAATTGCAAACATTTCAAGGAACACACACTTAGCAGACTTCAGGTTACGAATAACTACTATAACATCACATTGTAATCTAATTATTATTTTGACTTTATTGACTTTTACTTCATTGTTAGTGTAAGGCCTACTCAATTTGTATTTATTTATTTATTTATTTATTAATATTTTGTTTAAATTCCGATGTCTTTATATTTTTGAAGTAATCTGTATTTTCTTAAATCGCTACAACTCACCCTTTAATGAAATAATGTTGGTACTTCCTCACAGTTATCACTTGTTTTTATATAGAACTAGCGGGGCTACCCGGCGTTGCTCGGGGTCATAAAAACATATAATTGAAGAAAAATCGTGTGTGTAACATCTTTATATACAAACTTCTATTTCTCCCCCCCCCCCTTTCTCTATAGCCGTCTGTTTATCTTTCTACCTTTCTTTTCCCTGGTCGCTCCATTTCACTGCTACTTTCTAATTTTGCATTTTGCGAAAGCTGTTTCTTCCCCACCATTTCGCCTACGTTGCCCAGGGCAATAGTATGACATATTTCTATAAAAAGTAACACCTCTATCTGACCCCTTCTATATAGGTACTTATCTCCGCCCCGGTGTTCATACTATATACGTATCTATCATCACCCCGGTGCGCATACTATACACGTACCTATCGCCGCCCCAGTGCACATACTATATACGTATCTATCGCCGCCCCAGTGCAGATACTATTTAAAATTATCGCCGGCCCGGTACGAATGCTAAATACGTACCTATAGCCGCCCCGGTGCGAATGCGAAATACATACCTTTCGCCGTTCCGGTGCATGTGCTATATATGTACCTCTCGCCGCCCCGGTGCGCGTGCTATATACGTACCTATCGCCGCCCCGGTGCGCGTGCTATATATGTACTGATCGCCGCCGCAGACCGCATGCTATGTACGTACTTATTGCTGCCCATGTGTACATGCTATATACGTAGCTATCGCCACCCCTGAATTCTGAATACGTACCTATCGCCGCCCCGGTGTGGAAGCTAAATAGGTACATATCGCTGCCCCGGTGCGAATGCTAAATACGTACCTATCGCCGCCCCGGTGTGAATTCTAAATACGTACCTATCGCCGCCCCGGTGTGAATTCTAAATACGTACCTATCGCCGCCCCGGTGCGGAAGCTAAATACGTACATATCGCCACCCTGGTGCGAATGCTAAATACATACCTATCACCGCCCCGGTGTGAATGCTAAATACATACCTATCGCCGCCCCGGTGTGAATGCTAAATACGTACCTATCGCCGCCCTGGTGTGGAAGCTAAATAGGTACATATCGCTGCCCCAGTGCGAATGCTAAATACGTACCTATCGCCGCCCCGGTGTGAATTCTAAATACGTACCTATCGCCGCCCCGGTGCGGAAGCTAAATACGTACATATCGCCACCCTGGTGCGAATGCTAAATACATACCTATCACCGCCCCGGTGTGAATGCTAAATACATACCTATCGCCGCCCCGGTGCGAATGCTAAATACGTACCTATCGCCGCCCCGGTGTGAATTCTAAATACGTACCTATCGCCGCCCCGGTGTGAATTCTAAATACGTACCTATCGCCGCCCCGGTGCGGAAGCTAAATACGTACATATCGCCACCCTGGTGCCAATGCTAAATACATACCTATCACCGCCCCGGTGTGAATGCTAAATACATACCTATCGCCGCCCAGGTGTGAATGCTAAATACGTACCTATCGCTGCCCCGGTGTGAATTTTAAATACGTACCTTTCGTCTCTCTGGTGTGCGTGCTATATACGTACCTATCGCCGCCCCGGTGCACGTGCTATATATGAACCTATAGCTGCCCCAGTGCACATGCTAAATACATACCTATCACCGCACCGGTGCGCATACTATATACGTACTTATTGCCGCCCATGTGCACATGCTATATACGTACCTATCGCCACCGCTGAATGCTAAATAAGTACCTATCTCCGCCCAGGGGTGAATGCTAAATATGTACATATTGCCGCCCCGGTGTGCATACACCATATGTACCTATTACTTCCCCAGTGCGAATACTAAATATGTACATATCGCCGCCCACATGTGAATGCTGAATACGTACCTATCGGAACCCCAGGGCGAATGCTAAATACTTAGCTATCGCCACCTCTATGCACTACTATATACGTACCTATGCCACCCCAGTGCACATACTATATATAAACCTATCGCCGCCCCGGTGCGCATAATATATTCGTACCTATCGCGGCTCTGGTGTGCATACTACGTAATTACCTATCTCTGCAAGGGTGCACATACTATATATGTACCTATCTCCAGCCCAGTTCGCATACGTAAGAACTCATATTAGTGCACCCCTGTCGTGTTAGAAAAACAAAATAGTGTTCATTCATGTATTGTCAGTATCATAAATATAAATAATTTTAGTTAAAAACAGAAAAAAAGAAATTTGTTTGCCTCCCCCCACGAAAATTTTCTTTCCATCCTCCCACATACTTAGAAATATTTTTAATTTAAAAGAAATAAAAAAGAAAAGAAAATCTTTTGACCCGCCCCAAAAATTTTATGTTCCCCCCATACATAGAAATATTTTTAGTTTAAAAAAAGAAAAACAAATTTTTTTAGCCCCCCGCCCCGAAAATTTTTTTTTTCATCCTGCCCCATACATATAAATATTTTCAATGAAAAAGATAAAAGAAAAAGGAAAAAATGTTGCCCCCCCCCCATTTTTTTTTACACTCCCGGTGCGCATGCTATATTCGTACTTATGGCATCCCATGTGCACATGCAATATACGTTCCTATCGCCACCGCTGAATGCTAAATACGTACCTATTGCCGCCGTGGTGCGAATGCTAAATAGGTACCTATCGCCACCCCGGTGCGAATGGTAAATACGTTTATATCGCCGCTAAAAATTTCCACGACCCCCCAATCTCTCCAGGCCCCCCAACTTTTTTTTACTCTCGCCCAACCCTGAGTAATATTTTTAGTTCCAAAAATAAAAAAATAAAAAAATTTGGCCCGACCCCTAAAAAGTTTTCCTGACCTCTAAACATTTCCCGGAGCCCCCAATCTCTCCAGAACCCCCCCCCCCCCCACCCAACTTTTTTTTTATTCTCTCCCAACCCTGAGAAGTATTTTTAGTTAAAAAAATAAAAAAACAAAAAAAATTTGGCCGGACCTATAAAAAGTGTGTCCTGACCACTAAAAATTTCCCCGACCCCCCCAATCTCTCCAGCCCCCCCCCCCAACACTTGTTTTTACTCTCGCCCAACCCTGAGTAATATTTTTAGTTCAAAAAATAAAAAAATAAAAAAATTTGGCCCGACCACTTAAAAGTTTGTCCTGGCCCCTGAAAATTTCTCCGACCCCCCCCCCTAATCTCTCCAGCCCCCCTCAATTTCTTTAACTCTCCCAAACATGAGAAATATTTTGAGTTCAAAAACAAAAAAAAACAAAAATTTTGCCTGACCCCTATAAAGTTCGGCCTGACCCCTAAAATTTTCCACGACCCCCTAATCCTTCCAGCCCCCACCCCGAACTTTTTTTGATTCTCCCACAACCCTGAGAAATATTTTAAGTTAAAAAAAAAAAAATTTTGCCCGACCCCTAAAAAATTTGGCCTGACCCCTAAAATTGTCCCCGACCCCCTAATCTCTCCAGCCCCCCCTAACTTTTTTTTCTGTCTCCCACAACCCTGAGAAATATTTTAAGTGCAAAAAAAAAAAAAATTTGGCCTGACCCCTAAAAAATTTGGCCTGACCCCTAAAATTTAATTGTGTTTTTAAACGTGAGTTAACGCACTTCCTTAGCTATCCTCAAAAAAATAAATTTCATTAAAAAACATTAATTGGTTTTGAACTTGAGGTATTACGTAATTAAATTACAATATGACTCAGCAATTTCAAATTACTATAAAATATAATGAAAAATAACTGAAAAGCCCCCCCCCCCCCGATGAAATATTCCCCATGGACCCCTAAGGGCTGGGTTAATAGATTCGGGAATACTCTCATCATCTTACTCTGTGAATTTTACATAAGAATACACTTTTATATGTTATGTATATATTCTCTAACCTTGTTTTAAACACCTTAATTGTGTTTTTAAACGTGAGTTAACGCATTTCCTTAGCTATCCTCTAAAAAATAAATTTCATTAAAAAACATTAATTGGTTTATGAACTTGAGGTATTACGTAATGAAATTACAATATGACTCAGCAATTTCAAATTACTATAAAATATAATGAACAACAAATGAAAAGCCCCCCCCCCCCCGATGAAATATTCCCCATGGACCCCTAAGGGCTGGGTTAATAGATTCGGGAATACTCTCATCATCCTACCTTGTGAATTTTACATAAGAATACACTTTTATATGTTATGTATATATTCTCTAACCTTGTTTTAAACACCATAATTGTGATTTTAAACGTGAGTAAACGCACTTCCTTAGCTATCCTCTAAATAATAAATTTCATTACAAAACATTAATTGGTTTATGAACTTGAGGTATTACGTAATTAAATTACAATATTATATAGATACAGGTAAATGCACATTGGCCTTTATTATAGATACAAATAAATACACATTGGTCTTTATTATAGATACAAATAAATGCACATTAGTCTTTATTATAGATGCAGATAAATGCACATTGGCCTTTATTATAGATACAGGTAAATGCACATTGGCCTTTATTATAGATACAAATAAATGCACATTGGTCTTTATTATAGATACAAATAAATGCACATTGGCCTTTATTATAGATACAAATAAATGCACATTGGCCTTTATTATAGATACAAAAAAATGCACATTGGTCTTTATTATAGATTTGCTTAATACCCCCTCCCCAAGAAAAGATTTGGCCTGAGGCGCTCACACCGGCGAATGCTGACACTCTCTCCTCGCAACAGATACTACACTATCTCCACCCTCTCAAAAAGGTGTGAGCGCCGGCGAATGCCGACACTCCCCCTCCCCAAATTTGGCCTGAGGGACTCACACCGGCGAATGCCGTCACCCCCCCCCCCCCCAATTTGACATGAAAGGAGGAGGTAATGCCTATCATGATAACGGAAGGAGGGGGGAGGAATATTAGCGTCTATTAAAATGTTGTAGTGTGAGTTAATTTCTTCCCGCCACTTTGCATTATTTTTCAAATTATCTGCCACTCTCTGACGTCATGATATAACCGGACACAATTTAGAGCAAGACCGGGTACATCCGGCAAGGGATTATGGGACAGGTGCGGATGTGATTGAGCAACCCTTGTTTCACTACACACTCTTAACGTAGGATTCCTATGTTGTTATTGATGCATCCGGACAGAAGTTATTGGATGATCTGATACAACCGGACACAATTTAGGGCAAGACCGGGTACATCCGGCAAGGGATTATGGGATGTTTACAGTGTTTGCATTTTTATCGGATTAGTACATAAATACATTAGATTATTTCGAATTTACTATCGAATTTGACCTCCTACAGGACAAACCCATAGACCGGCGGAATGAAGCCCCGAAGGCCAAGACGATACCAGTCTATGGGGTGCAGTATCCATCGAAACAGATACTACACTTTGATGTTAGCCAAAAGAAGTGAATTAATGTCATTATCGGTAATGGCGTATGAAAGCTATGTTGAATTAGAGAAAAACGACCTAGGGGAGTCTAAAGTTAATTCTTGATATTCAAAAGTTATATAAGAATTTGTTAAATAGTATTATACAATGTTTGTTGAAAGAAAAGCATAGTTATTATTAGTTATTAATTTAATAATGTCATTTGAACAGTGTCGAGTGGATAGACCGCTGTTCAGGTGTAGTTTGGTTATAAATACCCCAGTAAAACCTCAGAATTTTAATTTCGGATCTTTACTTGGTCTTTTGGCTAAGATCAAAGTGTAGTATCTGTTCTGGGCATTTTTGCCTTGAGATAAAGTGTAATATCTAGTCCTATCCGATAGGTGTCGATCTTACACTCTCGAATCAAAAATCAGATTATCATTTTATTTTTAATTCCTTTTCCTTGTTTTCACTTCCTCTCCCCTAAAGTACGGTCAGGATCTCTCTCTTACCGACTAATACTCGTACTCCTCCAAATTTCGCCTTAGGCGCTCCCCTCCCCATATTCGGCCTGACTGGCGAATGTCGACACTCCTTCCCAAATTTTGCCTGAAGCGCTCACACCGGCGAATGCCGACACTCCCCCAAATTCGGCCTGAGGCGCTCACACCGGCGAATGCCGAAACTCCCCCCTCCACCAAATTCGGCCTCCCCAAATTTCGCCTGAGGCGCTCATACTGGCGACACTCGTCACCGGCGAATGCTGACACTCCTCCTCCCCAAATTCGGCCTGAGGCGCTCACACCGGCGAATGCCGACACTCCCCCAAATTCGGCCTGAGGCGCTCATACTGCGAATGCTGACACTCCTCCTCCCCAAATTCGGCTTGAGGCGCTCACACCGGCGAATGCCGACACTCCCCCAAATTCGGCCTGAGGCGCTCATACTGGCGAATGCCGACACTGACCCTCCCCCAAATTTCGCCTGATGCGCCCCACCGCCGAATGCCGACACCCCCACCCCCACCCCAAATATTAGTGAAAACAATGGGGGAGCATACGAATATTAGTGAAAACAGTGGGAGAGCATAATTATTTATTACTTTAATTTTACTGATACTACACTAACTTCACACCTCTCAAAAAGGAGGAGGTAATACCTAGGAGGATGTTAAAAAATGTGGTTAGGATTAAGCAACCCTTGCTTCACTATGAACTCATGTTTAAAAAAGTGCCGTTAGGAGTTAAGCAACCCTTGCATCACTATGGACTCATGTTCAAAAAAGTGCCGTTAGTAAGTAAGCAACCCATGCTTGACTATGGACTCGTGTTCAAAAAAAGTGCCGTTTGGGATTAAGCAACACTTGCTTCACTATAAACTCATGTTCAAAAAAGAGCCGTTAGGGATTTCCTCTGACGTCATTTCCTGTTAAAATCATGACGGTGCATTATTTCTCAAATTCTACATGATGTCATTGTTTTTTTCTCAAATTAGTACTAAACAACGTTGAAAATCGAGGAAAAAGGCACCCCCCCATTGGAGAAAAGTGCTCAGTCGACCCTCGAAGAGTCCATTTTTTTTTCCGGTTCTGAGATATTATACGTCCCGGGGCTGGCCGGTCATAATGATGTCAACCGTGGGACTGTTTGTTGGGTCCTCTCGGAGGAGTATCTGGCCATACAAACAGACAAACAGACAAACAGACAAACATACAGACAAGTGCCCTTTATATAATAGACTAGCGGGGCTACCCGGCGTCGCTCGGGGTCATAAAAACATATATTTGAAGAAAGATCGTGTGTGTAACATCTTTATATTCAAACTTCTATGTGCGCCCCCTCTCTCTATAGCCGTCTCTTTATCTGCTACCTTTCTCTTCCCTGGTCGCCCCATTTCGCCGCTACTTTCTAATTTTGCCTTTTGCAAAAGCTGTTTCTTCCCCACCATTTCTCCTATTGCCCAGGGTAATAGTATGACATATTTCTATAAAAAGTAACACCTCTATCTGCGCCTTCTATATAGGTACTTATCTCCACCCCGGTGTTCATACTATATACGTATCTATCATCACCCCGGTGCGCATACTATATACGTACCTATCGCCGCCCCAGTGCACATACTATATAGGTACCTATCGCCGCCCCGGTGCAGATACTATTTAAGTACCTATCGCCGCCCCGTTGCGAATGCTAAATAGTACCTATCGTTGCCCCGGTGTGAATGCTAAATACATACCTATTGCGCCCCGGTGTGCATGCTACATAAGTACCTATCGCTGCCCTAGTGCGAATACTAAAGACATACCAATTGCGCCCCGGTGTGCATGCTACATAAGTACCTATCGCTGCCCTAGTGCGAATAATTAATATGTACATATTGCCGCTTTGGTGTGAATGCAAAATACGTACCTATCGCCGGCCCAGTGCGAATGCTAAATACGTACCTATAGCCGCCCTGGTGCGAATGCTAAATACGTACCTATAGCCGCCCCAATGCGAATGCTAAATACGTACCTATCACCACTACGGTGCGAATGCGAAATACATACCTTTCGCGGCCCCAGTGCGCGTGCAATATATGTACTGATCGCCGCCGCAGAGCGCATGCTATGTACGTACTTATTGCTGCCCATGTGTACATGCTATATACGTAGCTATCGCCACCCCTAAATTCTGAATACGTACCTATCGCCGCCCCGGTGCGGAAGCTAAATACGTACCTATCGCCGCCCCGGTGCGGAAGCTAAATACGTACATATCACCACCCCGGTGCGAATGCTAAATACATACCTATCGCTGCCCCGGTGTGAATGCTAAATACATACCTATCGCCGCCCCGGTGTGAATGCTAAATACGTACCTATCGCCGCCCCGGTGTGAATTTTAAATATGTACCTTTCGCCGCCCGGTGTGAATTTTAAATATGTACCGTTCGCCGCCCCTGTGCGCGTGCTATATACGTACCTATCGCCGCCCCGGTGTGCGTGCTATATATGAAACAATCGCTGCCTCAGTGCGCATGCTAAATACATACCTATCACTGCCCCGGTGTGCATACTATATACGTACTTATTACCGCCCATGTGCACATGCTATATAAGTACCTATCACCACCGCTGAATGCTAAATAAGTACATATTACCGCCCCGGTGTGGAAGCTAAATACGTACATATCGCCGCCCCTAAATTTAGGCAGACCCTAAAAAATTTGGCCTGACCCCTAAAATTTTCCCCGTCCCCTAAATCTCTCCAGCCCCTAATTTTTCACTCTCCCCCAACCATGAGAAATATTTTGACTTCAAAACAAAAAAAAAGAAAAAAATTTGGCCTGACCCTAAAAAGTTCGTCCTGACCTCTAAAATTTTCCCCGACCCCTAAATCTCTCCAGCCCCCTAATTGTTCACTCTCCCCAACCCTGAGAAATATTTTCAGTTCAAAACCAAAAAAAAGAAAAAAATTTGGCCTGACCCCAAAAAAGTTTTTCCTGACACCTAAAATTTTCCCCGACCCCTAAATCTCTCCAGCCCCTAATTTTTCACTCTCCCCCAACCATGAGAAATATTTTGACTTCAAAACAAAAAAAACAAAAAAATTTGGCCTGACCCCTAAAAAGTTCGGCCTGACCCCTAAAATTTTCCCCGACCCCTAAATCTCTCCAGCCCCCTTATTTTTCACTCTCCCCCAACCCTGAGAAATATTTTTACTTCAAAACAAAAAAAAAAGAAAACAATTTGGCCTGACCCCTAAAAAGTTGGCCTGACCCCTAAAATTTTCCCGACCCCTCATTCTCTCCAGCCCCCTAATTTTTCACTCTCCCCCAACCATGAGATATATTTTGACTTCAAAACAAAAAAAAACAAAAAAATTTGGCCTGACCCCTAAAAAGTTCGTCCTGACCCCTAAAATTTTCCCCGACCCCTAAATCTCTCCAGCCCCCTAATTGTTCACTCTCCCCCAACCCTGAGAAATATTTTCAGTTCAAAACCAAAAAAAAGAAAAAAATTTGGCCTGACCCCAAAAATGTTCGTCCTGACACCTAAAATTTTCCCCGACCCCTAAATCTCTCCAGCCCCTAATTTTTCACTCTCCCCCAACCATGAGAAATATTTTGACTTCAAAACAAAAAAAACAAAAAAATTTGGCCTGACCCCTAAAAAGTTCCACTTGACCCCTAAAATTTTCCCGACCCTAAATGTCTCCAGCCCCCTAAGTTTTCACTCTCCCCCAACCATGAGATATATTTTGACTTCAAAACAAAAAAAAACAAAAAAATTTGGCCTGACCCCTAAAAAGTTCGTCCTGACCCCTAAAATTTTCCCCGACCCCTAAATCTCTCCAGCCCCCTAATTTTTCACTCTTCCCCAACCCTGAGATATATTTTGACTTCAAAACAAAAAAAAACAAAAAAATTTGGCCTGGCCCCTAAAAAGTTCGTCCTGACCCCTAAAATTTTCCCCGACCCCTAAATCTCTCCAGCCCCCTAATTTTTCACTCTCCCCCAACCATGAGATATATTTTGACTTCAAAACAAAAAAAAACAAAAAAATTTGGCCTGACCCCTAAAAAGTTCGTCCTGACCCCTAAAATTTTCCCCGACCCCTAAATCTCTCCAGCCCCCTAATTGTTCACTCTCCCCCAACCATGAGTAATATTTTCAGTTCAAAACAAAAAAAAAACAAAAAAATTTGGCCTGACCCCTAAAAAGTTCGTCCTGACCCCTAAAATTTTCCCCGACCCCTAAATCTCTCCAGCCCCCTAATTGTTCACTCTCCCCCAACCCTGAGAAATATTTTCAGTTCAAAACCAAAAAAAAGAAAAAAATTTGGCCTGACCCCAAAAAAGTTTGTCCTGACACCTAAAATTTTCCCCGACCCCTAAATCTCTCCAGCCCCTAATTTTTCACTCTCCCCCAACCATGAGATATATTTTGACTTCAAAACAAAAAAAAACAAAAAAATTTGGCCTGACCCCTAAAAAGTTCTGCTTGACCCCTAAAATTTTCCCGACCCTAAATGTCTCCAGCCCCCTAAGTTTTCACTCTCCCCCAACCATGAGATATATTTTGACTTCAAAACAAAAAAAAACAAAAAAATTTGGCCTGACCCCTAAAAAGTTCGTCCTGACCCCTAAAATTTTCCCCGACCCCTAAATCTCTCCAGCCCCCTAATTTTTCACTCTTCCCCAACCCTGAGATATATTTTGACTTCAAAACAAAAAAAAACAAAAAAATTTGGCCTGGCCCCTAAAAAGTTCGTCCTGACCCCTAAAATTTTCCCCGACCCCTAAATCTCTCCAGCCCCCTAATTTTTCACTCTCCCCCAACCATGAGATATATTTTGACTTCAAAACAAAAAAAAACAAAAAAATTTGGCCTGACCCCTAAAAAGTTCGTCCTGACCCCTAAAATTTTCCCCGACCCCTAAATCTCTCCAGCCCCCTAATTGTTCACTCTCCCCCAACCATGAGTAATATTTTCAGTTCAAAACAAAAAAAAAAGAAAAAAATTTGGCCTGACCCCTAAAAAGTTCGTCCTGACCCCTAAAATTTTCCCCGACCCCTAAATCTCTCCAGCCCCCTAATTTTTATCTCTCCCCCAACCCCGAGAAATATTTTGACTTCAAAACAAAAAAAAACAAAAAAATTTGGCCTAACCCCTAAAAGGTTCGTCCTGACCCCTAAAATTTTCCCCGACCCCTAAATCTCTCCAGCCCCCTAATTTTTCACTCTCCCCTAACCATGAGAAATATTTTGACTTCAAAACAAAAAAAAACAAAAAAATTTGGCCTGACCCCTAAAAAGTTCGTCCTGACCCCTAAAATTTTCCCCGACCCCTAAATCTCTCCAGCCCCCTAATTTTTCACCTTCCCCCAACCATGAGAAATATTTTGACTTCAAAACAAAAAAAAACAAAAAAATTTGGCCTGACCCCTAAAAAGTTCGTCCTGACCCCTAAAATTTTCCCCGACCCCTAAATCTCTCCAGCCCCCTAATTTTTTACTCTCCCCCAACCATGAGATATATTTTGACTTCAAAACAAAAAAAAACAAAAAAATTTGGCCTGACCCCTAAAAAGTTCGTCCTGACCCCTAAAATTTTCCCCGACCCCTAAATCTCTCCAGCCCCCTAATTTTTCACTCTCCCCCAACTATGAGATATATTTTGACTTCAAAACAAAAAAAAACAAAAAAATTTGGCCTGACCCCTAAAATGTTCGTCCTGACCCCTAAAAATTTCCCCGACCCCTAAATCTCTCCAGCCCCCTAATTTTTCCCTCTCCCCCAACCCTGAGAAATATTTTGACTTCAAAACAAAAAAAAAACAAAAAAAAACAAAAAAATTTGGCCTGACCCCTAAAAAGTTTGTCCTGACCCCTAAAATTTTCCCCGACCCCTAAATCTCTCAAGCCCCCTAATTTTTCACTCTCCCCCAACCCTGAGAAATAATTTGACTTCAAAAAAAAAAAAAAAAAAAAAAAAATTTGGCCTGACCCCTAAAAAGTTCATCCTGACCCCTAAAATTTTCCCCGACCCCTAAATCTCTCCAGCCCCTTAATTTTTCACTCTCCCCAACCCTGAGAAATATTTTGAGTTCAAAACCAAAAAAAAGAAAAAAATTTGGCCTGACCCCTAAAAAGTTCGTCCTGACCCCTAAAATGTTCCCCGACCCCTAAATCTCTCCAGCCCCCTAATTTTTCACTCTACCCCAACCCTGAGATATATTTTGACTTCAAAACCCAAAAAAAACAAAAAAATTTGGCCTGACCCCTAAAAAGTTCGTCCTGACCCCTAAAATTTTCCCCGACCCCTAAATCTCTCCAGCCCCCTAATTTTTCACTCTCCCCTAACCATGAGATATATTTTGACTTCAAAACAAAAAAAAACAAAAAAATTTGGCCTGACCCTTAAAAAGTTCGTCCTGACCCCTAAAATTTTCCCCGACCCCTAAATCTCTCCAGCCCCCTAATTTTTCACTCTTCCCCAACCCTGAGATATATTTTGACTTCAAAACAAAAAAAAACAATAAAATTTGGCCTGGCCCCTAAAAAGTTCGTCCTGACCCCAAAAATTTTCCCCGACCCCTAAATCTCTCCAGCCCCCTAATTTTACACTCTCCCCCAACCATGAGATATATTTTGACTTCAAAACAAAAAAAAACAAAAAAATTTGGCCTGACCCCTAAAAAGTTCGTCCTGACCCCTAAAATTTTCCCCGACCCCTAAATCTCTCCAGCCCCCTAATTGTTCACTCTCCCCCAACCATGAGTAATATTTTCAGTTCAAAACCCAAAAAAAACAAAAAAATTTGGCCTGACCCCTAAAAAGTTCGTCCTGACCCCTAAAATTTTCCCCGACCCCTAAATCTCTCCAGCCCCCTAATTTTTCACTCTCCCCCAACCCTGAGAAATATTTTGACTTCAAAACAAAAAAAAAGAAAAAAATTTGGCCTGACCCCTAAAAAGTTCGTCCTGACCCCTAAAATTTTCCCCGACCCCTAAATCTCTCCAGCCCCCTAATTTTTCACTCTCCCCCAACTATGAGATATATTTTGACTTCAAAACAAAAAAAAACAAAAAAATTTGGCCTGACCCCTAAAATGTTCGTCCTGACCCCTAAAATTTTCCCCGGCCCCTAAATCTCTCCAGCCCCTTAATTTTTCCCTCTCCCCCAACCCTGAGAAATATTTTGACTTCAAAACAAAAAAAAACAAAAAAAAACAAAAAAATTTAGCCTGACCCCTAAAAAGTTTGTCCTGACCCCTAAAATTTTCCCCGACCCCTAAATCTCTCCAGCCCCCTAATTTTTCACTCTCCCCCAACCCTGAGATATATTTTGACTTCAAAACAAAAAAAAACAAAAAAATTTGGCCTGACCCCTAAAATGTTCGTCCTGACCCCTAAAATTTTCCCCGACCCCTAAATCTCTCCAGCCCCCTAATTTTTCACTCTCCCCCAACCCTGAGAAATATTTTGACTTCAAAACAAAAAAAAACAAAAAAATTTGGCCTGACCCCTTAAAAGTTCGTCCTGACCCCTAAAATTTCCCCGACCACTAAATCTCTCTGGCCCCCTAATTTTTAACTCTCCCCCAACCCTAAGAAATATTTTGAGTTCAAAACAAAAAAATGTTATTTAACATGTATACAAATATTTGTGAAAACAATGGTGGGGCATAATTATTTCTCTTTTTACTTTACTTATTGAGACGTTATTTAACATGTATAAAAATATAAGTGAACACAATGGTGGAGCATAATTATTTTTCTTCTTTCTTTACTTATTGAGACGTTATTTAATATGTATACAAATATTAGTGAAAACAGTGGCGGAGCATAATTATTTCTCTTTTCACTTTACTTATTGAGACGTTATATCATATGTATACAAATATTAGTGAAAACAATGGTGGAGCATAATTATTTTTCTTCTTACTTTACTTATTGAGACGTTATTTAATATGTATACAAATATTAGTGAAAACAGTCGTGGAGCATAATTATTTTTCTTCTTACTTTACTTATTGAGACGTTATTTAATATGTATACAAATATTAGTGAAAACAATGGTGGAGCATAATTATTTATTACTTTAATTTTACTGATACTACACTAACTTCACACCTCTCAAAAAGAAGGAGGTTATACCTGGGAGGATGGTATCATGTCAACAGAAGAAATGCAGTTAGGATTAAGCAACCCTGGCTTCACTACAAACTTGTGTTCAAAAAAGTGCCGTTATTGATTAACCAACCCTGGCTTCACTGTGGATTCATGTTCAAAAAAGTGCCGTTAGGAATTAAGCAACCCTTGCTTCACTATGGACTCATGTTCAAAAAAATGCCGTTAGGGATTAAGCAACAGTTGCTTCAATAAAAACTTATGTTTCGTTGGGATAAGGCAACCCGTGCTTCACTATAAACTCATGTTCAAAAAAAGTGCCGTTAGGGATTTCCTCTGACGTCATTTCCTGCTGAAATCGTGACTTTGCATTATGCCGACAATCCCCCATCTCCAATTTTGGCCTGAGGCGCACCACCGGCGAATGCCGACACTCCACCAAATTCGGCCTGAGTCGCTCACACCGGCGAATGCCGACACTCCCCCAAATTCGGCCTGAGGCGCTCATACTGGCGAATGCCGACACTCCTCCCCGAATTTCGCCTGAGGCGCCCCACCGCCGAATGCCGACACTCACCCTCCCCAGATTTCGCCTGAAGCGCCCCACCGCCGAATGCCGATACCCCCCCCCCTCTTCCCCAAATTTCTCCTGAGGCGCTCACACCGGCGAATGCCGACACCCCCCACACCCACCCCAAGTTTTCAATATGTATACAATATGTATAGAAATATTAGTGAAAACAATGGGGGAGCATACAAATATTAGTGAAAACAGTGGGGGAGCATAATTATTTATTACTTTAATTTTACTGATACTACACTAACTTCACACCTCTCAAAAAGGGGGAGGTAATACCTAGGAGGATGTTATCATGTCAACAGAAAAAATGTGGTTAGGATTAAGCAACCCTTGCTTCACTATGAACTCATGTTAAAAAAAGTGCCGTTATTGATTAAACAACACTTGCGTCACTATAAACGCATGTATCAAAAAGTGCCGTTAGGAGTTAAGCAACCCTTGCATCACTATGGACTCGTGTTCAAAAAAGTGCCGTTAGTAAGTAAGCAACCCATGCTTGACTATGGACCCGTGTTCAAAAAAAGTGCCGTTTGTGATTAAGCAACACTTGCTTCACTATAAACTCATGTTCAAAAAAGAGCCGTTAGGGATTTCCTCTGACGTCATTTCCTGTTAAAATCATGACGGTGCATTATTTCTCAAATTCTTTGTTTTTTTCTCAAATTAGTACTAAACAACGTTGAAAATCGAGGAAAAAGGCACCCCCCCATCGGAGAAAAGTGCTCAGTCGACCCTCGAAGAGTCCATTTTTTTTTCCGGTTCTGAGATATTATACGTCCCGGGGCTGGCCGGTTATAATGATGTCAACCGTGTGACTGTTTGTTGGGTCCTCTCGGAGGAGTATCTGGACATACAAACAGACAAACAAACAGACAAACAAACAGACAAACAAACAGACAAACATACAGACAAGTGCCCTTTATATAGGAGACTAGCGGGGCTACCCGGCGTTGCTCGGGGTCATAAAAACATATATTTGAAGTAAGATGGTGTGTGTAACATCTTTATATTAAAACTTCTATGTCCGCCCCCTCTCTCTATAGCCGTCTCTTTATCTGCTACCTTTCTCTTCCCTGGTCGCCCCATTTAGCCGCTACTTTCTAATTTTGCCTTTTGCAAAAGCTGTTTCTTCCCCACCATTTCTCCTATTGCCCAGGGTAATAGTATGACATATTTCTATAAAAAGTAACACCTCTATCTGCACCTTCTATATAGGTACTTATCTCCACCCCGGTGTTCATACTATATACGTATCTATCATCACCCCGGTGCGCATACTATATACGTACCTATCGCCGCCCCAGTGCACATACTATATACGTACCTATCGCCGCCCCGGTGCAGATACTATTTAAGTACCTATCGCCGCCCCGTTGCGAATGCTAAATAGTACCTATCGTTGCCCTGGTGTGAATGCTAAATACATACCTATTGCGCCCCGGTGTGCATGCTACATAAGTACCTATCGCTGCCCTAGTGCGAATAATTAATATGTACATATTGCCGCTTTGGTGTGAATGCTAAATACGTACCTATCGCCGGCCCAGTGCGAATGCTAAATACGTACCTATAGCCGCCCTGGTGCGAATGCTAAATACGTACCTATAGCCGCCCCGGTGCGAATGCTAAATACGTACCTATCACCACCATGGTGCGATCGCGAAATACATACCTTTCGCAGCCCCGGTGCGCGTGCTATATATGTACTGATCGCCGCCGCAGAGCGCATGCTATGTACGTACTTATTGCTGCCCATGTGTACATGCTATATACGTAGCTATCGCACCCCTGAATTCTGAATACGTACCTATCGCCGCCCTGGTGTGGAAGCTAAATACGTACATATCGCCGCCCCGGTGCAATGCTAAATACATACCTATCGCCGCCCCGGTGTGAATTCTAAATATGTACATATCGCTGCCCCGGTGTGAATTCTAAATACGTACCTATCGCCGCCCCGGTGCGGAAGCTAAATACGTACATATCGCTACCCCGATGCGAATGCTAAATACATACCTATCGCTGCCCCGGTGTGAATGCTAAATACATACCTATCGCCGCCCCGGTGTGAATGCTAAATACGTACCTATCGCCGCCCCGGTGTGAATTTTAAATATGTACCTTTCGCCACCCCGGTGTGAATTTTAAATATGTACCTATCGCCGCCCCGATGCGCTTGCTAAATATGAACCGATCGCTGCCTCAGTGCGTATGCTAAATACATACCTATCACTGCCCCGGTGCGCATACTATATACATACTTATTACCGCCCATGTGCACATGCTATATAAGTACCTATCACCACCGCTGAATGCTAAATAAGTACCTATCGCCGCCCCGGTGTGGAAGCTAAATACGTACATATCGCGGCCCCTAAATTTGGGCGGACCCCTAAAAAATTTGGCCTGACCCCTAAAATTTTCTCTGACCCCTAAATCTCTCCAGCCCCCTAATTTTTCACTCTCCCCCAACCATGAGAAATATTTTGACTTCAAAACAAAAAAAAACAAAAAAATTTGGCCTGACCCCTAAAAAGTACGTCGTGACCCCTAAAATTTTCACCGACCCCTAAATCTCTCCAGCCCCCTAATTTTTCACTCTCCCCCAACCATGAAAAATATTTTGAGTTCAAAAACAAAAAAAAGAAAAAAATTTGGCCTGACCCCTAAAAAGTTCGTCCCAACCCCTAAAATTTTCCCCGACCCCTAAATCTCTCCAGCCCCCTAATTTTTCACTCTCCCCCAACCATGAGAAATATTTTGAGTTCAAAACCAAAAAAAACAAAAAAAATTTGGCCTGACCCCTAAAAAGTTCGTCCTGACCCCTAAAATTTTCCCCGACCCCTAACTTTTAACTCTCCCCCAACCATGAGAAATATTTTGTGTTCAAAACCAAAAAAAAGAAAAAAATTTGGCCTGACCCCTAAAAAGTTCGTCCTGACCCCTAAAATTTTCCCCGACCCCTAAATCTCTCCAGCCCCCTAATTTTTCACTCTCCCCCAACCAATAGAAATATTTTCAGTTCAAAACCAAAAAAAAGAAAAAAATTTGGCATGACTCCTAAAAAGTTCGTCCTGACCCCTAAAATTTTCCCCGACCCTTAAATCTCTCCAGCCCCCTAATTTTTAACTCTCCCCCAACGATGAGAAATATTTTGACTTCAAAACAAAACAAAAAAAAAATTTGGCCTGACCCCTAAAAAGTTCGGCCTGACCCCTAAAATTTTCCCCGACCCCTAAATCTCTCCAGCCCCTCTAATTTTTAACTCTCCCCCAACCATGAGAAATATTTTGAGTTCAAAAACAAAAAAAAACAAAAAATTTTGCCTGACCCCTAAAAAGTTCGTCCTGACCCCTAAAATTTTCCCCGACTCCTGAATCTCTCCAGCCCCCTAATTTTTCACTCTCCCCCAACCATGAGAAATATTTTGAGTTCAAAACCAAAAAAAATAAAAAAATTTGGCCTGACCCCTAAAAAGTTCGTCCTGACCCCTAAAATATTCCGCCTGACCCCTGAAATTTTCCCCGACCCCTAAATCTCTCTAGCTCCCTAATTTTTCACTCTCCCCCAACGATGAGAAATATTTTGACTTCAAAACAAAAACAACAAAAAAATTTGGCCTGACCCCTAAAAAGTTCGGCCTGACCTCTAAAATTTTCCCCGACCCCTAAATCTCTCCAGCCCCATAATTTTTCACTCTCTCCCAACCATGAGAAATATTTTGACTTCAAAACAAAACAAAAAAAAAATTTGGCCTGACCCCTAAAAAGTTCGGCCTGACCCCTAAAATTTTCCCCGACCCCTAAATCTCTCCAGCCCCTCTAATTTTTCACTCTCCCCCAACCATGAGAAATATTTTGAGTTCAAAACCAAAAAAAAAGAAAAAAATTTGGCCTGACCATTAAAAAGTTCCTCCTGACCCCTAAAATTTTCCCCGACCCCTGAATCTCTCCAGCCCCCTAATTTTTCACTCTCCTCCAACGATGAGAAATATTTTGACTTCAAAACAAAAACAACAAAAAAATTTGGCCTGACCCCTAAAAAGTTCGGCCTGACCCCTAAAATTTTCCCCGACCCCTAAATCTATCTGGCCCCCTAATTTTTCACTCTCCCCCAACCATGAGAAATATTTTGACTTCAAAACAAAAAAAAAAAAAATTTGGCCTGACCCCTAAAAAGTTCGTCATGACCCCTAAAATTTTCCCCGACCCCTAAATCTCTCCAGCCCCTCTAATTTTTCACTCTCCCCCAACCATGAGAAATATTTTGAGTTTAAAAACAAAAAAAAGAAAAAAATTTGGCCTGACCCCTAAAAAGTTCGTCCTGACCCCTAAAATTTTCCCCGACTCCTGAATCTCTCCAGCCCCCTAATTTTTCACTCTCCCCCAACCATGAGAAATATTTTGAGTTCAAAACCCAAAAAAAAGAAAAAAATTTGGCCTGACCCCTAAAAAGTTCGTCGTGACCCCTAAAATTTTCCCCGACCCTTGAATCTCTCCAGCCCCCTAATTTTTCACTCTCCCTCAACGATGAGAAATATTTTGACTTCAAAACAAAAAAAAACAAAAAAATTTGGCCTGACCCCTAAAAAGTTCCGCCTGACCCCTAAAATTTTCCCCGACCCCTGAATCTCTCCAGCCCCCTAATTTTTCACTCTCCCCCAACCATGAGAAATATTTTGAGTTCAAAACCAAAAAAAAGAAAAAAAAATTTGGCCTGACCCCTAAAAAGTTCGTCCTGACCCCTAAAATTTTCCCCGACCCCTAAATTTCTCCAGCCCCCTAATTTTTCACTTTCCCCCAACCCTGAGAAATATTTTGAGTTAAAAACAAAAGCATAATGGAGCATAATTATTTTTCTTCTTACATTACTTATTGACACGTTATTTAACATGTATACAAATATAAGTGAAAACAATGGTGGAGCATAATTATTTTTCTTCTTACTTTACTTATTGACACGTTATTTAACATGTATACAAATATTAGTGAAAACAATGGCAGAGCATAATTATTTCTCTTCTTACTTTACTTATTGACACGTTATTTAACATGTATACAAATATTAGTGAAAACAGTGGTGGAGCATAATTTTTCTCTTCTTACTTTACTTATTGACACGTTATTTAACATGTATACAAATATTAATGAAAACAGTCGTGGAGCATAATTATTTCTCTGCTTACTTTACTTATTGACACGTTATTAAACATGTATACAAATATTAGTGAAAACAGTGGTGGAGCATAATTATTTCTCTTCTTACTTTACTTATTGACACGTTATTTAAATGTATACAAATATTAGTGAAAACAGTGGTGGAGCATAATTATTTCTCTTCTTCATTTACTTATTGACACGTTATTTAACATGTATACAAATATAAGTGAAAACAATGGTGGAGCATAATTATTTCTCTTCTTTCTTTACTTATTGACACGTTATATCATATGTATACAAATATTAGTGAAAACAATGGTGGAGCATAATTATTTTTCTTCTTACTTTACTTATTGAGACGTTATTTAATATGTATACAAATATTAGTGAAAACAGTCGTGGAGCATAATTATTTTTCTTCTTACTTTACTTATTGAGACGTTATTTAATATGTATACAAATATTAGTGAAAACAATGGTGGAGCATAATTATTTATTACTTTAATTTTACTGATACTACACTAACTTCACACCTCTCAAAAAGAAGGAGGTTATACCTGGGAGGATGGTATCATGTCAACAGAAGAAATGCAGTTAGGATTAAGCAACCCTGGCTTCACTACAAACTTGTGTTCAAAAAAGTGCCGTTATTGATTAACCAACCCTGGCTTCACTGTGGATTCATGTTCAAAAAAGTGCCGTTAGGAATTAAGCAACCCTTGCTTCACTATGGACTCATGTTCAAAAAAATGCCGTTAGGGATTAAGCAACAGTTGCTTCAATAAAAACTTATGTTTCGTTGGGATAAGGCAACCCGTGCTTCACTATAAACTCATGTTCAAAAAAAGTGCCGTTAGGGATTTCCTCTGACGTCATTTCCTGCTGAAATCGTGACTTTGCATTATGCCGACAATCCCCCATCTCCAATTTTGGCCTGAGGCGCACCACCGGCGAATGCCGACACTCCACCAAATTCGGCCTGAGTCGCTCACACCGGCGAATGCCGACACTCCCCCAAATTCGGCCTGAGGCGCTCATACTGGCGAATGCCGACACTCCTCCCCGAATTTCGCCTGAGGCGCCCCACCGCCGAATGCCGACACTCACCCTCCCCAGATTTGGCCTGAAGCGCCCCACCGCCGAATGCCGATACCCCCCCCCCCTCTTCCCCAAATTTCTCCTGAGGCGCTCACACCGGCGAATGCCGACACCCCCCACACCCACCCCAAGTTTTCAATATGTATACAATATGTATAGAAATATTAGTGAAAACAATGGGGGAGCATACAAATATTAGTGAAAACAGTGGGGGAGCATAATTATTTATTACTTTAATTTTACTGATACTACACTAACTTCACACCTCTCAAAAAGGGGGAGGTAATACCTAGGAGGATGTTATCATGTCAACAGAAAAAATGTGGTTAGGATTAAGCAACCCTTGCTTCACTATGAACTCATGTTAAAAAAAGTGCCGTTATTGATTAAACAACACTTGCGTCACTATAAACGCATGTATCAAAAAGTGCCGTTAGGAGTTAAGCAACCCTTGCATCACTATGGACTCGTGTTCAAAAAAGTGCCGTTAGTAAGTAAGCAACCCATGCTTGACTATGGACCCGTGTTCAAAAAAAGTGCCGTTTGTGATTAAGCAACACTTGCTTCACTATAAACTCATGTTCAAAAAAGAGCCGTTAGGGATTTCCTCTGACGTCATTTCCTGTTAAAATCATGACGGTGCATTATTTCTCAAATTCTTTGTTTTTTTCTCAAATTAGTACTAAACAACGTTGAAAATCGAGGAAAAAGGCACCCCCCCATCGGAGAAAAGTGCTCAGTCGACCCTCGAAGAGTCCATTTTTTTTTCCGGTTCTGAGATATTATACGTCCCGGGGCTGGCCGGTTATAATGATGTCAACCGTGTGACTGTTTGTTGGGTCCTCTCGGAGGAGTATCTGGACATACAAACAGACAAACAAACAGACAAACAAACAGACAAACAAACAGACAAACATACAGACAAGTGCCCTTTATATAGGAGACTAGCGGGGCTACCCGGCGTTGCTCGGGGTCATAAAAACATATATTTGAAGTAAGATGGTGTGTGTAACATCTTTATATTAAAACTTCTATGTCCGCCCCCTCTCTCTATAGCCGTCTCTTTATCTGCTACCTTTCTCTTCCCTGGTCGCCCCATTTAGCCGCTACTTTCTAATTTTGCCTTTTGCAAAAGCTGTTTCTTCCCCACCACTCTCTGACGTCATGATATAACCGGACACAATTTAGAGCAAGACCGGGTACATCCGGCAAGGGATTATGGGACAGGTGCGGATGTGATTGAGCAACCCTTGTTTCACTACACACTCTTAACGTAGGATTCCTATGTTGTTATTGATGCATCCGGACAGAAGTTATTGGATGATCTGATACAACCGGACACAATTTAGGGCAAGACCGGGTACATCCGGCAAGGGATTAGTGAAAACAATGGCGGAGTATAATTTTTCTCTTCTTATTTTACTTATTTAGACGTTATTTAATATGTATACAAATATTAGTGAAAACAATGGTGGTGCATAATTATTTATTACTTTAATTTCACTGATAATACACTAACTTCACACCTCTCAAAAAGGAGGAGGTAATACTTGGGAGGATGGTATCATGTCAACAGAAGAAACGCGGTTAGTATAAGCAACTCTTGCTTCACTATAAACTCATGTTCAAAAAAGTGCCGTTATTGATTAAACAACACTTGCGTCACTATAAACGCATGTTTCAAAAAATGCCGTTAGTAGTTAAGCAACCCTTGCTTCACTATAAACCAATGTTCAAAAAAGTGCCGTTAGGGATTTCCTCTGACGTCATTTCCTGTTAAAAGCGTGACGATGATAGCATTGTTTTTTTCTCAAATTAGTACTAAACAAGTGATGGAAAAAGCCCCCCCCCCCCCCGAAGAGTCAATTTTTTTTTCCGACACTCCCCCCTCTCATAATTTCGCCTGACGCGCCGCTCCCCCAAATTAAGCGAATGCCGACACTCCCCCCCCCCCTAATTTGCCCTGAAGCAGTCACATCGCCGCACTATCTCCACAACTCTCAAAAAGGAGGAGGTAATGCCTAGGAGGGTGGTATCATAACAACAGAACGGGCGTAGGGGAGGAAGGGAAGGTAGAAAGGGTGGGAGTGAGAGGGAAAGAAGAGTTTTAGTGTGAGGGATTTTCTTCCCTACACTCTTTTCCTCTGACGTCATTTCCTGTTAAATAAAAGCGTGACTTTGCATATTTCTAAAATTATACATGATAGCATTGTTTTTTCTCAAATTAGTACTAAACAACGTTGAAAATCGAGGAAAAAACCACACCCCCATTGGAGAAAAGTGCTCAGTCGACCCCCAAAGAGTCAATTTCTATTTCCGGTTCTGAGATATTACACGTCCCGGGGCTGGCCGGTCATGATGATGTCAACCGTGTGACTGTTTGTTGGGTACTCTCGGAGGAGTATCTGGACATACAAACAGACAAACAGACAAACAAACAGACAGACATACAGACAACTGGCCTTTATATAGGAGACTAGCGGGGCTACCCGGCGTTGCTCGGGGTCATAAAAACATATATTTGAAGAAAGATCGTGTGTGTAACATCTTTATATTAAAACTTCTATGTCCGCCCCCTCTCTCTATAGCCGTCTCTTTATCTGCTACCTTTCTCTTTCCTGGTCGCCCCATTTAGCCGCTACTTTCTAATTTTGCCTTTTGCAAAAGCTGTTTCTTCCCCACCATTTCTCCTATTGCCCAGGGTAATAGTATGACATATTTCTATAAAAAGTAACACCTCTATCTGCGCCTTCTATATAGGTACTTATCTCCACCCTGGTGTTCATACTATATACGTATCTATCATCACCCCGGTGCGCATACTATATACGTACGTATCGCCGCCCCAGTGCACATACTATATACGTACCTATCGACGCCCCGGTGCAGATACTATTTAAGTACCTATCGCCGCCCCGTTGCGAATGCTAAATAGTACCTATCGTTGCCCGGGTGGGAATGCTAAATACATACCTATTGCGCCCCGGTGTGCATGCTACATAAGTACCTATCGCTGCCCTAGTGCGAATACTAAAGACATACCAATTGCGCCCCGGTGTGCATGCTACATAAGTACCTATCGCTGCCCTAGTGCGAATAATTAATATGTACATATTGCCGCTTTGGTGTGAATGCTAAATACGTACCTATCGCCGGCCCAGTGCGAATGCTAAATACGTACCTATAGCCGCCCTGGTTCGAATGCTAAATACGTACCTATAGCCGCCCCAGTACGAATGCTAAATACGTACCTATCACCACTACGGTGCGAATGCGAAATACATACCTTTCGCCGCCCCGGTGCGCGTGCAATATATGTACTGATCGCCGCCGCAGAGCGCATGCTATGTACGTACTTATTGCTGCCCATGTGTACATGCTATATACGTAGCTATCGCCACCCCTGAATTCTGAATACGTACCTATCGCCGCCCTGGTGTGGAAGCTAAATACGTACATATCGCCGCCCCGGTGCGAATGCTAAATACATACCTATCGCCGCCCCGGTGTGAATACTAAATACATACCTATTGCCGCCCGGTGTGAATTCTAAACACGTACCTATCGCCGCCCCGGTGCGGAAGCTAAATACGTACATATCGCTGCCCCGGTGCGAATGCTAAATACATACCTATCGCCGCCCCGGCGTGAATGCTAAATACGTACCTATCGCCGCCCCGGTGTGAATTTTAAATATGTACCTTTCGCCGCCCAGTGTGAATTTTTAATATGTACCTTTCGCCGCCCCTGTGCGCGTGCTATATACGTACCTATCGCCGCCCCGGTGCGCGTGCTACATATGAACCGATCGCTGCCTCAGTGCGCATGCTAAATACATACCTATCACTGCCCCGGTGTGCATACTATATACATACTTATTACCGCCCATGTGCACATGCTATACAAGTACCTATCACCACCGCTGAATGCTAAATAAGTACCTATCGCCGCCCCGGTGTGGAAGCTAAATACGTACATATCGCCGCCCCTAAATTTGGGCAGACCCTAAAAAGTTCGGCCTGACCCCTAAAATTTTCCCCGATCCCTAAATCTCTCCAGCCCCCTAATTTTTCACTCTCCCCCAACCCTGAGAAATATTTTGACTTCAAAAGAAAAAAAAACTAAAAAAAAACTAAAAATTTGGCCTGACCCCTAAAAAGTTCGTCCTGACCCCTAAAATTTTCCCCGACCCCTAAATCTCTCCAGCCCCCTAATGTTACACTCTCCCCCAACCATGAGAAATATTTTGACTTCAAAACAAAAAAAAACAAAAAAATTTGGCCTGACCCCTAAAAAGTTCGTCCTGACCCCTAAAATTTTCCCCGATCCCTAAATCTCTCCAGCCCCCTAATTTTTCACTCTCCCCCAACCCTGAGAAATATTTTGACTTCAAAAGAAAAAAAAACTAAAAAAAAACTAAAAATTTGGCCTGACCCCTAAAAAGTTCGTCCTGACCCCTAAAATTTTCCCCGACCCCTAAATCTCTCCAGCCCCCTAATGTTACACTCTCCCCCAACCATGAGAAATATTTTGACTTCAAAACAAAAAAAACAAAAAAATTTGGCCTGACCCCTAAAAAGTTCGTCCTGACCCCTAAAATTTTCCCCGATCCCTAAATCTCTCCAGCCCCCTAATTTTTCACTCTCCCCCAACCCTGAGAAATATTTTGACTTCAAAAGAAAAAAAAACTAAAAAAAAACTAAAAATTTGGCCTGACCCCTAAAAAGTTCGTCCTGACCCCTAAAATTTTCCCCGACCCCTAAATCTCTCCAGCCCCCTAATGTTACACTCTCCCCCAACCATGAGAAATATTTTGACTTCAAAACAAAAAAAAACAAAAAAATTTGGCCTGACCCCTAAAAAGTTCGTCCTGACCCCTAAAATTTTCCCCGACCCCTAAATCTCTCTAGCCCTCTAATTTTTCACTCTCCCCCAACCCTGAGAAATATTTTGACTTCAAAACAAAAAAAAACAAAAAAATTTGGCTGACCCCTAAAAATTTCTGCCTGACCCCTAAAATTTTCCCCAACTCCTAAATCTCTCCAGCCCCCTAATTTTTCACTCTCCCCCAACCCTGAGAAATATTTTGACTTCAAAACAAAAAAAAAACAAAATAAAACAAAAAAATTTGGCCTGACCCCTAAAAAGTTCGTCCTGACCCCTAAAATTGTCCCCGACCCCTAAATCTCTCCAACCCCCTAATTTTTCACTCTCCCCCAACCATGAGATATATTTCGACTTCAAAACAAAAAAAACAAAAAAATTTGGCCTGACCCCTGAAAAGTGCGTCCTGACCCCTAAAATTTTCCCCGACCCCTAAATCTGTCCAGCCCCCTAATTTTTCACTCTCCTCCAACCATGAGAAATAATTTGACTTCAAAACAAAAAAAAACAAAAAAATTTGGCCTGACCCCAAAAAATTCGTCCTAACCCCTAAAATTTTCCCCGACCCCTAAATCTCTCTAGCCCCCTAATTTTTCACTCTCCCCCAACCATGAGAAATATTTTGACTTCAAAACAAAAAAAAAAACAAAAAAATTTGGCCTGACCCCTAAAAAGTTCGTCCTGACCCCTAAAATTTTCCCCGATCCCTAAATCTATCCAGCCCCCTAATTTTTCACTCTCCTCCAACCATGAGATATATTTTGACTTCAAAACAAAAAAAAAACAAAAAAATTTGGCCTGACCCCTAAAAAGTGCGTCCTGACCCCTAAAATTTTCCCCGACCCCTAAATCTCTCCAGCCCCCGAATTTTTCACTCTCCTCCCACCCTGAGAAATATTTTGACTTCAAAACAAAAAAAAACAAAAAAAAACAAAAAAATTTGGCCTGACCCCTAAAAAGTTCGTCCTGACCCCTAAAATTTTCCCCGACCCCTAAATCTCTCTAGCCCCCTAATTTTTCACTCTCCCCCAACCCTGAGATATATTTTGACTTCAAAACAAAAAAAAACAAAAAAATTTGGCTTGACCCCTAAAAAGTTCGGCCTGAGCACTAAAATTTTCCCCGAGCCCTCAATCTCTCCAGCCCCCTAATTTTTAACTCTCCCCCAACCCTAAGAAATATTTTGAGTTCAAAACAAAAAAATGTTATTTAACATGTATAAAAATATAAGTGAAAACAATGGTGGAGCATAATTATTTTTCTTCTTCCATTACTTATTGAGACGTTATTTAATATGTATACAAATATTAGTGAAAACAGTGGCGGAGCATAATTATTTCTCTTTTTACTTTACTTATTGAGACGTTATTTAATATGTATACACATTTTAGTGAAAACAGTGGTGGAGCATAATTATTTTTCTTCTTACTTTACTTATTTAGACGTTATATCATATGTATACAAATATTAGTGAAAACAATGGTCGAGCATAATTATTTTTCTTTTTACTTTACTTATTGAGACGTTATTTAATATGTATACAAATATTAGTGAAAACAGTGGTGGAGCATAATTATTTTTCTTCTTACTTTACTTATTGAGACGTTATTTAATATGTATACAAATATTAGGGGAAACAATGGTGGAGCATAATTATTTATTACTTTAATTTTACTGATACTACACTAACTTAACACCTCTCAAAAAGAAGGAGGTTATACCTGGGAGGATGATATCATGTCAACAGAAGAAATGCAGTTAGGATTAAGCAACCCTGGCTTCACTACAAACTCGTGTTCAAAAAAGTGCCGTTATTGATTAAGCAACACTGGCTTCACTGTGGATTCATGTTCAAAAAAGTGCCGTTAGGAATTAAGCAACCCTTGCTTCACTATGGACTCATGTTCAAAAAAATGCTGTTAGGGATTAAGCAACAGTTGCTTCAATAAAAACTTTTGTTTCGTTGGGATAAGGCAACCCGTGCTTCACTATAAACTCATGTTCAAAAAAGTGCCGTTAGGGATTTCCTCTGACGTCTTTTCCTGCTAAAATCGTGACTTTGCATTATGCCGACAATCCCCCATCTCTAAATTTGGCCTGAGGCGCACCACCGGCGAATGCCGACACTCCACCAAATTCGGCCTGAGTCGCTCACACCGGCGAATGCCGACACTTCCCCAAATTCGGCCTGAGGCGCTCATACTGGCGAATGCCGACACTCCTCCCCGAATTTCGCCTGAGGCGCCCCACCGCCGAATGCCGACACTCACCCTCCCCAGATTTGGCCTGAGGCGCCCCACCGCCAAATGCCGATACCCCCCCCCCCTCTTCCCCAAATTTCTCCTGAGGCGCTCACACCGGCGAATGCCGACACCCCCCACACCCACCCCAAGTTTTCAATATGTATACAATATGTATAGAAATATTAGTGAAAACAATAGGGGAGCATAATTTTACTGATACTACACTAACTTCACACCTCTCAAAAAGGAGGAGGTAATACCTAGGAGGATGTTATCATGTCAACAGAAAAAATGTGGTTAGGATTAAGCAACCCTTGCTTCACTATGAACTCATGTTAAAAAAAGTGCCGTTATTGATTAAACAACACTTGCGTCACTATAAACGCATGTATCAAAAAGCGCCGTTTGGAGTTAAGCAACCCTTGCATCACTATGGACTCATGTTCAAAAAAGTGCCGTTAGTAAGTAAGCAACCCATGCTTGACTATGGACTCGTGTTCAAAAAAAGTGCCGTTTGTGATTAAGCAACACTTGCTTCACTATAAACTCATGTTCAAAAAAGAGCCGTTAGGGATTTCCTCTGACGTCATTTCCTGTTAAAATCATGACGGTGCATTATTTCTCAAATTCTTTGTTTTTTTCTCAAATTAGTACTAAACAACGTTGAAAATCGAGGAAAAAGGCACCCCCCCCATCGGAGAAAAGTGCTCAGTCGACCCTCGAAGAGTCCATTTTTTTTTCCGGTTCTGAGATATTATACGTCCCGGGGCTGGCCGGTTATAATGATGTCAACCGTGTGACTGTTTGTTGGGTCCTGTCGGAGGAGTATCTGGCCATACAAACAGACAAACAGACAAACAGACAAACAGACAAACATACAGACAAGTGCCCTTTATATAATAGACTAGCGGGGCTACCCGGCGTTGCTCGGGGTCATAAAAACATATAATGGAAGAAAAATCGTGTGTGTAACATCTTTATATACAAACTTCTATTTCTCCACCCCTTTCTCTATAGCCGTCTCTTTATCGTTCTACCTTTCTCTTCCCTGGTCGCCCCATTTCACCGCTACTTTCTTATTTTGTCTTTTGCGAAAGCTGTTTCTTCCCCACCATATCTCCTACGTTGCCCAGGGCAATAGTATGACATATTTCTATAAAAAGTAACACCCCTATCTGCGCCTTCTATATAGGTACTTATCTCCGTCCCGATATTCATACTATATACGTATCTATCATCACCCCGGTGCGCATACTATATACGTACCTATCGCCGCCCCAGTGCACATACTATATATATACCTATCGCCGCCCCAGTGCAGATACTATTTAAGTAACTATCGCCGCCCTGGTGCGAATGCTAAATAGTACCTATCGCCGCCCCGGTGTGCATGCTACATAAGTACCTATCGCTGCCCTAGTGTGAATAATTAATATGGACACATTGCCACTTTGGTGCGAATGCAAAATACGTACCTATCGCCGCTTTGGTGCGAATGCTAAATACGTACCTATAGCCGGCCAGGTGCGAATGCTAAATACGTATCTATAGCCGCCCTGGTGCGAATGCTAAATACGTACCTATAGCCGCCCCGTGCGAATGCGAAATACATACCTTTCGCCGTTCTGGTGCACGTGCTATATACGTACCTATCGCCGCCCTGGTGCGCGTGCTATATATGTACTAATCGCCGCCGCAGAGCGCATGCTATGTACGTACTTATTGCTGCCCATGTGTACATGCTATATACGTAGCTATCGCCACCGCTGAATTCTGAATATGTACCTATCGCCGCCCCGGTGTCGAAGCTAAATACGTACATATCGCCGCTCCGGTGCGAATGCTAAATACATACCTATCGCCGCCCCGGTGTGAATTCTAAATACGTACCTATCGCCGCCTTGGTGTGAATTCTAAATACGTACCTATCGCTGCCCCGGTGCGGAAGCTAAATACGTACATATCGCCACCCTGGTGCGAATGCTAAATACATACCTATCGCCGCCCTGGTGCGGAAGCTAAATATGTACATATCGCCGCCGCGGTGCGAATACTAAATACATACCTATCGCCGCCCCGGTGCGAATGCTAAATACATACTTATGGCCGCCCCTGTGTGAATGCTAAATACATACCTATCGCCGCCCCGGTGTGAATGCTAAATACATACCTATCGCCGCCCCAGTGCAAATGCTATATACATACCTATCGCCGCCCCGGTGTGAATGCTAAATACGTACCTATCGCCGCCCTGGTGTGAATGCTAAATACGTACCTTTCGCTGCCCCGGTGCGCGTGATATATACGTACCTATCGTCCCCCCGGTGCGCGTGCTATATATGACCCGATCGCTGCCCCAGTGCGCATGCATAATACATACCTATCACCTACTTATTGCCGCCCATGTGCACATGCTATATACGTACCTATCGCCACCGCTGAATGGTAAATAAGTACCTATCTCAGCCCAGGGATGAATGCTAAATACGTACATATTGCCGCCCCGGTGTGCATACACCATATGTACCTATCACTGCCCCAGTGCGAATACTAAATATGTACATATCGCCGCCCCGGTGCGATTGCTGAATACGTACCTATCGCAACCCCGGTGCGAATGCTAAATACGTAGCTATTGCCACCCCTATGCACTACTATATAAGTACCTATTGCCACCCCGGTGCACATACTATATATAAACCTATCGCTGGCCCGGTGTGCATACTATATTTGTACCTATCGCGGCTCTGGTGCGCATACTACATACTTACCTATCTCTGCAAGGGTACACATACTATATATGTACCAATCTCCAGCCCAGTTCGCATACGTAAGAACTCATTAATTCGCCCCTGTCGTGTTAGAAAAACAAAATAGTGTCTATTCATGTATTGTCACTATCATAAATATAAATATTTTTAGTTAAAAACAGAAAAAAATACATTTTTTTGCCTCCCCACAAGAAAATTTTTTTTTCTATCATCCCACATATTTAGAAATATTTTTAATTTAAATGAAAAAAAAAAAGAAAAATGTCTGACCCCCCCTACCCCCCAAAAATTTTATGTTCCCCCCATACATAGAAATATTTTTATTTTAAAAAAGAAAAAAAAAAAAATTTTTTTAGTTCCCCTCCGAAAATTTTTTTTTTCATCCTCCCCCATACATATAAATATTTTCAATGAAAAAGATAAAAGAAATAAAAAATATTTTGCATTCCCCCCAATTTTTTTTACACTTCCGATGCGCATGCTATATACGTATTTATTGCCGCCCATGTGCACATGCTATATACGTTCCTATCACCACTGCTGAATGCTAAATACGTACCTATTGCTGCCGCGGTGCGAATGCTAATTAGGTTTTCAGCGTAGATGCTGTTAAAATATTAACCAAACCTATCACTACAGTAGCTCTATCTAGGATATTGAGCACTTTTCTCCCGGACAACGCCGAGTACTTTGAAAATCAAGGAGGCCTCCTGAGCACTACTTAAATTACTCTTATCGATTCCCCCATCCTTTTCAGCGTAGATGCTGTTAAAATATTATCTAAACCTATCACTACAGTAAGTCTATCTAGCACATTGAGAACTTTTTTCCCGGACAACACCGAGTACTTTGAAAATCAAAGAGGCCTCCTGAGAACTACTGAAATCATTTAGGTATCCTCCCTCCTTTTCATCTGCAAAATAGTCCAAAGGGGAACGAAGATAGTGTTAAAATATTTTCAAAACCTATCACTACAGTAGCTCTATCTACCATATTTAGCACTTTTCTCCCGGACAACGCCAAGTATTTGAAAATCAAAGAGGCCTCCTGAGCACTACTGAAATAACTCTTATCGATTCCCCCATCCTTTTCACCGTAGATGCTGTTAAAATATTATCCAAACCTATCACTACAGTAGCTCTATCTAGGATATTGAGCACTTTTCTCCCGGACAACGCCGAGTATTTGAACATGAAAGAGGCCTGCTGAGCACTACTGAAATAACTCTTATCGATTCCCCCATCCTTTTAATCGTAGATGCTGTTAAAATATACTCCAAACCTATCACTACAGTAGCTCTATCTAGGATATTGAGCACTTTTCTCCCGGACAACGCCGAGTATTTGAAAATCAAGGAGGCCTCCTGAGCACTACTGAAATAACTCTTATCGATTCACCCATCTTTTTAATCGTAGATGCTGTTAAAATATACTCCAAACCTATCACTACAGTAGCTCTATCTAGGATATTGAGCACTTTTCTCCCGGACAACGCCGAGTATTTGAAAATCAAGGAGGCCTCCTGAGGACTACTGAAATCATATAGGTATCCTCTCTCCTTGTGATCTGCGAAATAGTCCAAAGGGGAACGAAGATGGCGTTAAAATATTTTCCAAACCTATCACTACAGTAGCTCTATCTAGGATATTGAGCACTTTTCTCCTGGACAACGCCGAGTATTTGAAAATCAAGGAGGCCTCCTGAGCACTACTGAAATCACTCTTATCGATTCCCCCATCCTTTTCAGCATAGATGCTGTTAAAATATTATCCAAACCTATCACTACAGTAGCTCGATCAAGGACATTGAACACTTTTCTCCCGGACAACGCCAAATACTTTGAAAATCAAGTAGGCCTCCTGAGCACTACTGAAATCACTTAGGTATCCCTCCTTTTGATCTGATAAATAGTCCAAAGGGGAACGAAGATGGCGTTAAAATATTTTCCAAACCTATCACTACAGTAGCACTATCTAGGATATTGAGCACTTTTCTCCCGGACAACACCGAGTAATTTTTAAATCAAGGAGGCATCATGAGCACTCCTTAAATAACTCTTATCGATTCCCCCATCCTTTTCAGCGTAGATGCTGTTAAAATATTATCCTAACCTATCACTACAGTAGCTCTATCTAGGACATTCAGCAATTTTCTCCCGGACAACGCCGAGTACTTTGAAAATCAAGGAGGCCTCCTAAGCACTACTGAAATCACTTAGGTATCCTCTCTCCTTCTGATCTGCCAAATAGTCCAAAGGGGAACGAAGATGGCGTTAAAATATTTTCAAAACCTATCACTACAGTATCTCTATTAAGGACATTCAGCACTTTTCTCCCGGACAACGCCGAGTATTTGAAAATCAAAGACGCCTCCTGAGCACTACTGAAATAACTCTTATTGATTCCCCTATCCTTTTCAGCGTAGATGCTGTTAAAATATTATCCAAACCTATCACTACAGTAGCTCTATCTAGGACATTGAGCACTTTTTTCCCGGACAACGCCGAGTACTTTGATAATCAAGGAGGCCTCCTGAGGACTACTGAAATTACTTAGGTATCCTCTCTCCTTCTGATCTGCGAAATAGTCCAAAGGGGAACGAAGATGGCGGTAAAATATTTTCCAAACCTATCACTACAGTAGCTCTATCTACGATATTGAGCACTTTTCTCCCGGACAACGCCGAGTACTTTGATAATCAAGGAGGCCTCCTGAGGACTACTGAAATCACATAGGTATCCTCTCTCCTTCTGATCTGCCAAATAGTCCAAAGGGGAACGAAGATAGCGTTAAAATATTTTCCAAACCTATCACTACAGTAGCTCTATCTAGGACATTGAGCGCTTTTCTCCCGGACAACGCTGAGTACTTTGATAACAAAGGAGGCCTCCTGAGGACTACTGAAATCACTTAGGTATCCCTCCTTTTGATCTGCCAAATAGTCCAAAGGGGAACGAAGATGGCTTTAAAATATTTTCCAAACCTATCACTACAGTAGCTCTATCTAGGACATTGAGCACTTTTCTCCCGGACAACGCCGAGTATTTGGAAATCAAAGAGGCCTCCTGAGCACTACTGAAATAACTCTTATCGATCCCCCCATCCTTTTCAGCGTAGATGCTGTTAAGATATTATGCAAACCTATCACTACAGTAGGTCTATCTAGGACATTGAGCACTTTTTTCCCGGACAACGCCGAGTACTTTGAAAATCAAAGAAGCCTCCTGAGCACTACTGAAATAACTCTTATCGATTCCCCCATCCTTTTCAGCGTAGATGCTGTTAAAATATTATCCAAACCTATCTCTACAGTAGCTCTATCTAGGACATTGAGCACTTTTTTCCCAGACAACGCCGAGTACTATGACCTGATATAACCGGACACAATTTAGGGCAAGACCGGGTACATCCAGCAAGGGATTATTGGAGAGGTGCGGGTGTGATTGAGCAACCCTTGTTTCACTACACACTTATAACGTAGGATTCCTATGTTGTTATTGATTTATCCGGACAGAAGTTATTGAATGATCTGATACAACCGGGCTGAATGTCGGGCAAGACCGGGTACATCCGGCAAGGGATTATGGGATGTTTACAGTGACTCTGCATTTTTATCGGATTAGTACATAAATACATTAGATTATTTCGAATTTACTACATATTAACGTTGAAAAAGTGGTGTAAAATACGAAAAAACTGCTACCTTTTGTCGGAAAGTTGATAAATAGCTGAATTTCGGATGTTTCTCGGCTTTTTGGCTAAGATCAAAGTGTAGTATCTGTTCTCGGCATTATTGCCTTGAGATCAAGTGTATATCTAGTCCTATCTGATAGGTGTCGATCTTACACTGTCGAATCAAAAATCAGATTATCATTTTATTTTTTAATCCCTTTTCCTTTAGCTCACTTCCTCTCCCCTAAAGTACCGGTTGATATACCCCCAAATGGTTGTAGTGTGAGTGAATTTCTTCCTGCCACTCAGGGTACCCACACATAGTTCGTGCGGTCGCAGGGTACCCACACATAGTTCGTGCGGTCGCAGGGTACCCACACATACTTCGTGCGGTCGCAGGGTACCCACACATACTTCGTGCGGTCGCAGGGTACCCACACAAACTTCGTACGGTCGCAGGGTACCCACACATATTCGTGCGGTCGCAGAGTACCCACAAATATTTCGTGCAATCGCAGGGTACCCACACATATTTCGTGCGGTCGCAGGGTACCTATACATACTTCGTGCAGTCGCAGGGTACCCACACATACTTCGTGCGGTCGCAGGGTACCCACACATACTTCGTGCGGTCGCAGGGTACCCACACATACTTCGTGCGGTCGCAGGGTACCCACACATACTTCGTCCGGCAGCAGGGAACCCACACATACTTCGTTCAGTCGCAGCGTACCCACACATACTTCGTGCGGTCGCAGAGTACCTATACATACTTCGTCCGGTCGCAGGGTACCCACACATACTTCGTGCGGTCGCAGGGTACCCACAAATACTTCGTGCGGTAACAGGGTACCCACACATACTTCGTTCGGTCGCAGGGTACCCACACATACTTCGTGCGGTCGCAGGGTACCTACACATACTTCGTCCGGTCGCAGGGTACCCACACATACTTCGTTCGGTCGCAGGGTACCATCACATACTTCGTTCGGTCGCAGGGTACCAACACATACTTCGTCCGGCTGCAGGGTACCCACACATACATCGTCCGGTCGCAGGGTACCCACAAATACTTCGTGCGGTCGCAGGGTACCCACAAATACTTCGTGCGGTCGCAGGGTACCCACAAATACTTCGTGCGGTCGCAGGGTACCCACACATACTTCGTGCGGTCGCAGGGTACCAACACATACTTCGTCCGGTCGCAGGGTACCCACACATACATCGTCCGGTCGCAGCGTACCCACAAATACTTCGTCCGGTCGCAGGGTACCCACAAATACTTCGTCCGGTCGCAGGGTACCCACACATACTTTGTCCGGTCGCAGGGTACCCACACATACTTCGTGCGGTCGCAGGGTACCCACACATACTTCGTCCGGTCGCAGGGTACCCACACATACTTCGTGCGGTCGAAGGGTACCTATACATACTTCGTCCGGTCGCAGGGTACCCACACATACTTCGTGCGGTCGCAGGGTACCCACAAATACTTCGTGCGGTCGAAGGGTACCCACACATACTTCGTGCGGTCGCAGGGTACCTATACATACTTCGTGCGGTCGCTAGGTACCCACACATACTTTGTGCGGTCGCTAGGTACCCTACACATACTTCGTGCGGTTGCAGGGTACCAAAACATACTTCGTCCGGTCGCAGGGTACCCACACATACTTCGTCCGGTCGCAGGGTACCCACAAATACTTCGTCCGGTCGCAGGGTACCCACACGTACTTCGTGCGTCGCCGGGTACCTACACATATTTCGTTCGGTCACAGGGTACTCACACATACTTTGTGCGGTCGCAGGGTACCCACACATACTTCTTCCGGTCGCAGGGTACCCACAAATACTTCGTCCGGTCGCATGGTACCCACAAATACTTCGTGCGGTCGAAGGGTACCAACAAATACTTCGTGCGGTCGAAGGGTACCAACACATACTTCGTCAGGCAGCAAGGTACCCACATATACTTCGTCAGGCAGCAAGGTACCCACACATACTTCGTGCGGTCGCAGGGTACCCACAAATACTTCGTGCGGTTGCAGGGTACCCACACATACTTCGTGCGGTCGCTAGGTACCCTACACATACTTCGTGCGGTCACAGGGTACCAACACATACTTTGTGCGGTCGCAGGGTACCCACACATAATTTGTCAGGCAGCAGGGTACCCACACATACTTCGTGCGGTCGCAGGGTACCCACACATACTTCGTCTGGTCGCAGGGTACCCACACATACTTCGTCTGGTCGCAGGGTACCCACACATACTTCGTGCGGTCGCAGGGTACCTATACATACTTCGTCCGGTCGCAGGGTACCCACACATACTTCGTGCGGTCGCAGGGTACCCACACATTCTTCGTCAGGCTGCAGGGTACCCACACATTCTTCGTGCGGTCGCAGGGTACCTACACATACTTCGTACGGTCGCAGGGTACCTACACGTACTGTGTCCGGTCGCAGGGTACCCACACATACTTCGTGCGGTCGCAGGGTACCCACACATACTTCGCGGGGTCGCAGGGTACCCACACATACTTCGTCAGGTCGCAGGGTACCCACACATACCCTACCTCTACACTGCTCAAAAAAGGAGGAGGTAATGCATGGGAATATTGCATCATGACAACGGAACCGATACGACCCTACCTCAACACTTCTCAAAAAAGGAGGAAATAATGCATGGGATGAGGGCATCATGACAACGGAACCGATACGACCCTACCTCAACACTTCTCAAAAAAGGAGGAGAAAATGGATGGGATGAGGGCATCATGACAACGGAACCGATACGACCCTACCTCAACACTTCTCAAAAAAGGAGGAGATAATGCATGGGATGAGGGCATCATGACAACGGAACCGATACGACCCTTTCCCTACACTTCTCAAAAAAGGAGGAGGTGATTCATGGGATGAGGGCATCATGACAACGGAACCGATACGACCCTACCTCAACACTTCTCAAAAAAGGAGGAGATAATGCATGGGATGAGGGCATCATGACAACGGAACCGATACGACCCTACCTCAACACTTCTCAAAAAAGGAGGAGATAATGCATGGGATGAGGGCATCATGACAACGGAACCGATACGACCCTACCTCAACACTTCTCAAAAAAGGAGGAGATAATGCATGGGATGAGGGCATCATGACAACGGAACCGATACGACCCTACCTCAACACTTCTCAAAAAAGGAGGAGATAATGCATGGGATGAGGGCATCATGACAACGGAACCGATACGATCCTACCTCAACACTTCTCAAAAAAGGAGGAGATAATGCATGGGATGAGGGCATCATGACAACGGAACCGATACGACCTTACCTCAACACTTCTCAAAAAAGGAGGAGATAATGGATGGGATGAGGGCATCATGACAACGGAACCGATACGACCCTACCTCAACACTTCTCAAAAAAGGAGGAGATAATGCATGGGATGAGGGCATCATGACAACGGAACCGATACGACCCTACCTCAACACTTCTCAAAAAAGGAGGAGATAATGCATGGGATGAGGGCATCATGACAACGGAACCGATACGACCCTACCCCTACACTTCTCAAAAAAGGAGGAGGTAATTCATGGGATGAGCACATCATGATAACGGAACCGATACTATTCTACATCTACACTTCTCAAAAAAGGAGGAGGTAATGCATGGGATCAGTACATCATGACAACGGAACCGATACTACCCTACCTCAACACTCTCAAAAAAGGAGGAGGTAATGCTCACACCGGCGAATACCGTACCCCCCCCCCCAATTTGGCCTGAAAGGAGGAGGTAATTCCTATCATGATAACAGAACGGCCACAGGGAGGGAGGGGGGGGGAATATTATCGTCTATTAATAATTAAGAAAGAAAGTGTGAGAGGGAAAAATTCACAGAAAGGAAAACTGCCACTCTCTGACGTCATGATGACCTGATATAACCGGACACAATTTAGGGCAAGACCGGGTACATCCGGCAAGGGATTATGGGACAGGTGCCGATGTGATTGAGCAACCCTTGTTTCACTACACACTCTTAACGTAGGATTCCTATGTTGTTATTGATGCAACCGGACAGAAGTTATTGGATGATCTGATAGAACCGGACACAATTTAGGGCAAGACCGGGTACATCCGGCAAGGGATTATGGGATGTTTACAGTGACTCTTCATTTATATCGGATTAGTACATAAATACATTAGATTATTTCGAATTTACTATCGAATTTGACCTCCTAGAACTGCACAGGACAAACCCATAGACCGACGGAATGAAGCCCCGAAGGCCAAGACGATACCAGTGTATGGGGTGCAGTATCCATCGAAACAGATACTACACTTTGATGTTAGCCAAAAGAAGTGAATTAATGTCATTTTCGGTAATGGCGTATGAAAGCTATGTTGAATTAGAGAAAAACGGCCTAGGGGAGTGTAAAATTCATTCTTGATATTCAAAAGTTATATATGAATTTGTTAAATAGTATTATACAATGTTTCTTGAAAGAAAATCCTAGTTATTATTACTTGTTAATTTAATAATGTAATTTAAACAGTGTCTAGTGGATAGACCGCTGTTCAGCTGTAGATTGGTTATAAATACCCCAGTAAAACCTCAGAATTTTAATTTCGGATCTTTACTTGGTCTTTTGGCTAAGATCAAAGTGTAGTATCTGTTCTGGGCATTTTTGCCTTGAGATAAAGTGTATTATCTAGTCCTATCCGATAGGTGTCGATCTTACACTCTCGAATCAAAAATCAGATTATCATTTTATTTTTGAATCCCTTGTCCTTTTTTCCACTTCCTCTCCCCTAAAGTACGGGCTGATACGAGACCACGGTCTTAGGCGCTGCCCTCCCCAAATTTTGCCTGAGTCGCTCATAATACCTGAGACCGACCCTCCCCATATTTAGCCTGAGGCGCTCACACCGGCGAATAACTCTCCCTCCACCAAATTCGGCCTCCCCATGCCGACACTACTCCCCAAATTCGGCCTAAGGCGCCCCCGAATTTCGCCTGAGGCGCACCACCGCCGAATGCCGACACTCATATTTGGCGAATGCCGCAACTCCCCCTTCACCCAATTCGCCCTCCCAAATTTCACCTGAGGCGCTCATACTGGCGAATGCCGACATTCCCACCGGCGAATGCTGACACTCACACTCCTCCCCAAATTTCGCCTGAGGCGCTAATACCGGCGCATGCCGACATTCCCGTCCCCAAATTTGGCCTGAGGCGCCCCACCGTCGAATGCCGACCCTCCCCTCAAATTTCGCCTGAGCCGCTAACACCGGCGAATGCCGATACCCTCCACACCCACCCCAATTTTTAAATATGTATACAAAAAGGAGGAGGTAATACCTAGGAGGATGTTATCAAAAAGTGCCGTTAGTAATTCAGCAACCCTTGCTTCACTATGGACTCGTGTTCAAAAAAAGTGCCGACACTCCTCCCCAAATTCGGCCTGAGGCGCTCACACTGGCGAATGCCGACACTCCCCAAAATTCGGCCTGAGGCGCTCATACCGGCGAATGCCGACACTCCCCAAAATTCGACCTGAGGCGCTCATACTGACGAATGCCGACACTCCTCCCCAAATTTCGCCTGAGGCGATCATACTTGCGTAACTCCTCCCCGAATTTTGCCTGAGGCGCCCCACCGGCAAATGCTGACTCTCCCCCAAATTTCGCCTGATGCGCCCCACCGCCGAATGCCGATACCCCCCCCTTTTCCCCAAATTTTTCCTGAGGCGCTCACACCGGCGAATGCCGACACCCCCCACACCCACCCCAAGTTTTCAATATGTATACAATATGTATAGAAATATTAGTGAAAACAATGGGGGAGCATACAAATATTAGGTAAAACAGTGGGGGAGCATAATTATTTATTACTTTAATTTTACTGATACTACACTAACTTCACACCTCTCAAAAAGGAGGAGGTAATACCTAGGAGGATGTTATCATGTCAACAGAAAAAATGTGGTTAGGATTAAGCAACCCTTGCTTCACTATGAACTCATGTTAAAAAAAGTGCCGTTATTGATTAAACAACACTTGCGTCACTATAAACGCATGTATCAAAAAGTGCCGTTAGGAGTTACGCAACCCTTGCATCACTATGGACTCATGTTCAAAAAAGTGCCGTTAGTAAGTAAGCAACCCATGCTTGACTATGGACTCGTGTTCAAAAAAAGTGCCGTTTGTGATTAAGCAACACTTGCTTCACTATAAACTCATGTTCAAAAAAGAGCCGTTAGGGATTTCCTCTGACGTCATTTCCTGTTAAAATCATGACGGTGCATTATTTCTCAAATTCTTTGTTTTTTTCTAAAATTAGTACTAAACAACGTTGAAAATCGAGGAAAAAAGCACCCCCCCATTGGAGAAAAGTGCTCAGTCGAACCCCGAAGAGTCCATTTTTTTTTCCGGTTCTGAGATATTATACGTCCCGGGGCTGGCTGGTCATAATGACGTCAACCGTGTGACTGTTTGTTGGGTCCTCTCGGAGGAGTATGTGGACATACAAACAGACAAACAGACAAACAGACAAACAGACAAACATACAGACAAGTGCCCTTTATATAAGAGACTAGCGGGGCTACCCGGCGTTGCTCGGGGTCATAAAAACATATATTCGAAGAAAGATCGTGTGTGTAACATCTTTATATTCAAACTTCTATGTCCGCCCCTCTCTCTATAGCCGTCTCTTTATCTGCTACCTTTCTCTTTCCTGGTCGCCCCATTTCGCCGCTACTTTCTTATTTTGCCTTTTGCAAAAGGTGTTTCTTCCCCACCATTTCTCCTATTGCCCAGGGTAATAGTATGACATATTTCTATAAAAAGTAACACCTCTATCTGCGCCTTCTATATAGGTACTTATCTCCACCCCGGTGTTCATACTATATACGTATCTATCATCACCCCGGTGCGCATACTATATACGTACCTATCGCCGCCCCAGTGCACATACTATATACGTACCTATCGCCGCCCCGGTGCAGATACTATTTAAGTACCTATCGCCGCCCCGTTGCGAATGCTAAATAGTACCTATCGTTGCCCCGGTGTGAATGCTAAATACATACCTATTGCGCCCCGATGTGCATGCTACATAAGTACCTATCGCTGCCCTAGTGCGAATACTAAAGACATACCAATTGCGCCCCGGTGTGCATGCTACATAAATACCTATCGCTGCCCTAGTGCGAATAATTAATATGTACATATTGCCGCTTTGGTGTGAATGCTAAATACGTACCTATCGCCGGCCCAGTGCGAATGCTAAATACGTACCTATAGCCGCCCTGGTGCGAATGCTAAATACGTACCTATAGCTGCCCCAGTGCGAATGCTAAATACGTACCTATCACCACTACGGTGCGAATGTGAAATACATACCTTTCGCCGCCCCGGTGCGCGTGCAATATATGTACTGATCGCCGCCGAAGAGCGCATGCTATGTACGTACTTATTGCTGCCCATGTGTACATGCTATATACGTAGCTATCGCCACCCCTTAATTCTGAATACGTACCTATCGCCGCCCTGGTGTGGAAGCTAAATACGTACATATCGCCGCCCCGGTGCGAATGCTAAATACATACCTATCGCCGCCCCGGTGTGAATTCTAAATACGTACCTATTGCCGCCCCGGTGCGAATGCTAAATACATACCTATCGCTGCCCCGGTGTGAATGCTAAATACATACCTATCGCCGCCCCGGCGTGAATGCTAAATACGTACCTATCGCCGCCCCGGTGTGAATTTTAAATATGTACCTTTCGCCGCCCAGTGTGAATTTTAAATATGTACCTTTCGCCGCCCCTGTGCGCGTGCTATATACATACCTATCGCCGCCCCGGTGCGCGTGCTACATATGAACCGATCGCTGCCTCAGTGCGCATGATAAATACATACCTATCACTGCCCCGGTGTGAATACTATATACGTACTTATTACCGCCCATGTGCACATGCTATATAAGTACCTATCACCACCGCTGAATGCTAAATAAGTACCTATCGCCGCCCCGGTGTGGAAGCTTAATACATACATATCGCCGCCCCTAAATTTGGGCAGACCCTAAAAAGTTCGGCCTGACCCCTAAAATTTTCCCCGACCCCTAAATCTCTCCAGCCCCCTAATTTTTCACTCTCCCCCAACCATGATAAATATTTTGACTTCAAAACAAAAAAAAACAAAAAAATTTGGCCTGACCCCTAAAAAGTTCGTCCTGACCCCTAAAATTTTCCCCGACCCCTCAATCTCTCCAGCCCCCTAATTGTTCACTCTCCCCCAACCCTAGTAAATATTTTGAGTTCAAAACCAAAAAAAAAAAAAAAAATTTGGCCTGAACCCTAAAAAGTTCGTCCTGACCCCTAAAATTTTCCCCGACCCCTAAATCTCTCTAGCCCCCTAATTTTTCACTCTCCCCCAACCATGAGAAATATTTTGACTTCAAAACAAAAAAAAAAAAAGAATTTGGCCTAACCCCTAAAAAGTTCGTCCTGACCCCTAAAATTTTCCCCGACCCCTAAATCTCTCCAGCCCCCTAATTTTTCACTCTCCCCCAACCATGAGATATATTTTGACTTCAAAACAAAAAAAAAACAAAAAAATTTGGCCTGACCCCTAAAAAGTTCGTCCTGACCCCTAAAATTTTCCCCCACCCCTAAATCTCTCCAGCCCCCAAATTTTTCACTCTCCCCCATCCATGAGAACTATTTTGACTTCAAAACAAAAAAAAACAAAAAAATTTGGCCTGACCCCTAAAAAGTTCGTCCTGACTCCTAAAATTTTCCCCGACCCCTAAATCTCTCCAGCCTCCTAATTTTTCACTCTTCTCCAACCATGAGAAATATTTTGACTTCAAAACAAAAAAAAACAAAAAAATTTGGCCTGACCCCTAAAAAGTTCGTCCTGACCCCTAAAATTGTCCCCGACCCCTAAATCTCTCTAGCCCCCTAATTTTTCACTCTCCCCCAACCATGGGAAATATTTTGACTTCAAAACAAAAAAAAACAAAAAAATTTGGCCTGACCCCTAAAAAGTTCGTCCTGACCCCTAAAATTTTCCCCGAGCCCTCAATCTCTCCAGCCCCCTAATTTTTAACTCTCCCCCAACCCTAAGAAATATTTTGAGTTCAAAACAAAAAAATGTTGTTTAACATGTATACAAATATTAGTGAAAACAATGGTGGAGCATAATTATTTCTCTTTTTACTTTACTTATTGAGACGTTATTTAACATGTATAAAAATATAAGTGAAAACAATGGTGGAGCATAATTATTTTTCTTCTTTCTTTACTTATTGAGACGTTATTTAATATGTATACAAATATTAGTGAAAACAGTGGCGGAGCATTATTATTTCTGTTTTTACTTTACTTATTGAGACGTTATTTAACATGTATTCAAATATTAGTGAAAACAATGGCGGAGCATAATTATATTCTTCTTACTTTACATATTGAGACGTTATTTAATAGGTATACACATTTTAGTGAAAACAGTGGTGGAGCATAATTATTTTTCTTCTTACTTTACTTATTTAGACGTTATATCATATGTATACAAATATTAGTGAAAACAATGGTGGAGCATGAATATTTTTCTTCTTACTTTACTTATTGAGACGTTATTTAATATGTATACAAATATTAGTGAAAACAATGGTGGAGCATAATTATTTATTACTTTAATTTTACTGATACTACACTAACTTCACACCTCTCAAAAAGAAGGAGGTTATACCTGGGAGGATGGTATCATGTCAACAGAAGAAATGCAGTTAGGATTAAGCAACCCTGGCTTCACTACAAACTCGTGTTCAAAAAAGTGCCGTTATTGAGTAAGCAACCCTGGCTTCACTGTGGATTCATGTTCAAAAAAGTGCCGTTAGGAATTAAGCAACCCTTGCTTCACTATGGACTCATGTTCAAAAAAATGCCGTTAGGGATTAAGCAACAGTTGCTTCAATAAAAACTTATGTTTCGTTGGGATTAAGCAACCCGTGCTTCACTATAAACTCATGTTCAAAAAAGTGCCGTTAGGGATTTCCTCTGACGTCATTTCCTGCTAAAATCGTGACTTTGCATTATGCCGACAATCCCCCATCTCCAAATTTGGCCTGAGGCGCACCAGTGGCGAATGCCGACACTCCACCAAATTCGGCCTGAGTCGCTCACACCGGCGAATGCCGACACTCCCCCAAATTCGGCCTGAGGCGCTCATACTGGCGAATGCGACACTCCTCCCCGAATTTCGCCTGAGGCGCCCCACCGCCGAATGCCGACACTCACCCTCCCCAGATTTGGCCTGAGGCGCCCCACCGCCGGATACCGATACCCCCCCCCCCCTCTTCCCCAAATTTCTCCTGAGGCGCTCACACCGGCGAATGCCGACACCCCCCACACCCACCCCAAGTTTTCAATATGTATACAATATGTATAGAAATATTAGTGAAAACAATGGGGGAGCATACAAATATTAGTGAAAACAGTGGGGGAGCATAATTATTTATTACTTTAATTTTACTGATACTACACTAACTTCACACCTCTCAAAAAGGAGGAGGTAATACCTAGGAGGATGTTATCATGTCAACAGAAAAAATGTGGTTAGCATTAAGCAACCCTTGCTTCACTATGAACTCATGTTAAAAAAAGTGCCGTTATTGATTAAACAACACTTGCGTCACTATAAACGCATGTATCAAAAAGTGCCGTTAGGAGTTACGCAACCCTTGCATCACTATGGACTCATGTTCAAAAAAGTGCCGTTAGTAAGTAAGCAACCCATGCTTGACTATGGACTCGTGTTCAAAAAAAGTGCCGTTTGTGATTAAGCAACACTTGCTTCACTATAAACTCATGTTCAAAAAAGAGCCGTTAGGGATTTCCTCTGACGTCATTTCCTGTTAAAATCATGACGGTGCATTATTTCTCAAATTCTTTGTTTTTTTCTCAAATTAGTACTAAACAACGTTGAAAATCGAGGAAAAAGGCACCCCCCCATTGGAGAAAAGTGCTCAGTCGAACCCCGAAGAGTCCATTTTTTTTCCCGGTTCTGAGATATTATACGTCCCGGGGCTGGCCGGTCATAATGATGTCAACCGTGTAACTGTTTGTTGGGTCCTCTCGGAGGAGTATGTGGACATACAAACAGACAAACAGACAAACAGACAAACATACAGACAAGTGCCCTTTATATAAGAGACTAGCGGGGCTACCCGGCGTTGCTCGGGGTCATAAAAACATATATTTGAAGAAAGATCGTGTGTGTAACATCTTTATATTCAAACTTCTATGTCCGCCCCCTCTCTCTATAGCCGTCTCTTTATCTGCTACCTTTCTCTTTCCTGGTCGCCCCATTTCGCCGCTACTTTCTAATTTTGCCTTTTGCAAAAGCTGTTTCTTCCCCACCATTTCTCCTATTGCCCAGGGTAATAGTATGACATATTTCTATAAAAAGTAACACCTCTATCTGCGCCTTCTATATAGGTACTTATCTCCACCCCGGTGTTCATACTATATACGTATCTATCATCACCCCGGTGCGCATACTATATACGTACCTATCGCCGCCCCAGTGCACATACTATATACGTACCTATCACCGCCCCGGTGCAGATACTATTTAAGTACCTATCGCCGCCCCGTTGCGAATGCTAAATAGTACCTATCGTTGCCCCGGTGTGAATGCTAAATACATACCTATTGCGCCCCGGTGTGCATGCTACATAAGTACCTATCGCTGCCCTAGTGCGAATAATTAATATGTACATATTGCCGCTTTGGTGTGAATGCTAAATACGTACCTATCGCCGGCACAGTGCGAATGCTAAATACGTACCTATAGCCGCCCTGGTGCGAATGCTAAATACGTACCTATAGCCGCCCCAGTGCGAATGCTAAATACGTACCTATCACCACTACAGTGCGAATGCGAAATACATACCTTTCGCCGCCCCGGTACGCATGCAATATATATACTGATTGCCGCCGCAGAGCGCATGCTATGTACGTACTTATTGCTGCCCATGTGTACATGCTATATACGTAGCTATCGCCACCCCTGAATTCTGAATACGTACCTATCGCCGCCCTGGTGTGGAAGCTTAATACGTACATATCGCCGCCCCGGTGCGAATGCTAAATACATACCTATCGCCGCCCCGGTGTGAATTCAAAATACGTACCTATTGCCGCCCCGGTGTGAATTCTAAATACGTACCTATCGCCGCCCCGGTGCGGAAGCTAAATACGTACATATCGCTGCCCCGGTTTGAATGCTAAATACGTACCTATCGCCGCCCCGGTGTGAATTTTAAATATGTACCTTTCGCCGCCCGGTGTGAATTTTAAATATGTACCTTTCGCCGCCCCTGTGCGCGTGCTATATACGTACCTATCGCCGCCCCGGTGCGCGTGCTATATATGAACCGATCGCTTCCTCAGTGCGCATGCTAAATACATACCTATCACTGCCCCGGTGTGCATACTATATACGTACTTATTACCGCCCATGTGCACATGCTATATAAGTACCTATCACCACTGCTGAATGCTAAATAAGTACCTATCGCCGCCCCGGTGTGGAAGCTAAATACAGACATATCGCCGCCCCTAACCTTGGGCAGACCCTAAAAAATTTGGCCTGACCCCTAAAATTTTCCCCGTCCCCTAAATCTCTCCAGCCTCTAATTTTTCACTCTCCCCCAACCATGAGAAATATTTTGACTTCAAAACAAAAAAAAAACAAAAAAATTTGGCCTGACCCCTAAAAAGTTCGTCCTGACCCCTAAAATTTTCCCCGACCCCTAAATCTCTCCAGCCCCCTAATTTTTCACTCTCCCCCAACCCTGAGAAATATTTTGACTTCAAAACAAAAAAAAACAAAAAAAAACAAAAAAATTTGGCCTGACCCCTAAAAAGTTCGTCCTGATCCCTAAAATTTTCCCCGACCCCTAAATCTCTCCAGCCCCCTAATTTTTCACTCTCCTCCAACCATGAGAAATATTTTGACTTTAAAACAAAAAAAAACAAAAAAATTTGACCTGACCCCTAAAAAGTTCGTCCTGACCCCTAAAATTTTCCCCGACCCCTAAATCTCTCCAGCCCCCTAATTTTTCACTCTCCCCCAACCCTGATAAATATTTTGACTTCAAAACAAAAAACAAAACAAAAAAAAACAAAAAAATTTGGCCTGACCCCTAAAAAGTTCGTCCTGACCCCTAAAATTTTCCCCGACCCCTAAATCTCTCCAGCCCCCTAATTTTTCACTCTCCCCCAACTATGAAAAATATTTTGACTTCTAAACAAAAAAAAACAAAAAAATTTGGCCTGACCCCTAAAAAGTTCGTCCTGACCCCTAAAATTTTCCCCGACCCCTAAATCTCTCCAGCCCCCTAATTTTTCACTCTCTTACAACCATTAGATATATTTTGACTTCAAAACAAAAAAAAAGAAAAAAATTTGGCCTGACCCCTAAAAAGTTCGTCCTGGCCCCTAAAATTTTCCCCGACCCCTAAATCTCTCCAGCCCCCTAATTTTTCACTCTCCTCCAACGATGAGAAATAATTTGACTTCAAAACAAAAAAAACAAAAAAATTTGGCCTGACCCCTAAAAAGTTCGTCCTGACCCCTAAAATTTTCCCCGACCCCTAAATCTCTCCAGCCCCCTAATTTTTCACTCTCCCCCAACCCTGATAAATATTTTGACTTCAAAACAAAAAAAAACAAAAAAAAACAAAAAAATTTGGCCTGACCCCTAAAAAGTTCGTCCTGACCCCGAAAATTTTCCCCGACCCCTAAATCTCTCCAGCCCCCTAATTTTTCACTCTCCTCCAACCATGAGAAATATTTTGACTTCAAAACAAAAAAAAACAAAAAAATTTGGCCTGACCCCTAAAAAGTTCGTCCTGACCCCTAAAATATTCCCCGACCCCTAAATCTCTCCAGCCCCCTAATTTTTCACTCTCCCCCAACCCTGAGAAATATTTTGACTTCAAAACAAAAAAAAACAAAAAAAAACAAAAAAATTTGGCCTGACCCCTAAAAAGTTCGTCCTGACCCCTAAAATTTTCTCCGACCCCTAAATCTCTCCAGCCCCCTAATTTTTCACTCTCCTCCAACCATGAAAAATATTTTGACTTCAAAACAAAAAAAAGAAAAAAATTTGGCCTGACCCCTAAAAAGTTCGTCCTGACCCCTAAAATTTTCCCCGACCCCATAATCTCTCCAGCCCCCTAATTTTTCACTCTCCCCCAACACTGAGATCAATTTTGACTTAAAAACAAAAAAAAACAAAAAAAAACAAAAAAATTTGGCCTGACCCCTAAAAAGTTCGTCCTGACCCCTAAAATTTTCCCCGACCCCTAAATCTCTCCAGCCCCCTAATTTTTCACTCTCTTCCAACCATGAAAAATATTTTGACTTCAAAACAAAAAAAAAACAAAAAAATTTGGCCTGACCCCTAAAAAGTTCGTCTTGACCCCTAAAATTTTCCCCGACCCCTAAATCTCTCCAGCCCCCTAATTTTTCACCGATACGACCCTACCTCAACACTTCTAAAAAAAGGAGGAGATAATGCATGGGATGAGGGCATCATGACAACGGAACCGATACGACCCTACCTCAACACTTCTCAAAAAAGGAGGAGATAATGCATGGGATGAGGGCATCATGACAACGGAACCGATACGACCCTACCTCAACACTTCTCAAAAAAGGAGGAGATAATGCATGGGATGAGGGCATCATGACAACGGAATCGATACGACCCTACCTCAACACTTCTCAAAAAAGGAGGAGATAATGCATGGGATGAGGGCATCATGACAACGGAACCGATACGACCCTACCTCAACACTTCTCAAAAAAGGAGGAGATAATGCATGGGATGAGGGCATCATGGCAACGGAACCGATACGACCCTACCCCTACACTTCTCAAAAAAGGAGGAGGTAATTCATGGGATGAGCACATCATGACAACGGAGCAGATACTATTCTACATCTACACTTCTCAAAAAAGGAGGAGGTAATGCATGGGATCAGTGCATCATGACAACGGAACTGATACTACTCAAAAAAGGAGGAGGTAATGCTCACACCGGCGAATACCGTACCCCCCCCCCCCAATTTGGCCTGAAAGGAGGAGGTAATTCCTATCATGATTACAGAACGGCCACAGGGAGGGAGGGGGGATAATATTATCGTCTATTAATAATGCAAATAAATGCACATAGGCGCTCACACCGGCGAATGCCGTCCCCCCCCCCCAATTTGGCATGAAAGGAGGAGGTAATGCCTATCATGATAACGGAAGGGAGTGGGAGGAATATTAGCGTCTATTAAAAGGTTGTAGTGTGAGTGAATTTATTCCCGCCACTTTGCATTATTTTTCAAATTATCTGCCACTCTCTGACGTCATGATGACCTGATATAACCGGACACAATTTAGAGCAAGACCGGGTACATCCGGCAAGGGATTATGGGACAGGTGCGGATGTGATTGAGCAACCCTTGTTTCACTACACACTCTTAACGTAGGATTCCTATGTTGTTATTGATGCAACCGGACAGAAGTTATTGGATGATCTGATACAACCGGACACAATTTAGGGCAAGACCGGGTACATCCGGCAAAGGAATTATGGGATGTTTACAATGACTCGGCATTTTTATCGGATTAGTACATAAATACATTAGATAATTTCGAATTTACTACATATTAACGTTGAAATTTCGTGAAAAATACGAAAAAAACTGCTACCTTTTGTCGGAAAGTGGTCCGGTTGAGTGTCAGCGAGTGAATCGATTTTCGCGATTTTTAGATATTTTACATCCGGGATTTGTGCGGTCCTGTAGATGTCAACTTTTTGACATGTCGTCGCGTAGTTTTTGAGGAGATACTGGACATACAAACAAACATACAAACAGACAACTGCCCTTTATATAATAGACTAGCGGGGCTACCCGGCGTTGCTCGGGGTCATTAAAACATATAATTGAAGAAAAATCGTGTGTGTAACATCTTTATATACAAACTTCTATTTCTCCCCCCCCCCCCACCTTCTCTATAGCCGTCTCTTTATCTTTCTACCTTTCCCTTCCCTGGTCGCCGCATTTCACCGCTACTTTCTAATTTTGCCTTTTGCGAAAGCTGTTCTTTCCCCACAATTTCTCCTACGTTGCCCAGGGCAATAGTATGATATATTTCTATAAAAAGTAACACCTCTATCTGCGCCTTCTATATAGGTACTTATCTCCACCCCGGTGTTTATGCTATATACGTATCTATCATCACCCCGGTGCGCATACTATATACGTACCTATCGCCGCCCCAGTGCACATACTATATACGTACATATCGCCGCCCCAGTTCAGATACTATTTAAGTACCTATCGCCGCCCCGTTGCGAATGCTAAATAGTACCTATCGCCGCCCCGGTGTGCATGCTACATAAGTACCTATCGCTGCCCTAGTGGGAATAATTAATATGTACATATTGCCGCATTGGTGCGAATTTCTAAATACGTACCTATCACCACTTTGGTGCGAATGCTAAATACGTACCTATCGCCGGCCAGATGCGAATGCTAAATACGTACCTATAGCCGCCCTGGTGTGAATGCTAAATACGTACCTATCACCACCCTGGTGCAAATGCGAAATACATACCTTTCGCCGTTCTGGTGCACGTACTATATACGTACCTATTGCCGCCCCGGTGCGCATGCTATGTACGTACTTATTGCTGCCCATGTGTACATGCTATATACGTAGCTATCGCCACCCCTGAATTCTGAATACGTACCTATCGCCGCCCCAGTGTGGAAGCTAAATATGTACATATCGCCGCCCCGGTACGAATGCTAAATACATACATATCGCCGTCCTAGTGTGATTTCTAAATACGTACCTATCGTGGCTCCTGTGTGAATTCTAAATACGTACCTATCGCTGCCCCGGTGCGGAAGCTAAATACGTACATATCGCCACCCCGGTGCGAATGCTAAATACATACCTATCGCCGCCCCAGTGCGAATGCTAAATACATACCTGTCGCCGCCCCGGTGCGAATGCTAAATACATACCTATCGCCGCCCCGGTGCGAATGCTAAATACATACCTATCGCCGCCCCGGTGCGAATGCTAAATACATACCTATCGCCGCCCCGGTGTGAATGCTAAATACATACCTATCGCCGCCCCGGTGTGAATGCTAAATACGTACCTTTCGCCGCCCCGGTGCGCCTGCTATATACGTACCTACTGCTGCCCCGGTGCGCGTGCTATATATGTACCGATCGCTGCCCCAGTGCGCATGCATAATACATACCTATCACATACTTATTGCCGCCCATGTGCACATGCTATATACGTACCTATCGCCACCGCTGAATGCTAAATAAGTACCTATCTCCGCCCAGGGATGAATGCTAAATACGTACATATTGTCGCCCAGGTGTTCATACACCATATGTACCTATCACTGCTCCAGTGCGAATACTAAATATGTACATATCGCCACCCCGGTGGGATTGCTGAATACATACCTATCGCAACCCCGGTGCGAATGCTAAATACGTAGCTATAGCCACCCCTATGCACTACTATATAGTACCTATTGCCACCCCGGTACACATACTATATATAAACCTATCGCCGACCCGGTGTGCATACTATATTCGTACCTATCGCGGCTCTGGTGCGCATACTACATACTTACCTATCTCTGCAAGGGTACACATACTATATATGTACCAATCTCCAGCCCAGTTCGCATACGTAAGAACTTATATTTATTCGGCCCTGTCGTGTTAGAAAAACAAAATAGTGTTCATTTATGTATTGTCACTATCATAAATATAAATATTTTTAGTTACAAACAGAAAAAAATACATTTTTTTGCCTCCCCACAAGAACATTTTTTGTCTATCCTCCCACATACTTAGAAATATTTTTAATTTAAAGGAAAAAAAAAAGAAAAATTTTTGACGCCCTTACACCCCCAAAATTTTATGTTCCCCCCATACATAGAAATATTTTTATTTTAAAAAAAAAAAAAAAAAAAATTTTTTAGCCCCCTCCCCCGAAAATTTTTTTTTCATTCTCCCCATACACATAAATATTTTCAATGAAAAAGATAAAAGACAAAATAAATGTTTTGCCTCCCCCCCAATTTTTTTATACTCCCGATGCGCATGCTATATACGTATTTATTGCCGCCCATGTGCACATGCTATATACTTCCTATCGCCACCGCTGAATGCTAAATACGTACCTATTGCTGTCGCGGTGCGAATGCTAAATAGGTTTTCAGCGTAGATGCTCTTAAAATATTATCCAAACCTATCACTACAGTAGCTCTATCTAGGACATTGAACAATTTTCTCCCGGACAACGCCGAGTACTTTAAAAATAAAAGAGGCCTCATGAGCACTACTGAAATAACTTAGGTATCCTCTCTCCTTCTGATCTGCCAAATAGTCCAAAGGGAAACGAAGATGGCATTAAAATATTTTCCAAACCTATCACTACAGTAGCTCCATTTAGGATATTGAGCACTTTTCTGCCGGACAACGCCGAGTACTTTGAAAATCAAGGAGGCCTCCTGAGCACTACTGAAATCACTCTTATCGATCCCCTCATCCTTTTCAGCATAGATGCTGTTAAAATATTATCCAAACCTATCACTACAGTAGCTCGATCAAGGACATTGAACACTTTTCTCCCGGACAACGCCAAATACTTTGAAAATCAAGGAGGCCTCCTGAGCACTACTGAAATCACTTAGGTATCCCTCCTTTTGATCTGATAAATAGTCCAAAGGGGAACGAAGATGGCGTTAAAATATTTTCCAAACCTATCACTACAGTAGCTCTATCTAGGATATTGAGCACTTTTCTCCCGGACAACACCGAGTAGTATTTAAATCAAGGAGGCCTCATGAGCACTCCTTAAATAACTCTTATCGATTCCCCCATATTTTTCAGCGTAGATGCTGTTAAAATATTATCCTAACCTATCACTACAGTAGCTCTATCTAGGACATTCAGCAATTTTCTCCCGGACAACGCCGAGTACTTTGAAAATCAAGGAGGTCTCCTGAGCACTACTGAAATCACTTAGGTATCCTCTCTCCTTCTGATCTGCGAAATAGTCCAAAGGGGAACGAAGATGGCGTTAAAATATTTTCCAAACCTATCACTACAGTAGCTCTATCTAGGATATTGAGCACTTTTCTCCCGGACAACGCCGAGTACTTTGATAATCAAAGACGCCTCCTGAGAACTACTGTAATAACTTATATCGATTCCCCCATCCTTTTCAGCGTAGATGCTGTTAAAATATTATCCAAACCTATCACTACAGTAGCTCTATCTAGGACATTGAGCAATTTTCTCCCGGACAACGCCGAGTACTTTGAAAATCAAAGAGGCCTCCTGAGGACTACTGAAATAACTTAGGTATCCTCTCTCGTTCTGATCTGCCAAATAGTCCAAAGGGGAACGAAGATGGCGTTAAAATATTTTCAAAACCTATCACTACAGTATCTCTATTAAGGACATTCAGCACTTTTCTCCCGGACAACGCCGAGTATTTGAAAATCAAAGACGCCTCCTGAGCACTACTGAAATAACTCTAATTGATTCCCCTATCCTTTTCAGCGTAGATGCTGTTAAAATATTATCCAAACCTATCACTACAGTAGCTCTATCTAGGACATTGAGCACTTTTCTCCCGGACAACGCCGAGTACTTTGATAATCAAGGAGGCGTCCTGAGGACTACTGAAATCACTTAGGTATCCTCTCTCCTTCTGATCTGCGAAATAGTCCAAAGGGGAACGAAGATAGCGTTAAAATATTTTCCAAACCTATCACTACAGTAGCTCTATCTAGGACATTGAGCACATTTCTCCCGGACAACGTCGAGTACTTTGATAATCAAGGAGGCCTCCTGAGGACTACTGAAATTACTTAGGTATCCTGTCTCCTTCTGATCTGCGAAATAGTCCAAAGGGGAACGAAGATGGCGTTAAAATATTTTCCAAACCTATCACTACAGTAGCTCTATCTAGGATATTGAGCACTTTTCTCCCGGACAACGCCGAGTACTTTGATAATCAAGGAGGCCTCCTGAGGACTACTGAAATCACATAGGTATCCTCTCTCCTTCTGATCTGCCAAATAGTCCAAAGGGGAACGAAGATAGCGTTAAAATATTTTCCAAACCTATCACTACAGTAGCTCTATCTAGGACATTGAGCGCTTTTCTCCCGGACAACGCTGAGTACTTTGATAACAAAGGAGGCCTCCTGAGGACTACTGAAATCACTTAGGTATCCCTCCTTTTGATCTGCCAAATAGTCCAAAGGGGAACGAAGATGGCTTTAAAATATTTTCCAAACCTATCACTACAGTATCTCTATTAAGGACATTCAGCACTTTTCTCCCGGACAACGCCGAGTATTTGAAAATCAAAGAGGCCTCCTGAGCACTACTGAAATAACTCTTATCGATCCCCCCATCCTTTTCAGCGTAGATGCTGTTAAGATATTATGCAAACCTATCACTACAGTAGGTCTATCTAGGACATTGAGCACTTTTTTCCCGGACAACGCCGAGTACTTTGAAAATCAAAGAGGCCTCCTGAGCACTACTGAAATAACTCTTATCGATTTCCCCATCCTTTTCAGCGTAGATGCTGTTAAAATATTATCCAAACCTATCTCTACAGTAGCTCTATCTAGGACATTGAGCACTTTTTTCCCGGACAACGCCGAGTACTATGACCTGATATAACCGGACACAATTTAGGGCAAGACCGGGTACATCCAGCAAGGGATTATTGGACAGGTGCGGATGTGATTGAGCAACCCTTGTTTCACTACACACTTATAACGTAGGATTCCTATGTTGTTATTGATTTATCCGGACAGAAGTTACTGGATGATCTGATACAACCGGGCTGAATGTCGGGCAAGACCGGGTACATCCGGCAAGGGATTATGGGATGTTTACAGTGACTCTGCATTTTTATCGGATTAGTACATAAATACATTAGATTATTTCGAATTTACTACATATTAACGTTGAAAAAGTGGTGTAAAATACGAAAAAACTGCTACCTTTTGTCGGAAAGTTGATAAATAGCTGAATTTCGGATGTTTCTCGGCCTTTTGGCTAAGATCAAAGTGTAGTATCTGTTCTCGGCATTATTGCCTTGAGATCAAGTGTATATCTAGTCCTATCCGATAGGTGTCGATCTTACACTGTCGAATCAAAAATCAGATTATCATTTTATTTTTTAATCCCTTTTCCTTTAGCTCACTTCCTCTCCCCTAAAGTACCGGTTGATATACCCCCAAGGTCGGGATCTGTCTCACCGACGACTCCCCCCCAAATTTCGCCTGAGGCGCTGACACCGGCGAATACCGACACTCCCCCTCCCCCAAATTTCGCCTGCCTCACCGGCCTGAGGCGCCCCACAGGCGATCGTTCATACCGCCGAATGCCGACATTTCCCTCCTCCCCTCCCCAGATTGGCCTGAGCCGCCGAATGCCGACATTCCCCCTCGCCAGATTTGGCCTGAGGCGCTCACACCGGCGAATGCCGACACCCCCCCCCACCCGAAAGGAGCAGGGAATGCCTATCATGATAACAGAACGGCCATAGGGAGGGGGGGGGGATATTAGCGTCTATTAATAATTAAAAAAGAAAGTGTGGGAGTGAGCGGAAAAAAAGAGAGAAAGAAAAAAATGGTTGTAGTGTGAGTGAATTTCTTCCTGCCACTCTCTGACGTCAGGGTACGCACACATAGTTCGTGCGGTCGCAGGGTACCCACACATAGTTGTGCGGTCGCAGGGTACCCACACATACTTCGTCCGGTCGCAGGGTACCCACACATACTTCGTCCGGTCGCAGGGTACCCACACATACTTCGTCCGGTCGCAAGGTACCAACACATATTCGTGCAGTCGCAGGGTACCATCACATACTTCGTGCGGTCGCAGGGTACCCACACATACTTCGTGCGGTCGCAGGGTACCTATACATACTTCGTGCGGTCGTAGGGTACCCATATATACTTCGTCCGGACGCAGGGTACCCACACATACTTCGTCCGGTCGCAGGGTACCCACACATACTTCGTGCGGTCGCAGGGTACTCACACATACTTCGTGCGGTCGCAGGGTACCCACACATACTTCGTGCGGTCGCAGGGTACCAACACATACTTCGTCCGGTCGCAGGGTACCAACACATACTTCGTCCGGTCGCAGGGTACCCATACATACTTCGTCCGGACGCAGGGTACCTATACATACTTCGTCCGGTCGCAGGGTACCCACACATACTTCGTCCAGACGCAGGGTACCTATACCTACTTCGTGCGGTCGCAGGGTACCCATATATACTTCGTCCGGACGCAGGGTACACACACATACTTCGTCCGGTCGCAGGGTACCCACACATACTTCGTGCGGTCGCAGGGTACTCACACATACTTCGTGCGGTCGCAGGGTACCCACACATACTTCGTGTGGTCGCAGGGTACCAACACATACTTCGTCCGGTCGCAGGGTACCCATACATACTTCGTCCGGACGCAGGGTACCTATACATACTTCGTCCGGTCGCAGGGTACCCACACATACTTCGTCCAGACGCAGGGTACCTATACATACTTCGTCCGGTCGCAGGGTACCCACACATACTTCGTGCTGTCGTAGGGTACCCACACATACTTCGTTCGGTCGCAGTGTACCCACACATACTTCGTGCGGTCGCAGGGTACCCACACATACTTCGTGCGGTCGCAGGGTACCCACACATACTTCGTGCGGTCGCAGGGTACCCACAAATACTTCGTGCGGTCGCAGGGTACCCACACATACTTCGTGCAGTCGCAGGGTACCTATACATACTTCGTCTGGTCGCAGGGTACCCACACATACTTCGTCCGGTCGCAGGGTACCCACACATACTTCGTGCGGTCGCAGGGTACTCACACATACTTCGTGCGGTCGCAGGGTACCCACACATACTTCGTGTGGTCGCAGGGTACCAACACATACTTCGTCCGGTCGCAGGGTACCCATACATACTTCGTCCGGACGCAGGGTACCTATACATACTTCGTCCGGTCGCAGGGTACCCACACATACTTCGTCCAGACGCAGGGTACCTATACATACTTCGTCCGGTCGCAGGGTACCCACACATACTTCGTGCTGTCGCAGTGTACCCACACATACTTCGTGCGGTCGCAGGGTACCCACACATACTTCGTGCTGTCGCAGGGTACCCACACATACTTCGTGCGGTCGCAGGGTACCCACAAATACTTCGTGCGGTCGCAGGGTACCCACACATACTTCGTGCAGTCGCAGGGTACCTATACATACTTCGTCTGGTCGCAGGGTACCCACACATACTTCGTGCGGTCGCAGGGTACCCACACATACTTCGTCCGGCAGCAGGGTACCTATACATACTTCGTGCGGTCGCAGGGTACCCACACATACTTCGTCCGGTAGCAGGGTACCCACACATACTTCGTGCGGTCGCAGGGTACCTATACATACTTCGTCCGGTCGCAGGGTACCCACACATACTTCGTCCGGTCGCAGGGTACCCACACATACTTTGTCAGGCAGCAGGGTACCCACACATACTTCGTCAGGCAGCAGGGTACCCACACATACTTCGTGCGGTCGCAGGGTACCCACAAATACTTTGTGCGGTAACAGGGTACCCACACATACTTCGTTCGGTCGCAGGGTACCCACACATACTTCGTGCGGTCGCAGGGTACCCACACATACTTCGTCCGGTCGCAGGGTACCATCACATACTTCGTCCGGTCGCAGGGTACCATCACATACTTCGTGCGGTCGCAGGGTACCCACACATACTTCGTGCGGTCGCAGGGTACCCACACATACTTTGTCAGGCAGCAGGGTACCTATACATACTTCGTGCGGTCGCAGGGTACCCACACATAATTCGTCCGGTAGCAGGGTACCCACACATACTTCGTGCGGTCGCAGGGTACCTATACATACTTCGTCCGGTCGCAGGGTACCCACACATACTTCGTCCGGTCGCAGGGTACCCACACATACTTTGTCAGGCAGCAGGGTACCCACACATACTTCGTGCGGTCGCAGGGTACCCACAAATACTTCGTGCGGTAACAGGGTACCCACACATACTTCGTTCGGTCGCAGGGTACCCACACATACTTCGTGCGGTCGCAGGGTACCCACACATACTTCGTGCGGTCGCAGGGTACCTATACATACTTCGTCCGGTCGCAGGGTACCCACACATACTTCGTGCGGTCGCAGAGTACCCACACATACTTCGTCTGGTAGCAGGGTACCCACACATACTTCGTGCGGTCGCAGGGTACCTATACATACTTCGTCCGGTCGCAGGGTACCCACAAATACTTCGTCCGGTCGCAGGGTACCCACACATACTTTGTCAGGCAGCAGGGTACCCACACATACTTCGTCCGGTCGCAGGGTACCCACACATACTTCGTCCGGTCGTAGGGTACCATCACATACATCGTCCGGTCGCAGGGTACCCACACATACTTCGTTCGGTCGCAGGGTACCTACACATACTTCGTGCGGTCGCAGGGTACCCACACATACTTCGTGCGGTCGCAGGGTACCCACACATACTTCGTGCGGTCGCAGGGTACCCACACATACTTCGTGCGGTCGCAGGGTACCCACACATACTTCGTGCGGTCGCAGGGTACCCACACATACTTCGTGCGGTCGCAGGGTACCCACACATACTTCGTGCGGTCGCAGGGTACCAACACATATTCGTCCGGTCGCAGGGTACCCATACATACTTCGTCCGGACGCAGGGTACCTATACATACTTCGTCCGGTCGCAGGGTACCCACACATACTTCGTGCGGTCGTAGGGTACCCACACATACTTCGTTCGGTCGCAGTGTACCCACACATACTTCGTGCGGTCGCAGGGTACCCACACATACTTCGTGCGGTCGCAGGGTACCCACACATACTTCGTCCGGTCGCAGGGTACCCACAAATACTTCGTGCGGTCGCAGGGTACCCACACATACTTCGTGCGGTCGCAGGGTACCTATACATACTTCGTCTGGTCGCAGGGTACCCACACATACTTCGTGCGGTCGCAGGGTACCCACACATACTTCGTCCGCTCGCAGGGTACCCATACATACTTCGTCCGGACGCAGGGTACCTATACATACTTCGTCCGGTCGCAGGGTACCCACACATACTTCGTGCGATCGCAGGGTACCCACACATACTTCGTGCGGTCGCAGGGTACCAACACATACTTCGTCCGGTCGCAGGGTACCCATACATACTTCGTCCGGACGCAGGGTACCTATACATACTTCGTCCGGTCGCAGGGTACCCACACATAATTCGTGCGGTCGTAGGGTACCCACACATATTTCGTTCGGTCACAGTGTACCCACACATACTTCGTGCGGTCGTAGGGTACCCACACATACTTCGTTCGGTCGCAGTGTACCCACACATACTTCGTGCGGTCGCAGGGTACCCACACATACTTCGTGCGGTCGCAGGGTACCAACACATACTTCGTCCGGTCGCAGGGTACCCACAAATACTTCGTGCGGTCGCAGGGTACCCACAAATACTTCGTGCGGTCGCAGGGTACCTATACATACTTCGTCTGGTCGCAGGGTACCCACACATACTTCGTGCGGTCGCAGGGTACCCACACATACTTCGTCCGGCAGCAGGGTACCTATACATACTTCGTGCGGTCGCAGGGTACCCACACATACTTTGTCAGGCAGCAGGGTACCCACACATACTTTGTCCGGTCGCAGGGTACCCACAAATACTTCGTGCGGTAACAGGGTACCCACACATACTTTGTGCGGTCGCAGGGTACCCACACATACTTCGTGCGGTCGCAGGGTACCCACACATACTTCGTCCGGTCGCAGGGTACCCACACATACTTCGTCCGGTCGTAGGGTACCATCACATACATCGTCCGGTCGCAGGGTACCCACACATACTTCGTTCGGTCGCAGGGTACCTACACATACTTCGTGCGGTCGCAGGGTACCCACACATACTTCGTGCGGTCGCAGGGTACCCACACATACTTCGTGCGGTCGCAGGGTACCTACACATACTTCGTACGGTCGCAGGGTACCTACACATACTTCGTGCGGTCGCAGGGTACCCACACATACTTCGTGCGGTCGCAGGGTACCCACACATACTTCGTCAGGCAGCAAGGTAACCACACATACTTCGTTCGGTCGCAGGGTACCCACACATACTTCGTGCGGTCGCAGGGTACTCACACATTCTTCGTCCGGTCGCAGGGTACCCACACATACTTCGTGCGGTCGTAGGGTACCCACACATATTTCGTTCGGTCACAGTGTACCCGCACATACTTCGTGCGGTCGTAGGGTACCCACACATACTTCGTTCGGTCGCAGTGTACCCACACATACTTCGTGCGGTCGCAGGGTACCCACACATACTTCGTGCAGTCGCAGGGTACCCACACATACTTCGTCCGGTCGCAGGGTACCCACAAATACTTCGTGCGGTCGCAGGGTACTCACACATACTTCGTGCGGTCGCAGGGTACCTATACATACTTCGTCTGGTCGCAGGGTACCCACACATACTTCGTGCGGTCGCAGGGTACCCACACATACTTCGTCCGGCAGCAGGGTACCTATACATACTTTGTGCGGTCGCAGGGTACCCACACATACTTCGTCCGGTAGCAGGGTACCCACACATACTTCGTGCGGTCGCAGGGTACCTATACATACTTCGTCCGGTCGCAGGGTACCCACACATACTTCGTCCGGTCGCAGGGTACCCACACATACTTTGTCAGGCAGCAGGGTACCCACACATACTTCGTGCGGTCGCAGGGTACCCACAAATACTTTGTGCGGTAACAGGGTACCCATACATACTTTGTGCGGTAACAGGGTACCCATACATACTTCGTCCGGACGCAGGGTACCTATACATACTTCGTCCGGTCGCAGGGTACCCACACATACTTCGTCCGGTCACAGGGTACCCACACATACTTCGTCCGGTCGTAGGGTACCATCACATACATCGTCCGGTCGCAGGGTACCCACACATACTTCGTTCGGTCGCAGGGTACCTACACATACTTCGTTCGGTCGCAGGGTACCCACACATACTTCGTGCGGTCGCAGGGTACCCACACATACTTCGTGCGGTCGCAGGGTACCTACACATACTTCGTACGGTCGCAGGGTACCTACACATACTTCGTGCGGTCGCAGGGTACCCACACATACTTCGTGCGGTCGCAGGGTACCCACACATACTTCGTCAGGCAGCAGGGTACCCACACATACTTCGTTCGGTCGCAGGGTACCCACACATACTTCGTGCGGTCGCAGGGTACTCACACATACTTCGTCCGGTCGCAGGGTACCCACACATACTTCGTGCGGTCACAGGGTACTTATACATACTTCGTGCGGTCGCAGGGTACCCACACATACTTCGTGCGGTCGCAGGGTACCCACACATACTTCGTGCGGTCGCAGGGTACCCACACATACTTCGTGCGGTCGCAGGGTACCCACACATACTTCGTGCGGTCGCAGGGTACCTATACATACTTCGTCCGGAAGCAGGGTACCCACACATACTTCGTGCGATCGCAGGGTACCCACACATACTTCGTCAGGCAGCAGGGTACCCAGAAATACTTCGTGCGGTCGCAGGGTACCTATACATACTTCGTCCGGTCGCAGGGTACCCACACATACTTCGTGCGGTCGCAGGGTACCCACACATACTTCGTCAGGCAGCAGGGTACCCACAAATACTTCGTGCGGTCGCAGGGTACCCACACATACTTCGTCATGCAGCAGGGTACCCACACATACTTCGTGCGGTCGCAGGGTACCTACACATAGTTCGTACGGTCGCAGGGTACCTACACATACTTCGTGCGGTCGCAGGGTACCCACACATACTTCGTCAGGCAGCAGGGTACCCACACATACTTCGTGGGGTCGCAGGGTACCCACACATACTTCGTCAGGTCGCAGGGTACCCACACATACCCTACCTCTACACTGCTCAAAAAAGGAGGAGGTAATGCATGGGAATAGTGCATCATGACAACGGAACCGATACGACCCTACCTCTACACTTCTCAAAAAAGGAGGAGGTAATGCATGGGAATAGTGCATCATGACAACGGAACCGATACGACCCTACCTCCACACTTCTCAGAAAAGGAGGAGATAATGCATGGGATGAGGGCATCATGACAACGGAACCGATACAACCCTACCTCAACACTTCTCAAAAAAGGAGGAGATAATGCATGGGAATAGTGCATCATGACAACGGAACCGATACGACCCTACCTCAACACTTCTCAAAAAAGGAGGAGATAATGCATGGGATGAGGGCATCATGACAACGGAACCGATACGACCCTACCTCAACACTTCTCAAAAAAGGGAGAGATAATGCATGGGATGAGGGCATCATGACAACGGAACCGATACGACCCTACCCCTACACTTCTCAAAAAAGGAGGAGGTAATTCATGGGATGAGCCCATCATGATAACGGAACCGATACTATTCTACATCTACACTTCTCAAAAAAAGAGGAGGTAATGCATGGGATCAGTGCATCATGACAACGGAACCGATACTACCCTACCCCTACACTACTCAAAAAAGGAGGAGGTAATGCTCACACGGGCGAATACCGTACCCCCCCCCCCCCCAATTTGGCCTGAAAGGAGGAGGTAATTCCTATCATGATAACAGAACGGCCACAGGGAGGGAGGGGGGGAATATTATCGTCTATTAATAATTAAGAAAGAAAGTGTGAGAGGGAAAAATTCACAGAAAGGAAAACTGCCACTCTCTGACGTCATGATGACCTGATATAACCGGACACAATTTAGGGCAAGACCGGGTACATCCGGCAAGGGATTATGGGACAGGTGCGGATGTGATTGAGCAACCCTTGTTTCACTACACACTCTTAACGTAGGATTCCTATGTTGTTATTGATGCAACCGGACAGAAGTTATTGGATGATCTGATAAAACCGGACACAATTTAGGGCAAGACCGGGTACATCCGGCAAGGGATTATGGGATGTTTATAGTGACTCGGCATTTTTATCGGATTAGTACATAAATACATTAGATTATTTCGAATTTACTACATATTAACGTTGAAATTTCGTGAAAAATACGAAAAAAACTGCTACCTTTTGTCGGAAAGTGGTCCGGTTGACTGTCAGCGAGTGAATCGATTTTCGCGATTTTTAAATATTTTACATCCGGGATTTGTGCGGTCCTGTAGATGTCAACTTTTTGACATGTCGTCGGGTAGTTTTTGAGGAGATACTGGACATACAAACAAACAAACAAACATACAAACAGACAACTGCCCTTTATATAAGAGACTAGCGGGGCTACCCGGCGTTGCTCGGGGTCATAAAAACATATATTTGAAGAAAGATCGTGTGTATAACATCTTTATATTCAAACTTCTATGTCCGCCCCCTCTCTCTATAGCCGTCTCTTTATCTGCTACCTTTCTCTTCCCTGGTCGCCCCATTTCGCCGCTACTTTCTAATTTTGCCTTTTGCAAAAGCTGTTTCTTCCCCACCATTTCTCCTATTGCCCAGGGTAATCGTATGACATATTTCTATCTGCGCCTTCTATATAGGTACTTATCTCCACCCCGGTGTTCATACTATATACGTATCTATCATCACCCCGGTATGCATACTATATACGTACCTATCGCCGCCCCAGTGCACATACTATATACGTACTTATCGCCGCCCCGGTGCAGATACTATTAAAGTACCTATCGCCGCCCCGTTGCGAATGCTAAATAGTACCTATCGTTGCCCCGGTGTGAATGCTAAATACATACCTATTGCGCCCCGGTGTGCATGCTACATATATACCTATCGCTGCCCTAGTGCGAATACTAAAGACATACCAATTGCGTCCCGGTATGCATGCTACATAAGTACCTATCGCTGCCCTAGTGCGAATAATTAATATGTACATATTGCCGCTTTGGTGTGAATGCTAAATACGTACCTATCGACGGCCCAGTGCGAATGCTAAATACGTACCTATAGCCGCCCTGGTGCGAATGCTAAATACGTACCTATAGCCGCCCCAGTGCGAATGCTAAATACGTACCTATCACCACTACGGTGCGAATGCAAAATACATACCTTTCGCCGCCCCGGTGCACGTGCAATATATGTACTGATCGCCGCCGCAGAGCGCATGGTATGTACGTACTTATTGCTGCCCATGTGTACATGCTATATACGTAGCTATCGCCACCCCATAATTCTGAATACGTACCTATCGCCGCCCTAGTGTGGAAGCTAAATACGTACATATCGCCGCCCCGGTGCGAATGCTAAATACATACCTATCGCCGCCCCGGTGTGAATTCTAAATACGTACCTATTGACGCCCCGGTGTGAATTCTAAATACGTACCTATCGCTGCCCCGGTGCGGAAGCTAAATACGTACATATCGCTGGCCCGGTGCGAATGCTAAATACATACCTATCGCTGCCCCGGTGTGAATGCTAAATACATACCTATCGCCGCCCCGGCGTGAATGCTAAATACGTACCTATCGCTACCCCGGTGTGAATTTTAAACATGTACCTTTCGCCGCCCAGTGTGAATTTTAAATATGTACCTTTCGCCGCCCCTGTGCGCGTGCTATATACGTACCTATCGCCGCCCCGGTGCGCGTGCTACATATAAACCGATCGCTGCCTCAGTGCGCATGCTAAATACATACCTATCACTGCCCCGGTGTGCATACTATATACGTACTTATTACCGCCCATGTGCACATGCTATATAAGTACCTATCACCACCGCTGAATGCTAAATAAGTACCTATCGCCGCCCCGGTGTGGAAGCTAAATACGTACATATCGCCGCCCCTAAATTTGGGCAGACCCTAAAAAGTTCGGCCTGACCCCTAAAATTTTCCCCGACCCCTAAATCTCTTCAGCCCCCTAATTTTTCACTCTCCCCCAACCCTGAGAAATATTTTGACTTCAAAACAAAAAAAACAAAAAAATTTGGCCTGACCCCTAAAAAGTTCCGCCTGACCCCTAAAATTTTGCCCGACCCCTAAATCTCTCCAGTCCCCTAATTGTTCACTCTCCCCCAACCCTGAGAAATATTTTGAGTTCAAAACCAAAAAAAAACAAAAAAATTTTGCCAGACCCCTAAAAAGTTCGTCCTGACCCCTAAAATTTTCCCCGACCCCTAAATCTCTCTAGCCCCCTAATTTTTCACTCTCCCCCAACCATGAGAAATATTTTGACTTCAAAACAAAAAAAAACAAAAAAATTTGGTCTGACCCCTAAAAAGTTCGTCCTGACCCCTAAAATTTTCCCCGACCCCTAAATCTCTCCAGCCCCCTAATTTTTCACTCTCCCCCAACCATGAGATATATTTTGACTTCAAAACAAAAAAAAACAAAAAAATTTGGCCTGACCCCTAAAAAGTTCGTCCTTACCCCTAAAATTTTCCCCGACCCCTAAATCTCTCCAGCCCCCTAATTTTTCACTCTCCTCAAACCATGAGAAATATTTTGACTTCAAAACAAAAAAAAACAAAAAAATTTGGCCTGACTCCTAAAAAGTTCCGCCTGACCCCTAAAATTTTCCTCGACCCCTAAATCTCTCTAGCACCCTAATTTTTCACTCTCCCCCAACTATGAGAAATATTTTGACTTCAAAACAAAAAAAAAACAAAAAAATTTGGCCTGACCCCTAAAAAGTTCGTCCTGACCCCTAAAATTTTCCCCGACCCCTAAATCTCTCCAGCCCTCTAATTTTTCACTCTCCCCCAACCCTGAGAAATATTTTGACTTCAAAACAAAAAAAAAACAAAAAAATTTGGCCTGACCCCTAAAAGGTTCGTCCTGACCCCTAAAATTTTCCCCGACCCCTAAATCTCTCGAGCCCCCTACTTTTTCACTCTCCTCAAACCATGAGATATATTTTGACTTCAAAACAAAAAAAAAACAAAAAAATTTGGCCTGACCCCTAAAAAGTTCCGCCTGACCCCTAAAATTTTCCCTGACCCTTAAATCACTCCAGCCCCTAATTTTTCACTCTCCTCCAACCCTGAGAAATATTTTTAATTCAAAACAAAAAAAAACAAAAAAATTTGGCCTGACCCCTAAAAAGTTCGTCCTGACCCCTAAAATTTTCCCCGACCCCTAAATCTCTCCAGCCGCCTAATTTTTCACTCTCCCCCAACCATGAGATATATTTTGACTTCAAAACAAAAAAAAACAAAAAAATTTGGCCTGACCCCTAAAAAGTTCGTCCTGACCCCTAAAATTTTCCCCGACCCCTAAATCTCTCCATCCCTCTAATTTTTCACTCTCCCCCAACCCTGAGAAATATTTTCAGTTCAAAACAAAAAAAAGAAAAAAATTTGGCCTGACCCCTAAAAAGTTCGTCCTGACCCCTAAAATTTTCCCCGACCCCTAAATCTCTCCAGCCCCCTAATTTTTCACTCTCCCCCAACCATGAGATATATTTTGACTTCAAAACAAAAAAAAACAAAAAAATTTGGCCTGACCCCTAAAAAGTTCGTCCTGACCCCTAAAATTTTCCCCGACCCCTAAATCTCTCCAGCCCCCTAATTTTTCACTCTCCCCCAACCATAAGAAATATTTTGACTTCAAAACAAAAAAAAACAAAAAAATTTGGCCTGACCCCTAAAAAGTTCGTCCTGACCCCTAAAATTTTCCCCGACCCCTAAATCTCTCCATCCCTCTAATTTTTCACTCTCCCCCAACCCTGAGAAATATTTTCAGTTCAAAACTAAAAAAAGAAAAAAATTTGGCCTGACCCCTAAAAAGTTCGTCCTGACCCCTAAAATTTGCCCCGACCCCTAAATGTCTCCAGCCCCCTAATTTTTCACTCTCCCCCAACCATGAGATATATTTTGACTTCAAAACAAAAAAAAACAAAAAAATTTGGCCTGACCCCTAAAAAGTTCGTCCTGACCCCTAAAATTTTCCCTAACCCTTAAATCTCTCCAGCCCCCTAATTGTTCACTCTCCCCCAACCATGAGATATATTTTGACTTCAAAACAAAAAAAAACAATAAATTTGGCCTGACCCCTAAAAAGTTCGGCCTGACCCCTAAAATCTTCCCCGACCCCTAAATCTCTCAAGCCACTTAATTGTTCACTCTCCCCCAACCCTGAGAAATATTTTCAGTTCAAAACAAAAAAAAACAAAAAAATTTGGCCTGACCCCTAAAAAGTTCGGCCTGACCCCTAAAATTTTCCCCGACCCCTAAATCTCTCCAGCCCCCTAATTTATCACTCTCCCCCAACCCTGAGAAATATTTTCAGTTCAAAACAAAAAAAAACAAAAAAATTTGGCCTGACCCCTAAAAAGTTCGTCCTGACCCCTAAAATTTTCCCCGACCCCTAAATCTCTCCAGCCGCCTAATTTTTCACTCTCCCCCAACCATGAGATATATTTTGACTTCAAAACAAAAAAAAACAAAAAAATTTGGCCTGACCCCTAAAAAGTTCGTCCTGACCCCTAAAATTTTCACCGACCCCTAAATCTCTCCAGCCCCCTAATTTTTCACTCTCCCCCAACCATAAGAAATATTTTGACTTCAAAACAAAAAAAAACAAAAAAATTTGGCCTGACCCCTAAAAAGTTCGTCCTGACCCCTAAAATTTTCCCCGACCCCTAAATCTCTCCATCCCTCTAATTTTTCACTCTCCCCCAACCCTGAGAAATATTTTCAGTTCAAAACTAAAAAAAGAAAAAAATTTGGCCTGACCCCTAAAAAGTTCGTCCTGACCCCTAAAATTTGCCCCGACCCCTAAATGTCTCCAGCCCCCTAATTTTTCACTCTCCCCCAACCATGAGATATATTTTGACTTCAAAACAAAAAAAAACAAAAAAATTTGGCCTGACCCCTAAAAAGTTCGTCCTGACCCCTAAAATTTTTCCCGACCCTTAAATCTCTCCAGCCCCCTAATTGTTCACTCTCCCCCAACCATGAGATATATTTTGACTTCAAAACAAAAAAAAACAATAAATTTGGCCTGACCCCTAAAAAGTTCGGCCTGACCCCTAAAATCTTCCCCGACCCCTAAATCTCTCAAGCCACTTAATTGTTCACTCTCCCCCAACCCTGAGAAATATTTTCAGTTCAAAACAAAAAAAAACAAAAAAATTTGGCCTGACCCCTAAAAAGTTCGGCCTGACCCCTAAAATTTTCCCCGACCCCTAAATCTCTCCAGCCCCCTAATTTATCACTCTCCCCCAACCCTGAGAAATATTTTCAGTTCAAAACAAAAAAAAACAAAAAAATTTGGCCTGACCCCTAAAAAGTTCGTCCTGACCCCTAAAATTTTCCCCGACCCCTAAATCTCTCCAGCCGCCTAATTTTTCACTCTCCCCCAACCATGAGATATATTTTGACTTCAAAACAAAAAAAAACAAAAAAATTTGGCCTGACCCCTAAAAAGTTCGTCCTGACCCCTAAAATTTTCCCCGACCCCTAAATCTCTCCATCCCTCTAATTTTTCACTCTCCCCCAACCCTGAGAAATATTTTCAGTTCAAAACAAAAAAAAGAAAAAAATTTGGCCTGACTCCTAAAAAGTTCGTCCTGACCCCTAAAATTTTCCCCGACCCCTAAATCTCTCCAGCCCCCTAATTTTTCACTCTCCCCCAACCATGAGATATATTTTGACTTCAAAACAAAAAAAAACAAAAAAATTTGGCCTGACCCCTAAAATTTTCCCCGACCCCTAAATCTCTCCAGCCCCCTAATTGTTCACTCTCCCCAACCATGAGATATATTTTGACTTCAAAACAAAAAAAAACAAAAAAATTTGGCCTGACCCCTAAAAAGTTCGTCCTGACCCCTAAAATTTTCCCCGACCCCTAAATCTCTCCATCCCCCTAATTTTTCACTCTCCACCAACCATGAGATATATTTTGACTTCAAAACAAAAAAAACAAAAAAATTTGGCCTGACCCCTAAAAAGTTCAGCCTGACCCCTAAAATTTTCACCGACCCCTAAATATCTCCAGCACCCTAATTGTTCACTCTCCCCCAACCATGAGAAATATTTTGACTTCAAAACAAAAAAAAACAAAAAAATTTGGCCTGACCCCTAAAAAGTTCGGCCTGACCCCTAAAATTTTCCCCGACCCCTCAATCTCTCCAGCCCCCTAATTTTTCACTCTCCACCAACCATGAGATATATTTTGACTTCAAAACAAAAAAAAACAAAAAATTTGGCGTGACCCCTAAAAAGTTCGGCCTGATCCCTAAAATTTTCCCCGACCCCTCAATCTCTCCAGCCCCCTAATTTTTCACTCAACCCCAACCCTGAGAAATATTTTGAGTTCAAAACAAAAATAACAAAAAAATTTGGCCTGACCCCTAAAAAGTTCGGCCTGACCCCTAAAATTTTCCCCGACCCTTCAATATCTCTAGCCCCTTATTTTTTCATTCTCCCCAACCCTGAGAAATATTTTGACTTCAAAACAAAAAAAAACAAAAAAATTTGGCGTAACCCCTAAAAAGTCTGGCCTGACCCCTAAAATTTTCACCGAGCCCTCAATCTCTCCGGCCCCTCTAATTTTTAACTCTTCCCCAACCCTAAGAAATATGTTATTTAACATGTATACAAATATTAGTTAAAACAATGGCGGAGCATAATTATTTCTCTTTTTACTTTACTTATTGAGGCGTTATTTAACATGTATAAAAATATAAGTGAAAACAATGGTGGAGCATAATTATTTTTCTTCTTTCTTTACTTATTGAGACGTTATTTAATATGTATACAAATATTAGTGAAAACAGTGGCGGAGCATAATTATTTCTCTTTTTACTTTACTTATTGAGACGTTATTTAACATGTATTCAAATATTAGTGAAAACAATGGCGGAGCATAATTATATTTCTTCTTACTTTACATATTGAGACGTTATTTAATATGTATACACATTTTAGTGAAAACAGTGGTGGAGCATAATTATTTTTCTTCTTACTTTACTTATTTAGACGTTATATCATATGTATACAAATATTAGTGAAAACAATGGTGGAGCATAATTATTTTTCTTCTTACTTTACTTATTGAGACGTTATTTAATATGTATACAAATATTAGTGAAAACAGTGGTGGAGCATAATTATTTTTCTTCTTACTTTACTTATTGAGACGTTATTTAATATGTATACAAATATTAGTGAAAACAATGGTGGAGCATAATTATTTATTACTTTAATTTTACTCATACTCACACCTCTCAAAAAGAAGGAGGTTATACCTGGGAGGATGGTATCATGTCAACAGAAGAAATGCAGTTAGGATTAAGCAACCCTGGCTTCACTACAAACTCGTGTTCAAAAAAGTGCCGTTATTGATTAAGCAACCCTGGCTTCACTGTGGATTCATGTTCAAAAAAGTGCCGTTAGGAATTAAGCAACTCTTGCTTCACTATGGACTCATGTTTAAAAAAATGCCGTTAGGGATTAAGCAACAGTTGCTTCAATAAAAACTTATGTTTCGTTGGGATAAGGCAACTCGTGTTTCACTATAAACTCATGTTCAAAAAAGTGCCGTTAGGGATTTCCTCTGACGTCATTTCCTGCTAAAATCGTGACTTTGCATTATGCCGACAATCCCCCATCTCCAAATTTGGCCTGAGGCGCCCCACCGCCGAATGCCGACACTCACCCTCCCCAGATTTGGCCTGAGGCGCCCCACCGCCGAATGCCGATACCCCCCCCCCCTCTTCCCCAAATTTCTCCTGAGGCGCTCACACCGGCGAATGCGGACATTCCCCACACCCACCCCAAGTTTTCAATATGTATACAATATGTATAGAAATATTAGTGAAAACAATGGGGGAGCATACAAATATTAGTGAAAACAGTGGGGGAGCATAATTATTTATTACTTTAATTTTACTGATACTACACTAACTTCACACCTCTCAAAAAGGAGGAGGTAATACCTAGGAGGATGTTATCATGTCAACAGAAAAAATGTGGTTAAGATAAAGCAACCCTTGCTTCACTATGAACTCATGTTAAAAAAAGTGCCGTTATTGATTAAACAACACTTGCGTCACTATAAACGCATGTATCAAAAGTTTTTATACATATATAGAGTGGTTATGACCCAACGGGTCACTGGTAACATGTACTGGTTACATTTTTTTAAAAATTTTTTATACATATATCGAGTGGTTATGACTCAACGGGTCACTGTAAACGTGTACTTGTCAAATTCCTCTTTTTTTCTTGTTTCATCACTATAAAATATAATGAAAAATAACTGAAAAGCCCCCCCCCCCCCCGATAAATATGCCCCATGGACCCCTAAGAGGTGGGTTTATAGATTCAGGAATACTCTCATCATCTTACTCTGTGAATTTTACATAAGAATACACTTTTATATGTTATGTATAAAAATATGTTGAAGTAAAATAAGTTTTGAAGAGAAAAAAAATTCAAAACCTATAACGATGACGTCATATACCTATTACTGTGACGTCACGTGCACAAGAATAAGTTGGGTGAAAACAAAATTATTATTACATAATTACATTGGCTGATTTCCAAATTACTACTGAATAACATTAGAAAAGTTTGAAAAAACCAGACCCGCTGCCGAAGACTGGCCCCGTTGACCCCCAGCAACATGTTTTTTTGTTGTAATTTTGAGATATTATGATCCCAGGTGTTGTACGGTACTGAAGATATCAACTTTTTGACATGTCGCCGCGTAGTTTTTTAGGAGTATCTGGACATACAAACAAACAAACAGACAGACAGACATACAGACAACTGGCCTTTATAGAGGAGACTAGCGGGGCTACCCGGCGTTGCTCGGGGTCATAAAAACATATATTTGAAGAAAGATCGTGTGTGTAACATCTTTATATTCAAACTTCTATGTCCGCCCCCTCTCTCTATAGCAGTCTCTTTATCTGCTACCTTTCTCTTTCCTGGTCGCCCCATTTCGCCGCTACTTTCTAATTTTGCCTTTTGCAAAAGCTGTTTCTTCCCCACCATTTCTCCTATTGCCCAGGATAATAGTATGACATATTTCTATAAAAAGTAACACCTCTATCTGCGCCTTCTATATAGGTACTTATCTCCACCCCGGTGTTCATACTATATACGTATCTATCATCACCCCGGTGCGCATACTATATACGTACCTATCGCCGCCCCAGTGCACATACTATATACGTACCTATCGCCGCCCCGGTGCAGATACTATTCAAGTACCTATCGCCGCCCCGTTGCGAATGCTAAATAGTACCTATCGTTGCCCCAGTGTGAATGCTAAATACATACCTATTGCGCCCCGGTGTGCATGCTACATAAGTACCTATCGCTGCCCTAGTGCGAATACTAAAGACATACCAATTGCGCCCCGGTGTGCATGCTACATAAGTACCTATCGCTGCCCTAGTGCGAATAATTAATATGTACATATTGCCGCTTTGGTGTGAATGCTAAATACGTACCTATCGCCGGCCCAGTGCGAATGCTAAATACGTACCTATAGCCGCCCTGGTGCGAATGCTAAATACGTACCTATAGCCGCCCCAGTGCGAATGCTAAATACGTACCTATCACCACTACGGTGCGAATGCGAAATACATACCTTTCGCCGCCCCGGTGCGGAAGCTAAATACGTACCTATCGCTGCCCCGGTGTGAATGCTAAATACATACCTATCGCTGCCCCGGTGTGAATGCTAAATACATACCTATCGCCGCCCCGGCGTGAATGCTAAATACGTACCTATCGCCGCCCCGGTGTGAATTTTAAATATGTACCTTTCGCCGCCCAGTGTGAATTTTAAATATGTACCTTTCGCCGCCCCTGTGCGCGTGCTATATACGTACCTATCGCCGCCCCGGTGCGCGTGCTACATATGCACCGATCGCTGCCTCAGTGCGCATGCTAAATACATACCTATCACGGCCCGGTGTGCATACTATATACGTACTTATTACCGCCCATGTGCACATGCTATATAAGTACCTATCACCACCACTGAATGCTAAATAAGTACCTATCGCCGCCCCGGTGTGGAAGCTAAATACGTACATATCGCCGCCCCTAAATTTGGGCAGACCCTAAAAAGTTGGGCCTGACCCCTAAAATTTTCCCCGCCCCCTAAATCTCTCCAGCCCCCTAATTTTTCACTCTCCCCCAACCATGAGAAATATTTTGACTTCAAAACAAAAAAAAAACAAAAAAATTTGGCTTGAACCCTAAAAAGTTCGTCCTGACCCCTAAAATTTTCCCCGAACCCTAAATCTCTCTAGCCCCCTAATTTTTCACTCTCCCCCAACTATGAGAACGATTTTGACTTCAAAACAAAAAAAAACAAAAAAATTTGGCCTGACCCCTAAAAAGTTCGTCCTGACCCCTAAAATTTTCCCCGACCCCTAAATCTCTCTAGCCCCCTAATTTTTCACTCTCCCCCAACCCTGAGAAATATTTTGACTTCAAAACAAAAAAAAACAAAAACAAAAAACAAAATTTGGCCTGACCCCTAAAAAGTTCCGCCTGACCCCTAAAATTGTCCCCGACCCCTAAATCTCTCCAGCCCCCTAATTTTTCACTCTCCTCCAACCATGAGAAATATTTTGACTTCAAAACAAAAAAAAAGAAAAAAAAATTGGCCTGACCCCTAAAAAGTTCGTCCTGACCCCTAAAATTTTCCCCGACCCCTAAATCTCTCCAGCCCCCTAATTTTTAACTCTCCCCCAACCCTGAGAAATATTTTGACTTCAAAACAAAAAAAAACAAAAAAAAACAAAAGAATTTGGCCTGACCCCTAAAAAGTTCGTCCTGACCCCTAAAATTGTCCCCGACCCCTAAATCTCTCTAGCCCCCTAATTTTTCACTCTCCCCCAACCATGAGATATATTTTGACTTCAAAACAAAAAAAAACAAAAACAAAAAACAAAATTTGGCCTGACCCCTAAAAAGTTCGTCCTGACCCCTAAAATTGTCCCCGACACTTAAATCTCTCCAGCCCCCTAATTTTTCACTCTCCTCCAACCATGAGAAATATTTTGACTTCAAAACAAAAAAAAACAAAAAAATTTGGCCTGACCCCTAAAAAGTTCATCCTGACCCCTAAAATTTTCCCCGACCCCTAAATCTCTCCAGCCCCCTAATTTTTCACTCTCCCCCAACCCTGAGATATATTTTGACTTCAAAACAAAAAAAAAACAAAAAAAAACAAAAAAATTTGGCCTGACCCCTAAAAAGTTCGTCCTGACCCCTAAAATTTTCCCCGACCCCTAAATCTCTCTAGCCCCCTAATTTTTCACTCTCCTCCAACCATGAGAAATATTTTGACTTCAAAACAAAAAAAAACAAAAAAATTTGGCCTGACCCCTAAAAAGTTCGTCATGACCCCTAAAATTTTCCCCGACCCCTAAATCTCTCCAGCCCCCTAATTTTTCACTCTCCCCCAACCCTGAGAAATATTTTGACTTCGAAACAAAAAAAAACAAAAATAAACAAAAAAATTTGGCCTGACCCCTAAAAAGTTCGTCCTGACCCCTAAAATTTTTCCCGACCCCTAAATCTCTCCAGCTTCCTAATTTTTCACTCTCTTACAACCATTAGATATATTTTGACTTCAAAACAAAAAAAAAACAAAAAAATTTGGCCTGACCCCTAAAAAGTTCGTCCTGACCCCTAAAATTTTCCCCGACCCCTAAATCTCTCTAGCCCCCTAATTTTTCACTCTCCTCCAACCATGAGAAATATTTTGACTTCAAAACAAAAAAAAACAAAAAAATTTGGCCTGACCCCTAAAAAGTTCGTCATGACCCCTAAAATTTTCCCCGACCCCTAAATCTCTCCAGCCCCCTAATTTTTCACTCTCCCCCAACCCTGAGAAATATTTTGACTTCGAAACAAAAAAAAACAAAAATAAACAAAAAAATTTGGCCTGACCCCTAAAAAGTTCGTCCTGACCCCTAAAATTTTCCCCGACCCCTAAATCTCTCCAGCCCCCTAATTTTTCACTCTCTTACAACCATTAGATATATTTTGACTTCAAAACAAAAAAAAAACAAAAAAATTTGGCCTGACCCCTAAAAAGTTCGTCCTGACCCTTAAAATTTTCCCCGACCCCTAAATCTCTTCAGCCCCCTAATTTTTCACTCTCCCCCAACCATGAGAAATATTTTGACTTCAAAACAAAAAAAAACAAAAAAATTTGGCCTGACCCCTAAAAAGTTCGTCCTGACCCCTAAAATTTTCCCCGACCCCTAAATCTCTCCAGCCCCCTAATTTTTCACTCTCCCCCAACCCTGAGAAATATTTTGACTTCGAAACAAAAAAAAACAAAAATAAACAAAAAAATTTGGCCTGACCCCTAAAAAGTTCGTCCTGACCCCTAAAATTTTCCCCGACCCCTAAATCTCTCCAGCCCCCTAATTTTTCACTCTCTTACAACCATTAGATATATTTTGACTTCAAAACAAAAAAAAAAAAAAAATTTGGCCTGACCCCTAAAAAGTTCGTCCTGACCCCTAAAATTTTCCCCGACCCCTAAATCTCTCCAGCACCCTTATTTTTCACTCTCCCACAACCCTGAGAAATATTTTGACTTCAAAACAATAAAAAACAAAAAAAAAACAAAAAAATTTGGCCTGACCCCTTAAAAGTTCCGCCTGACCCCTAAAATTTTCCCCGACCCCTAAATCTCTCTAGCCCCTAATTTTTCACTCTCCCCCAACCATGAGAAATATTTTGACTTCAAAACAAAAAAAAACAAAAAAATTTGGCCTGACCCCTAAAAAGTTCGTCCTGACCCCTAAAATTTTCCCCGACCCCTAAATCTCTCCAGACCCCTAATTTTTCACTCTCCCCCAACCCTGAGAAATATTTTGAGTTCAAAACCAAAACAAAGAAAAAAATTTGGCCTGACCTCTAAAAAGTTCGTCCTGACCCCTAAAATTTTCCCCGACCCCTAAATCCCTCCAGCCCCCTAATTTTTCACTCTTCCCCAACCCTGAGAAATATTTTGAGTTCAAAACAAAGAAAAAACAAAGAAATTTGGCCTGACCCCTAAAAAGTTCGGATTGACCCCTAAAATTTTCCCCGACTCCTCAATGTCTCCAGCCCCCCTTCCCTTAACTTTTTTGTAAAAACGTGAGTTATCGCTCTTCCTTAGCTATCCTTTAACAACATTCCTTGGGGGACCGTTATTCTTTAGAAGCACCAACATTTGTAGGGACCATTATAATTTAGAAGCACCAACATTCCTGGGGTGAGACCGTTATACTTCAGAAGCACCAATATTTCTAGGGACCGTTATACTATAGAATCACCAACATTCCTGGCGGGATGTGATACTTTAGAAGCACCACCCCAGGTCCCTGTAGTGGAGAAGCACCCCTGGTCCCTATACCGGAGAAGCACCCATTGTCCCTATTCTGCAGAAGCCTCCGGGTCCTAAAATGTAGAAGCACCCCTGGTGCTGGGTCATATACTGTAGAAGCACCCCTGGTCCCTATACTGGAGATGCACCCATGGTCCTTTTTCTGCAGAAGCCTCTATGTTCTAATATTGTAGAAGCACCCCCGGTACTGGGTCCTATACTGTAGAAGCACCTCTGGTCCCTATACTGTAGAAGCACCTCTTGTCCCTATACTGTAGAAGCACCATTGTCCCAATTCTGTAGAAGTCTCCGGGTTCTATATGGTAGAAGCACCCCCGGTTCTGGGTCCTATACTGTAGAAGCACCCATGGTCCATATTCTGCAGAAGCCTCCGGGTCCTATATTGTAGAAGCACCCCCGGTTCTGGGTCTTTTTTATACATATATAGAGTGGTTATGACCCATCGGGTCACTGGTAACATGTACTGGTTATATACTTTTTTTATACATATATAGAGTGATTATGACTCAACGGGTCACTGTAAACGTGTACTTGTTAAATTCTTCTTTTTTTTCTTTTTTTATACATATATAGAGTGGTTCTGACCCAACGGGTCACTGTAAACGACCCTTACGAGGTGGGTTTATAGATTCGGGAATACTCTCATCATCTTACTCTGTGAATTTTACATAAGAATACACTTTTATATGTTATGTATAAAAATATGTTGAAGTAAAATAAATTTTGAAGAGAAAAACAATTCAAAACCTATAACGATGACGTCATATACCTATTACTGTGACGTCACGTGCACAAGAATATGCTGGTTGAAAACAAAATTATTATTACATAATTACATTGGCTGATTTCCAAATTACTACTGAATAACATTAGAAAAGTTTGAAAAAAGCAGACCCGCTGCCGAAGACTGGCTCCGTTGACCTCCAGCAACATGTTTTTTTGTTGTAATTTTGAGATATTATGATCCCAGGTGTTGTACGGTGCTGAAGATATCAACTTTTTGACATGTCGCCGCGTAGTTTTTGAGGAGAAGCTGGACATACAAACAAACAGACAGACATACAGACAACTGCCCTTTATAGGAGGAGACTAGCGGGGCTACCCGGCGTTGCTCGGGGTCATACAAACATATATTTAAAGAAAGATTGTGTGTGTAACATCTTTATATTCAAACTTCTATGTCCGCCCCCTCTCTCTATAGCCGTCTCTTTATCTGCTACCTTTCTCTTCCCTGGTCGCCCCATTTCGCCGCTACTTTCTAATTTTGCCTTTTTCAAAAGCTGTTTCTTCCCCACCATTTCTCCTATTGCCCAGGGTAATAGTATGACATATTTCTATAAAAAGTAACACCTCTATCTGCGCCTTCTATATAGGTACTTATCTCCACCCCGGTGTTCATACTATATATGTATCTATCAGCACCCCGGTGCGCATACTATATACGTACCTATCGCCGCCCCAGTGCACATACTATATACGTACCTATCGCCGCCCCGGTGCAGATACTATTTAAGAACCTATCGCCGCCCCGTTGCAAATGCTAAATAGTACCTATCGTTGCCCCAGTGTGAATACTAAATACATACCTATTGCGCCCCGGTGTGCATGCTACATATGTACCTATCGCTGCCCTAGTGCGAATACTAAAGACATACCAATTGCGCCCCGGTGTGCATGCTACATAAGTACCTATCGCTTCCCTAGTGCGAATAATTAATATGTACATATTGCCGCTTTGGTGTGAATGCTAACTACGTACCTATCGCCGGCTCAGTGCAGATGCTAAATACGTACCTATAGCCGCCCTCGTGCGAATGCTAAATACGTACCTATAGCCGCCCCGGTGCGAATGCTAAATACGTACCTATCACCACCATGGTGCGAATGCGAAATACATACCTTTCGCCGCCCCGGTGCACGTGCTATATATGTACTGATCGCCGCGCAGAGCGCATGCTATGTACGTACTTATTGCTGCCTATGTGTACATGCTATATACGTAGCTATCGCCACCCCTGAATTCTGAATACGTACCTATCGCCGCCCTGGTGTGGAAGCTAAATGCGTACATATCGCCGCCCCTGTGCGAATGCTAAATACATTCCTATCGCCGCCCCGGTGTGAATTCTAAATACGTACCTATCGCCGCCCCGGTGTGAATTCTAAATACGTACCTATCGCCGCCCCGGTGTGAATTCTAAATACGTACCTATCGCCGCCCCGGTGTGAATTCTAAATATGTACCTATCGCCGCCCCGGTGCAGAAGCTAAATACGTACATATTGCCACCCCGGTGCGAATGCTAAATACATACCTATCGCTGCCCCGGTGTAAATGCTAAATACATACCCATCGCCGCCCCGGTGTGAATGCTAAATACGTACCTATCGCCGCCCCGGTGTAAATTTTAAATATGTACCTTTCGCCGCCTCTGTGCGCGTGCTATATACGTACCTATCGCCGCCCCGGTGCGCGTGCTATATATGAACCAATCGCTGCCTCAGTGCGCATGCTAAATACATACCTATCACTGCCCCAGTGCGCATACTATATACATACTTATTACTGCCCATGTGCACATGCTATATAAGTACCTATCACCACCGCTGAATGCTAAATAAGTACCTATCGCCGCCCCGGTGTGGAAGCTAAATACGTACCTAAATTTGGGCAAACCCCTAAAAAATTTGGCCAGACCTCTAAAATTTTCCCCGACCCCTAAATCTCTCCAGCACCTAATTTTTCACTCTCCCCCAACCATGAGAAATATTTTGACTTCAAAACAAAAGAAAACAAAAAAATTTGGCCTGACCCCTAAAAAGTTCTGCCTGACCCCTAAAATTTTCCCGACACTAAATCTCTCCAGCCTTCTAATTTTTCACTCTCCCCCAACCATGAGAAATATTTTGAGTTCAAAACCAAAAAAAACAAAAAAATTTGGCCTGACCCCTAAAAAGTTCGTCCTGACCCCTAAAATTTTCCCCGACCCCTAAATCTCTCCAGCCCCCTAATTTTTCACTCTCCCCCAACTATGAGAAATATTTTGACTTCAAAACAAAAAAAAACAAAAAAATTTGGCCTGACCCCTAAAAAGTTCCGCCTGACCCCTAAAATTTTCCCCTGACCCCTAAATCTCTCTAGCTCCCTAATTTTTCACTCTCCCCCAACCCTGAGAAATATTTTGAGTTCAAAACCAAAAAAAAAAAAACAATTTGGCCTGACCCCTAAAAAGTTCGTCCTGACCCCTAAAATTTTCCCCGACCCCTAAATCTCTCCAGCCCCCTAATTTTTCACTCTCCCCCAACCATGAGAAATATTTTCAGTTCAAAACCAAAAAAAAGAAAAAAATTTGGCTTGACCCCTAAAAAGTTCGACCTGAGCCCTAAAATGTTCCCCGAGCCCTCAATCTCTCCAGCCCCCTAATTTTTAACTCTCCCCCA
>OY744552.1:27413444-27533444 GCA_963556195.1 Sepiola atlantica | reverse complement strand
AGCAGTCCAATGTTCGTAACCGCTACTCACTCAAACGTACAGCTGGCGTTATTTCCGTCTAAATTCTATGCTTCCTATTCTCACAACTCCATGCATGCTCGACCCCGTAAGCTACTCGTGACCCCTGTCCAGAATACATCCTATTTACAACGCGAGCCCAGATCCACAACAAATATATTTTCACTAAAATCCAAACTAGCAGACGTATTGACCAATATTTAACATTATGATTGTTGTGCCTCTTTCGCCCATTACTCACACAGCACACACAGTATCATTACTTTTCAGACCTATATCAGGTTGGAACAAATTCTGTTTAGGAACTTTTTCTAGATCGATTCAAACATATGTCAGTTCCTAACTATATTTTAAACTTACAGTAATATCCGGCGTTGCCCGGAAGTTTGTTTTTTCCATTTTTGTTGTTCTTTATTTTAACTATGCCGTAAGGTTTTACCAAGTTATTGTTTAATTAGAGTTTGAAACTTAAATTTAATAATACGACATCGTATCGTTCAATTGAATCATGTTTGACTTGCTGACACTTTACACTGGTACTATGTAAACTAGTATTACCTGTTCCATGGTCGGACCGTCGGCGAAATGTCGATCCCACTGAGAAAGTCCTTGCTTGTCCGATAAGGAGAGTGCCTAGACACTCAGCAACACTAACAAGAAGAGCTGTCAAAATACGAACTTGCTGCGTGGGAGCCACAGACACTCCATACTGATAGTGACTAGAAACTGGAGCTTGGCTTTACTTTCAACAACCTTGTAACTCTCGCTTTCGTAACTCTCGCCCTCCCACCCTCTCTATGTTGTGCTTTAGTTCTCACATATTGTGAGTGATGTTTCTGATAACGAGGAAGAATTCCTGTTTTCTGGATCGGCCGTGGGTGGTGTGTAGAGATTTTCAATCCTCTCATCATAATTTAACTGTCAATTTAATCATCCCATTGACCATAATCCTCGAGTACGTTTTAATCCTTGATAAGTAGTGACTCATTTACTAAAACCAGTGTTATAAAACTATAAGTAATTGTTGTTGCACATTCATGCAAGTGTGCCCCAGGGTTGATCCTTGGACCTTTTTTTCCTGATTTTCGGAAACAACCTCCCTGATGCAATAGCGTTCGAGATGGGTATATTTTCTGATATCACTACGCTCTAATCTCGACATGTATGGAAATCAACCGCCATGACTGAATACTTAGAAACGTACCTCTAATCTGTAGTGGAATGGGGTCATAGATGAATGATTACATTTAATGACACTAAAGCGAAGCTCCTTTTTTAATGTACTAACGAGTCACTGTTTATCAAGGCCCAACGGCCACTCGAGGATAAAGAGCAATGAATGTGTGAGGTTGACGGTAAGACAACACCGTGAGAATTGGTAACGATGGTTTAAACTGGGCAGAATTTGATTATTTAAGATGACGGTTCAACATGAATTTGTTAATATTGGACTTGAAACGACGAAGAAATAGCCCTGCGGTATTGTGTTCGACAGATGGGTAGCTTTTGGAAATAAAATTTGCTTATGGAAGTGTCACAAGATGAGAAAGGAAAATTATTTACAGTGGTTGTAGCTAGACGAGTTTTTGTAATGCATTTTTACTTGGACAACAATAGCTCGGACCTCAGTCGAACATATACGATGAAAATAACGATAGAGTGCAGAAAGACAAGCAACCTCTCTTCTGTGATAAAGAGAGTATGTAGGGACAAGAAGAGGCCACCCCCATAAGATGTCAAAGTCGGTTTTGTACACTGTCAAGGCATGAAAGGGAACTCTCAGTGGCACTACCCCAGATGTGGCAACAGGACTCTTTCTTAGGATGTAGTCGACTCTTATACAGGTAGAGGACTGCGTCCGGAGTGAGATACTTTCTGGGGCGGTAGAATGATCTAACCATTTTTACGGCGATCTTAGGAACACATTTCATGTTTTTAGTGAAGGTCCGTCCTAAAAGCTTATCAAAGGTTTTATTCAAGGAGAGAGAGACATTCATTATAATTGCAGAAAAGTGAGGATCCGAGCGTTGATGCTTAAACGAAGAGCTTGGTTTAGATGTATTAAACGTAACCAGTCACCTTGTTTCCAAATGCACGACATGCTTTAGGACGGAAGACAGAGAATCGGAAAGATGTTGATCATTAATGGTCTTCGAATTGTTGCTATAGATTTTTGTGTAATCTGCATAACTGTCAACGAATGATCTTAAAATGTTATTTGGGATATCATTGATAAAGATCTGTAAGAGTGTTTGGTCGAGCAAAGATCCATGAGGCACGCCGACGTTGATACTATATGCTACTACTGCCCATCAACAACTACTTTTATAAACCTATCAGAGCGAAAGGATAAGATATTTTCAGATATTCCATAGCTATCAAGTTTATGAAGTAAACTTTTGTGCCTAACCTTATCAAAGGTTTTGATATGTCAAGAGATATTGCTGTAAAAATCAGGCCTCCGTCAATAGATTCAATGATCTTTTTTATATTACAGTCAGTACATCAGCTGTTGATCTTGCAGAGCGTACTCCTTATTGCTTGTTAGTGAGTGGATTGTTTTCGCTGAGGTGGTTCACAACTTACTCATGACGCACAGGAGACTAATTGTTCTGTACTAGGATTCAGAAGACCGATCTCCAGTATTTATAAATACTGGGCAGACTGGTGAAGTTGTCGACGTTGACGGGAAACATTACTCCTTTAAGAACAATTGAACATCGTTGTAAGAATAGGAGCTAGATCTGGTTGCAGCTTTTTAAGCACTATAATTCGAAAGTTGTCAGAATCAGTTGCCTTGCTGGCTTCAATGTTCTTTATAAGTTTGTAACATTCCGGGCAGATATATGCCTATCGTTCAGAGTGTATACAGTCATTGTGGGGAAATCCAGGGGTTAAGCGGCCCTAATCGCAAAGGTTGGAATTTTATGCAAAGCTTTTCCTTTAACAGTCATAAAAAAACCTTGCCAACCAACTCTACAGAGCCACCATTCGTCTATGCATGCAGTATTGTTGTCACATCCCGGTTAATGCAACAACCACTCGTCTCTACCCTTTTGACATGGTCCAAAACAGAGCCTATAACCTAATAAGATCCACACTGTCTACTAAGTTCCAACCCTGTCCCATCACCGAATGTTACATCCGTGTGCTTGTTTTACAAGTACTTCAGCGAAATGTATCCCCTCGACGTAAGTACCCTCGACAACCCTGACAAGCAGCAAAATCCCACCCCTTTACTGTAGAGGTTTCCAGATGCTGAAAAGCTTTCTACTCTAATAATTTATTTCCTCGAACGGCTCGACATTGGAATTCCTCCCTGCTCTCTGTTTCCCCAGCTGTACCAACATCCTGAAATTTAAATGTAATGTAAACAACATTCTCGTTGCACACACACCACTTAAGATGACAATATAAATCAGGCTCATAATTTACAGTAGTTCCTTACAATGTGACAATGTACCTTGTTTTTCTATAATGTACCTATCTACAATGTACCTTGTTTTGGATAAATAATTTTTTTTTTAATATTGCTTTAATATCTATCTATAAAATTATTCGATGTAAATATTTTCTAAAATGTGCTATATGATGAGTTGATAAGAATTTTAAGCCCGAAAGTCCTTTCTATTCGAGAGTTTAAATACTTCTAAATGACTTCTATATTTCGAAGAGTCACGAAGTAATTCATTCTTTTTTCGGTTATAAACAGAAGATTTTATTGGCTGACTAGTTTACGAAGACACATACATGGTTTCTTGTTAATTTTATTTCATAATAAAATTATTGTTTAATGGATAGTAATTGAAAGTTAAATTAAATTATTACGGTAAGTTTTGTCATTAAATTACCCATTAAATCAAATTTCTAACAAACTGTAAATAATTTTGTTACAGCAATGTTGTTTTAATCACTATTTTGTTAAAGCACCGTTGTTTTAATCATTATTTGGTTACAGCAATGTTGTTTTGATCACTATTTTGTTAAAGCAACGTTGTTTTGATCACTATTTTGTTACATCATTGTTGTTTTACTCACTATTTTGTTACAGCAACGTTGTTTTAATCACTATTTTGTTGCAGCAACGTTGTTTTAATCACTATTTTGTTACAGCAACGTTGTTTTAATGACTATTTTGTGACAGCAATGTTGTTTTTATCACTATTTTCTAACAGCAATGTGTTTTTATCACTATTTTGTTACAGCAACGTTGTTTTAATCACTATTTTATTACAGCAACGTAGTTTTAATGACTATTTTGTGACAGCAATGTTGTTTTTATCACTATTTTCTTACAGCAATGTTGTTTTAATCACTATATTGTTACAGCAATATTGTTTTAATCACTATTTTGATACAGCAACGTTGTTTTAATCCCAATTTTGTTACAGCAATATTGTTTTAATCACTATTTTGTTACAGCAACGTTGTTTTAATCACTGTTTTGTTACAGCAATATTGTTTTAATCACTATTTTGTTACAGCAACGTGGTTTGATCACTATTTTGATACAGCAACGTTCTTTTAATCCCAATTTTGTTACAGCAATGTGGTTTTGATCACTATTTTGTTGCAGCAACGTTGTTTTAATCACTATTTTGTTACAGCAATATTGTTTTAATCAGTATTTTGTTACAGCAATGTTGTTTTAATAACTATTTTCCTACAGCAATGTTGTTTTAATCACTATTTTGTTACAGTAATATTGTTTTTATCACTATTTTGTTACAGCAATATGGTTTTAATCACTATTAGGTTACAGCAATGTTGTTTTAATCACTATTTTGTTACAGCAATATTGTTTTAATCACTATTTTGTTACAGCAATATTGTTTTTATCACTATTTTGTTACAGCAATATTGTTTTAATCACTATTTTGTTACAGCAATATTGTTTTAATCACTATTTTGTTACAGTAATATTGTTTTAATCACTATTTTGTTACAGTAATATTGTTTTTATCACTATTTTGTTACAGCAATATGGTTTTAATCACTATTTTGTTACAGCAATGTTGTTTTAATTACTATTTTTTACAGCAACGTTGTTTTAATCACTATACAATTATTGGATGTAAATAGCTTCAATAACTTTCAACGACCCTCAAATGGGACAGAGATTCACCGGTCCAAATATGACAACAGAACTCTATACATGATCTGATAGTAATTTGTAGAGAATAGCCTTAGTTGTTAGAAATTGTACAGAGCGATAGAGAGAACTGAGTTTACGAGAAGCAGAGAATACAATGGATCTAATGTATGAACTCCAAGAAAGAGTGTGTTCGTTCCAAAGAACGCAATTTTTATGAATTTAGCAAAAGAAATAACGAAAATACCAGATAAAAAGCACTAAAAACATTTCAGCTGATGGCATAGTAGCTGAAAGACACTGAAAGACACGGGAGGAAATTTTCTCAATTCGGAAACAGTGAGTACAGAATGCAGGATATTTGAAAAATGGCTGAATTCGAAAGCATTGGAAGTCGCCTTTGATGGAAACCCAACTGATAACGACTCAAATCTGTCGCTTGTAAATTACCCGACAAGCAAAAACAGAATAAAAGTTCAAGATCACCAATGATCTCTTGATTAGTGAAGAAATCACAATTAAAATCAGTGCAACAAGATTTGTTAAAAGAAAGATTTTTGTGGATGTTTTAATGTGTATATGAGAGTTGAGTTAGCGTTAGTATCATAGTTTCTGTGAGGGTGAAATGTCTCTCATACACGCTTTATGTAAACGGAAAGTTTGGAATCCAAGGTAGTGACTTGCTCGCATTATCATGTGCAAAACGTGTCAACGCGTTTTTGATCAGGCGGATTATGAGTTTGGTGTTGTTCTTTCCATATTTTACATTTCAAATTTCATTTTTTTCGACCTTCTTTATCTTAATTTTATGGAGAGTTCCATTGCCCCATATTTTCGTAATTAAACTACGACGAAGGGGCTTTATGTTGGATTCCTTGTCCAACTGGCTGGATTTCCCACACTTCCACTAGTATCAATTAATGTGTAATCGAATTGTTACTGTATAGTATTATATATAATAAATATATATGTATATATATATATATATATATATATATATATATATATATATATATATATATATATGTATATGTATATGTATATGTATGTGTGTGTGTGTATGTGCGTGTGTATAAGAACTAGTGGTTGTTCACATGCAGACATGGTCGGTGTTTCAAAAAGTAATTAATTACTTCGTCAATTAAGAAGCATGTCTTGGAAATTGATTAAAACGTACCAGACAACTAGAAATGTAGCTTACTGAATAATTAATGTGTGCTTAAATATATATATATATATATATATATATATATATATATATATATATATATATATATATATATATATATAAGTATGTGTGTTTAGTGCGTCTGTATGTGAGTACCTTGTGCAACTGTGTGTGTGTATGTAGAATCGGCAGACGCAAAAACAATAAAAATCAGAAACCTGCTTTGTTGTATGAATGTCTATCCACCATTTGGTTAGGCACTTAGCAGAACATATTAAATGAAATGAAATGAATTATTTGGCAAGAAATAGCACAGTGCATTAGTATATTGTTTTGTGTTTCCTTTCATTTCTCATTTTAAGGGTGGAGTTTTCACATCTACGCTTTCCTTCATCAGTCAAAGATTTAATAAAGTATTCATAGGTTAGTTTCAAACACTTGCATTTATTAAAAACTAATTTGAAATTAGCTTCAGTGAATATATATATATATATATATATATATATATATATATATATATATATATATATATATATATATATATAATAAGGAGAATATTTTGTAAACAAATTTTGAAAACCTGAATAACGCAAATTATTTATGTTTTTTAAAATAAATTATTTATTTACTTTTAAAACTTCTTTTTTTATTAAACTTGAGTACTTTTGGTGATAAACACGCTGTCAAAAGTATAAGCATTGTCCAGGCTTTCAAAATATTTAAAAAAAATATTCTACTTATTATTGCCATTTCAGCAACGTTTCCAATGTGTGACTTTTCAAACTACCTTATTCACGTAACCGCGTGCTACACACACCGGCATATCAACATTTATCGTCGATAACATCAAGACGAATTTCAACTTGACTGCGATAGATATGTAAGGTAAGATTATACGAAAAAGAAGATAAAAAATATGCTTATACTTCTGACAAGGGTGTTTTCACCGAAAGTACTTAAGTTAAAAAAAAAGTTTTTAAAGTAAATAAATAATTTATTTTAAAAAACATAAATAATTTGCGTTGTCCAGGTTTTCTAAATATTTAAAAAAAAATATTCTCTTTATTATTGCCATTTCAGCAACGTTTTCAATGTGTTACTTTTCAAACTATATATATATATATATATATATATATAAAAATCAAACTAGTTTAAATATATTAATAAAGTAACAACAATATTTGTTCAAAAGTTCTCAATATTAGGTAGAGCTCTCACAATATTTTATAAACATTTAAATCGGCCTACGCAAGTGCTTCGTTACAGCTGCGAGATGATGATGAAAATAAATGTGTACAATGGATACAAAACAAACGGAACCTGAAATTCGAAATAAAAAAACTCACATAAAAACAGCAAAAATAACAACAACTACAACAACAATAATTGGTTTCAAATCACATCTTTTATGATGAAATCGCTCAGACAGTCCAGTAACTCTCCTTAGCAGAGGGCGATGAAAGTAAAGCGTGTCAAATTAAATAGTTCGTTATTACTCCCTAGTTATATTCTTCCCTCTTCCCGTTTAATTTTGTATTCCTTTTAGAAAGTTATTCATAATTCTCTGCAAATACAAATGAAAGTGGCATTTCCTTCCTAACAGAATTTAAAAGCTTATATATTATTAAATCATTGCCAATATGAATATATATATGTTCATATTGGCAATGATTTAATAATATATATGTATGAATATATATATATATATATATTCATATATATATATACATATATATGTGTGTGTGTATGTGTGTGGAGGGTGTGTGTAAGCATGCATACTTGCACACACACACAACCACACACACACACATATATATATATATATATATATCCATATTGCACACACACTAACAGTTATCCAACATATACTCATGCTATAAATATATACCCATATTCATATTAATATAGCTGATACCTTGTTCTAAAATATTAAGATATTAAAATCGCAGGAGACCTAAACAAAATATATTAAAAGACCATTAGATAGTGTAAACATGTTACGCAAATAAACAAAAGAATAATAATTCAACTATATATGTAAAAGTTAAAAAAAGCGCAGGAATACAATCCTTCGCTTTTTTTAACTTTTAGTTTTCTGGAACGCTTTCCTTTTATTTATCCCTGTATCTACTTTCATTTGCTAGAAGATAAAAGGGCTATTATATTCTTACAATAATGTAGGTTCAGTAATTTTAACTCATATTAATATAGTATATTATTTATTCATAACTATTAATTGTTATTATCTGCGGGTATTCTTTTATTTCTTAGTTGTTAAATATGTTAATCGAAGTGACTTTAAAGAATACGAACTGCACTTAATATGAAATTTATATTAATATTTATTACATATATAGTGGAATTATTATTCTTTTGTTTATTTGCGTAACATGTTTACACTATCTAATGGTCTTTTAATATATATATATATATATATATATATATATATATATATATATATATATATATATATATATATAATTGTAATTCCATTATAGGATGTCATAAGATTATCTCTTAGTTACTTCTATATTCATCTTAAGTAATTTGTTTTAAGTATTTACCACTGCTTTCTATTCGACTTCTTTGGTTAAAAATATATCGCTCTCGGAATCTAATGATCGCTAACTTAAGATAACACGTAAGGTTGCTTACTATATGTGTTGAGGTCTTATTTAAAATGCTCCATTCAGGGATGAGTACTCAATCATTAGTTTTTAGAAACAATATGTATTGAGATAGAAAAGTGTTGCCCCTCTTTTCTGTGTTATTCAAGGCTGCTTCATGGTTAGAGTGCATGGTCTTTACATCTGTGCTAGTAGCTCTATGTAGAATATCTTTTGATAAAGAGTATCTTCTCGGTGCACTGTTCCCATGTAGATCTTGTGTGAGTGACATTTTTTGTTTATAACATTGCATTGCTTTTTGGTTATTGTTAGTGTATTAGATTTTATTAATCTTACTGTTGTCTTTATGTCTATTTTCCTGGTTTATATTATTTCTTTATGGCTTTGAATATTTTCCAGTACTTTTGTACAACTACAGCTAAGTGTTATTGTATTTCTATTGAAAGTTTTATGTAGCAGATTATTAGAAAATTAATGTGTATTTAAAAGTTTAAAGAACCAATTTGGATTTAACCCACAGATAAAACGGGGTGTAAATCAAATAATTTGTCGAGTTCTAATTTTGTTCTAATATTTCGATTATTTCTGTTGTTATAGAAAAATCTAGTGTTTTTCTAGTGTTATTAGCGTCATTAAATATTTCTTCATTGGATGAGTTTTTACTAATTCTATTATAGATGGATATGGGGATATGCTTATTAATAGACGGGGTGATTTGATTTGGGATTAACATATTACGGGTAAGAGTTATCTTTCATATATGGCCGATATGTGTTTTGGGTAAGGTTAAAAGTAACGTCTGAAAAATTTGTGATTTTAATTCGCGCTGTAATCTCAAGTTTTATTGATATATTTTTCTATAGTGTTATATATTAGTTTTTTTCCTCTACTTTTGAATTTCTAACAATAGAGAGGTCATCACCCCTATATAATCTTATACTTTTAACATTAATCTTATTAGGGTCTTTAGTTTATATAAAATAAAAGAGCAAACTAAGTCTAACTTTTCCGTTATGATGGTTCTCAAAAGCGCATCTTCCCATGCATTATATCCTCCTTGGGTGGGGTTATTCGTTTACAACTAGTTGCAAGCCATTTTATCTTATGTAGACACTATCATAGATAATATGGGTCTTAATGGTATCCCAGCCTTTTGGGTTTTAGGTAATCCATAGGAGCGGAAACGAATAGAATTAGATTATCTTGTACAATTAGAAATACTAGTGGGAAAAGCTCCACTCTTAACTCACTTTGGAACTTGGCTTCGATAGATAGAGTAAGACCATCTGTATCTACTGGGCGAACTAAACAAATTTAGAAGTGTATCTCCCAGCATGGTAATCATTTTATTAATATATATATATATATATATATATATATATATATATATATATATATATATATATATATATATATATATATATAGTGTGTGTGTTAGGTTATATTGAAAATAAATCAATAAAGTGCTCAATCGCAGAGAAGTAAGAGCTACTATAATATATTTGAAAACTATATGTTACATATTTCAGAAACCGTACCGCGGTTTTATCGAGATGGGCTGACTTATAACATTTAAAAAAAAATCCTTATGCCCAGTGGAATCGTCGGCGTTCAGAACGCCGACGATTCCACTGGACACAAGCTGGTAGGTTATACTATAATGTATCTCAATGTTGTTGAATTTTATTTCTTAAAAACTTCTATTCACCAATATCTGTCTAGATAGGATGATACGAGGAAGATTCAAAATTGAAAAATAATGCATCTTATACACACACCGATGCCCCACAAATCCACGCTAAATGGAAACGGTGAAACACGATTTTGACGAAAACGTGTACAAAGTTTTAGACGAACGTCGGCATTTACAGCAAACGGACTGAATTGTAACGGGATTTCGCTGACTGACTGAGGAAGGATGAATATTCATCCAAAATATCACTTCCAATTTCAATAGGAAACATTTTTTTTGTTAATATTTAAACAAATATTTTTAAAAACGAGCGTTTGCAACAAACAGCTTGAATGTTAACATGATTTATTTTTTCTTCGCGTAAACATTTTTGATTTTATTACTGAAAATCTTAGAAAACATAAATATGATAAGAAAGTGCATAGCATAGGGTTTTATTTAAAATTCAATATAGGCTCTAGCATTCGCCACCAGCTTCTCAAGTCGTCTGGGAACCGCATCAACTGATTTCACAAGGAACTATTTTTTCTTACTGAGTCATCACTTATCATGGCTAAAAAGCACTCGATTAATAAGATGGATAGATTAACAATTGAATGATGATTAATACTATGAGAGGATTGAACATTTCCAAAGAGTACTCACTCAAAACAAAAGCGGACTCAGAAAATGGAAACTCTTTCTTGTCAAAAACATATCTCACAGAATGTAAGAACTAAGGGACAAAACAGAGGAAAAGGGGGTTAGGAATCTCAGTTATACATTTCCTTATCCTAGTCATTTCTTGTAGAGATTTTATTTCAGTAATAAATTACGAACATTAAATGATAGGCAGGTCATTTACAGTCATCTTGTAGATGTTCTCCTTCTCGAATAGTTCTTATATAATAGATTTATTATCGTCGGATCTGATTTACACATAAAACGATTTTCATAAAACAACGAAACGACGCAGTTAAGCAAGGAATACATCTGGGTGCGAAACATTAAATTAGAACACTGCTTCGCCGTGGGCGTGGTTTGCAGGGGCGGAGGCGTGTTCCATAGAAGAATTAATTAGTTTAATTACATTTCGTTAACAAAGATTTTGAGATCGAAGTCGACAGTGCGATGAGGATTTGTTTGCTTTTCGTCGGCTTTGGTTTTAATTACTTATATTCTATTACTTACTTATATTTTCCCGATATCTTTGCTTCCTATATCTTTATCACTTTCTCTTAATTTTATTTATCTTATTTATTTTAATTATTTGTATTTCATTATTTTCAGATTATTTTTTTTAATCCACCAAGAACTACTGCCGCCACAAAATAAAAACAGACAGAAAGGAAGGAAGTCGTAGTAAAAAAAACACAACGTTTAATGGCATACTATTCATGTCATTGAGTATTTTATAAACATTTCGTTTCTCTTATATTTCTGCATCCACATAATAATCCCAAACAGATAACTGCCCACCATTCCACGATGCGTTTCACAGTTGCGTTTATTCTGCATTTTGTACAGCTCACATCTAACTCTAAGTTTACACAATCTACCCCTAACCCTAACGCGACGCATGTCTAGATAAGACTCACAAAATCAGACCATGGACATGTGATAACACTGAGCATGACTAGATGAGCTATAATCATTTTTTTGTGTGCAAAACTCATTTTCGCTAAGTGTCTTGGCTCGTTTACAAATTTCCTTCGTTTTTTGCTCGCTTGATTCGTATTTATTGCTGTTTCACCATTTCCCTCCTCCAATCTATCGGAGTGTACGTCGGTATGACTCTGTCTGTCACACTTCCGTTTCAATTAGAAGTTTCATCGTTAAACGGGCAAATTAAATGGACACTATTTCAAATGCATCTAAGTATACCTATAATCGCCATCGATCGGTCTGTCATGTTTCAGTTCCAAATAGCATTGTTGGTCTGTCACGCGTAAGTTTGAAATAGAATATTTCCTAGTTGTCGTTGGTATGCTACTCAGGACCGAGTAGCATATCAACGACGATGATGTCAGTATTGATGTGTATAACAGTGGTACGTGTAAAATCGGGCATTTCCCCGTATACATTACAAGCCAGTTACCCAATTTGTAACTACTTATTGCATTTTTAACTTACATAAATAAACCCTTTTATATTTGTATGCTGACCGTTTGTGTAATTATATGTAATGTATATGAATGAACAATTAAAAAAATCAACAAGATTAGATCTAAATGACTTTACACACCCATCACCAGCACCAACCACCTAGATTTAAGCCAGACTGGAGATTGTGTCTCCCTCCCCATCAAAACATCCAGCATGATATTAAGATATTGACACGATGATGCAACTACTAACACGTATACATACATGAGCCACGAGTTTTTTACCCCCTTTTTCTTTTTCTTTCCCTCTCTCACCTCTTCCCTCCCTTGTTTCTTTTCTCTATGCTCAACGAGTTTATTTTATATTATGTTTGATTTTCAACTGTTTCAAATCTGACCACGTGACTTTCCAAATTTTAATTTTTTATTTTTTAAATTTTATTTTCCATTTCATTCTTTCTGGGGTAAGGATCGGATTTTAATTCTTCCGGATGAGATCTCAGTTTCTAACAGCTGTTGATCGATAACATCGACATGCCAGTGTCTCAGATTTCATACATGTCTGTATAAATTTTAAAAAATATGTGTATATATATATATATATATATATATATATATATATATATATATATATATATATATATATATATATTGTAGGAAATAAACAACAAAAACAAAGTAATTACATTACTCATTAATTTGTTTATAAAATCCGTCTGGTATTTCTTTGGACTTTTTAAAATCCTGGTAAATATATTGTTGAATATGTTTTACTGTTTTTCTTTATTTTTCCAACTAGAGAGTTGGGAATATTCGACGATTCCTATCAGCTTTGTCAACCAAATACGAAATGCGAAGATGTGACCGTTATTTAGCAACACGTGCAAGAGCTGCGCTCAATTTCGAGTTTCATTGTCCCAAACCGAAGTAGGAATGCGTAACTATGTAAAATTAAAAACAAGACTGCGACCTCTTTAGTAAGTTTTGGTCCTAAAGAAAGATATGTATTTTTGCTATCTCTATTTGAAATATGTTCTCAGAAATAAACTTTATTGTTTGTTATACTTTTTAATTGTGTTTTAGAAACCGCTCAAACGCAAATCAGTGAAGCAATAAAAACTAAGCTATCTAATGCACGGTGTAATATAAAAAAGTGACCACAATTATATTTATAGCGTATTTATGTTACGTGGAACGTGTAGTCACACCTTACTCCCTCACTGAAAGTAGTAATCAAAGATAAAACAACGGATAAAATATAACATTTTTTGAGTTCGAACGAAACGAACCTGAAATTTCTGAAAACACGCATCAAACATCAGACTAAAGCGCATACGAACAATAATTCTTTACGTCACATTTGTTTACAGGTCTATACAGGTCAAAGGAATAGGGGAAATGCTTCCATCGCTTTAAATATAAGGTTTCGATCGCTACACATTTTGTAAGTCATGCGTATTTGTGTTTAAAATTACATTATTATTTTTCAACGTAAATTATTATTATTATTATTATTATTATTATTATTATTATTTTTATTATTATTATTATTATTATTTTTATTATTATTATTATTATTTATTTATTTATTTATTCATCAATTTTTAAACATTTGTAATGTTAAGGACAAAGAGTTTTATCGACTTAATTTTTGTATGGAAATTTATAATTAATTACGGCATGAAATATATATATACACTTATTCATCTCATTTATAATTATTAATTTATTTACGTTATTATTCACTTATTTTATTTTCTGTTAATTAAAATGTTATTGTTATTATATGTAAATTTATTATTTCATGCGCTGTTCTTCAAGGATGTTTTATATTCTTTCTTGCTTTGGTTAAATGTATTTGTATTGTTGGTGTTTGTGGATATTACATATCTCATTTAATTAGGGATTTGTTTTAATATTACTATCTTATTCTTATTTTTTTTATTTCTAGAATTATCAAGATATTAAAATAAACATAAAGTAAAACGTTGAATGTCTTACGATATCTAACAGGAACACAAATATCATTATATCTTGTTGGACCAAAATGAAATATTCTTATTAAATTAATCTGATCAATTTAGTGGTAGACTATATATATAGTAATCGAGACATATCTCCAGAGCTGTAGCAGGAGTTTATGAACAGTGAAACATGTAGAAGGAGTTCATGAACAGTCAAACAGACGTGAACTACAACTTTATATTCTAATAACAATTGGAAAATTACAAATTATCTGTCCTTAAAAATAATGTTAAAAATGTAAAATAGAACGTAAGGTTATTTGAAGCAAAAAGATGGAATTTTCCATTGGGAGTCAAGTTACGGTGAGAGCTATATATCAAAGAAATTACGTCAGGGACAGGCAGGAAGTCCGACGTGAGACGGAGCGAAAATCATAGCAAAGCCATACTCTTCGGCCGGTAAACTGAGAGAAGTCGGTCGCCTTTTGTGTGTAAGAGGCGGGAGATGCGAATATTCATTTTTATAATGCTCTAAAATAATAAAAACTTAGATGTGACACTATTATCGGACGGAAAAAAGTTGATTCGAAACCGGACCCTGTTCAAAAACAGAGGACTTTCATATTATTTACACCAAAAGAAAAACAAAATACGATAAGAAAAAAAGAGTTGTTTTTCTTTTCTCGTTATTTTTGGAGATAAGAAATCCCGATGCTAGAAATGAGTGCGATGAAATCCATTAACATCAGTTGTTGTGTCAACAAATCCGCTAAATGCCTGGTCGCGAAGGAGGACTGATCCATCTGGCTTTCGTATGTTGTAAACACAGTAAGTTTTTTTTGCCGATGATGGCAATTGTTACAATATTGTCGGATTGAAAAGTATTAATATGAAAAAATCTTGGTTTTCTTAAGTTATTAAAACGAAAGGGAATTGAAAGGTGTTTTGGCATGAAAAGGAAAAACGAAAATTGATAAAAGAAAGAAAAGTTGTGTTCCTTGCCTCGGATATTGGGGTATGGGAAGAGTCATAGGTGACACGCCATATGGTTACTGTGTAAGGAACAGGGAATGGTTGCTTATATTTTCGGCGTTGAATGGACGTAGAAGTGTTAAAATAACAGACGTTCATGAATGAGACAGACCCGCTATTCATTGCTAAAAGCCGTAGGTGAACATGACAATGATTGTTACTCACCAGAAAAAAAGTATTTCCCCGTGAAATCATAAACGTTTGCAATAAATGGCAAATAATTTGGTTTTACTAAAGATACAGGCCATGTGGTTGGTTAGGGAGAGGTAGCCCCCCTATACATCGCCGGGGCAGGCATGGTTGTGTTAAGTGATGCGGGAATTGAGTAGCTGCCAAGGGACACTTCCCTGTCGTTAGATAATAGTTATTGATGAAAGTGTTATCGTAAATGTGATTCACAGAAATATACTATTTTCTTTCTATGAATATAAGTTTCGAGAGAAGACGCCCCCACACACTGTGGTAACAGTGGGAGATATAAACAGATAAAGAAGAACGATGTAGAATCGGTTAACCATTCAGGGCATTGAGAGGACGGATCCTACCGAGTGGAAATTATAAATATGGCGAGAAATAATAATGAGAATACATTTCTGAATTAATTCTATTGGGAGCTGGATAGAGTCACGCCCAGTCTCAAGACATATGAATCTCAATATAAGCGAGCATAAATTGAGATTTGAAAATAGCCTCTACAGACTCACTTGGACTCACTTTTGCTCGCCACTGAAATCCAAGTCTTAGAAAGCCGTGCCCCTGACTTAGGGTTTATATCGGCCAATCAGAATCGACCAGAAAGTGTTTGGAAACACAGAACTAGGGGATAGAAGTGTGAAATTACACCGCCTGTAACTGAACGACTTTTCTACAAAAATAATTATTCTTACACAAAAACTAACCGACGGATTTGTTAATTACTTTTCTTTCATTGTTCCTCTTTGAAATTACCTTTTGCTCTTAACTGGTACCAAGTTGTTGACTAGCGCCGGACAGTTGCCCTCTGATCTTTAAATCACAATGTAGGAAAGCGGTGATTGCTAGACACGGACCATTCGACATCTTCGGCTTAATCAGTACAGCAACATTTCCTGAGCAATGCCAGGTGACAAATTGAACTCAGCAATGACAAATTGAAAACGGCACTGGTTGACAAACTAGCGTACATAGAGAGCATGTTGCTATTCTGATGGCGTTTTATTTTTAATTGTTTTCTATCATTACAGCTACCAGGACAGAGAGGAAGTTAAAACACAACGGCGATGTTGGTTTGATGAACATTCCGAAAGACGCCACTTTCCATTGAAAGTCAGAGAACAGCTGTTTCTGTCCACAGCACAACGTCTGCCAGTTTTGTTAAATGGGTTTCAAGAAATTCTTACGTAACTTTATAAGTCGCATAATCCTCCAACAGAAAAACTTGAACTTCAAAAACAAATAAATTTAGTCAACAGAAAACAAGAATTTATAGCTAAATACAGACATATTAACACATATTTGGTTGGCTATTTAAGCCCAGCTAAAGTACAAATGATTATAGAAGTAAAGACAATTATCAAAATTATTAAAGATCAATATTATATAGATAAGAATAATATATAATTGTCCTTCAGTGTACAAATAGATAACAATTAATATATCGAAAGTAAACAAGTTAAATAATTATATATATATATATATATATATATATATATATATATATATATATATATATATATTACACCGGCCGTTCTTACACAGGAGAAACTACACCGGTTATCACTATAAATAGTGCGAGTCACCAGAGACACGGGGAAGACAAAGCACAGTCTTGTAACTGTCTAGCCAAGTGCTAGTCACTTTCTTACTTTGTTAATACAATTGTAAAACCAACCCTCGACTTGCCTTCCTTTATTTATTATTTACTGTTGGACAACTTCACAACGATATATATATAATTATTTAACTTGTTATCTATTTGTACACTGAAGGACAATTATATATTATTATTATATATTCATGCAAGATCCAAATACAGTTTGTTGATCACTTTAACTGCTCGTGTAAAATTAGCCGCCGACTCGCTATTTACAAAGTTAAATTCCTCTTTAATTATTTGTGATGGGAGTTCGCGCCCGCCGACCGTTGAGAATTAACTTCCTGCACTGAAGATTGCGTTAGCATGAAACATCGATGTATGTAGGTAATAAATCATTAATATTTATTCATAAATATTATATATATGTTAAAATAATTATTTAACACTTATATATATATATAAATAATTTTCATAATAAAAGAAAGTTCTATAGTAATATAAACCTATTTTGGGTAGTAAATAATTCATATCCAATAAAAGAAAAACTAGATCATATAAATTCCCGTAAAAAGGCTAAGTCAATTTCTACATATGATTTTAGTACCTTATATACTAAAATACCACATAATGAACTAATTAAAGAATTAGGTAACATTATAGATTTAGCTTTTGCCGGAGGTAAAGGTAAATACATAGAATTTTCAAAATCTAAAGCCTTTTGGTGTAAGACTAAAAACAGTAAAACTAGTACTTCAAAAAATGGCCTTAAAATACTGATAAGTCACCTGATTAAAGAAAGTTATTTTAAAATAGGAAATAATACACTAATACAAACAATAGGTATTCCTATGGGTTTGGACCCTGCCCCCTTTTGGGCAAATCTCTATTTACATAGATATGAATACATATATATGTCAGCATTAATAAAAAATGATATATCTAGAACGTATAGTTACCACGGCTGCAGGAGGTTTATTGATGACCTGGTCTGTATAAATGATAGAGAGGAGTTTGAAAATACTAAACATTTAATATATCCTAGGGAATTAAAATTAAATTGTGAACATACAGGAATACATGCTACCTTTCTAGATTTAGATATAAAAATTGAGGATGGTAGATTTATTTATAAAATGTTTGATAAAAGAAATTCTTTTCCCTTTCATATCGTTCGTATGCCGCATAAAAGTAGTACCTGTCCTATGTATATATTTTATGGGAGTATAATGTCCGAATTTCTAAGAATAGCCCGCGTTACTTTAAGGTTAATGGATTTTATACCTCCAGTCACTTCATTAGTAATAAGAATGCTTAAACAAGGTGGAGATAAAAATAAAATATTTAGACAGTTAAATAAGGCAATAACACGCTATCCTGACGCTTTTAAATTATATGAAATAAATCAAAAGAAATTGATAAAAGAAATCCAAAACTCTACTATAAAAATGTATAACATATGTAAATAGTCCATGATAAAATAAATAAATAAATGTATATATATATATGTATATATGAAATATTTTTATAAATATATATTTTTAATTTTAAAACATTTGTAGACAAAGAAAATAACCAAGGGAAAAAAGGGGGGTTATTATAATGGAATCATCTAACTCTATAAAATAGATGTTCTGTAAAATAGTAAATACCCACTTTGAAAGGAACAACACAGGTAAGGAAACTATATTTTAATACTTTAGAAAAACAAATCTGGAGGCAAAACTAAATTAAATATTTGTAAACTTTTTAAATTAAAAAATAATTATTAAATAGGGAGGTGGTGTCTGATCAACACTGCTGGGATGCCATGATAAAGAAATACTGTTTTGTTTTTAAAATCCCGAAACAGTTTTCATGGTAAACAACTGACGATCCCTTATATATAAAAACATATATAAAAATATATTTATATTAGAGTATATTCTTGGAAGTAAACTAAAATAGTGATTGCAGTAAATTGATTGACTTACTAGACTAAAATCTTTCAACAAAATTTTTTTTTTTTTTTTTTTCTTCACAGTTTTGAAGGTTAAAAGAACTTCCGAGACTATATATATATATATATATATATATATATATATATATATATATATATATATTATTAAGATTATTAAGAAAAATAAAAAATAAGAGCGTAATATGTATTAATATTTGTACTACAGTGGATGTAGTTCTGATCTTTTGTAATAGAAATATTAATGTGTATATATATATATATATATATATATATATATATATATATATATATATATATATATATATATATATATATAGAGAGAGAGAGAGAGAGAGAGAGAGAGAGACACACACTCACACACACACACACTGACTACCAAATCCTGAAGTCCATAGAAAATCCTAGTATGTGCTCATAATCCTGAGGCTGAAGCTGCTGGGCAAGCTACATTTTTTATGGAAACATGTCCATGTTATACAACAACCGTAGGTAAGAAGAATCGTGAAACTCCCATCTTTCGGGATCTTCTTCTGATTGAAACTGTTGGATCTTCTTCCAAACTTCGCTCCAATTCTTCCCGATTGTCCTCAGTTCTTACTGAACGAGACCTTCCGGATCTTGCGAGGTCACAGACTGCACCTTGCTTTTGAAAACGGCTTATTATGGCTTTAATGGCATTTACACTTGGCGTATCTCTAGTGTTAAAATGTCGTCGGTAAAACCGCCGGGTTTCTGAATTTGATCCATGTGACTCAAAGTACTATTGTACAATGTGGGTTTATCTCCAATGCTGTATTTGCTCATGATAACGTCGGAAAAAAGAAAAAAAATGAAACAGAGAAGTTATGAATTTTTTTCAAGTGTCAGTGACGTTTAAGACACACTGTATATATATATATGAAGGATATTCGATGTATATTAAGTTGATATTTGTTATACTCGTTCATTTTCGAACCATTTGAAGTATTTAATAGCGTAAAGTGCAACGGAGAGCTGTTACTTTATAATAGCGGTTGTCTTGAGAAGTGGAATCATAGAAGACTGGAAAGCCCCGGGGTATTAGGAGAGTGTGATCCGCATAATGACGATTCGGGTCGAATTAAAAAATGAGGAAATCTTAATTGCAGCTAAGTTGTCTTGAATACCTTGGAGGCCGAGAGATGTCAGCTGTAGAATTGTGACGGAAATGTGGAAGAAGTGGCTCACAGGAAGGGCCATAGTAGATGTTCTGAGTGTGTCCGCACAACGAATTTCGTCGAGAAATCGCTAAACAAAATACGGAATGACTCAGACACGGTAATGCAGACTTTGACGAAAGAGATTCATTACTCCTCATACACAAGTTGCAAGAGTCACCTATTCACCACCACGGTAAAAAAAAACGCATTTTGAAAGCCAATAAACTCCTGAACAATGTCAAACACTCACTCAAGCCGGGTCTTTTCAGAAGAAAACTTCTGCCAAGACCAGTGGTACAACCCGCAGAACAACAGGGTTAGCCTCCAGTCCATACAGTCCTACACGTCATGAAGATCAAATTCCCTGAAACTGTGATGGTCTTTGGGCGTGTTTCCAGCAATACCCACGTCATGCCGCACCATATCTTCGAAAAGGCATTCAGATTCAATTCAGACGGCTGTATTAACTTGCTGTCCTCTTGTCAAGCGTTGGGTTGAGAGGATGGCTGTGGGAAGTGGTTTTTTTTTCATAGCAACAGGACTTAGTTTCATATCACACCTCCAGGGAAACCCAGGCGTGGTAGTCTGAGAACTTGCATAACTTCACAGGCCCAACCCCTGGCCTCCAACTCGCCTCATTGCAACCCATGTACAATTATGTGTCGGGCGCAGTTGAGAAAGACACCAACTGTGTCGCCTGCAACACCAAGCACAAGCTGATTGTCAAAATGAAACTAGTATTCAAGCTTCTCACGAAGGGAACGGAGAGGTCGCGTGCTCTAGATGTAGATCCCGCCCGGATGACGCGGTTGAGGCTTGGGCTGGCTTCTTCCGTAAAAGTTCTTCTGAGAGAGACACTTTGAATGTGCGTGCGTGCTCGAGTGTGTTTTATTCGGTGCAAGTATTGTATTATATTATTTTACTGATGTATTTAACTGTTTCATCTTTTTTTGTATTAATATACAATTAAATACAAGTTAACACTTGTATTTTGTTGGGTTTTTACTTTATAATATTATGAAAAAAAATAATATAGTATAGAGACATCGCCGTATTGCATTGTTTTGAATTTTGTAAAAATTACTAAAACAAAAACACGGTTTTATTTAAATTGGAATTATACGTGCAGGCTATTGAACGTGCTAGCAAACGGCATATATTTAAAAAAGAAAAAGTGAGTAAAGTTATTAATTAAATCATATATATACTCTCCGCGGATTACATGAATGTAAGGGAGATAATTCAGGAAATACATATATCAGAATTATTTCCCTTGAATTGCACTCATTTGCAAACTTTCTTTACTCTTTGGGAATCTCCCTTTTAACTATCTTACTTTTAACTATCTTCTCGATTCGACCCTTAAAAATGCACAGAACATATTTAAACTATGAAATGGATCAAATTCTGTTTAATATATTAGTTCCTCAAAACTGTTCGTTAATTCCTTTTTGTCACAAATTATTTATGAATTCATATAAAAATATTTAGCATTTATCTATTATTATTATTATTATTATTATTATTATTATTATTATTATTATTATTATTATTATTATTATTATTATTCACAAGGAGTTCTCACATAGATCATCGCCAGTAATTGCTCACCGACAACAACCAGTTGTATTTCCTGGAGTCTCAGTGACCATAATCCTCCCCAGATTTCCAGTATTCTTCCCCTCTTTTCGATAACGATGCGGTATCGCAACAGCCGCTTACCATTGATTTCTCGCCGGTAAGGACAATAGGTCTTCTCTGGGATTTGAGTGGCAACAAGCCTCCCCAAGGTCCCAGCATTCCCCGCACTTTCCAGTGGAGGTCTGGTTTGTGCTGTCCCTCCTCAGTCTTCTCATCCTCCTCGACCCTCTATAAATGTTTTGTTTGATGTCAGCCTAGGCCGGCAATAATTAAAAAAAAAAAAAGAAATTAATTTTTTTATTTTTATTTTTAATTTTTTTAATTTTTAAATTTTTTTTTTTTAAATTAATTAAAAAAAAAAAATTGGTGGGTGGTAAGAGAATGGGGGAGCTTATGGTGTTTCTTGTAAGTTCTGTTCCTTGGTTCATTTTCGTGTAGTGATAGCTGAGGCCGGTGTAATTTATTGAAGAGGGGAGATTATGAAGTGATGTTTTTTGCATTTCCTTGGTTGGTGCTGTGGTGTTCTTCGTGTGGTTTTGTTTCTCCCTGTTGTAAATTCCTTGTGACTGGTTACCCTTTGTAGCATATGCGGGTTGGTTTCCGCATTCGAGGATTTTCCTTAAGATTGCAGCTGTTTTGATCATTGCTGTCGTTTGTATGGTTTTGATGGTCTCTTTTTATTATTATTATTATTATTATTATTATTATTATTATCATCATTATTATTATTATTATTATTATTATTATTATTATTATTATTATTATTATTATTATTATTATTATTATTATTATTATTATTATTTGCACTCACTAGGAGTTCTCACACAAGTCATCGACAATGATTGCTCATTGATAATAACCGGTGGAGTTCCCTGGAGTCAACAAGCCTCCCCAGATTTCCAGTACTCTCCACCTCTTTTCGATAACCATTGCAAATGACTTTGCGGTATCGCACCAGCTGCTTACTATTTATTTCTCGTTTGTGAGAACCACTGATCACCTCTGAGATCTGGATGGCAATAGGCCTCGCCAATGTCACAGTACTCTCCGCACTCTTCCAGTGGACGTCTGGTTAGTGCTTTTCCTTTTCAGGCTTTCCCATCCTCCTTGACCCTTCATGACTATTTTGTGAGGTATCAGCCGAGGCAGGTCCCATCATTTTTTTAGGAGGAAGACGGCAGGCAATTTATGAAGTTTTTTTGCAGTTTCTGTTCCTTTGGTTCATGTGGTAGTGTTTATCCTGTTGGTGGTGTTCTTTCTGTGTTTTTTTTTCGTCCTGTTGTAACATCCACATGACTAGTTACCATTCGTAGCTTATGTGGATTTGTTGCTGCGTTCAAGGATTTTCCTCGAGATTGCAGTTGTTCTTATCATTGCCGTATTTTGTATAGTCTCAGTGATCCCTTCGATTCCAATTTCTTCCAGCTATTTTCCCAGTTTTTTGGGGACTGTTCATAGTGCTCCAATGATTATTGGTATTATATTGATTTTCTTCATGCTTCATATCCCTCTCAATTCTCTGAGAAGTTCCATGTATTTGCTTCGTTTTTCCGTCTCCTTGATCTACACTCTGTGGTCTACTGGAACGTCAAAATCTACGACTTGGCAGGATTTTTCATTCTTGTTGACTAGTATGACATGCGATCTTCTTACTTTATGAGTTTATCTGTGTGCACCTCCATGTACCGGATGATTTTATGATTTTCGTTTTCCAGTACTGTCTCTGATTTATGTTTGTACCATTTGTCTGCATGTTCGAAATGCATGCGTTTGCATAGTTCCCAGTGTACTGCTTTTCCCACGCAGTAATATCTTTTCTTATATTCTTTTAGGACTAGTTTTCTACATTCACTTATTATATTATTTACTGTTTCGTCTCTTTGTCCACACAATCAGCATTTACTGTTTTACTGGGTTTTATCTATTTTAGCATTAATGTAGTTAGTCCTAATCACATTGTTCTTTGCTGCTGTCAGTAGAGATACCGTTTCTCTATTCAAGTGTCCTTTTCTTAGGCATGCCCAGGATTGTTGGTGGATCTCTTTTCTGTCATTCTTCTGAAACGTCCATGTAGCTGTTTTTCTTCTCACTTTTCTTTTCCTGTATTTTATTTCTGGTTTCAGTGCTTCCCACGTTATTCATTGGTGTCTCTTGCTGCGGTGATCAGCCTATCTGTGTTCTGGGTTATTTATTTATCCAGCTCATTTTTGTGTCTTCCATGCAGTTTCTATACTTACCTGCCCTCTTCTCCCTTCGTTACTTTTAACGTAGATTATTATTATTATTATTATTATTATTATTATTATTATTATTATTATTATTATTATTATTATTATTATTATTATTATTATTATTTCATAGTAGTTTCAACTTTTGATGTTTTTAGTTGGAGTTTTCTTTTTTAAACATCAAGTTAATTCCCTTGACCTTAGCCATTCAAGCTGTACCTTAACACTTTCGCTGTTCCTCACAGGCAAGCCTTTTGCAGAATTGGAAAAGAAATTGTCTTGTCAATCTTTTTAAGCCATTTATGGTGGCTTTTCGTTATGGTTCCAAGCGTTCCAATTTCAACAGGAACTACCTTAATTTCTTTACATTTCCATAGTATAACTAATTCCCATTTTAGATCTTGATATTTATTTATTTATTCATGTTTTTTCACCTGCACTCTGGTATCAAAGAGCCAGGTTATATCAATGAGTAAGCAAGTTCTCTTGTTTTATTTTAGAAAGATTAAGTCGGGTTTTGAATGTTCAACAACCTTATCAGTTTGTATGCGCATGTCTCAAAGAAAATTGACATTTTCGTTCTCCTGTACCATTTCTGGTTTGTGCTCATACAACTTCTCATTGTGGTGCAATTCATAATGCTTACATATTTTCCAGTGTCTCTATTTCTTATACCGGTCAACACCAGTATAAGAAATAGAGACACGACAAAGTCACTCAGGTACTTCACTGGAATATATATAAGCATTCGGCATTCAGATACAATATCCGCTAAGGTATCTTCCGTTTCATTACACAATCAGCATATCGGTGATTCTGCAGTGTGGTCAATGTAATGTTTGATGGATCTAATGCGGGTGGCTTGTTCCTGGGCTGTCATTAAGGTGCTCTCAGTAGATCTTTTGAGATCACCCCTAACCAACCAATTCCAGCTGTCATTGTCTCTAAATGCAAGTATTCTTAAAGAATACACTGTGTAGTTTCTTTCCAAATAATTTTAACTCTCTCTCTTGTAACCTTTGATTCTTTTTCACTCCAGTTCTTAGTATTTCCTCTCTTTTCACTTCACGAAGAAAAATCTCATTACTTTCTTCTATATTCACGACATCTTCAACACTAAGTAGATTCGACCACCTTCTTTTCTTGGTAGATACACTCGATCTGCATCTCCTTTCTTTGCAAAAGCTCTATTAATTGTAAGCATTTTCCGCGTTTTGATATCCAAACATTTACTTCATCTACATTCCAGTCATATATACCTGGAGTATATCGAATGAAAGCTACTGCTCTGGAATCGATAGCATAGATCATATTTCGACTGTGGAGGTGTGATTTAAGAATACTCCTTATTCTTCTGTTGTACTAAGCTGTGACCTAGATTTTCATTATTATTATTATTATTATTAGTAGTAGTAGTAGTAGTAGTAGTAGTAGTAGTAGTAGTAGTAGTAGTAGTAGTAGTAGTATCCAAGTGGGTTTAGGATTGGGTTATGTTTGAAAAATATTAAATCTTTTTAGCTTTAATTTGCAATTTAATAAGCAAGTGATCCATCTCTTTTTAAGTTTGTTCCTCCCATTCAAACCCTTTCTAACTGCATGTTCTTGAAAACATTCTGCTATTTCATATAGTGTCTATCACTCTCCCTTTCGTCTCTCTCTCTCTCTTTCTCTCTGTGTCCCTCTTTCTCTCTGTGTGTATATTAACAGTTAAGAATAATAAAACTAAATATAAAACTCAAGTTAGAATTAGTCCATTGTCTACAAAAGGAAATATCGCTACAAGTAGTAATACATAAAATGGTAACGACAGGAATTAAATAAATTTGTGTCTCTTTTTTATAAAATTTAACTGATTTTGCAGACTCACTTTTTCCTGATTCAAACAATCTAACCTAAACCCAATGGGTGATGGCCACATATCACATTGTTGTGTGTGTATATATATATATATATATATATATATACGAAAATCAATCCCTCAAGATTTAAAGAGAATCTGATCAAGAGTGCAGATCGTGGATCGATATACTTTATAAAAATAAAAATAAATCATGACTGTGGCACTTTAAAATTATAATATAAGTTACATGTATTATTCATTATTGTTTTTGTTATATCTATGAGTTGATTCGATTATTATAATTATATTAGTAATTATTATTTACTCACTAGGCGTTTTCACACAGCGCATTATTAGTGATTGCTCACTGACAATAACAAGTAGTGTTCCCCGGAGTCTGAGTTACAAAGAGTCTCTGAGGATACCGGCTGCAAATAATGTTGCATTATCACAACAGCAGTTTGCCATTAATTTGTTGCTCGACACGACTGTTGGTCGTTTCTGGAATTTAAGTTTCCGGTATTCGTTGCATTCTACAATGTTCAATTTGTGTGGTGCTACCTAAGACTGGTGCCACCTGAGACTGGTGCCACCTAAGACTGATGCCACCTGAGACTGGTGCCACCTGAGACTGGTGCCACCTAAGACTGGTGCCACCTGAGACTGGTGCCACCTAAGACTGATGCCACCTGAGACTGATGCCACCTGAGACTGATGCCACCTGAGACTGGTGCCACCTGAGACTGGTGCCACCTAAGACTGGTGCTACCTAAGACTGATGCTACCTGAGACTGGTGCCACCTGAGACTGGTGCCACCTAAGACTGATGCCACCTGAGACTGGTGCCACCTGAGACTGGTGCCACCTGAGACTGGTGCTACCTAAGACTGGTGCCACCTGAGACTGGTGCCACCTGAGACTGGTGCCACCTAAGACTGATGCCACCTGAGACTGGTGCCACCTGAGACTGGTGCCACCATGCGTGTGTGTTTGTGAATATGTTTTTAGGGAAGATGTCAGTTTAGTTTTCTGCCAGATTCAGTCCCTTGGTCCCTTATAATGTTCTTTCTATATTTTCCCCTTTAATTCTATTTAAACTAACTTCAATGTGGCTGATTAGCATTCGTTGGTTCTCTTGATTGGTTTCCTCATTCAGGGGTTTTCCTTAAAATTCTGGCTATTTCTATCATTGTCGTCCGTTGTATGATCTCAATCTTCCCTTTGATTTCAACTTTTCCTTGTCTTTTTCCAAGTTTTTTCAAGACTGTTACTAGTGCTCCTACAATTATTGGTATTAAAATGATTTTATTCATATTCCATATCCCTTTCAGTTCTTTGCAAGTTCCATGTATTTTCTGTCTCATTGATCTTCACACCGTGAACTGATAGAACGGGAAATATATGATTTGGAAGCGTTTTTATTTCTTTTTTATTGACTATCATCACGTCTGGTTTCCTTGCTTGGATGACTTTGTCTGCTTTTATATCCGTGTCCCAGATGATTTTGTGATTTAAGGTAAACAAGAAGAACTTAAGGTAAACAAGAAGAACTTAACTGAAACTAAGATTTGCCATGTTTTAATCTGCATGAATCGTCTTGTCTAACAATATGTCGGTTCTTTGTAGTCGTCCATGGCCTTCAGCTCTCAACCCTACCAATAGTACACATAAACAACTATCCGTTGCACTTTACCGCTATTAAATACTTCAAATGATTCTAAAATAGAAAAAATATTAAAGAAATTATCAAATTTTCTAGAACATCCATTGAAAGTTTTTGATTAAACATTTGCGAAAATTCGGATTTTAAAACTATATAATTTTATAATTTCTATGATTCATAATATGAGTTAAAATAAATACTGTCTTGAAACAGATGTAAACAACCATAATACCTTTGTGTATGCTCTTTATTTGGAACATGATTTGAAAAAGTTTTGAATCATCAAATTCAATCTCTCTATAGATATATAGATATATATTTATTCATTAATAATGTTAACACAGACCATAGGCTTCAAGCCGGGAGTGGGCTCAGATTGAAAAATAGTGGTTTCTGACTTTGTTTATATTCATAAACAAATCGCTACCGAGCTATCTTCAGAGATATTTCAACTCAGAAGAAGTGGTAGGTCATTCTGATATCAAATCTGGTTGAGATAGTCGAGCAGCGATTTGTTTATAAATATCAATAAACAAAAATACACTACTTTTCAACCTGAGTCCTCTTCCGTATGGTGCCATATCGATTTGATGTGATCTTCTGTAACAGTATTAATAAATAATCAAATAGTATGCTTTATTATTAAATAAGCGAGCACTCTGTTGGATTTCTTTCTATTAGACAACACCAAGATAGATAGATAGATAGATAGATAGATAGATAGATAGATAGATAGATAGATAGATATATACATAGATAGATATCATGGGAGATATATATACATAGAGAGAGAAAGATAAAGATATATGAATGGAAAAAGCGGATATACCAAAACCATACAATCAATGTAACTCAAATGATGACCTTCTTCAAAATGATTAAAAAAATATTTTATAAATTTTACAAAGAAAACAAAAGATATAAAAGATAAGGGATTAGCACAAAAGGAGTAGAGAATTCTATATTTGCCCTGACGAGGGTCAAGAGGAGAAAGAAATGATGGGGTGGCGTTATTCAACTACCAATCGGCATCAATTAGTGGTTACAGTTGAAACATATCAAGGGAGATAATTGTATTATTGTTCGTCATTATTATAGAGTTATTTCCCTTGTGCAATTTAGTTATTGCGCGTTCTAGTAAATATCGACAGATTAATATACTGAACACAGGTTACCTACTCCCGAACATATTAAATTAAGCTGTCTTGTTGTTGTTGTTGTTGTTGTTGTTGTTGTTGTTTTGAACGCGAAGAATTAAGTCGCAAGTGATTTTTATGTTCAATTTGTGTTAATTGACAGAAACTATCCAGTCACAGTTCGTTATCCTTGCGGATTATTCTCGCAAACTGCGCCAATTTGTATGGGTAATGTGGCTTTTGAGTATGGGCTGCGCCTCACAATTAGTACGACCGTACATCGACAGGTAAATTTAGCTTCATGGCATAGGGACGGGCAATGAAAGTGAAAATACCTCTGCGTAACAAAAAATCCACAAAACTCAGAGAATTATCCGATCTTAATGACATTTTCAGTATTTATTAATCAATAAATGAATATTAATATATTTTTTTATTTAAATTTTTTTTTATAGATTTTAAGGTGAATTTTATTATTAATTCATCTCCGCCATCTCCGATTTATTTCAAGTTCTGATACTACACTCCATGTGTTCTGTCCTCGGTCAAGGAAGGAGAAGTGCTTTTAGATCGAGGAATTTTTTTTATTATTATTGTGCCAATTCGACGCGCCTCTTTTAGTGGAGCTGGATTTCCACCAGACTAATATACGACCTTGTATCTAACTCTGTCCTCGTTGGTAAGCAAGTAAATAGGGACTTATTATACTCATAGTCGAAACTTAATGGCTACTTTTGCAATACATTTAATGGCTACTTTTGCAAAGATATGTTATCATAAAAATGCTAATAAATTTAATGGCTACTTTTGCAAAGAGATGTTATCATAAAAATGCTAATAAACTTAATGGCTACTTTTGCAAAGAGATGATATCATAAAAATGCTAATACATTTAATGGCTACTTTTGCAAAGAGATGTTATCATAAAAATGCTAATAAACTTAATGGCTACTTTTGCAAAGACATGTTATCATAAAAATGCTAATAAACTTAATGGCTACTTTTGCAAAGAGATGTTATCATAAAAATGCTAATAAACTTAATGGCTACATTTGCAAAGAGATGTTATCATAAAAATGCTAATACATTTAATGGCTACTTTTGCAAAGAGATGATATCATAAAAATGCTAATACATTTAATGGCTACTTTTGCAAAGAAATGATATCATAAAAATGCTAATAAACTTAATGGCTACTTTTGCTAAGAGATGTTATAAAAATGCTAATAAACTTAATGGCTACTTTTGCAAAGAGATGTTATCATGAAAAATGCTAATACATTTAATGGCTACTTTTGCAAAAGAGATGATATCTTAAAAATGCTAATAAACTAAATGGCTACTTTTGCAAAGAGATGATATCATAAAAATGCTAATAAACTTAATGGCTACTTTTGCAAAGAAATGATATCATAAAAATGCTAATAAACTTAATGGCTACTTTTGCAAAAGAGATGATATCATAAAAAAACTAATAAACTTAATGGCTACTTTTGCAAAGAGATGATATCATAAAAACGTCAGATATTTCTTGGCATTTTTAAAAGTATGGTTAAATATATAGTTATTTTGTTTTACCTCAATTGAGTGGTTGGAAATTTGCGGCGATTTCTATCGCCTTTGTTAACCAAATACGAAAATCAGTGGACATGTGCCTGTTATTTAGGAACACTTGCAAGAGGTACGTTCTATTCGTTTAAAATTGGTCTGAAGTGTAAAATACATTTTATAATGCACGGCCACAAATACTTCTGTAGTAAGGTGGTATTGTTGAAAAGAAATAACGAAAATTAATTTGGGTTCGTCAGAAAGGCGAGATCAGGTTTCAAATTTCGGCGTGAACACAATCGCTACTGTTAGGCACACTAATGAGTCGTAGGCGATGAAACAACTGTCTGTGGATGACCACACACAAACACACACAAACACAGACACGCACAAACACACATATATATATATATATATATATATATATATATATATATATATATGGGGGTGAGAGACGGAGAGAGAACGGGAAAGAAGAAGAGAGAGCGAGCGGATATTACAAAACAATATGATGAGATTTTTTATTGTCGCCTTTTTTAAAAGACTTCCTCAAAATGAGTAAAAAATGTTATTTTCCGAAGTTTACAAACAATAGATATGATTGGTAAAGTAATGGGAGAGGTAGAGAAGGAGGTGAGAATTCTTTATTTCCTCTGACGGAGGGGAAGAAAGAAAGGGTAGGGTGGGGGTGTTTTCAACTACCAATCTGAATCAATTAGTGGTTGCAGTTGAAAAAGTTTAAGGAAGATAATTGTGCAAGTTAATTATTGCGCGTTTTAGTAAATATCAAAAGATCGATATAGTTACACAGGTAACCTTGTCAAGAGTACATCTAATTCGTCGCGAGATTCAGAAGGAAAACAGACGAAAAGAAATATCACGTGTCTTTCATATGCACGTGGAATCCTAGAACACCTACCAACTATTGCAAAGTCGAATAAATGAACTAGACATACATCTAATTTGTTGATTATTATTCGTTCTGGGGTTATATTTCAAACAATTTAAGAAAATTATGAATAGCATTTAGAAAAAAACCCAGAATTCTAATATGACTACGTGAGGTCGCTTGCTTCAATAATTAATAATCCTTGACCATTCTATGAGCCTGTAACGTAGTCAATGGACTATTTATGTATCGACTTTTCATAAAATCTCTTCTCCTCAGTTTCTTTCGGCCAATCAGAGAATTCCAGCATACAGCGTCCTTTTTTTTCCTGCCTTTTTTTCTCAGAGACAGATACACGTGTGTACGATATATTATGACCAGGCCTTATGAGCCGAACCACAGGAAGCAAGGCATAATGAGATACGTTCACGGATTGCTAAACACAACGGACGGTGAAGCACATACACTTCGCTCAACGAGCACACAACACTGTCTCACTAATAAAACACGAGCACTCTAATATACACACATCTTCTTGCCTATCGCATTTACAAACATGTAAACACACACAGCGACAGCTGAAACACTCTCTACAATCTCTTCAACATATGGACCAGAACTACACAGTCTTCTAACTACGCTATAAATCGATTTGGTGCAATCTTTCTACACACTGCTACAAACATTAGCAAACCAGGATTAAAAGAACTACTCAGCCTCACTTCTATTCTACAGAACTTAAAGACAACTAAAAATATTTATTTCTGCATTCATTACACTCCATTTAATCTAACTGCGTATCTATTACAAATATGTTCACTCCACGTTTCGAATAAGCAACGTGTTAAATACAGCGAGAAGAAAAAAAGCTCACTATTTTCGGGTTCAAACAAATGCAACTTTAAAAAGTAAAAAGAAAGCCGCCTTTGAAACGGCACATTCTCAAGTAAACAAGTTCAACATTAACGTAATCATGTGTGTGAAAATAAAACAACAATCCCCGTCAATACGACGCTATTTTCTTTAACACAAATGTCGTCAAAGAGAAAAGAAACAATATTGCCATTTCGCTATATATATATATATATATATATATATATATATATAGGATTACTATTCTGTGGAAGTTTACCTTGCCTGTATTATTATATATATATATATATATATATATATATATATATATATATTGTGTGTGTATTTAGGCAGCAAGTTTTCATTTAGGCAAACGTTGTTAAATAGCAAGGAGTGTTTCTGCTTTGTGAACTTTTTAAAAATTTTTTCCATCTTCCGAATGGTCAACTTCGTACCTCGATCAAACTGGTGTATGAAGTTTCCGTAGTTTTGTTGTTCCATCTTCCTTGCGAGTACTTTTGATTTGATATCCTTGGAAGATGGAAAAAAAATTAAAAAAAGATCACAAAGCAGACACACTCCGTGCTATTCAACAACGTGTCCATATATATATATATATATATATATATATATATATATATATATATATATATATATAATAATACAGGCAAGGTAAACATCCACAGAATAGTAATCCTAAGAATTTCAACCGGGCTTATAAAATATATATTGCAAATCCCGTCATCTGACGAAGAAGAAAACATCAACATTTCAAAATATCGTCTACCTGAAAAACTACGGAAAAACTGCATTTTAATTCGGTCAGGTATTGATATTCCGTCATCCAACGAGACACATTCGAATTTCAAACATCCGTTAAACCTACGTCGATAAATCATCCCTGAAGAGATATATACAACCTTTTCAATTTCTATGCGAAAATCGATCCAGAACGAGGAATATTGTTTGTAGTAGCAGTGCAGTGAATGTGGTATTTACGTATCGACTTTTCATTGGATAAGATCTCCAATCAGCAGTTTCAGAGAATTCCAGCGCGCGGTGTAAATAATAAAAAAAATCGTCTTTTTTCTTGTGCTGCTTTTTCTTTCAGAGATTTGGTCAGGCCGAACGGCCCGTAACAACCAGCTACACACAACGAGAGACTTTCACAAACTGCTAAACACATGGCCCGGTAAAGCACACACACGCTAATCAACGAACACACATGTACACGAACTCATTGAAACATACACTCTCTCACTAACAAAAGGAAGGCATGCTAATATGCACACATATTTTTGCCTATTGCATTTACACATGTGATGGCAGCTGCAACAAACATGTGTAGTCAATTTCTCCTCATACGAAAAACATCTATTTCTCTCATGAACGTTCTTTAGACAATTTGAACTTCGCATCGTTACCTAACCATATATTTCGTTGTCTACTAACCAGCTGTCTATACTATGTTAACATATTTTCGTCTACTTTAAATCTAATATACAACATACCGGATAGATAAAGACGTTAATAAACGGTACTAAATTATTATGACTATTTTATTAGTTTACCATAGTTTCAGTTGCTCGAATACTTTTCAACCAAGCTACTTGCTTTAGTTCTGAACCCTTTATTGAATCAACGAGGCTAGATTGTTCTCGTTCCGTTAACCATGACCGGGTAGAAGTGTTAACTTTATGTGTTTCTCAGTTTTTATCGTCTGTAGCAGTCAGGATTGAACCTTCAATCTTCAAAAAACGTGTCATGTAGATTGGACTGTTAATCAACGACTACCAGTTACATATTGGATTATTTTCGTTGACATGGGGGGGGGGATAAAAACCGACAGCTAAAATTCTGAAGGTGTGCTCAGTGTGAAGCCCATCTAGGATCACACCTCCTACTGATGGGACGATTACCAAAGTGACAATGCATCTAATTGGACAGCAATAAAACAAAGACTGCTCAGCATTCATGGCTGAAACTTGGTGGACGAGTCAGACATAAACTTAAGTTTATTGATACTGGATATGGTTGGATTGCAACACTTATTGTGAATTGTATTAACGATCCCATGAATAGCATTGGATTTGGGGGTCAACCTGACTTTTTATCAAGAGATTTACAATGTATATATTTATTTTGTTATATTAAGATTATTTCAAAAATAGTTTAGTTTAGAATCTCTTTTTTTTGTCTAATGCAAAACGTTTTTGTTTAGTACGGAATGAGGGGCATCTTACAACGTCAATGTTAGAGCGGCGAAGTCCTATTTCTTTTGTTCTTAGCAATTTAGTTGTGAGGTTTTAAATAATTGCATAAATAACCCTGGGTATTTTATGGGGGTAGTTATATTGGTAATTTATTCGAAAGTTAAACATCACGTTTTTTCCCGCGTCTTAATGTTAATTATGTGTGGTATTTCCGGTCACCGCCTTGGACAAAAAGTAGGACAAAAAGTTAGGGTTACTTTTTCATAATTTAATTATAGTTACCACCAAGAAAGCATTTACATGGCTGGAGAACAGCTGTGCGCTGGCAGCTGAATCGTACCGAAAGGCATGAGTTTTTTTTGTTCTCTTTTAATATTTAGTATTTAGTCTGCTTAAATGAACGACTGTACAGTAATTTACTGCAATAATGGAATACTCGCTCAACAGGTCAATGAGTACACATGGACGTTCGTAATGTTTAGAGTCGAACTTACTACTTAAGTTTTATATATATATATAGTACATGTATTCATCACGGACAAAGGCATATTGCCACTGAGGCGTAAAGGACTACATTAGTAGTTGCCAGATTGTATAGGGGTCAATCTAGGTTTATTTTTGTATTGTCGGGGAAACAGAAAATTGCAAAGATATACGGTCCGAGGGAAGATGCTTTTAGGGTAGAAAATCTTCCAGCATCTCGGGACTTCTATAATAAAGAGGTGGTATTTAGCAACTCGTCGGAGTTAGGGTCGAAAGTATGTTTGTTAACGAGGTTCCAGTGATGTATGTTTATTTAAGCATACTCCGTGGAAGTACTTCTAAAACAAGCACAGGGAAGCAATACTGTAGTCAGTGTTGTACCTAGTGACTTAAAAATTCTTATTTGCACCCTGTTCACGAGGGAAAAGTTAGTGATTGGTGCACCAGCCAAAATAAGGCAGCAATACTCCATGTACGGGCAAATGGTATTAAGAGATATAAAATACTGTCAGGTGTGAGTAGTTTTCTAGACTGGTAAAGAGAGCATACCTTCTTTGCTGGCAACATCAATAGACGTGTTCAATTTCATGTTGCATGAGAAGATCAGGCGTTTGGACGCTGGACTCTCTGGAAGGATGCTATTGACCATAACAATCTGTGGTTGAAAAAGTTTCTTATGAGGTGTGTTTAAAACGAGAGGCGTGGATCATCTTGACAAAGCAAGAAAAACGATTGTTTATGTATTGGCCTTTGATGTTAATCAGAATATTTTAGTTATTTCGTTATTATGTCATTTCTTTATTCCCTTAATCTTCGAAGTTTCTCAAAATTTGTTTATTATGGTATGATCTCACTTGCATCTGGTGCCCGTGCTGAACACCGGAACGCAGTACTGGAATCAACCTTTTAAAGATAACAAAAATATATATATATATATAAATATATATATATATATATATATATATATATATATATATATATATATATATATATATATATATATATTAGATTTCTTGAATGTGAGATGGTATATATAATTATTTCCACAATCAGACAACGCCGCAACCCACAACCTATGAAAAGAAACATAGGTTGTGGGTTGCGGCGTTGTCTGATTGTGGAAATAATTATATATATATATATATATATATATATATATATATATATATATATATATAAAGGACTTTGCCTGAACATTGAACTGTAATAAAATTTGACTCGCACCTTATTTTATTCTTTCACTTTATCTATATATATATATATATATATATATATATATATTTTCTTGGACACAGACGAACAACACAGGTAAGGAGGATATTTTTTAATAACAAAATAAGTTAGCAAAACATTTATCTGGAACAAAACTTAGATCTAATATACAGAACGTTTTTGTGCTTGTCTTTTAAGGGAAGTAGGGTCTGATCAACTCTGCTGGGAAGCCATGAGATAAAATACTGTCTTGTTTTTAAATTCCCGAAACAGTTTTTCATGGTAAACAACTGAAGATCCCTTAAATAATGTTAAGACTAGCGTAAATTCTTGGAAGCAAACTAATATAGTGACTGTAAAAAGTTAATTGACTTACAGGAAAAGTGATTTTCCACCGAACGACTTATGACTAAAATATTTTTTTTAAATATAATTTTAATGGTTGAAAAACTTCCGAGACTATATATATATATATATATATATATATATATATATATATATATATATATATATATATATATATGGGGGGATAAAACATGATAAATAAACAGATAATAAATAAAATAAATAAACCATGAATATATAAATAACAATATATATATTAAAAGGTGATGGACTGAGGAGAGAAGGAAACAACTAATCTAAAGATCTAATAGTAATTTCACAGTCTTTTTTAGGGAGCAACTGTACATTACCTCAAGATCTTTAGGTATGAGTTACTTCCCCTGTATTTTACTTTCATAAATTTTATATATATGTTTATTTTCTGACAATAATAAATTAAATAAATTAGAATTACATAGAAACACATAGTAATAATAGAACTATTACTGATAAAATATTACAACATTAATTAAACAACATCAACATATATATATATATATATATATATATATATATATATATATATATATATATATATATATATATCAGCTGTTCAGAATTGGCCTATCGGTTAGCGACGTTGGATTGGGGTTGAAACATACTTGTAATCCAGGGTTTCGAATCGTGTGACCGGTAGTGAATAGTCATACTTCTATGCTGATGAGTCTTGATTGAAAAGAGACGAAACGTATACGTCCATAGATAAATAAACAATAACAAATATTTATATTTTAAGCTCCTCGTTAAAAATGTAGATCACTGTAAATGTAGTACTAACACAGCGTGACGTCACTTGCTTTATATGCATCATTCCTTCACTTATCGAAGTCGAATGCCTGTATGTCTCGCCGCTTTAAATGTTTTAAAATTATCATTGTTTATCAGCTGTTCAGAATTGGCCTATCGGTTAGCGACGTTGGATTGGTGTTGAAAAATACTTGTAATTCAGGGTTTCGAATCGTGTGACCGGTAGTGAATAGTCATACTTCTATGCTGATGAGTCTTGATTGAAAAGAGACGAAACGTATACGTCCATAGATAAATAAACAATAACAAATATTTATATATATAAGCACAATCTATTTTCTACGAAAATAATTAATTATTTCTGCGGATCTCATGCAACAATCTTCCATTAACTTCAAAAACACAAAAAGACACATCTCAATCGAGGGTTGCACATATTTTTCTTATCTTCCTAAAGATAAGGTATACCTCGAAAATCCAAAGAACTGAACACCACAGATACTTATTCGACACACCACGTTAGTAAATAAAAAGTAATTATCGAAAATTATTTAAACCTTTCAATATTCTCATTTGTTCTATTTACCTCGTCACGTATCCAACGGGCTTTCTAACAAACTACATTTACATAATTTCAAACACAACTTCTTACATACTACGTACAATGCTTCAAGCAAAGTACCACATCTTTCTCATATATATAAATATATATATATATTTATATATATATATATATATATATATATATATATATATATATATATATATATATATAAAGATAGATGAAAGAAGAGGGATCAACATGTACGAATGACAAATTTATTTCAACTTCGATTGTTCAATGCAAGGTGTACTCGGTAAAACATGTTTATTATTCTTTCCTTAAGCCAAGGCTTTTTAAAGATTAACATTTTGTCATCAGAGGAATTACATAAATAGATAAGTTGACAGTGGAAAAGCCAAAATTCAAAATTTGAAAAAATATTAAGTAATGGACACTGAGAATGTACGTGTAAAGAGATATGGGGTCTGTCCAGTTGGTAAATGTCCGTTGATAAGGTGTCCAGTGAAAGGAGATTTAAAGATGGAAAAGAAGGATTTTCGTGAAGGCAGCATTGAAAAAGTTCAAGAATTAAGTAAATCCAATAGAAAGATGTTTAGTTCAATCGTAGGTGGAACGCACTTATTCGGAAGTAATTTTGAGAATTCGGGCCATTTTAAAATACTTCCGTGGACTGAGAATGAGAGTAGTTTTTCAGAAGTTGAAGTTGAACTGTGTATATTAAACGCAGGCAGTCGGGAATTTAAGTAGTGACTTTGATCAAGCCTAAGAAGAGCGCTTTTAGTTGAAAACGAGGCGAAATCATCCTCTTCTTTCATCTATCTTTATAATTGCTCCATCTAGTATATTTAGCTTAAAATATTTCACTATAGGTTCTATCTTTTAGTTTCATATTTTATATATATATATATATATATATATATATATATATATATATATATATATATATATATATATATATTGGTGCAGAAAAATTAGTACAATATTCGTACCGTCGGTTTCAAGCACGGAAAGACTTAGCCATTCGGCTATCTTCAGCTTCTGTTGTCATCTGTTTCGGAAATGTGAAGTCACGTGTCACTCTCATTTGGACGCGTTATTTGCTTAGACTGTTATTTATGTTTGTTTAAATTAAGTGTAAGGAAGGTTAGAAAAAGGGGGGGATGAAAAGTAACAGTTGAGATTTAAACCGAAGGAGATTTAAAGAGATATATAAAAAAATAAAAATAGTATGTGTCTCATTAATGTGACATCTGCTGCTTGCAGAAGGAGCAAGCATAGTTGTCGTGGTAGTAGTTGTAGAAGTTGTTACTGCCGTCCGGGTTTCTGTCCGCAGTTGCCAGTACGTGTAAACAGCGTGTAGCAATCTACGTATTAATAATATCAGAAAACATATACATTTTCGGTATACGGGTTAAATTCTTTATTTATATTTCTCTGCAGAGAATCATGACAAGTTTTATGCTTATTATGTATCCCCCCCCCTCCAGAATGTTCTTAATAGGAATGAGGAGACTCACCTAGCTTTTGAAATTTGCGTCTATCCTGGAACGTGTATCAAACCAAACAGAACGACTAATCTTTCTTTTCTCTCCACATACTTGAAGAGAGCGACGCCACTTTCATGTGAAGTCATGTCCCAGCCATGTTATTACATACCTAGAGTAGATCTACCTATCCTACGTGACTCCGTGTAGTTCATTTTACTTTTTGCATTTGCTTGTGTCAATATTTTTAAAGTATGCTCTTTGTTGTATTTCACCAAATATTTTTTCTTTTAATTTTAATTTTGAAAATTTAATTTAATGATTACAATATAGTTTGGCTATCAAATTATTAGTTGAACCAAATTATTATGAAAGTATAAATAGTTATGATGATGTACTTTTTGTTAATCTCTATTTATACACATTAAAATGGCTGACTTATTTACGTAAAAACGAAAATGCATTCTGGTTTCATAATAAAATTATTTTAAAATAAGATGTTTTAAAATTTCGTTTCATTTTTTAGATGAAAACTATTCGATTAATAGTAAACAAAATAACTAATTAATGTGTAATAATTATTGACGTGCGAAATATACACACGTGAAGTTGTCTCATAAATGTTATAACATTATTATTATTATTATTATTATTATTATTATTATTATTATTATTATTATTATTATTATTACTTATGTTCACCCAAAACAAGGCATATTGCCACTGAGAAGTAATGAGCTACTGTGAATTAGGGGCCAAGTTTATATTGGTGGATGTAAAAAAAATACTCAGTTCACAAAAGTAGACTATTAGCTCGGTCTTTATCTGTGGGGTTGTGGCCTCGGGGAAGTGCAGGGTGCCTTGTCATGCGTGACATGGCACTAAAATTATCCCTATATTATACAAATGTTGATAGAGCAGTAACTCTTAGCACTACCTAAGAGTAAGGGGCTCCTGTACTACTGGTCAGAGACAGCAGCCAGACAAGCTGTTAAACCTGTACCTGTTAGAACCAGAGCGGCGCAGACTAGTCATGTAAAATTAAGTGACAGGCAAGTGTTTCAAAGTTGCCCAGATAGAGAGAAAGGAGGTGGTGAGCCGTCATTCATTGTCCTAGTCAGGGAACAAGGACAAGCACTGGTTGTCTTTGAAGTGCACCTGGTTAATAGACAAAGAAACAGTACAAAGCCGGGCAGTAGGCAGAGTATAGATCATATTATTAGGAGTATAACAGGCTAAAGACCTAACGTTGCTGGTTCAGGATAGACTTTTTGCTGAACGCTATTAGGGGTCACATTTACTTAACGCGTAAAGGTCCAGATCCTGTGACTACAGGGTGGTCAACAATTAATTGATTTAGCCACTTTGTCACTGATATAAATTGCGTGACTCACAAGTCGACAGCCTATTTTCCCTTCACTCTGGCTGACCGTTGAAGTCGCAATATGTTTACATTTTCGCCTTTCCGGTTTAGTCAACTAAATAACAACATTCATTTGTCCATTCATGTTTGGTGATGTCGGCCCTTCCTACACATCTCGTATTAGTCCGTCTTTTGCATATTTCCACGCACTGGGAATTTGTGAAATATGTTAAACATTCCATAGATTCGGTTGTGAACATAAATCCACATATTGTTATAAGTAGTTTTCTGAGAGAGAGAGAGAGAGAGAGAGGGGGGGGGAGAGGGACAAACTACACACATATCTTTCACATATTCTCTCTTTCTGTGTCTCTTCCTTCTCTCTCTACGACGATTGCTATTTCTTGACAGAAGTTTTCCCTCCCTTCAATTAGTTGCAGTGCAGCCATACGCACACAGGTTGCTCTTTAACCCAACTTTAGTCTTACATGGCCGTTCACATATGGGAAACAAAAACTTACCTGATGGTAAGGGTGCGTGCAGATAAGGTTGTTTTTCTCTTTAAAAAAAAAATTTCTTATCTTTTTGTTTTTGCTAGGGATGGGCATCCTACCGGATGCCAGACATTCATCTGCTATTTCAGACACTCCAGCCGAGAGATCTTTTTTAAGATTCTAACCGTCCTTTTAAGTGCAATTGTTTGTATGTCTCTTGCACTTGATTCACCAGGTATATTCGCCATGTAGTTTTTGAAATTCTTTTTCATTAGTCCGGTTGCTCCTACAAATTACTGCGATGATGGAGATCTTCCTAAGATTCCAGTTTCTTTTCAATTCGTTTTTCACTTTTTTGTTTCATTTTACTTCAGTCGAAGTTCTCAGAAATAAAGTTATAGTTTATCTTTCTTGTGGGCTGTTGGTCTTACCGGATTCAAGAACAAGAATTCATCTAGTCTGGTGGAGTATCCAGCTAAGTACTGTTAATTGAGGTAACACTACTTGGAAAAGGTGCACCATTCCTCGTATGAACCAATGTATAGCCATGTCGAGGGGATCTTATTTGTGCTTCGAATACTATGTTATTTTTAATATTTGGTCAGGGTTTACTTGTAGGGTGAAGTATCCTCATGTCACGTTATCCTGACAAACCCTTGTACAAAGAGAACGCAGCCACTCGAGGATGGTGTGTAGTAGGTAATTCAAACTTTATGAATCTTCGAATGTCTTGTCAGTCCACTTTAGATTTTGAGACTAAACCACAAATATGACAACTTTGGAAACTTAGCGCGGGAGGTCGTGCTGCTATAGTTTCTTCATAAACCTGGTTATCATGTATTTGGTTGTGTGATATAAGATGGTTTACAAGTCCGACTTTTGAGAGAAGAAACCTAGCACATACTGTTTGGTGTGCGTTTTCTGACACTACTTTCACCCTGCTTTCTTAAGACATACTTTAAGACAGCATAATGTACACGTCGCTCTTCAAAATGTTTACATCTTTCACTGATGTTTTCCTCCATAGTGGTCAGTCTTCAGATTGTGCTTCCTAGCTATTTACGTCCATCTCGAGTAGTTTCAAGTTGTTTTTCAGGGAATACTTAAATCTTTTTGGGGGGTTTATGTTGTGGTCTCTCTCGCCATTAAACAACTGTTTAGGAAGTATTTCGTCTTACACACACACACACACTCACTCACACTCACACACACACACGTATATATATATAATATATATATATATATGTATAAAAAAATAATATTTCTTTTTTGTTGACGTATAGGAACATAACATGTCTTTAAAAAGTAATCTTTAAATAAAAACAACATACTTTTCGGCTGTCCTTCGGCCTGTTTCAATGCATATATATATATATATATATATATATATATATATATATATATATATATATATATATATTACCTTCTTTGTAATATAGCAGGAAAATTCCCAGCAGAGTGCTCGATTAATTACGAGTCATCACAACCGCACCAGAATACACGAGTGTTGGTCATCTGTTTACGTGGCAAAAATATTCGCGGTTTGGTAATGCTAAACGTAGAGTGCTTGCTTCCCTCGCCTAGTGTTCTCAAACATCTACGCACTGACCAGGCTGCACGCCACTTAACTTCGACGATAAAACCGGTGAGTGAACGCAATATAGCCGTAAACAGACATCGATAAGATATTGGTAGTAAACCTTTTTGGGTGGCTATTATCTTTCTTTCTATTTAATTTGATGGGGTGAGATTTTCTTATTACGAAAATAAAAAATAATTTATAATTCATGGATGAAATTGGAGCAATTCGTTAAACGCAGCCATATAAAAAGGATAGGTTAAATATTTGACGCAGGTGCAGACGAGATAAATTATGCCAGTAATATTATGCTCATATATCCGTACTTATAAAGTTCGTCCATTAATCTCTACCAGTGAGATTAGAACAACAAATTCCTATTTACAATAGAAATTAAAGTTTTATAATATACTAATTATGTCTACGCTAACGACATCATACAATTGACTAATTTACTAAAGGACTTCTCATTAATTCACTTGTCGATCTTATTGTTTTCTATTCCATGATTGTTTTCAGAAGCGTAAGCTGAAATCTTTCATCAAAATTAACATTTCACAATCTCTTCATGCTTCGGCTAGCTGATAACCAAGTACATGTGTTTAAAATAAACGTTTCCTACCATAATATTATATTCTTCTAATTTCCACTTACACAGCTGTTTCTATTAGATGCAAAAATAGATAAATTATTTCGAATGGTCTATTTTTAGGATACAAGGGTTTGCGATTTCTTCATGACGAACAAGTCACCACCGCCATCTTGAAATACAAAAATGTTTGTTTGTTTGTTTAATATATTAAATATCAAACGATTTTTCTACTGATTACAAAACGGACCTTTTCTATTCCAGGTATTATTATTTAACAATAATAATATTCATAAAATACAATATGCAATACGTATTCACTTATTAATTTGTTTGTTTATCTAAGAGCGCGTGGAGATTATAGTAGAATTTTACCGATACAGATTTTTTTCTGTAAGTGTAATATTTTTCCATACTAAATATAATACGTGTGTGTTCTACTTAGCGAATCATGGGTATTACTTAGCAATAATAATATTCAAAAAATACTGTCTACAATTGCGGAAAAAACTGTCTATGATAACAGTCATAAAATACTACTTCTTCAATGCTGGTGTTTATCTCCAGACGCGTGGGGCTAGAAGTAGAATTTCATCGATTCACATTAATCTACTATTTCTTATTGATAGTTCTTTCAGTTAGCGTCCCAGTTTTGCTGATTCCCCAACGACGGTAGAAGTTATGTAACTATTCAGAAAATACTGTCTAAATTTGGTAACAGGATTTGTTCCTAATGCTTTGGGGGTTGGGGGGGGGGGGTAAAATGCATTTAAAATACTAATCCTCTTTTAAGAGGCGGATTATTTAAAAGATCATAATATAAAATATTATTTTTTCTACAGCTTCTATTGTTTTCCGATGTGCTTTATTTTATTTATCCGTTATGTTTTTCAGTAATATCGTGGTGTCGGCGTAAAATGAAAATATTAATAATCCGGATGATGACGAGAAGGAGCAACTGCTATGTATGTATATATACCTTAGTAGATATGCGAGTTTGATGAAAGGTACCTTTTAAGGTAACTCTGGTGAGAGAGCGTGATGTAATTACATAGCATTATCGCAAATTTCCATGGAAAAGCTTAAACTGTCAGAATCTTCAGAGACAAAACATTTGATTTCACTTCCGAAAAGAGGATAAAAATGTACATCCGGGTTTCGAAAAACTACATTCCTATACTTATCTCCTGTAAAGTAATACGATATTGTTTTCTTTGCTTCTGTAACGATAAATAGCAAACTCAGATGATTTCGCTCAAACTATCAGCAAATTTTAATAGAAATAAGCTATATCACAATGATGCATTTACGGATCAGCATAGAATGAGAGAATACATTTTATAAAGGAACAAGCGACAACTGAAAATAAACATGAATTTGATAATAATAATAAGGATAATGTTGTATCATAAACCTTGGCATTTAGAAAACTATTAATTGGATTAATAATCATAACCCAGTAGATAAAAATAGTAACAATAGTAAGATATGAAAAACAATAATCATGAGAATAAGAAAAAAGACAATGTTAATAAGATAAAATGAACCGTTAATATAAATAATGAGAATAAGAAAAAACACGCACATGATTATTATAATAATAATAATAATAATAATAATAATAATAATAATAATAATAATAATAATAAGAAGAAGAAGAAGAAGAAGAAGAAGAAGAAGAAGAAGAAGAAGAGGAACAACAACAACAACAAAAAACGATTTGGTATGACATCCATATAGTATACATATTAAAACGAAAATACTTAAGGAATTTTAGAAAATAATTGAAAATAACTTCAAAAGTCAGAAAACATTAGTAAAAGTAGAGTGTAGAAACACAATAAAAGTCTCATATTCATACATGAAAAACATAAAAAAACATAAAAAAATTATAAACACATGAAAAGGGCAAAGTCCTATTCTTAGGCGGTTTTATTCTTTATATGAACATTTCATTATCATTAATTTTAGCTGAATGTGATTTTGTTGTTTAATACTTTGATAAGAGTTGCTCTTATTTCTGAAAAAAAGAAATGTTTCTTGATTTTTTATACTTAAAAGTTAATCAAACATGAACAGTAAATCAAACATGAAAGATTACGAATTCATTAAAGTAACACAAAATCAATAATTCAAAATAATTAATTAATAGAACATTTAATGTAAATAAATAAAAATGTGTTTTTCTTTGTTTTGTTTTGTTTTGTTTTTTACGAACAGTTTATTTATAATATAGTAAAATGTATAATAAATTAAAACAGTCATGATTTTTGTGAGGGTACATTTTGGATGAAACTTAATTAGTCTAAAATTGTACTTTTTATCCCGAAATAAAATTATGATTCATTATTTAAGACTTAAATTCGAACTTTAATGCAATGCCTTAACTGTTGGACGCCATGTTGGATTTTTCTAACTCTCTTTAGCGCTTGATATATATAAAAAAAGAAAATACGTTTGAAAAAACAAACAAGTTAACGATTTCCAAGTCAATTGATAATCCTTAAGAGGGTAGCCATGTTCTTAGCAGGGGAATAAAGTCACAACAGCAGGAACAAATTAACAATGGTTCCAAGTGAATGAATACTCCTATGAATCTAAGTATGCTTGCTCTTATTACTTGCTCTGATTACAGATGGACGCATGCGCATTAAGTGTTTCGAGCAGTTCCGATCATCATTAATAGTGGTCCTTACTCCCACTATCAATGACATCACGAGAAAAACTCGACTCAGTTAACAGACCTGGGTTATTACGATGATCGTGGTTTAATTCATTAGTGTGACTAGACAGGCCAACGCTTTAAGCTGGGATCGTAACGCCTGTTTTTCGGCAGTCGACGCTTGTAACAGTTCCAATATCGGTAAAAGGCCAAGAGTAAGTGACATCTTAATCTCTATAAAAAACTATTTGTAGAGAAGAGTTTTCAGTTCGTTTGAACTATTACTAATGGTGGCTGGCGATGGCTCTTACCACAATGCCATTATTTCTCTAGTTATCTAAATTAGTTATTTTTATATGTTAATATATTTCGATGATAAGGAACTACTCCTAAACTAATTAACCGATCATTATCAATTTTAGAATATATTTTGTTTCGTTTAGTTTCGTGCAAAGGGGCGCAAACGGGGATTGACAGCCTCTAGTGAAAATAAAATATCACCGAATTTTGTGAAATTTTAATAATAGGGATTAGACATCAATTTCTAAACATTATCCAATCAAAATCATGAAATAGATTTTTATCAAAATTAGTATAAGGATTTTAGAACTAAAGTTTAGTAACATCATATCCTGATTTTATTCTTAGTAAGAGGAAATAAAAGTCTTCTTGTTCGAGGAATTAATGTTATCAGTCCTGGAATAAATGACATGTAGCGGGTGTGCCCTCCAAACCTTGTATATGTTTGAGGGATCTTTAAAAAGATTCATAGCAAATCTAAAATATTTGAAATTGTGTGCTTATATTATGCCCTTTAAAACCTTTAAAAATACTCCGAAAAACTGAACTTTAAGGAATATTTATTAACTAATGTCTAATACATAATGTTAAAATTTCAGAAACATCCCACCAACAAAAAAAAAGATTTTACTAAGCACCTTGAAAAATGTGTTTGGAAAGATAAAAGAAAAGAAAAAAAACAATTAATTTGGAATTTACAGTGGGGAATAAGTTTTGTATATAAATTTACTGTAAAGAGGATCAGTCATTTCCGGGCCAGTCTAGCGTTTCCAGGCAGTTAGGCCAGTTTTCTTGTTGACTATGAAAAGTAAATCCGCTGTATTTTTTTTTTGGGGGGGGGGGTATGTCTACTTATTGATATTCTACTCACATATATATATATATATATATATATATATATATATATATATATATATATATATATATATATATATATATATACATATATATATATATATATATATATATATATATATATATATATATATATATATATATATATATACATATATATATAATTATTATTTCATGTCTCCACATAAAATTTTATAAGAAGATATATTTTTATGTATCAATTTTCAGTATTTACTTCAACAGTGCTCGATAGTAAGTATAGCTAGGTAGTAAGCTATGCAAATATATTCATGGCAATTAAGCTACACAGAGGCTTCTGCGTTTCATCCCCGCGAGAATCCTCAGGCTAAAATGCATTGAATTAGTTTTGCCGGGTGTTTTTATATACATGGCTAGCTAGTTAACCAATCAGATTCTTTGTTGTACTTTTTCCAATAGTTGGGCTTCCTACGAACAAAGGTCCATTTAGTTTTACTTCCTATATGCTGTTCTATTGTTCTGTTTTCTATAGAGTTGCCTATATCCTGTTTATTTGTTGTGTTAATATAATGGGTGAACTTATTTTAACACGTGGTTTTTTGTATTTCTTTTTTAGGTTTTAGTTAAGTTTAGTTTTGTTTACTTATTTGTTTGTTTGTTTATTTATTTATGTATTGTTAGCCTAAAGTAAATTTAATTATGTGTATGCAACTGTTTGCTATTTGACTTCTACAGTTTAATTGATGTTGGAGGTCTTTAAAATTTACTAGCCTGTCGTATTATTTTTCATTCAATTATTGGTGAGCGTCCATTTTCTTTGAGCTCCCAATAGTGGTTTGCTAGTGCTGTTTTAATTCGACATTGTCTGTTTTTAAATGTGCTTTTTGGTCATCATATATGGTTTTAATATCAGGGAGGTCATACCCACGTGGTACTTCTTGTTATTCGGTCTTTCCTTGGCAAATATTGTGTCTTGGTATACAATACTTTTGGTTAGGCATTTATTTTGTAGTAGACAAAGTGTACGATTTATGCAGTTACATCTTTTCCCTTCATTGCTAACTTTTTCATTTCTTTTTCATTTCTATTCGGGTGATTACTATTTGTTTATTTCTATTTGTAGTGTTTAAATTTTTGTTTTTCTTAGTGTTATTTTTCTATATTTGTCACTTTTTTATGTAATGTGTTATTTTTTCTTCCTCTCTCCTGTTCTCTTTTAGTATTTTGTTATTGTGTGCCTTAATTATCATTTTTAGAATTTCGCAGCAGCTGTAAGATAGTTTTAGGTTATTTTTATTGAATATTTCATGCAGAGGATTGGTTACAGAGAAGTGTTTTTCAATCAGATTTAGGAAATTTTGTCCAGTTTAGTTTTTAGCATCTTGGTTATAAGGCGGTGTATAATAGATAATATTTCTTTTTCTTTTCTTTTTAATTTTATTGTAATTGTTAGTGTCCTGTTTCTTATATTTCATTTCGGTATCATGGTAACCACTATTTTTAGAGCTGTATTGTAAATGTTGCTTGATTTTTTAAAAGCACTTTTGTTCCTAGAATTTTTGATAAGCGTTCGAAATATGTTTTATGAGTGATGGGGGTGATTAGACTTTGGGTTTACATATATTTGATTGGCGTTATCTTTTAGGTATGGGTCGTAAATATTTGTATTTAAGTTTAACGTGACATCTAGAAAGTGCGTTGTTTTTATGTTAGCCAGTACTTCTACTTTTTAGGCCTAGTTTTTTTCATTTCCATATGTATAATTTTCTTGAAGTTTTTAAAAATTACCATAATCCTGAAATTAAATATAAGAAACACTAATAATTTAAAAACTAAAACCTAAAATAAAAACACAAGAAACTACGTGTTAATATTGACACAACAAAGAAACATGTTATAAGCCACTCTATAAAACACAGAACAATAGAACAAGATATAGGAAGTAAAACTAACCGGACCTTTGTTCGTGGGAAGCCCAACGATTGGCTAAGAGAACAACAAAGAATCTGATTGGTTAACTAGCTAGCCGTGTATATAAAAAGACCCGGAAAAATTAACTCCATGCATTTTAGCCTGAAGATTCCCGCGGGGATGAAATGCTTGAGCCTCTGTGTAGCTTAATTGTCATAAATATAGTTTCATAGCTTACTATATATATATATATATATATATATATATATATATAGAGAGAGAGAGAGAGAGAGAGAGTGTGTGTGTGTGTGTGTGTATCGTGTCCACGTTTGCTTCATGTGTGCGTATATTTATGTTTACAAACAGTTTGTTTGCTAATCACAGAATTTTAGATATAGAACCCAAACACATATTGCCTATCAGACGAAAATTAATCCAGCAGATGATTTTATTAATCTGTGAACATTAGTTTCTTTTTTATGTTCTGTTTGTTTCTCTTCCGGTTTTGTGCGAGACAGGCCATCCGGCGTTCAAAGAGAACATCCCCCACCACACACACCGAGCAGACAGTTTAAACTATAGAACTCCCCTCTTTGCTTATTTCCTTTCTCTTCTTTTCTTTCCTGGTACATGGTTACCAGATACAAAGCAGACAACAAGAACCCCCTCCATATATAACATTGAGAGGTGACCCCTGGTGGCCGGTTTGTGAAATAACAAAAAACATAATAATATTAATTTTAGTTCGCCGTTTTCAAGAACTCTGTTCACGCTTAAAAGGAGGCTTGAAGAAGAGAATGGTTCCCGAAAATTTCCTACAGACTATCCCCCAAAACAAAAAAAAACTGAAATTGGGATTTTCTGTACTTTGTTTCTAAAATCGTCTAATAAATTCGGCGCAAAATTGTAAGTTGCACGATTATTTATTAGCTATTATTATACTACTTCTCCAACTTGTGCGCTCATGACTTTTTGTTGACTTATTACACCTATATATATATATATATATATATATATATATATATATATATATATATATATATATATATATATATATATTTATGATAGTTAGATAAGTTTCCTGACTTCAACTTATTTCGTGATAATAGTTTAACTTTTATTACGCATTCCGTGAATTTCTCCCCCGGTTCGCTCCACACCTGTCATTACCCCTAACCCTAACCCTAACCTGTCATTACCTTAACCCTGCCCCCATCTACACCATTCATGTTTACTTATCTGAAAATTCTCCATCCTTTGTCTGAATTCTCTTATCATCAAATACATTTCTTTCAATTATTTATCTTATTATTTATCGTGTTAATCATTTCTTGCCTATGTGTGTCCCACCATTGCACATGGCCACCGTGTCCTCTCTTGTGACTCCTTTTCTTTTCTTTATTTCTTCCTTTATCTCTTTCTTTCTTTATCTATTTATTCACTTTCTTTCTTTTTTTCTTTTTTCTTTATTTTAGGATTTTTATATTTTCCTGTTTTCTTTTTCTTTATTTCTTTCAAGCTAAGTTTTTCAATATTTCTCATTTAAAAAAATATTCATTCCATGTTAATTCATTTGTTTATTTCAAAATGCTTTCTTTCATTTCTTCTATTTCTTCTTTACTGTCTTTCACTTTCCTTTCAATTTCTGTTTGTTTTAATACATGCTTTATTTTCTCTTATGCATATTCGTCTCACACCCTATTTTTCATTTCCTTAGAAAATTATTTCTTTCTTTTAAAAGATGTTTATTTGTTTTATTTTTCTGTCATTCTTTCTCCCTTTATTTATATTCTTTCAACTTATGTCATTAAATTATTTCTTTCATTTTTCTTTCTGTCTTTCCTCTTGTGTCTCTGATTATTTCTTTAATGGGACGAGAGAAGTACAAACTGAAAACATTTGTAGACTGTTTGTTTAAAGCAGTCATGCCTAAATTATTGACACCTGCGCTGGCGGCTTCGTCTACTTGTAAACAAATGACACGTCTTCAGATCCTAGTTATTTAGGCAAACGGGGCGAAGAATTGAATATATATATATATATATATATATATATATATATATATATATATATATATATATATATATTATGAATATTTTTATAACATATTTAAGTGTATTTTACCTACAGACGACGTCGTTTCGGACTTACGTCTCCATCAGTGCCGGAAGTAGTGGTTTCAGGCGGTCATACGGTTTCGAACACAGTTCGCAGATTCAGACGAGAATCACAAGCGTATAACCTAATCCATTAGGCCAACGGAACTCATCACATACATTACTGAAATTAAAATACATTTAAAGCCAAGAGACAGGGTTTAAACATTCCAGATCAAAGAGTGCTTAATATAATTGTTTTCAATATATATATATATATATATATATATATATATATATATATATATATATATATATATATATATATATATATATATATATATATATTATCAATTGATAATAAAAAATGAAGATTATATTATTTATTTAAAAAATACAAAGGGAAAGAGACGCGAAAAGGGACGGTATGTTTGGGGCGAAAGTAGCTGTATGAAAATACGCAGTATTTAGCTGGGGTCGGAGTTGATAGTAGAGTAGCGGGGTATTGTTTGAATGAAATGTGTGCAAGATGTTTGGTTAAAGAGTAACAATCAAGTCTGAGGTTAACGTTATGAGTGTATTATTGAATTTCCAATGAACTTTTAAGTATCATTTCTTCAGTTGAGATTTTGCGAAAGGCCAGTCAACCTCGTAGCAACTCAATGAATTTACTATTGGATTTCCAAAAAACATTAAAGGCCTTTTGTTGTTTACTATACGAGCAATTCGATAATCTCGTGTCAACACAATTTATTATTGACTTTTAATATTGAATTACCAAGAACTTTACTAAGTGATGACCGAACTAAAAGGCTACGGCCACGCAGAAGCGCATCATTCTGCAAAGAAAAGAAGTCACACCCTATGTCGCCATTTTTTTATGAAATCAAGGTGCATGTTACTTTTTTTATAACGGTGCGATTCGGTGACCCTTACCTCTCATCTGCCTAAAAAGAAATTATACATAAACATTAACATTTTGGTAATTTCGATATTAATTAATTTTAAATATGATCATAAATAAAGCGAAAAAAGAGATCAATTCTTCTTTTCAGTTGAAATTTAGAAATAGATCGCAACTTGTTGAAAATCAAATCGGTCCCTATAAAAAGGAACGTCTAAACTCAAATGCTAAATATGTGTCCAGGAAATAAAGCAATATTGCAAAACAGAACTCTTTGTTATAAGATGCAAACCCGGCATTTATAACTTAGCTAAGTTTTTAACAATTCTGTTTCTTGTTTTTAAATTATTCATGCCCTAACTCTTGTGAGTGTTACTTTTATTTAAATTATATTTCCATTCATATAATTCTTCTTTTACGTATTTTCTATTTATTCTTCTATTCTGTGACAGTATCAGTACTTGTGGATTGCTAGTGTCTCTAGTTAGTTCCATGCCCGATTTCGATTATACTTAAGTGATTAAACCACGACAGAAAAAAAGTTAAAATAAATAGAGTTCTCTAACTAGTAAAGTTTAAAAAAAGGGAACCCTCCAACCACCCATTCTCCAACTATAAAACCTGCCTGTCCCTCAATATCTATAAAAAGAGACCAGTGAATTGGTCAGATATTTCCTCTCTCCTGGGCGGTTGTGGTTTTTCAACGGGGCCAAAGATGCAAACCCGACATTTATAACTTAGGAAAGTTAAAAAAAATATTTTTTTCTGTTTCTTGTTTTTAAATTACTTGTGATTTTTACTTTTATTTAAATTATTTTTTATTCATATCTTTCTTTTACAAATGTTCTATTTGTCTCCACAGTAAATATTAATTATAAGAAGGAACCCAATGTTCAATTTTCTGTTATCACTGTAAGATGACGCGTAAACTTATTCTCTCTCTCTCTCTCTCTCTCTCTCTCTCTCTCTCTCTATATATATATATATATATATATATATATATATATATATATATATATATATATATATATATATATATATATATGGATTTGTTTTCCTTTTAAATACCTGGGAGGGATCTGAAATACCTAAAAAATACACGAGCGCAGAAATAACTCTCTCGGTGTGATGGACCCGTAGACCTTGTCAGGTCATCCATTTAGGAGAAAAAACACTTTTATATAAAAACTGTGCTATTGACAACTCCGGTCTTGGCAGCAAACTGTTGGGGGCCTTCTTAGTCTTCATCGACAACCTTACGAGACCTGGAGTTTCGAACAGAATATCCGAATTGCAAACCAAAAATTGCTTAAAGAGTAGATAGGCTCTGCCTATCACCCGGCCTTTGCACACCTTTTTTGTCTATAAGCCACGTACAGAAGTATCAGCGCAGTGGCACCTCAAAGACACCTAGTGTTTCGTCTTGTTTACCTGACAAGGACAATGAACGCTGTCTCTCTTTCTCTCTGTCTAGGCTACTTGAGGAAATGTTTTGTCACTAAGTATCACATGATGGGTCGCTCTGTGTTCGACAGGTTGAGGGTACATGTAAGACAGCTTGTCTGACTTCTGTTTCCGACTGGTAGTGCAGGATTCTAAAACTCTTAGATAGCACTAAGAACGACTGCTCAATCAACAGTTGTATAATATCGTGGGTAACTGTACCTGCCATGTCGCGCATGAAAAAGGACTCTACAGTTATCCCTGATCGACTTTCTAGAGACCACAACCCCCATGGATAACATTGGATAACGTCTCGATTAAATGTCTGGATGTGTGAGCTTATTGGCACCAGTTTGCCATCCCCACTCTATCTAAAACCAAAATGACAAAATGACAATACAAAAAAAAAACTACACCAGACACCCATCAAAAAACATATTCGCCTCCGTCCTTGAGGCTAGCATTCACAAATAACTGGGGACTTAGAACCAACATCAACGACGTAGAAACCTTTCTCCTGACAAACACTCAGATATCCTAGCACTAAGTGAAACAAACCTTCAATTCTCAATTTCATCTAACCACTTTGACGTGACTGATTACGCGCCTCCAACTCTACCGTAACGACTCTGACAAACATATGCACGGGCTTGGAGTTTATGTTTTGAACACCCTCCTCTTTGGCTAGAATCAGATGAACAAGCCTACATATGTTTTAGATTGACCCAGCAGCACAGTGTTAGTTACTTATATTTCTTATACCGTTCTCCTTCGACCCAGGACTGTACCCTGCTAAATTTTGTCTCTGACAGCATATGTGTAGCAGTCTCACTTGAGTCAAAATACATGTATTTGGGGATTTATGTTCAAGTACATGCATTTGTGAATTTTAATGCATATCGCCGTGACTTGTTATGATTCTCCAGCTATACAGACGCAGCTCGTAACACCACGTATAGTTTCTCAATAGCGCGCTCTCTCTCTCTCACAAACTGTCACTTTTCCGACCCGCTTGTGGACCAGCAAGCCTCACTTCTCGGCCTATCCTTGACCTCACTGCAGGTCTTGTGTGACGAATGCCCATAGCCCGATTGGGAATGCTGATCAGCTTGTCCCAAAGCCGATAAGCCGTTGCTCAAAACGACGATATATTACAAGCTGGCTGAATGTGTTTCCATCAGAGATCACATCAGAGACGCCCCATGGAGTGAAACTTTTTTCTTCTTGTGTATCAGTGCGCAAATGAGGTAACCGAATGGGTCAAAGTAGGCATTGAAGCAAAAAATTTACAGCAACTTCCACTCTTCGCAGTAAGCATTCCGGCAATTCGGCTGCCATAAGTCAACTTGAAATGTTGTAAGTCTGTGATACGTCAAGCAATGAAACGCTATACAGAGATGACCAGAAAACGCATTCATTCGCAGAAACTAAATACTCGTGATGTTTTGAAAATGTTCAATAGCGTGGTGAATAATGGGCAATCAACAATATTTCGCTATCCAACAACAGTAATATCGTTTGCACGGTAACCGACAAGGCTGAACTACTTACCAGCGTTTCGCCTTGAACTCAACTTTGGACTCCGCAAACCAGTCCCTCACAAATTCTTGATTGCGGACTGAAGCCACACTTGATGACCTGGTCATCATCCCATCTCATATCCGGGACATCATACAAAACCATGACACCTCCGAAGCATGTTATCCTGATCTTATACTTGCAATAGTAATAAAGAAATGCTCTGCTAAACTGGCCCCTGTCATTTCCAAACTCTACAACAAATGCTTTGCCGAATCTTGCTTCCCTGATAGCTGGAAAATGGCCTCTGTGGTACCAGTCTTCAAGCATTCTGGAGATAAAACTGTCCCTCAGAACTATCGCCCTGTCAGTCCATTCTCGCTGTTCACTACAATATTTGAATCCTTAATCAATCTAGCGATAGTCTGGCACCTCGTATTGATTTAGGCAAGCACGGTCTACTGCGGATATCCTAACGGTCATTTCCGAACGCATATACCATACACTTTACAAGGCAGGTGAAACTAGGGCGGTAGCGCTTGATGTATCCAAAATCTTTGACAAGGCCTGGCATAAACGTCTTCTCATAAAAATTACTGGACGAATGTTTAATATAATTACATCTTTCATAACGAAAAGAAAGATACAGGTTACCCCGATGACTGTTCATCCAATCAACATGAAATAAATGCAGGTGTACCCCAGGAATAGATCCTTGGACTTTTATTGTTCATTATTTTCATAAACGACCTCCCTGATGACATTGTGTCTGAGATGGATATATTTGCTGAAGACACCACACTCTGATCATGTGTGGAATACGGACGCGCACATATCCGAGGCAATGGCTGAATCCTTAGAAAGTGACCATCAGTCTGTAGTTGAATGGTATCATAAATGGATGGTAACATTTGATGTTGTTAAGACAAAGCTCTCTTCTTTCAACAACTACAAGAAACCTTTTCAACCACCGATTGTCATGGCAAATAACGCCCTAACTGAGAGTCCAACGTTCAAACTCATCGACCTAAAATTCACAGGTAACATGAATTGGAACAAATACATAGAAGACATTGCCAAATCGGCTCCCACTATCGTGCTAGTAAACTTCTCATACCTGAGAGTATCTTATATCTCTACAAAGCCACTATCCTCCCATGCAGTGAGTATTGTTGTCACATCTGGGCTGGTTCACCATCCATTAGTCTCTCCCTCTTAGACAAGTTTAAAAAAGAGTCTCTAATCTAATAAGTCCATCACCATCTACCAAGTTCCAGCCCTTTTCCCATCGCTGCAATGTTGCATCGTTGTGCTTGTTTTACAAGTACTTCAATGGAATGTGTTCCGATGAACTTGCTGCTCTGGTGCCCCCCGACATAAAACACTCAACCAAACTGACAATCAGCTAAATCCCATCCATTCACTGTGGAGGTTTCCAGATGCCGGAGAGCAATCTACTCTAATAGCTTATTTCCTCGTGCTACCAGCCTTTGGAACTCCCTCCCTTCTCCCTGTTTCCCCCGACTGTACGGACATGCAGAATTGTAAAACTAATGTGAACAAGCATCTTGCTGCACATCTACTAATTTAGGATGACCCCAAAACTTTCATCCTAATACTCAGTTGCCCATTACGTCTACAGTGGTAACTTGTCTTGTTTGGGGTGAACTATGTTTTTAAAAACTACCTGAAATGCGTAAAACCCAACCAACCAACCAACCAACCTCCTTTACATTATTTTTATTTTCTAGCATTCTCTCCTTCCTTTTTCTTTTCTTCTTTTCTTTATTTCTGTATTTCTTATTCTAATGGATAATCCCATTGAAATGTTTAACAAAACAATCATACAAATATAACCAATTACCTGCAATTATATATTATATATAAAGTAAAGTCAGCCCATTTCCCGATTTTATCATCGATAGGTTTCTTTATATTAAATCAATATTTGATTTTGGCTCGTCAGTTGTTTGAGCAGAATGTTGTGATGAACAATAAAATGTAATTCGATTTAACTCCTTCCAGTAAATACTTTGAACGGGTCGGAATTATTTTCATACGGGTGTCATGTCAAAAATGTTTACGTTATTCTGTATTTATCTATAAAAAGTAAGTTTCCTTTAATTGAAAGAAAAAAATATTTTGAAAAAACACCATAGTTTATAAAAAACACAAACACCTAATTTCAAGTAAACATACTATCAAACAACACGCTTTAGTTAGATTCCGTATAATATATAATAGGAATACACCCCAAAGTCTATTTGATATTTCACCTGATAGACAAGAAAACTGTATTTGTGAATCCATCATCTTACAATTATGCCTGATTTATTAAACACAAGTTGTTATTTTACCTAAAGCTCGGGGGGGGGGGTGCAACTGTCCATTCTGAACAACAACACTATGTATGTGAACGCATCGGTTACATAGTCTGCGTCAGCATCCATAACTCCATTTATTACAATTTTCGTATTTGAATTATAGAACTATTAGTAGATTTGCCAATAAAAATGGAGTCCGGTTCATCAGAGGAACACTCGAGTTTACTTGTAGCAATATTTACTTGTTAGGTGTGTAAAAATAAACTTCCAAATAGAAAATTTAGGTTAGTTAAGCAAGTAGATGGAATTTTCTATTAGAGGTCAAATTAGAAGTCAGGCGTACGTGTGTCGGTAGTTACGTCATGGGAGGAAATGCGCGACAGAAAAGTGAGAAAATTAGTTTGTCAAAGTGAACGGAGTTCTTCTAGATGTAAATTACTGTAAACATTACTGTAAAAAGTAGAATGAAATCTCAGAGCAAATAATGATGTTCGTTTTCATTGCTTTTATTATTTCCACCACAAGAAGAAAAGAAGAAGAAAATAGAACATCTCTCCGACTATTACTGTCTCTACTAAAGAGAGACAAAACAGCCGTTTCCTTCGAAGTGGACAACAGACAATCCATTGGTACCGAATAAATCCGCCGCTATGTTTCATACCTCCCGGATACTTAAAATGACCCCCAACATAAATGATGAGAAAAATACATTTTCTATATCTAAAATCTTCCCCCACATCATACAAAGTTGTGATTAATTGTTTGATACAAATAAACTTCAGGCCATGCCTGACCTGTACACCAAAATTCACTTTGCTTTTAGAGCCGTTCAATGTGCACTTCTGTGCTGCAAGCACACTTGTATACGGCGTGAAAAGTTGTCAATAACTTTGACCCACTCTGCCTCTTTTTGCTGTGATGGTACTTCTTTAATTCAGAAATAGTCTGGGGGTTGTTTTTCTGGGCATTATTTTTAAGATAACCTCATAGATAGAAATATGAGGGTGAAGGTCGGCTGAATGTAAAGCGAGTTAATGCAATTAACACCTGATAATTAGACGATCACCATACATCGTTGAACGGCGATAAAACAAAGTTTGTCAGACATTCATGATTGAAACTTGATGGTCAAAACAGACATTGGCTGAAGTTTCTTTGTATCACATTTACTGAGCTTTATTTGTACGAAATAAGTTTTGATTAAAGAAAAGATTGTGCATTTTATTAACGATTCCATGTGTGACCTTGTCACCCTTTATTGTTTAAGTAATAGTGGTCACAGAGGGAGATAACTAATCTTATACTTATTTCAATATTTTCCCATGACCTCTATCTTTTTAAGCTGCTGACTGTAATCCACCTGAAAATGGAATTATCTCACTTCACGCCTCCTACAATGTTTCAACCCTTTAATGCTCGTCAAAAGTGTTAAATAAATAAAAGAAAACATTAAGGGATTTTTAGAAAGACATGTCGCATCTATTTTTAGCCTGAGAGACACGAAATGCGATAATTTAAAATTGCGCGTCTTATAACTTCCGACGTGCATAACGATAATCCTAATTGCTTCAGTCTAATCCGCACTAAGTCTATATTTAGTAAAAGCAAACGCATGTACTCTCCGAATACAACTATTTAATATTTTCTGAATACATATTATTATATAATGCTGGGGCGAGTGCTCAGAACCTAAGATATTGTACCAAACACGTGAAGATAAAAACGAAAAATAAAATATCACACTGACATATCTCTATTTATATAAAGTTAGGTATGTGTACCTGTTTATATATTTCTATCATATAGATTTTCATGGAAAAGATTCATTCCTAAACTAATTAACCGATCGTTATGTATTTTGGAAACCAGCTGCTTGACGTAAGGGTGGATAATGTAGGCTATATGTAATATAATTTAGTTTCATACAAATGGAGAAAGAGGGCGTGGAAGCCCTGAGTGAAAATTACAAATACCTCTTATTTCGTGAAATTTTGAAAATAAGTATTAGACATGACTTCATAAATATTCCCCTAATTTCAGTTTCTTTGTGGTATTTTAAAGGGGATTTAGGGGGCATAATATAAGCTAAAACTTCCTTTTAAAATTTCAAATATTTCAGATATGCATGAAATGTTATCCATAGTCATTAGACACCAATTAAGCATTTTCTAGAAGCAAAATCATGTAATGGATTTAAACAAAATTGGAATAAGAATTCTATGCATAAGGTTTAATATCATTATATGTTGATTTTTAATCGTTGTTACGGTACATAAAACGGTGCAAAACAGTTTCGTTCGGAGAAATAAAATTTACCCATCCTGGGACGGGTATTTCTCTTGTTATATATAAAATAGAGCCAGTTTTCCCCTGATGTATTTTGATTCGTGGATGTTTTAATGCAAGGTACATACTCTGTTTCGTCAGTCATATAAGGAAAATATTACACTGTGTTTTTTTTTTTAAAAGTATTGTATTTTTGTTGGATTTTACTATTCTATTATTTTATCCAAATCGATATTTTATTTTTGATTCATCACTAATAGAAGAAGATGGGGATCTTCCACCCTCAAACTCAGACGTACTAAAACTGCCACCCATGACACCGGGACAAATTTAATAGCAGACATTTGTGTCGATATTCACTGGCGACTGTTGAAAGAGGGGAGAAAAGAGAAATCAAAAAGAGTGGAGGGAGAAAGGCAGAAGAAATAAATAAACAACTCGGCAGAAGAAATAAATAAACAACTCTTCATGATTTTGTTTAGCGTGTGATTGCCGATGTTGCTCAATTATTTAGAATCCCCGTATCTAAAGACAGAGGTTGTGAGTTCGAACCTCAGCCGGAGCATTAATAGTTTTACTCAGATTTTGTTTCAAAATTAACTTAAACATTTCAAATTACAAATTTTATCAAGCAGATTGTTTATTTTTCTGTGATCTACGTAATTTCCTGAAATTAGAACCCCGAGCGCCGTCTAGTAGCTCTACTAGTTTAAAATGAAATATAGGCATCCAAATCCCAAAGCGGGTTAATCGTGATTATAGCCAGTTTTTTATTCTTTTTTTGTTGCTTTCAAACAGACCAGATATTGAAAACGCGTTGTTCGCGGTTTCGCCTGAGCTCTACCACATTCCAACGAAGGTAAAATTAAAAACACATTAAAAAGGTCATAATTCCCATGATTATTTTACCCTCAACATAGAGCAGATATTTAATCATATATAATAAAAAATACTTCAGACATTTTTATTGTTAGGCTGTGTGATTTGCTAGCTTGCCACGGAGTTACAAGCTTGTATTTGATCAATATAAATTTAGTAGCCCGGGAAAAGTGTTCTGATACGGTACAATCCGAAATCCTTGGTGACAACCGGCATCACTGATGATGTGGCCTAGAGCACCTGAACAATGTATTTGACAATTTTTTCCCTTAAGACTATCTTTCTTATCTCTTTCTTATCTTTAAAATCCACAATAATGGAAAACTATTTATTAAACCTGTTTCTATGAATCATTATGCAAATTAGACATTTCAAATGAAGTAAGCACTAAGTTTATAATATATAACTCTCAAGATTATTAGTATTGTAACGTTACTCGTTACTAGTGATTTCTACTGGAATCTGGGTGGTAGCATGCTCCCTCACTTTTGCATAGTCTCCGTTTCATTATTATTGTAACTCGCGTAGTGTGCTCTGTGACAATGTGTTGGGGCCCTACGAACGAATTGGTGCGATAAAATGTACTAGTGTATATTTAGGGCAATGTAGTGAAAAGATAAGAAATTATCAATTCACAATTCACACGAGTCAGAAAAGTCTTTGGGAAAATATAACACTATTGTTTTGTCTACGCAGTACTATTAAAAGTGGAAAATGCAGCAGCGGAGGTCAGCTGGGGTCAGATATGACATGAGTATGAATAATATCTGGCCAAAGAACCTAGTACATACGAACGTTCGAAGGAAATCCAAACCGAGGCTGGAGGTAATGGACAACTAATCAAAATGCGTATTGGCCACGATGAAAGTATTTTTCTCGGGTAGAGACAGGTAACCATGCTTGTTTATAAAATCAATTGCACAATGCGAATTAGTGTGTTTTTTTTAAGATTTTTGAGAGTTAACAACCGAGCTGTGAAGTATCCCCTCATTCTCATTGCGTGATACAATCTCTAACCGGAATAGATGGCTGTTCATGGTCGGCAAAGTCCACTGAAATGGGAAAAGGTGCGAATTAAGTTAACTGAAGATCTGCATTCAGAATACGAGAATATATTTTTATCGGAAATACAAGACAATAAATTTGTTGTATTTCTTTGACTGTTGATTTCACATGATTTTTTTTAATTTCTACATATCCAATTGGTGCTTCCCGGAAAGTTGCAAGACATTTTAATTACTAGAGAAATCATAGCGTGGAGGTGGAGTGTGGTCCCACTGAGTATGACGACGAAAAAGATCGATTTGCTGTCCCCGTTACCCCCAACAACATAACAGTGAGGACAGCGGGGAGCCGAACGGGAATCCAGAAGTATATGGGTTAATAAGCATGAAAGGGAAGGATCTATGATTGTATCTAACGACAGTGACTAAAGATATACCTCTTAGCAAGTGGCGTTGTTTATACTCGCAACAGAGGTTGACCAATGAGTTCTCGCTAATAATGACGCGTCGTTTTCTCTTGAATCTAAGTGACCATAAGTTTAATTAATAGGTGAGTACTTTTCATTCACTTCCAGTCATCTTTCTGTCTTTTCATCATCTCAGATCCACTACAACCAATTTTCTTGCAGACAACCTATATTGGTGTCAGTGTCTGTTATTGGAGGGGGACACTATCTTATGAATTTTTTCGTATATAGTCTTATTTATTCTTTTTTTCTATTTTTACTAACGACTCACCACGTATCAAGGCTAAAAAACACTCGAAGATAATGATTAATGAGATGGATAAATTGGCAGTTGAATGATGAATAATATTATAAGAGGATTGAAAATATTGTATAGGATGAAGAAGATTTGACGACTAATGAGGACGATTCATGGCAATTATTGGTTGACATTGATTTATAGATAACCATGTGTAGGCATAAAAGAAGAAATCTTGTGGCAAGGTGTTCTATAGATAGGATGTTTGGGGAAATAAACTTTGTTCATGGAAATTCCGGTTGATGTTAGGCACACGGAAGAAGACAGGAAAGTTATTTGCAGGTGGGAGAGAGACGAGATCTTGTTATGACAGTTTTACAAGAAGAAACCAGAGATTAAAGCACAGTCGAGTATCTTCCATGAAAATAACGACATAGCAGAGAAAGACTAACAACATCTCTGGGGAAAAGGTTGTAGATAACAGATGAGAACATCCCTCACGTGATGCGATGTCGATTCGAGCGGCACCTACCCAGGTGTGGCAGCAGTACTCTATGCTAAGGCGTATCTGACTCTTATATTACAAGTAGAGGATCACAAGTACTTTCTTGGGCGGTAGAATGATTCAACCATTTCTCCAGAAACAAATTCCATGTTGGATCTAGGGTAACATCCATTGCTAGAAGATTACCAAAACAAAAATATTCTTCAAGGATAGGGCCATCATTTCAGCTGGAGCAAAACAAGGATCTATGCATTGGTGGTGAAAAGAAAATAGGTTGATTTTACCGGTGTTAAAAGTAAAAAGCCACTTTTCCCATTTACCACACGCCCCAGATCAGAAGAGAAAGAATCGACAAGATATCTGTATTGGAATAACCAGTTGCGTCGTCAACAAATGAGTAAATCCGTCTTTAAATGTCCCATTCATAATCGTTGATTTGTTTGATACAGTGCAATTTTATTTCAATGGTTTGTGTTACTTGGTTATGTAGATTGGTTTTCACAGTCGAATACTTCTGTTAATATTTCAACTATATTCAGCAATGCCGTATATTTCCCCCGTTGTATTCTGTCATCCCCCCCCCTTTGATTCTAATTTCTCGTAGTCTTTTATTTAGATATTTTGGAAATGTTACCGGTGCTTCTATAGTTATTGATATTAACGTGATTTGCATATTATTATTATTATTATTATTATTATTATTATTATTATTATTATTATTATTATTATTATTATTATTATTATCTATATGAATAACACAACATATGCCTGGCATTGTTGCATAATCCCTTAAATTCAAACGTCACGAGAATCACAGAGGGGATTTATCATTATTATTACGTTAGTCACTAATCTTGCCCGAAACAGTTCGAATTACATCTTCTCGTGACCGAAACAATAGGAAAGCTCATGAAAGGACTATTAAACGTTCTCAACAAGACAAGAACAATACGAAAGTTTTTAGAGATGATTATTAGTGGTTTCGATCTCTTTTTTAATACATTTTCTGTAAAACATTTTCTGTAAAGCACTTCTCATAGTCATTTTCAATAGTCGATTTCAAACACGTTTTTAAGCGTCATTTTAACACCAATTAACGAATGGCGATTTTAAAGCCTTTAAACTGCCAACCTATTACACATTAATTCTCGTGAAAACAACTGTTCTTTAAACTTTTCAAATTACGGATTTTCAAACATTGTTCGTTTTTTCAAATTTTTTAACATTTTAACACAGTTCATGAAGCATAGTTCGTTAGGCATATCCCTCGATTTCTAGTTCTTTCCGCTTTACAGACAATGTTATGCATAAAAAAGTTACCTTACGTTTTCTTTCGTCGCCTCGCCGTGATCGCCGATTGATATCGTCGGTTTCGTGGTGTCTCCTTGGCTGTGGCCGCAGTGGTGTACCTGTTTTGGGAGCAGATTCTGTTCCAAGCACGAAGACAAGGACATTCGGAGACGATTTTTTCTGAGAGAGATTTATTTTCACACTTCGGTTGGAAAGGGTTCCATTGTCGGTTCTTTATTCCACTATTTTTCTTTCATTCATACTGTGTGACGTTGGATGCAATTAGCTATTTTCTAGCAAGTTTTGCTCATGTCTGGCGAATTTCCACCCGACTACACATTACAGAGCTACATGCTAAGCGTCTTGACTTTCGGTTCCAAAGTCCGGAACTCAACTCAATACCCAACGTTTCACACAAAGCCACCCGACTAAGCGTGTCGACTTCTCGCTGCCAAAATCGGAAACTGACTAAATAACTAAATTTTCACACAAAGGATCTGTGACGTAAGAGGCCCCTTTGACCTTTCAACGGATCTCATAACTGCACTCAGATCGCTTTTGTGTTTCACCTATGACCATCTCTCGTCACTCTGTCATTGTGACCGTGAGAAAACAACCCTTCACCAAGCTTGTACGCGATGACACCGTCACAAATCGCGCAATTCAAGCGATCTTTCGTACGTCCATACATGCGTCCCAATTTATCAATGCCCCCAGGGTTTGTACTTAGTTTGCACTGAATTCTATTTCTCTCACCCCGTCCACAATTCATACTAGTTGATCTACACACGTTTTGGAAACGCAGGGCACCATAATCTAGCAGCATATCGATGGCACCACTCATAAAAGAAGTTTATATGAGTTTTATATGAAGTAAAAATTCAGTCCATTCCGATCATTAGCTTACAACTTCCAGTTATTTAATTAAAACTACTGTAGAAAATTTTCAAAATAATGGACAAATCGGAATTACATGTGTTGATAAAGAATTGCTTTCGACAGTTGTGTTGTAAACATAAAAAGTCCACAAACTTGTTTTGCTCGATTGTAAATTGAAGTTCCGTGAGATAGCAGAGGAGATGAAGATATCAGTAGGCGAAAGTGTATTCACCATTTTGCATGAATATTTGTCAATATATTGATGCTCCTCTTACAAAATATGATAAATTCTGGTATGGCAGTCGCGGAAACTAACCCGCATGCTGCCCCAGTATAAAAGTAGCAATCTGGGACGATGTAACATAAAAATGACTATTTTACACCTATTAGAACGTTAAACGTTGATGCAGGACGAAACCAAAACTTCTACAGTGTACTCCTTCTTCAAGTACAACATTAACATAGCCTGCCTCTCAGCAGCCAGACTTCCTGGTGCAGGCTGTCGTAAAAAAGTGTCTCAACACGACACCTCATGCCATCTCTACCACAGCGGTCAGACAGATTACTCTGGTCCTCATGGAATTGCCTTTGCTTTTAGTAATCGTGTCAATACATCCCTCTTGTCTTGAGAACCAATATCCCCCGTCTGGCTCGTATCCACTTGAAAGGTTCGGTTCTCAATGTCAGTGCCATTTCCGTCCATGCTACCATCCTTAACGCTGACGATCAAGATAAAGACTTTCTACAACTTGCAGGCTACTGTTGATCGCTTACCTTCGAGTGACTTTCTTATGATTGCAAGTGAATGGAATGCCACACTGGACCAGGCGACATCAGCAACGGTTATATTCTCGTACAATTTGCGATTGGAGACCAATATGCTAATTGTCAAATACTTGTTAACTTTGCTGCAACAAATCAAATGACCATAAACGGCACACCTTTTCAACATTCACGGCGACTATACTTACCTGGAATTCCAATGACGGTGTAACATCAAACTAAAATGACGACTTTCTTGTTAAACGCTGCTAGCTGTCGAATGTCCTTTATTGTTGAGTGTTCGGGGCGCAGAAACCGGCCACGAATTCGGTTTCGATCATGTATTGGGACGAAAAAAATTACATCTTCACTTCAGGGTCGCCAAGTACCACATTTCAAAACTGAAAAGAAAACAAACCTATAATGCATTGCGCATAGAATGATCGCTTTAACGATCTCTAAGTGCACCAATCTGAAGATGTTTCCTCAAATAAACTTTGGCAAAGTGTCAAGCATAATCTCCAATCTGATGTTTGAGACGCTCCGAAACACTAAGCGAAAATACAAAGATTGGATCTCAGGTTAAACAATTGAAATTTCTGAAAAAGTAAAACAATCTGGATGCAACAAATCTGATGACTTCAGAAAACTACGCCATCAAACTTCCCGTTCTGCTCTCGTTGATCGAAATACATCGTGGAGGAGGAAAGTGACAGAAGACATGAAACATGCCTTCACTGTTCGAGACCTACGTAAACTTTACAGTCTCCTATTTTGGGGTACAAGGATTGGTTGTGGCGGTAACCAAACAAAAGATCACTTTGCCAATCTGCTAAACTACGACCAACAGCCCCCATCAACTACTCCTATAATAAAACACCGATCCAATTCCTTATGACTGCGAAACAACCCTCCACCCCACGCTTAAAGAGATTGTTGCTGTTATTAAAAGTCTAAAAAATAACAAACCTCTGGGTGAAGTTCTGCAAACACAGCGTTTACATATTATAGCCTGCCACGTTATTACCCACATTTGGGAGACTGAAATGTTCCCCTAAGACAGGGGCGATGCAACACTCGTAACACTCCTTAAACACTGCTCCAGCAAATACCGTGGTATCAGCCTGATAGGCATGTTCGTTAAAAGATTTGCTTCGATTTCTCTGAGACAATTTCAATCAGAACACAACTCCAGAACGAGGCCAAACTAATGTGTGTGTTTTTTGTACGGGCCGTGGCTGCGTCGAGAAAATCGTCACTCTTAGACGAACCCATCGGATATCTTTGGTGTTTCCAGCAAAGGAGAGTCGTCAGTTTCAATTATTTCACTGTTGCATTACAATTCTGTCTACCGTGGCACCCTCTAGAAAATTATGCAAGAAAATCGCATTCAGCTTACACTTCTCGGTTTTCTTAAGGCATACTATTTCTCAACAGGATCCCGCATACGCATGTACGGTTTGTTTCGAAAACCTTCGAAATACGGTCTGGCGTTCAGCAAGGATGTGTTCTTCTCCCAATACTTTTGAATTACGGCATAGACTGGGGCACCTTGAATGCCTACAAATAATTTCCCGTCATCACTGTTGGTCGCAACTTTACCATTAAGGACTTGTACTATGCAGATAATACCACGCTATTCAGTGAAACATTTGCTGATCTCCAGTCTGCTAGGATGAAAATAAATGTCTCGAAGACAAAACTACTCGCTGCGACTTCGCCCCAGCAGATGACTATTTTCCATTTGCAGAAAGAACGACTGCTCCAGGGAAAGAACTTTGGCTCCAATAAAAAAGTGATATTGGAAACTGCAGCGTATTTTTATGCTAGAGACAAATCGTTCTACAAAAAAGGCATAAAAAGACAAGCGTTTGAATCAGTGAACGCCCCTAGAAGGAAACTATGCTGATGAATAAAATTCAATTTAGTCTAAACGTTGTTGTTTTATTAGTTAGGTTCGGGACTTTATGAGTAATGTGTGACTTACGTACCCTTTCAGAGTTTTCATTCGCGATCAGTTACTGGCAAAACATGTGGTGTTTTTTGGAGTCTTAGTGATAACAAGTAATCTACACTTTTCAATCACCCTTACAAATAATTTTGCGTTCTCACAACAGCCGTTTATTATTTAATTTTCAATGATAACGACTGTTGATTTTCTCCGAAATGTGAGTAGCAATAAGCCTCTTCAGAATTCATTTACATCTGCTTGGATGATACACGTCCATTTTCCATAATACCAATCAATTTTTCTCTTACTTTGTGTGTGTGTTCTTTGTTTCGTTTTGTGAGGCGGCGCAAGCGGTTCAGAGCATAGGATCTTTTTAAAATGTTATTATCATCAATTAACTTTCAAAATTCTTTTGCTTTGTATTTCCTTCTTCGTCTTCTCATTTTCTACTGGTTATTAAAACAAGAAGAATACACGGTACATTAATTCCTCGAAAATTACAGTTTTATCCCAATTTGATGTCTCTTACAAGCATTAAAATTGACATATAAGCATACTAAACCTTACGTCTGGAACCTTTCTTCCTATTTTAATGAAAATCAATTAAATGATTTTGATTCTAGAAAATAGCTTATCTAATGACTATTTTACTGAAATTTGAGGAATATTTATTAATTGATGTCTAATACATTTTATTAAAATTTCACAAACATCGGAGTTTTCCGAATTTTCACGAAAGGCTTCCCCCTCCCGCCAAAGAAAAATCAAATTAAACTAAATATAGCTCACATTATAGCCACTTAAGTATAACAGCTGCGTTTTAAGATTCATAATGATCGGTTCTAAGTTTAGGAATGAATTCTGTACATAAAAATAAACAGAAACATATACACATAGCTAACTTTATATAGATAGAGATTGATGCTCAAGATTTATCTTCCTTTTTTGGTTCTTTTTTCTTTCTTTTTTCTTCTTTTTCTCTTTTCCTTTTTTGGTTCTTTTTTCTTCTTTTTCTTCTTCTTTTTCTCTTTTCCTTTTTTGGTTCTTTTTTCTTCTTTTTCTTCTTCTTTTTCTCTTTTCCTTTTTTGGTTCTTTTTTCTTCTTTTTCTTCTTCTTTTTCTCTTTTCCTTTTTTGGTTATTTTTTCTTCTTTTTCTTCTTCTTTTTCTATTTTCCTTTTTTGGTTCTTTTTTCTTCTTTTTCTTCTTCTTTTTCTATTTTCCTTTTTTGGTTATTTTTTCTTCTTTTTCTTCTTCTTTTTCTATTTTCCTTTGTTGGTTATTTTTTCTTCTTTTTCTTCTTTTTCTCTTTTCCTTTTTTCTTTGTCTTCTTGGCATTGTCACCTTTCTTATTATTACCTGTCACGTTGTTTACTACAGATTTATTTCATATCTTCTTCTATCTACAAACCGTACATGACAATACATCTATATGTGGATATTCAGCTCAACCGCTTCATGTCTGACCTTCAAGGTCAAGGGTACTTCAAAAGGGTTAAGAAATTAATTATTCATCCTCAAAGATTATAAATTTTATTAACGGGTGGCATGTCTGAGGGTGTTTACCCTGTAGTTCCTTCTGTCATCGTGATAATAGCATGACGTATATGATGTGTATATAAAGAAAAGAGAAACGATCTCTATTGTGCTCAAACAATCAAACTCTCGGATAAACTATGACCATTATTATAGAAAGGATGTCACAGCACAATTCACCTCAGCTATCGGTAAAATAGGCGTTTGTGTGTACTTAATCGTTTACGATTGTAGCCAGGTTAGATGTTGCGTGTTTACAAATAAGATTAAAATAAGAAATTCCACGTCACAAAGTTAGTTGAGCATAAAAATTAAATTTTCCATTAGAGATCAACTGATAAGTTAAGATAACGTATACAGATAGTTGCGTCATGGGACCAGACGTCCTTCTCGAAGTTTACCACTTCTACGGGGATGGGTCAGGGAATTACAGTTTTTTCTAGATGGGCATTGCTGGAAATTGTTGACGAAAAGTAAACGAAACCCAGAAACCATAATTGAGTTGTTGTTTTTCTTTAAAATTCCTCTCTTACAGCTACAAGGAAAACAGAAAAAACTTAATCTGAGTAGATCGCTATCCACCCCGGTCAGAGAAACTTCGTTACGGTCTGGAATTAAAGAATTGATCCATCGTAGAATTGCTACAAAATAAATCGATTCAAATAAATATTGCGTTTCGACAGTAAATAACCAAAGAAAGGCTTGATATGGCGTAAAACGGACAACCACAGACGAAACGAGACAATCTAGATCAATTAAAACACTCTTTAAAAAAAAACGGATACAAAAATGCTTAATACTCTGAAAGTAGAATGTGTAATAAAGTAAATAAAATGATCTCCCAAATTACTTCGACTTTTAGTCTAACGTTATGCTCGGTAGTATATACGACCTCCTTTCGATGTCGAAAGATAATGCATACTCCCTGTAAAAGTGCCTACGTGGCGAACGTGGGGAAGTCTATTAGAAAACCAAGTGTTGCTCTATCTTCAAACGACTTCTGAACCGACATTGCTTGAGTCCAGTTGCAAGGAAGGGTTCAGGACGACTGAAAACAACACTGTGATAAGCAGAGAAAGACTAGTATTATTTCAGAGTTTCTTTCTAGAATTGTTGCCTAACCAAGTCTTGAGGGTTTAGTCTATCCTACTATGTAACCCATAGCTGGAGAGACAATATATGAATACATACCTTTCTCAAGTATATCAGTAAAACTGATGCAGTAGCCCAGACAGAACTGGAACCCGACATACCAGGCCCACGGTCCACGCTTATAACAATTATACCAAGCCAATTCCAGACGTACGATAGCACATAAATTTATTTGTTTGTTGTTTGGTATTCGACTAATTTTAAATAATTAGATGGTTTGCTGTGCTCACAATATGATATCAGACGATAAGTGGACGAATGACACAATCACGTTAAACGAATTCTCATAAAAGAACACTCGAAAATGAAAAATACAAAAAGAGATAGACATGTGAATAAAGATAAAATGCGGTGTGTTTTACATATACTAAAAAGAACATAAGTCAGTCGTAAAACGTTATACCTCCGCCTCACAACGTCAGAATTCTCTTCCATGTTGTATGACGTATTTCCGAGGTTATGCAATGGAAACGTTAATAACGCAAACACTATTTATTTGATCAAGCTGATATTTTGCATAGCGGTTTTGAAAGGCATCAGATTCATGCATGAAATTTTAAATAGTGGGAAATGTAAATTTCATCAAATTTAGACTTTGGCCGAATTTTTCAAGGTCAGGGCTAAATACCAAGGCCAAGATCATATAAGATGTGGGATTTCATTGACTACAATAATGGTCAAGTAATGATTGACAGAACCGAAATTAACGCCAAAAGTGTGACTTTAACTTGTTGCGTTACTTTGACCATGAATGTGGACGACGATATTCGAGAATTTAATTAGTTTTAACATATAATAAAAATGAGTCAACGATAATATACATTGGTCTTGTATTTTCTTAAGTTCATCATTGTTTCGTCGTCAAAAGAATACTCGAGGACAAGTTGTCGCGTTTCCGGTAAATCCGCGAAAGACAGGATGAGGGAGCTCAAATCTTGAGATTTTATCGCCGTTTCAAAACGTTTAATTCTTTATGACTGAAATTTGGGCCCCAAATCAGACAAAGTCTGAAGTTTATCTGTATTAAATATAGCTGCATTGCAGAAAAGGTTATACATTTTATTCATAATTTTATGGGTGCAATTTTGTGTGTCATCCTATAGCAAGATTTTATAAAGCCATCGTCTTCACAGATCATTATACTATTTTCAACTTACTTATTGATCATTTATTGCTATTTATTCCCAGACATTATTTGAGAATGATGTTTTATTTTTATATTTCATCTGGTGAAATATTATTAAATATATAAGTGGCACAATATCCATACCCACGCCTATATATACGCATAATTCTCGGTTTTTTGACGTAATTCTTTCCTAAATTTAGATATACTGATAGATATACGGATAGTACAGTTAAATAGTTTATAAATGGGTTACTAGAAACGAGTGGACAACTTCGCTATACGAATACGGATATGAGATATTTTTTTAATTGACTTAAGTATCTGATTGGTCAAATGCAGTATGATATATAGTGAGTGCTGCATAATGGAACATCGCGTAAAGGTGTCAGATGTATATATAAACCGATTCAAACGGATGTAAAATCAGAGTCAATGATAAAAAGTCATGCTAAATATCTAAAGTCATGCTAAATATCTAAAGTCATGCTAAATATCTATTGAAGTCATGCTAAATATCTATTGAAGTCATGCTAAATATCTAAAGTCATGCTAAATATCTAAAGTCATGCTAAATATCTATTGAAGTCATGCTAAATATCTATTGAAGTCATGCTAAATATCTAAAGTCATGCTAAATATCTAAAGTCATGCTAAATATCTATTGAAGTGTGAAGTCATGCTAAATATCTATTGAAACTGCTATTTCAGAATTACGGTTGAGATGCCAACAGACGGGTGTTGTTTCCGATTGAACTCATAGCCTCAAGATACTCTGCACACTTTAACGAATGTTTTAATCGCCTGGGTCATGTAGCGTTGGAACAAGTTAGTGAATATTCTTGAGACTTCTAAACGTATTTGAAATACAATGTTTAAGAATTATCATTCAGGTAACTCTGCGAGATAGACTAAGACATACAGGTATCAGAAAGAAGCTTAATTAATCCATCAATGATGTCGTTTAAAAGAAAAAATAACATGTTTCCCGGATACCACACTCCAGCTATGTAAAAAAGCATATAAAGATGATGTCATTGAAGAAAGATTAAGCGGACGACACTCCCAAAAGATGAGTCAATCAGATTAGGATTGATATTGACTGGGCTAAATACCGTCATAAGTGGCTCAATGTTGGCGAATCTCTTTGGAGTAGGTGCATAATTCATGAAAAATGTGAAAATAAGCCGGAAAACTGGAATGCGAACTGTGTGCACTCAGGATTCTTATAAAGGATTTGGTTCAAATGCCCATGGTGGTTTCCGAGTTCGACACAATGCACCTGAAGAAGACAGCATCGCAAAATAGCTGAAACGTTGTGATATTAACAACAAACAAAACAAGGAAACGATAAGACGAGAATAATGAATAACAATGAAAACTACTCATTCCCCAAAATACAGAGAAATATTTGTTATTAGCTTATCAAGTTTCGTAGCGGAATGACTATTTTTAGAGAAATAAGATCTCAAGTTATCAGACGCTAATGAAAGCGAAATATTTACGCGAGATTCAACTAACGCCGTCGCCGCTACACGTCAACACATATTAACGCTAATCTCAAGTATTTTGAGATGTGTCCATTGCTTCTCTCTTTTCAGAATTATTTCTCTTATTTTCTAATTTATTTCAGGTAGCAAATAATCTAACCCAGCCTGGGCAATTGAAGCCAACTGGGCAACCTAAGCTAGACGGGGCAATACAAAGCAACCAGGCAACCTCACACAGACCACGCAAACCAAACCAACTGAGAAACTTAACCCAGACTGGGCAACCAAACCTAACCGCGCAACCTGATCGAAACCGGGCAACATAATCCAAACTGGTACACCGAACCCAACTGGGCAACTTAACCCAGACCACCCAATCTGAATCAACCACTTAACTTATACCAACCAAATTCAACTGGCAAACTTAACCCACACCAGGCAACCCAAACAGGTACCCTACCCAGACCATGTCGTTTCGGTTCTGCCAGTTGTTATTTTGTTATCTTCTCGCTTACTCTTCACGACTTGAAAAGGGTTTTCATCCGAGAACTTGAAAAAAACATGTTTCTTTTTTTTATCATCTTTGAAATGTTAAGTGTTTATCTTCACATGTTCATTCAGTTCGCGTGATGGGTTTGTTTACTTTAACTTTGGTGAAATGCTGTATACTTCTCTGATATTAAGTTTAACACACAGACGACGAACTTATTCTAAGTCACTCTAAAACTACGTGACTCAGCACGAGAGTCGACACCAAAATTAAGTGGAAAACTACAAAGCCGACTAAATTCGTAACCATTGCCCACGTGCCGGGCTAATCTACATTTGATGCAACACTCGTAGGTGGACCTGTTTGGCCACTAAATGCGATCTTTCTGTCTATTCCTAGGATACGTTCGCTAACTGACTGAAGGATTGACAGTTTTGGGCTGAAACTACCAGACCTAGCACAAGAGTCGATCGCGGAAATTAAGTCCAACGTCCACTCACAGACAGCTGTACTTTTGCCGCAACACTCGCTGCTGGACCCTTTCACCTTCCGTCGGGTAACATTCACATCAGGTATTCCCGATTGTCTAATATCTATTCTATGGCACGGTCGCTTAAGTTTAGTCTGTTAGGCTTAAGTTATTTAAAACTAGTTCTACCTACCAGGCGTTGCCCGGAGAATGGTTTTAATTTTATTTTGTTTTGCTTTTTTTAAACTATGCCGTTTTATTTTTAAAAATATTATCTTTTATTGTTTTTAAATATAATTTTAGAAGTTGCTGTATAGTTTGGTTATTAAATTATTAAATTGTTATTTAACTATACGCATTTCTTGTTAAGTTCATGTTGTTTTAATCTCTAGTCAAAATTACTTTTTATTAAACAGTTTAATTGCAAAAAATCTGATCTTTTTAGTAAGAAACAGAAATACATAGATGTTGTACTTTATACATTTTTTTAAACTTTTGATTAAAAGAAAATGTATTAATAGTAAATAAAAGATTTCCAACAGTAAAGAAGAAAAGCAGGTGAGGATATTCGTGATTGAAACAGAGACGTGTTAATCTTCAGTCTGATGTTTTCCCAACTGAGCCATTTTGGCTGACTATATCTCCTTTAATGCTAAACATTTATATGTATACTGGCTTAATGACGGAGAGCTGCTGCTGTTATATCCTAACATTAGAAAAATCTTCCGAAACATGTGAATTATTTTTTTAAAGAAATTGAAGCGAAATATATTTTTGTTATACCAACGTTCCGCAAAAAACTTACGAGCCAGAATCCAAAATTGATTTTATAGGGAGAAAGCTATTAGTCACAAAGTTATGAGTTACAAAGCTATTAGTCACAACGCTATTTGTAACAAAGATTTCAGGAAACAACTAACTTTACTTCATATATTAGATTATTTATTGAGTTTAGGTGTTACGCACGTTTCATGCGATCTTCAATCAGAGATACATCTAAGTATCGATGTAAGATAGTTTTTCGATTGATTTGTCAATATAACACACTTTAGTTTAAAATATCATTTACAGCCGTCTGTCGTGCTTAACTTAAGAGACCATCCCCGTCCCTCAGAAGAACGATGCCTGTCACGCTTAAGTTTTAAATACCATTTTCATCGCTTAGCACACATATTTCATAGATGCATATTAATATACACGTTTCTAAAATCGTCCCAGCATCTCTATAAGTGATTTCACATAACTCGATGAAGATATCCCATTTTCCTTATCTTAGTTGTGTCTATCACCAAAGGGTGTGAGCGTCTCCATCTAGCATGACGTTGCAATGTTATAAGTGTTCTCACTCTTTCTGGTTAATCGATCGCGAATATCTCAACAACAACGACATAATATTGACAATTGCATTTAATTTTGTATTATTAATGCTTGACCAGAGAAACATATCATGAACAGCGATCGCGAATCAGCATTACTATGTATCAACATGTTAGTTAAATGTTAGCTGTGACACAGACGCGCTTGACACGTCCGCCCTCTCTTAAGTCTAGTCGAAGAATAGCGTCTGTTCAAGAAGCCACCTCTCGCTGATGATATCACATCCATATAAGACTGATCCCCCTTCGTTCCTCGATATGTATCATTGTCATTAAACATAAAAATATCGTAAAATACACGGTCCTTTTCAATCTATGAATAGATGTTGTGTCTTCGATTGAAATAACCTCAAAAAGATCGATATATAATAAAAGACACAAATCAGATCAACGAATGAAGCGTTTTAAATATGCTTTGTATTTCGGTTGTAAAACAGACGAATACAACGAAATCATAAGTGTGAGAGACTGACAAATCGTAGACAAACGATGACAGATTGGTTGGTTTAACAAATGGGATACAGACCGGGTTTGAAGTTGGAGGTTAGAGGTTGTTTAGTATGATGTTGTTGATATATTCGCCATGGATAAACCAGTATGATGTTGAGTATGATGTTATTGAGATGTTAGCAATCAATGACCCAGTACGATATTGTTAAGAATGATTTTGTTGAGATATTCGCGATCAATGAGTTGGTATGATGTTGTTGAGTATGATGTTATTGAGATGTTCGCCATCGATGAACCAGTATGATGTTATTGAGACGTTTACGATCAATGAACGAGTATAATGTTGTTGAGTATGATGCTGTTGAGATATTCGCGATCGATGAACTAGTATGATGTTGTAGAGTATGATGTTGTTGAGATGTTCACGATCAATGAACCAGTATGATGTTGCTGAGCATGATGTTATTTAGACGTTTACGATCGATGAACCAGTATAATGTTGTTGAATATGATTCTGTTGAGATATTCGCGATCGATTAACGAGTATTATGTTGTTGAGTATTATGTTCTTGATATATTCGCGATCGATAAACTAGTAAGATGTTGTTAGCTATGATGTTATTGAGACGTTCACAATCGATGTACGAGTATGATGTTTGTGAGTATGCTATTGTTGAGATATTTGCAATCGATGAACCAGTATAATGTTGTTGAGTGTGATGTGGTGTAGGTATTTGCGATCGATGAAGCAGAATAGTGTTGATAATATGATGTTGTGGTGATATTCGGCATCGATGAACCAGTATGATTATGTTACGTATAGTGTTGTCGAGATATTAGCGATCGATGAACTAGTATGATTTTTTTAGTACGATGTTGTTGAGATATTTGCGTTCGATAAACCAGTAATATGTTGTAGAATATAATGTTGTTGAGATATTCGCGATCGATGAACTAGTATGATGTTGTTGAGTATGATGTTTTTTTAGATATTAGTGATCGGTGAACATGTAAGATGTGTTTAAGTATGATGTTGTTGACATATTTGCGGTCGATGAACCAGTAATATGTTATATGAGTATAATGTTGTTGAGATATTCGCAATCGATTAGCCATTATGATGTAGGAGATTATGTTGTTGTTGAGATATTTGCGATCGATAAAGCAGTATGATGGTGTTAAGTATGACGTTGTTGAGATGTTCGCGCTCGATGAACGAGAATGATGTTGTAGAATATAATGCTGTTTAGATTTCGCAATCTATAAACCAGTATGATGTTGTAGAGTATAATGTTGTTGAGATATTTGCGATCAATGAGTTGGTATGATGTTGTTGAGTATGATGTTTTTTAGATGTTCGCGATCGATGAAGCAGTATGCTTTTGTAAAGTATAATGTTGTTGAGGTATTCACGATCGATGAACCAGTATGATGGTGTTTAGTATGATGTTGTGTAGACGTTCGTAATCGATTACCAAGTATGATGTTTTTTAGTATGATGTTGTTGAGATATTCGCGATCGATAAACTAGTATGATCTTGAAGAGTATAAAGTTGTTTAGATGTTTGCGACTGATAAAACGGTATGATGCTATTGAAATATTGGCGATCGATTAACAATTATTATGTTGTTGAGTATAGTTTTTTTAGATATTCGCGATCCATGTGAGAGTATAATGTTGGTGTGTATGATGTTGTTTTGATATTTGCGATAAATGGACTAATATGATGTTGTTTATTTATTCGTGATCGATGAACAAGTGTAATGTTGGTTAATATTATGTTGTTTAGATATTCGCGATCGATGAACTAATATAATGTTATAGGGTATAATGTTGTCGACATATTTCCGATCAATTAACCAGTATGATGTTTTGAGTATGATGTTCGAGAGATATTTGCGATCGATATACCAGTATAATGTTATAGTGAATAATGTTGTCAGTATATTCGCGATCAAATAACCAGTATGATGTAGTAAATTATGATGTTGTTGAGATATTCGCGATCGATCAAGAAGTATGATGTTGTTGGGTATCATGTTGTTGAGATGTTCGAGATCGATAAAACAGTATGCTGTTGTAGAGTATGATACTGTTGATATATTCGCGATCGATGAACCAGTAGGATGTTGAAAATTATGATGTTGTTTAGATATTTGCGATCGATGAACCAGTATGATTTTGTAGAGCATAATGTTTTTGAGATATTTCCGGCTAATGAACCAGTAAGATGTTGTAGAGTATAATGTTGTGGAGATATTCGCGATCGATTTACCAGTATGATGTTGAAAATTATGATGTTAGATATTCGCGATCGATGAACTAGTATGACGTTGTTAAGTATGATGTTGTTGAGACGATCGCGATCGATGAACCAGTATAATGTTGTAGAGTATGATGTTGTTAGGTTATTACCGATCAACTAGTATGATGTTGTAAAGTAAAATTTCGTTGAGATTTTCGCGATCGACAATTAGTATGATGTTGTTGAGTATGTTGTTTTTGAGATATTTGCGATCGATTACTAGTAATATGTTTTAGAGTATGATGTTTTTGAGATATTCGCGATCGATGAACCAGTATTATATTCTAGAGTATGATAGTGTAAATTTTTTCGCGATTGATTTACCAGCATATATTGTTGAGATATTGGCGATCAATGAACCAGTATGATGACGAATAAAGATATCGTCGAACAACAGCACTTGACTTAGTTTACGACATGTCAACCGTTGGGAAGTCTCAGGATCTTTTGTAGAAAAGACACGCCACATATTGAAAAAAGGAATTTTTCAAAAGAAAATTTCTGTCAGTCATGCACAGTGTGTGCCTACGATTTTTGCCTCCTTTTATAAATCCTGTCGGATTAGCGTGAGTTAAGGATTTGGGTTTGTGTTAATGTTAATGTTCGGGGACCAATTTTGTCGATCGGGGATCTGGGACAGGCACTCAAATCATTTAATAAGTCTTTTTAACTAAGTAATAAAACATTTTTTTACTATCAATTGCATTTTGGTTTGAGGGAAGGGGATTTTTTAGCGGGGCCATTTTCGAAAATATCTTAATTTCGTGTTTTTTTGTTTTTGTTTTGGGCCGTGTGGTACGAGTAGCAAGTTTGAATATACGTCACGAATAAGATAAGTGCAAGATAAACAAAATGTAAGTAGAATAAAATATTTTACTTTATCTCCCCCGCCCTCTTTCGACAAATATATATAAATCTTTCTTACATATTCCTCGATGACGGGGTTGGCGTTACCGATGTTACTCGCCCGGCTTTCTTATGCTCTAGGGGTTGTGCTGTCGTCTGGATACGTTGTTTTTCTCTCTGGTGTGCTTGTGTACTAAAACCAGTAGCTAGACTAAAGAATTAGGATATAATATTAAAATTAGAAACAGTACAAAGAACAGGACTAAACTAATAACAGGATTAAAATACCTCGATCATAAAAATAGGTTAGGCTCACTAACTTAGCTGTTACTGCGTGGCTAGACAGAAAAATAGGTTATACAAGGTAACCCCCCCCCACAAGAATGCTATGCATCACCCATGGAATCGTTAACAAAATTAACAATCCTTTCTGCTATTCAACTATATTTGATTATTTGTACCAAACTTCAGTTTATGTCTGACTTGTCCACCAAGTCTTCGTTATAAATGTCCAACAGCATTTGCTTTATTGCTATTCAATGCTAAGCACACCTGCATACAAAGTGCAAACGTGTCAATAATTCGGACGCACTCGTCACTTGCCACTGTTTTTTGGCTGTAATGGCCTTTTCAGTCCACGAATAGTCTGATGACTGTTTTCTAGTCATTTCGGATAATTCCACATTAAAAAATGGGCGGGGGTCCGATTAGTGTGAAGCCAATTCACTTAATGATGTGAAAACCATCAAAGTGTTAAAATATATCATTGAACGGATTAAAACAGATATTGTTGGACATTTATGATTAACACTTGGTGGACAAGTCAGTCATAGACTGAGGTTTATTTGCACCAAATATTGTTGGACTGCAGAAAGAATTGTGAATTTTATTAACGTTTTGATGGGTGGCGTTCTTTGGGGGTGGGCACCCTATGGTTAACATTGTTATATATTTACACTGATAATGGGGTGGATGTACGATCAAAGGATTACGAAGTTCTTCATATATTATTTTGGGTTGAGTTCATACTCACATGAATAAGTAAGTCTACAACGTTTTTACTTAACATTTTAAGGGGTGTTTGTTTATTTCTAATACCTGAACTAAGACGTTTAATTAGAGTTGTTTTCCCTCATCTGATCGGTTCGGTTTATATGAAAATTGAATAATATTTAAATGTTGGTATGCCTTTGAGGTTGAGTTATCCCCCCTGATGTTTTTAGAGTCGCGTTATTCTTTTATTATCAAGTCTGCATTTAAGGGTGGTTATTTTCGAAAAAAGCATTGCATGAATATGAAAAGTTGTTTTCTTTGTTATTTCTGCATCATATGTATTTAAATTTGAAACTTATTTACTGTTGACATCATTCATTTCTTTCAGAAGAAATTAAGCATCATTTCTTTAAATATAATATTTAATAAAACATTTTTATATACTTCAACTATATACACACTTTGAAGAATGAATCTATCATTTTAAAAATTATATATATATTTATACATCTGACTTTTGAATCCAATTATTATAGCCTTTTATTAAAAAAGAAAAAAAGGTAAACAAAATAAGGTTTCTGGATTTTCTTGGTTATTTAGTTTGTGATCATTTAACAATTTCAGTTTTAGTTTTGCCTGTACCGAATTAATCTAGAATCGTTTAGTGCTGAAGATATAATTATTTAAAAAATCGGTTGATTCATTCGACCATATTCATTTGGTGTAAATACGCTTTGTTATGCACAGTAAAATTTTATACAGTGAAGCGTGAAAGGTACTCCGATGAAAGGAGAAGGTGGAGGTGTAAGGCAGAGAAAGAGTAGGAGGCAAGAAGTGGGGGTGAGCCAAATGCACGAGGGAGGAGTAGATGCTGGGAATTTTTTTTTAATAAACACGGTGGAAAAATAAATAAAGTTCAAAATAGAATTTAAATATAACATTTAAAAAAACATATAAGCATTGGGAGAAATCACCCATTATAGTATTTTTAAAGATTATTTTCAAATGCCGATTTATTCACATCTGGTTTCAGAGATGCTGTAAAATCTGGCCTTTATAGAATACTCTTCTTGGATTGTGAAATGCTATGTCGTGTGTATACTTTATACTTTTCGCTTTTTGCGTATCAACATATATACATATATAAGAATTATCCTTACTCTTTTAAATTTCTGTCTTTGATCGATCGCCAACTTTAGTCATTCTTTTAGTCTGTCAATCGGAATGACCGATTGTCTTCTTCTGAGCCGATCGATGGTGAATTCTCCAAGTTCTATTTCTTTTATTGGGAACTTTTCCTTTGACCAATTTTTGTGATTCGCTAGCCAATCACAATTCGTGTCGTATTTTCTGCTTTCTTATAATTAGTTAGGTAATAAAGTCTTTGTTACAAATGAAAAGTGGGCTTTTAATAATGCCATAATATGATTGTGTTTCATTTCCAAATGTACGCACATTAGTATTCGTTGACTTATAAATATATTTATCAGATGGTAGGTGTGCAATCGTAACCTTTCTAATAATAACCACCATTTGTTTTGGTATTAGTTATGACATTTCAGTATCAATGCGGCAGATGCACTCAAGTGACCTTTCTAAATTGCAAATATATTATTGTGCTAGTTATTAATCTTGAAAATCATTTCCAGACAATTCTGTTTAAATAAAAAAAAAATGATGTTTTCTGGTTGTGGATTATAACATTTCAACATATAAACGTAATTCGGTTTTCAGTACTTTCTCTTATCAACCATTTTAGACCCGTAAATATAATCTCTCAATTTACGATATAATTATGACTTTTTCTGCGAGTTATTTAAAATCGAACGAAGTCTTCTACGATTGACCGCCATCCCAATATAAAATATACGACATTTTAAATTAAATTGTTTGTGAAATTACTGTTTGGATAAAAATAATATTTGATCATATTTTCTGTTTATCCTCAATTTAGTCTCTTTCTGCTCGCTATATCTCCCCCTCTTTCATTTATCTTTCTATCGATCTCTTTCCTTCGCTCTACTACGAATTAAATAATAGCATTAATACCATTTCCTCACTGTCTCTCTTCGTCAATATAGAAAGCGAGATGAAAAGAGGAGGAGGAGGAAGAGGAAAAGAGAGTGTTAAATGGGGCGGAGAAGGGAGGAGAATTGATTATTTTAGTTTATTAACAATAAATAGAGAGAAAGAGTGACAGAGAGAGAAACGATAGACAGCGTATAAGATAAGAACGAGGGTCACACTCACACTAAGAGATAGTGACGTAACTACAAATTACGGCTAATTAGAACAATTCAAATGGATTTTCCAACATAACACAAAGCCAAGGGATATGTTAACATATATTTTATGTGATTAAAATATATAGAAAGTAAGCTTTAGGGAAACAAACATTGATTAACCCAATAAGTGACGCATATCTTATAAAGCTTTTGTCTATCATTTTGACCCAATCTGACTATATGAATTTTGAACACCGCTCTGATTTTATACGCTGTCTTGATTGTTATCAGACATTAGTCAGAGAAACGTGTCCGGAAAATAATTGATATGAAACCAGTGAATATAAAACAAATATAAAGTTCTAACAAAATCTGAATCAAATGTACAAATCAGCTTAAAGATCAATATTGAAATGATCGCAAAAGCAACATTTATGATAAGAACCTAAGTCAATCGTATGACTGCATACTTCTGATTGACAACGTAAGGATGGGTCAGTCTTATCTGGGCCATACTTGTCCATATTGTATGATGTATTTCCGAAGTTATTCAATGAATACGTTGAAAACTCAAAAACTATTTATCTAATCAGGTTAAAATGTTGCATGGTGTTTACTGTTATCAAGGAACATCATATTCATACATCAAATTTGGAAAAATCGAAAGTTGAATTTCCGTCAAAATTTCAAGCTCGACCATACATTTTATTGTCAAAGTTCAAATGCAAAGATCAAGGTAATATAAAGTGCGGGACTTCATTGGCTCGAATATGGGCCAAGTAGCGAGTCTTTACCATCAACAAAACCGAAATTATTACTTGACCTTGATCCATGACCTAGATATCGCCAAATTAAATGAGTTCTAGTTAGAATATGCTCGATATTTTGACAAAGTTTGGTGACGATTGGCCAAGCGATGTGGACGCTAGACAATCTACAGAGAAACAAATATAATGGAAAACATACCATCTGCCTTAGCAGAGGTAACTATTTTGTTGTGTCATTGGCTAACACGTGCGTTATCTTTATTTGTTTATTTGTTTAATGTATTCACAGATAAAATCTTATCGTTGTAACTTTTGAAACAGTGATAAGTTGGGTAAACGAAAACTTTTTTTTATTTCACTGTAAACGATAAAAAAAATGCCGCCTAATTAAACCACAAAACAAACAATGGGTGTCTTGCGTCAAAAGACGAGGTCATCGTGTTTTCTTCTGTGAGTTTCCGATATTTTAACACTCGGACGAAATTTATACGTTTCGCGAGTTCCTTTTTAGTTCTCGAATTACCTGGTCGGCGTTTTTGAGAATTGTTGTTTTTATTTTTGAAGTCTTTCATGTTTGAGTATGATCCTTCTGCCGTAAAATGACACTTCCTTTTACAGGTGAAAGTGCGTTCACTTAAAAGAAAGAAAGGTGAAATTATTATTTTCTACGAATGACTATTGGAATAAATATTTTAACTTACAAATCAATTGTATACTATCACCTGTAGTTTCGGCAGTAAAGACCCAATGATGGTTGACATGCCGTAAAATACAACAACAGCCACAACAAAATCTGACCTAAATAAAATATTATTTTTCGAATATAAAATATTCCATTAAACATTCTTTTTACTACATATTATGGACTAGCAGGACCCGTGTCGCGGCGCTGACCAGGAAAAACATCAAATAATTATTGTATTAAAATAATAAAAGTATTGTAAAACAAAATTCAGAAGAGAACCCATTTTACTGTAAGTAATTTTGCTGATAAAAATCGGACTTGTAAAATAAGTAGTTATTGTTTTAAATCAAACACACTTAAGAAATGAGTTTACAAGAAGTGAATACTCATTTTACGTTACATGTATATATGAAAGTTATCTTCACTCTATAATTAAATGATGAAGTTATTTTTTAAATTCGTTCTTTCGGATATTTTTCAGGTTGTTTACATATAATCGACAAGAGTAAGTAGAATTACATTTTTGGAGTTAAGGGTTTTGGATGTTAAACTTGCAAACAATTCTTATATCTTTGTACACAACAAAATATTTCTAAAAACTAACTTGTTTTCGCTTCGTCGTAACCTATACTACTAATTAGTTATGTATTTGTGTAAATAAAAACCAATATATTTGTAAACAACGAAATCATTCTTAGAAACAAACTTGTTTTCGCTTCGTTTTAACCTATACTACTAATTAGTTATCTATTTGTGTAAATAAATACCAATATATTTGTAAACAACGAAATAATCTTAGAAACAAACTTGTTTTCGCTTCGTTTTAACCTATACTACTAATTAGTTATCTATTTGTGTAAATAAACACCAATATATTTGTAAACAACGAAATCATTTTTAGAAACAAACTTGTTTTCGCTTCGTCGTAACCTATACTACTAATTAGTTACCTATTTGTGTAAATAAACACCAATATATTTGTAAACCACGAAATCATTTTTAGAAACAAACTTGTTTTCGCTTCGTCGTAACCTATACTACTAATTAGTAACCTATATGTGTAAATAAACACAAATATATTTGTAAACCACGAAATCATTCTTAGAAACAAACTTGTTTTCGCTTCGTCGTAACCTATACTACTAATTAGTTACCTATTTGTGTAAATAAACACCAATATATTTGTAAACAACGAAATAATTCTTAGAAACAAACTTGTTTTCGCTTCGTCGTAACCTATACTACTAATTAGTTACCTATTTGTGTAAATAAACACCAATATATTTGTAAACCACGAAATCATTCTTAGAAACAAACTTATTTTCGCTTCGTCGTAACCTACACTACTAATTAGTTACCTATTTGTGTAAATAAAAACCAATATATTTGTAAACAACGAAATCATTCTTAGAAACAAACTTGTTTTCGCTTCGTCGTAACCTATACTACTAATTAGTTACCTATTTGTGTAAATAAACACCAATATATTTGTAAACCACGAAATCATTCTTAGAAACAAACTTGTTTTCGCTTCGTCGTAACCTACACTACTAATTAGTTACCTATTTGTGTAAATAAACACCAATATATTTGTAAACCACGAAATCATTTTTAGAAACAAACTTGTTTTCGCTTCGTCGTAACCTATACTACTAATTAGTAACCTATTTGTGTAAATAAACACCAATATATTTGTAAACCACGAAATCATTCTTAGAAACAAACTTGTTTTCGCTTCTTCGTAACCTATACTACTAATTAGTTATCTATTTGAGTAAATAAACACCAATATATTTGTAAACCACGAAATCATTTTTAGAAAAAAACTTGTTTTCGCTTCGTCGTAACCTATACTACTAATTAGTAATCTATTTGTGTAAATAAAAACCAATATATTTGTAAACAACGAAATCATTCTTAGAAACAAACTTGTTTTCGCTTCTTCGTAACCTATACTACTAATTAGTTATCTATTTGTGTAAATAAACACCAATATATTTGTAAACCACGAAATCATTTTTAGAAACAAACTTGTTTTCGCTTCGTCGTAACCTATACTACTAATTAGTAACCTATTTGTGTAAATAAACACCAATATATTTGTAAACCACGAAATCATTCTTAGAAACAAACTTGTTTTCGCTTCTTCGTAACCTATACTACTAATTAGTTATCTATTCGTGTAAATAAAAACCAATATATTTGTAAACAACGAAATCATTTTTAGACACAAACTTGTTTTCGCTTCGTCGTAACCTATACTACTAATTAGTTACCTATTTATGTAAATAAACACCAATATATTTGTAAACCACGAAATCATTCTTAGAAACAAACTTGTTTTAGCTTCGTCGTTACCTATACTACTAATTAGTTACCTATTTGTGTAAATAAACACCAATATATTTGTAAACAACGAAATCATTCTTAGAAACAAACTTGTTTTCGCTTCGTCGTAACCTATACTACTAATTAGTTACCTATTTGTGTAAATAAACACCAATATATTTGTAAACCACGAAATCATTCTTAGAAACAAACTTGTTTTCGCTTCGTCGTAACCTATACTACTAATTAGTTACCTATTTGTGTAAATAAACACCAATATATTTGTAAACCACGAAATCATTCTTAGTGTTGCATACTTCCGAAATTAAATGTCACGAGAAGCAAAGGGGGGGGAGAGCTTATTTATTACTACAGGCAGAAATCCTTCCGACTGAGGCAGTTCTCCAAAACCACCTCAACAGTTCGCTATTACATCCTCTCCGGCCGAAAATAATGCGAAATGTTCACGAGAGGATTAATAGTGATTTCAATCTTTTTTCTTAATACTTCTGATGATACGATCTTCATAGACATTTTCATAGTCATTCTTTAAGCAAACATGTTTCTCAATAATTTTAACACATTTTGGAGAGTCATTTTTCAACAGGGACCTTAAACACACTTTTCTTAAGAGTCATTTAAACAGATTTCTAAACACATTTTTCAAGAGTCCAAAAGTCATTTTGAAACACAGTTTCCAGATATTTTACATTATAAGAAAGTTACCTTTGTAGTTCTCGTCCGTGCTGGCCCTCATCTTGTTACTGGCTGTGATCGCCGCGCGGCACCTGTTTTTGTGGGCAAATTCTATCTTTAAGCAGAGGATAAAGACACTCGAAGTCGGATTTTCTGAGAGATTTCTTTTGTTCTTTATATTTCATACTTTCATTCGAGTGGAGGGGTTTCCATTATTGGTTCTTCATTCACATCTTCCTAAGTTCGTACTGTGTGGGACGTTAGACGCTGTTAGTTTTTCTTAGTAGCTTTGGCCCATATCTCTTCGATTCACACCTCAACTCTTGCATTCGAGAGCTACCTCATGCGCTCGCCACAAGCTTCCATGGTGATCTGTTTTAGATACAGCCCTTATCGCGAGCGATTACATTCTTGGGAAAACTTCGCTCGCTTTTCCGAAACGACGTTGTCGCTTCGAGCTCCCATAGCGGACTGTTTCTAATAAGCTAAGTTCTTGTTCTCCGTGGTGACGTAATCATCATTCCCACGCACGAGATGGGGACAAAAAACGACTCACTCTGATCTCTGACTCAAAGGTCACGTCAGGTGTCTAAATTTATTATGACTATTCTTGGATCAAACTCTTCTCTGAACTCATTTCTGAGTCCAGAAACAAAACCTATTTTTCAATAACAAAATTAGCTATTTGATACTAGTAAACCTACTGTGCCTTGCATAATGGGGCCCTACAGTACTGTAACATTAGAAACAAACTTGTTTTCGCTTCGTCGTAACCTATACTACTAATTAGTTACCTATTTGTGTAAATAAACACCAATATATTTGTAAACAACGAAATCATTTTTAGAAACAAACTTGTTTTCGCTTCGTCGTAACCTATACTACTAATTAGTTATCTATTTGTGTAAATAAACACCAATATATTTGTAAACAACGAAATCATTTTTAGACACAAACTTGTTTTCGCTTCGTCGTAACCTATACTACTAATTAGTTACCTATTTGTGTAAAAAAACACCAATATATTTGTAAACCACGAAATCATTCTTAGAAACAAACTTGTTTTCGCTTCGTTTTAACCTATACTACTAATTAGTTATCTATTTGTGTAAATAAAAACCAATATATTTGTAAACAACGAAATCATTCTTAGAAACAAACTTGTTTTCGCTTCGTTTTAACCTATACTACTTAATTACTTATCTATTTGTGTAAATAAACACCAATATATTTGTAAACCACGAAATAATCTTAGAAACAAACTTGTTTTCGCTTCGTTTTAACCTATACTACTAATTAGTTATCTATTTGTGTAAATAAACACCAATATATTTGTAAACAACGAAATCATTTTTAGACACAAACTTGTTTTCGCTTCGTCGTAACCTATACTACTAATTAGTTACCTATTTGTGTAAATAAACACCAATATATTTGTAAACAACGAAATAATTCTTAGAAACAAACTTGTTTTCGCTTCGTCGTAACCTATACTACTAATTAGTTACCTATTTGTGTAAATAAACACCAATATATTTGTAAACCACGAAATCATTTTTAGAAACAAACGTGTTTTCGCTTCGTCGTAACCTATACTACTAATTAGTTATCTATTTGTGTAAATAAAAACCAATATATTTGTAAACAACGAAATCATTTTTAGACACAAACTTGTTTTCGCTTCGTCGTAACCTATACTACTAATTAGTTACCTATTTGTGTAAATAAACACAATATATTTGTAAACCACGAAATCATTCTTAGAAACAAACTTGTTTTCGCTTCGTCGTAACCTATACTACTAATTAGTTACCTATTTGTGTAAATAAACACCAATATATTTGTAAACCACGAAATCATTCTTAGAAACAAACTTGTTTTCGCTTCGTCGTAACCTATACTACTAATTAGTTACCTATTTGTGTAAATAAACACCAATATATTAGTAGACCACGAAATCATTCTTAGAAACAAACTTGTTTTCGCTTCGTCGTAACCTATACTACTAATTAGTTATCTATTTGTGTAAATAAATACCAATATATTTGTAAACAACGAAATCATTTTTAGACACAAACTTGTTTTCGCTTCGTCGTAACCTATACTACTAATTAGTTACCTATTTGTGTAAAAAAACACCAATATATTTGTAAACCACGAAATCATTCTTAGAAACAAACTTGTTTTCGCTTCGTCGTAACCTATACTACTAATTACTTACCTATTTGTGTAAATAAACACCAATATATTTGTAAACAACGAAATAATTCTTAGAAACAAACTTGTTTTCGCTTCGTCGTAACCTATACCACTAATTAGTTATCTATTTGTGTAAATAAACACCAATATATTTGTAAACAACGAAATCATTTTTAGACACAAACTTGTTTTCGCTTCGTCGTAACCTATACTACTAATTAGTTACCTATTTGTGTAAATAAACACCAATATATTTGTAAACAACGAAATCATTCTTAGAAACAAACTTGTTTTCGCTTCGTCGTAACCTATACTACTAATTAGTTACCTATTTGTGTAAATAAACACCAATATATTTGTAAACCACGAAATCATTTTTAGAAACAAACGTGTTTTCGCTTCGTCGTAACCTATACTACTAATTAGTTATCTATTTGTGTAAATAAAAACCAATATATTTGTAAACAACGAAATCATTTTTAGACACAAACTTGTTTTCGCTTCGTCGTAACCTATACTACTAATTAGTTACCTATTTGTGTAAATAAACACAATATATTTGTAAACCACGAAATCATTCTTAGAAACAAACTTGTTTTCGCTTCGTCGTAACCTATACTACTAATTAGTTACCTATTTGTGTAAATAAACACCAATATATTTGTAAACCACGAAATCATTCTTAGAAACAAACTTGTTTTCGCTTCGTCGTAACCTATACTACTAATTAGTTACCTATTTGTGTAAATAAACACCAATATATTAGTAGACCACGAAATCATTCTTAGAAACAAACTTGTTTTCGCTTCGTCGTAACCTATACTACTAATTAGTTATCTATTTGTGTAAATAAATACCAATATATTTGTAAACAACGAAATCATTTTTAGACACAAACTTGTTTTCGCTTCGTCGTAACCTATACTACTAATTAGTTACCTATTTGTGTAAAAAAACACCAATATATTTGTAAACCACGAAATCATTCTTAGAAACAAACTTGTTTTCGCTTCGTCGTAACCTATACTACTAATTACTTACCTATTTGTGTAAATAAACACCAATATATTTGTAAACAACGAAATAATTCTTAGAAACAAACTTGTTTTCGCTTCGTCGTAACCTATACCACTAATTAGTTATCTATTTGTGTAAATAAACACCAATATATTTGTAAACAACGAAATCATTTTTAGACACAAACTTGTTTTCGCTTCGTCGTAACCTATACTACTAATTAGTTACCTATTTGTGTAAATAAACACCAATATATTTGTAAACAACGAAATCATTCTTAGAAACAAACTTGTTTTCGCTTCGTCGTAACCTATACTACTAATTAGTTACCTATTTGTGTAAATAAACACCAATATATTTGTAAACCACGAAATCATTTTTAAAAACAAACTTATTTTCGCTTCGTCGTAACCTACACTACTAATTAGTTACCTATTTGTGTCAATAAAAACCAATATATTTGTAAACAACGAAATCATTCTTAGAAACAAACTTGTTTTCGCTTCGTCGTAACCTATACTACTAATTAGTTACCTATTTGTGTAAATAAACACCAATATATTTGTAAACAACGAAATCATTCTTAGACACAAACTTGTTTTCGCTTCGTTTTAAACTATACTACTAATTAGTTACCTATTTGTGTAAATAAACACCAATATATTTGTAAACCACGAAATCATTCTTAAAAACAAACTTGTTTTCGCTTCGTCGTAACCTATACTACTAATTAGTTATCTATTTGTGTAAATAAACACCAATATATTTGTAAACAACGAAATTATTTTTAGACACAAACTTGTTTTCGCTTCGTCGTAACCTATACTACTAATTAGTTACCTATTTGTGTAAAAAAACACCAATATATTTGTAAACCACGAAATCATTCTTAGACACAAACTTGTTTTCGCTTCGTCGTAACCTATACTACTAATTAGTAACCTATTTGTGTAAATAAACACCAATATATTTGTAAACAACGAAATAATTTTTAGAAACAAACTTGTTTTCGCTTCGTCGTAACCTATACTACTAATTAGTTACCTATTTGTGTAAATAAACACCAATATATTTGTAAACAACGAAATCATTCTTAGAAACAAACTTGTTTTCGCTTCGTCGTAACCTATACTACTAATTAGTTACCTATTTGTGTAAATAAACACCAATATATTTGTAAACCACGAAATCATTCTTAGAAACAAACTTATTTTCGCTTCGTCGTAACCTACACTACTAATTAGTTACCTATTTTTGTAAATAAAAACCAATATATTTGTAAACAACGAAATCATTCTTAGAAACAAACTTGTTTTCGCTTCCTCGTAACCTATACTACTAATTAGTTACCTATTTGTGTAAATAAACACCAATATATTTGTAAACAACGAAATCATTCTTAGACACAAACTTGTTTTCGCTTCGTTTTAACCTATACTACTAATTAGTTACCTATTTGTGTAAATAAACACCAATATATTTGTAAACAACGAAATCATTCTTAGAAACAAACTTATTTTCGCTTCGTCGTAACCTACACTACTAATTAGTTACCTATTTGTGTAAATAAACACCAATATATTTGTAAACAACGAAATTATTCTTAGAAACAAACTTATTTTCGCTTCGTCGTAACCTACACTACTAATTAGTTACCTATTTGTGTAAATAAAAACCAATATATTTGTAAACAACGAAATCATTCTTAGAAACAAACTTGTTTTCGCTTCGTCGTAACCTATACTACTAATTAGTTACCTATTTGTGTAAATAAACACCAATATATTTGTAAACAACGAAATCATTCTTAGACACAAACTTGTTTTCGCTTCGTCGTAACCTATACTACTAATTAGTTACCTATTTGTGTAAATAAACACCAATATATTTGTAAACCACGAAATCATTCTTAGAAACAAACTTATTTTCGCTTCGTCGTAACCTACACTACTTATTAGTTACCTATTTGTGTAAATAAAAACCAATATATTTGTAAACAACGAAATCATTCTTAGAAACAAACTTGTTTTCGCTTCGTCGTAACCTATACTACTAATTAGTTACTTATTTGTGTAAAAAAACACCAATATATTTGTAAACAACGAAATAATTCTTAGACACAAACTTGTTTTCGCTTCGTTTTAACCTATACTACTAATTAGTTACCTATTTGTGTAAATAAACACCAATATATTTGTAAACCACGAAATCATTCTTAGACACAAACTTGTTTTCGCTTCGTTTATACCTATACTACTAATTATTTACCTATTTGTGTAAATAAACACCAATATATTTGTAAACCACGAAATCATTCTTAGAAACAAACTTGTTTTCGCTTCGTCGTAACCTATACTACTAATTAGTTATCTATTTGTGTAAATAAAAACCAATATATTTGTAAACAACGAAATAATTCTTAGAAACAAACTTGTTTTCTCTTCGTCGTAACCTATACTACTAATTAGTTATGTATTTGTGTAAATAAAAACCAATATATTTGTAAACAACGAAATCATTCTTAGACACAAACTTGTTTTCGCTTCGTTTTAACCTATACTACTAATTAGTTACCTATTTGTGTAAATAAACACCAATATATTTGTAAACAACGAAATAATTCTTAGAAACAAACTTGTTTTCGCTTCGTCGTAACCTATACTACTAATTAGTTATCTATTTGTGTAAATAAAAACCAATATATTTGTAAACAACGAAATCATTCTTAGAAACAAACTTGTTTTCGCTTCGTTTTAACCTATACTACTAATTAGTTACCTATTTGTGTAAATAAAAACCAATATATTTGTAAACAACGAAATAATTCTTAGAAACAAACTTGTTTTCTCTTCGTCGTAACCTATACTACTAATTAGTTACCTATTTGTGTAAATAAAAACCAATATATTTGTAAACAACGAAATCATTCTTAGAAACAAACTTGTTTTCGTTTGAAGTATTAATTCTGAAAAAAAAAATGATCCATTTAACTGTAAGTAATTTAGGTGATTAAAATAGGATATGTCAAATAAATATCTATTGTTTTAAATCTATCAAAATAGATTTATCTACGTTTTAGGTGACTGGGGTTCTCCATTCTATAGTTTAAAGTAGGGGATAACATAAATAAATCCTATTTCAATCATCTGAAAGTGGAATGGGTCTGGCTTTCAAATAGCACAATATTTCATTCAAATACTAAAAAATAAAACCATTTCACAAAACTGTTTTTAAAGTTAACGTGACCAAAAAAGGGGTAAGCTTACTTTGCCGATTTTCATGTAATCGGACCCAGATAGTGGAATCGGGTTTTTTCTGGAGGCTAAAATCGGCAACAAGAAATTAAAGAAACAATCAACGTGTGACCTTTTTCCAGCGCCTGTATGGAGATGGTTTTCTTACTATTTAACTGATTTCTGACAAAGCACTAACATGTCTACGGAAAAAAAGTATAAATTTGTAATAATTTAGGTATGCGAAAGACAACAGCAGAAGCCATGTTAAGAAGCTGTTCGTTAATTAGTATATTTTGCTCTATTTTGAAATGTGAAAAAAATACTTACGTAATACGTTGATAAAACGGCGGAACCAATTTCGTGTTTACTTATAGAATAAATAGTAGATAAATAATATGTTAAGAATAAAACTAACTAATTAAAAATTAATCGGAAAAGCTTACCGGCGCGGACGTCTAAACTCTGAGCGAACATTTGTTGTTTTTTCACGAATGCGAATATGAAGTGTTCGTTAAATATTCTGTAATAACCGGTGTTTGTTTACTGTGTATTCTATGTAAAATAAGCACACAGTAAATCTAGTGGCGGTAAGAGTAGATGAATAATAGCGATTTAAAATGGATTCCACTTTCTCTTTAGAAGGTTTATTTGGAATAGTTTGTTAATCCGGAGAAAATATAATAAATATTGAAAGAAGAGGAAATGGACGCATAATTTCTAGAAACACACATGGGGACTTAGTCTCTTGTGTAGCGGAAAAGATTAGTATATGAAGGTTTTCGTTATTATCATATTGTGTTTTAATGCAGACGGGAAAATCAACTTAACTTCATTATACAGATTAACATAATCCAATTTTTATTTTGTGTCTGATATCTATTTTGCAAACATTGTGCAAATCAGAGATATTTGAATTTTCGAAGGAGGGCACACTTTATGTACCGTTACACATGCTTAAAATACAAAAAATATTTTGACATTTTCAGAATCTGTCTTAATTGGTCTCTAATACCTATGGTTCAAATTTCATACACATCCATTTTTCTCTCAGATCTCAATTATACTCACCCACATATCTCCGCATACACACCCACACACAACCCCTCCCCCCACACACACACATCTTCATTCACCACGCCGAACTTTCAAACTTACTCTTCCCTCACATTCTTAACACAGCAAGCCAGTCAAACATTCCAACTTTTCAAAATATTTCAAATATTTCACACATAATCACAACAAATCCCCCATCTCCCCCTCACCCATTTAACCATTTCGACCACTTCTCTCGCCCCCTTATCCACCCATACCTCCCACTCTTAAACCACCTCATTTTTCAAATCTTTTCGTGACGTTACCCACCCACCAAAATCACAGGGCCTCCCCCCTCATCTTTTTCCCCCACCTTCCACTTCTCTGCATACACCCCCCACACACACATTCACCACGAACCCAAACCTTCCAACCTACTTATCCCTCACATTCTTGAAGCAGCCATCTGGTCTAACATTCCCCCTCCTCTTTCCCCACCTTTCCACTTATTCACTCACTGCCATCCACATTATTCCCGCTCACCTCCACCCGCCACTTTTTCACTTACAACCATCCACATTATCCCTGCTCACCCCCACCTTTCCACTTTTTTCACTCAGAACCATCAAAATTCATTTCACTCCACGCAACTGACATCATCAAGCCCGGACGTTAGTCATACTGCTTTCAGTAGTGGCTACTACGTCTTCCCATCAACCCATCATGTCAACCCAATATGTTCACGTACTTGCATGACATTTTTCTTAATATCATCATCCTGAAGAAGTCTTTCAAATAAAGACGAAACGTTGATGAACACATAAAATACATCCTTTTCGGTTTTTCGTTTTTCATTTCCCATATATATATATATATATATATATATATATATATATATATATATATATATATATATATATATATATGTAAGAAGCCTCATTAATATTATTGTAAAACAAAACCTTGTCAATATCTATGAGATAAAGTGTTTCAGTATAAACGTGTCCCATTTGGATTTGGATATTAGTTGATATTATTCTGTACTTTTCAGAGTTGATAAGAAATAGAATAACGTTTCAAAATTATCCAAGAAAATGCCATTAAATGCGATATTTTCTTCAGAATGTGTGGTCCTGAGATAAATCCACTTCTCTCTATCAATCTACGTCAACAGCAAGAACTCTGTGTTCAGAGGATCTAAGGCGTCAAATGAAGTCCTTCAGGGCTCACTGCCCGCTGTGCGTGCATCACGTGGGTCGCCATTTCGTAACATTGAAAAATCAGACCGTTTTGGCTTGAGCATAATGTTAGTGAGACACTGACAGTAAATAAACAGTGTTACTTTTTGGTCCTTAACGAATTCTAGGGGGCATTAGTTGCCCGCCATGGCATGATGTGAGAGGAACAACAGTCCCAATAAAACAGAGCAGCCTCCAACACAGCTAACAGCACTATAGAGTGTCTGGGCTGGCGCTTTACAGGCCAACAGATCAGCATATATATATATATATATATATAATGATTTAAATATACATTTTAAATCAAGCTAGAGAATGAAAAGTTATTGATCTTTCTACTCCGTACTACTTTTCTATGCGAGTTTGAATTAAATTATTTGCTTATCTACATATAATTATATAATTTGAATACTGATATATATATATATATATATATATATATATATATATATATATATATATATATATAAGCAGACATTGTTACAGAAAAATAATTCTATGCCTGATTATAACTTTTTTAGTTTCTTAATTTTTTTTCTAATAATAATTTTTCTGTTTAAATGTAACAAATTAATAAATGTTCCATATGAATTATTAGCACTTCCGTTTTCTAACAAAAATAAATGAACAAAAAAGCTGGAGAAAAGAAGAGTATTTTAAAAAGTAGTCGAGATCGGGCATGAGAAGTGAGCTAAACGTAAAAAAACGGGACAAAATACTGCCTAAATACACAATACATACATATATATATATATATATATATATATATATATATATATATATATATATATATATATATATATATAATAAGACTCCAAGTGCTTACCGACAACGAGGAAAGCGCAGCGAAGATTCAGTGTTATGAAACCAAAATACTCTGGAATTACACTGATCGAGCACATCTACAATTAACACATCCGAAAGCGCTACGTCATCGCACCGATGGAGGATAAGATAGCTCGTCGGATTGTTCGGATATGTGATGAGGGCAACAACGACACCGTTTGGAAACTTGGTATTGCATTAGAAGTTGCTAAAAAATGACTGAGAAAAAGGCCGATGATGAGATGGGCAGACATGCTGCACAAAGATCTCTTTAAAACCGGCTTTAACTCGGACCCCGCCTGTGATTGTGCCAAGTGGAGACAACAATGCATCACTGCGAACCCCTCCACAGCTCGGGATTAGCGTATAAGAAAACAAGAAGACACGAAATAATACGTTGCCTGAAAACTTTAAAAGTGGGATGTACGCACTTTATGTACTCTCACATGACCGTAAAATACTCAGATGGTCTTGAAAATTTAAGAATCTTTCTGAATTGGCATCTGACTCTTATATAGGTAGTTGATGGCATCAGGTGAATTCTGGAGCGGTAAAACGAGTCAACCATTTTTTCTAGCAACCTTAGCAACAGATTGGATATAAAGGTGAGGGGATCACGTTTAAGACGCACACCCTTTAAACAAAAATAAGATGTTGTACTAAAGATTTGACTAAATTTGACAGACACCCATACAATGCTTGGTCACCCATATCTTTTAAACTCGTTCATTTTTTCTCTCTGATCCTCGTTCTGTTAACTTCTTTTCGACATTCTTTTTTATTCGTCTAAAGTATTTATAGACGCCATTGTCACCGCTGTTTTATAATTATTAGACTGGGCAAATGCTAAGGAGAGATGAAAAAAAAATGATAGATTAAAAAAGAAACTCTGATTTTCATAATTGAACCTTGTATGTTAAATTCGTTATTATTCCTATTTTTCATAATAAACTAGCTAGGCTACCCAGTGTTGCCCAGGTACAGTGATAACAAAGTAAAAGAGTTATAAAAGTGTGTTTGACATCTTTCTTTTGAACCCCTCCCTCTTTCTCACTCCCTCTCTCTCTCCTTCTCTTTCGCGCTCTCTCTCTCCATCGCTCTCTATCTCTACCGCTACCTCCGACTGCTTCCCTCTCCCTTGAACTGCCATTCTCTCTCTTTGGTATTAGCCTCAATATAAAAGAAAGAAAGAAAGAAATGTAATTATTTTGACCCTTCATGCATTAATTTATATTAGTTCTTTCTGACGCCAAAGGAATGAACGTTAAAGTATTCTAAACCATAGTCAGCTCGTTCTCACGCTGACTCAGATGATTTAAGAGTTATAAGAGTATCTCGTGTAGTGCCTGATTATCAGCCGAACGCACATATGCATTTCTTTTATCTAATAGATGCCTATAATCATTGTTACAAGGATTCACTAACAGATGAATAAGTTTGAACATTTATTTAAATGAAAATATTAATCATTTTAGCTGTTTACCTTAACAATAGAACTAATAACATATCGCTCAACGACTTTGCGATAGATGTTATCTTTTAGATTACTCTTATTTGTACACATGCAACGTGTTTTTGCTCTTTGCGTGACTTTGCTTAATCTTTCCGAGTAACAGCTCGTATCTCTACACGAGGACATCTGAAACTCAAATTTTAACATCCGTTCGTAGCTTATCTGATCAACGCCGATTGGACGCATACGCACCCCAGTAACACTGCTGTGAAGCTTCCAATACAAACACTGCCACAATACGTATAGTAATATCGAATTTCATGTGAAAATAACGGTAGAATCGCAAATTTATACGTAAGGTTAAAATTAAACAGACAGTGGAATTTTCCATTAGAAGTCGAGTTAGAAGTACATGCATTGGAATTTACGTCACATACATGAAGTTGCGAGCGTGACGAGATGAGTAACCTGAGCAGATGAGATGAGGGATGATGTATAGTGTATATTTGAGACGGTCAAAAAATCTCTGAAAGGTTTAATATTTTGTGCTGTTCGTTATTAATAACGTTTACGACCGCCGATATTAAAAAGAAAAAGACAACAACATATTGTTGGACCATCAGTAGGTTTAATCGCAAATCTGTTCAAAAAAGTTTAATAGAAAAGCGATCGTAAATAGTTAAGCAAGCAAAATATATGTACCAACAATAGGTTCAATAAGTTCTTAAATCAGTGTTCACAAAGTGCAAAGGCAACGCGGTGGTTAATTGTCTAGCAATCACAATTAATCATAAATATACCAAAAATATAAAACAAAATCAAATCGTTCTTACGCAATAACAGAAACGAACATATGCACTGCTAATAATAATGACACGGAGAGTTGTATAACGCAAAAATTCTATTGTTATCAAATATATATATATATATATATATATATATATATATATATATATATATATATATATATATATAACTGAATAAATGCGAATGTTATTTTCATTTATCACTGCTATCTAATACTAAAAACGGGTTGCTGTTATTTAAATCAATATTTCAATAGACGTAACGATTTGATATTCTGTACATATAGTGCAAATAAACGATTAAGAAATAACCTTTTCACTTCCTAATTAGCATAACTATTATTAAACCGTTCATAATTAATTAACATTTGGTATTATTAATTTGGAGTTCCATTAGCTAATGTGTGTTATCTATATGCAATAGTTTCGTCCATATTAACAGTAATTACTTTAAGTTATATAATGACTAAATCAGAAACATAACTAAAACACTTTATGTTTAAACAACCAGCGCTCGCAACGACCTTACCGAAGGTTGTGGCTCGCCACGAGCTAGGCATAAGCGAGAATAGAAAGGGGGAGGGGAAAGAGATTGTGGCTGTCTCGGTCGCTTTCTCTCTGGTCTCTTTCTATCGCCCTTTTTTCAGATTTTACATTTTCCCTAAAAGATGAATAAATAGTTTGTTTTCTATTAGTAAAGGCAATGCCTTTATTGTACATTTTAACAAGAAACTTATTGTTTAATGTTTAAAAAGCCGTATCACTACTCTGATTGAAAATAGTTTAGTAGTACTGTGATTCGTAGTTTGATATGATTGTAGATTAACATCCTCCGCGAAATTACCCCCAACCAATCCCAAAAGTATTCTACCTGTTTTAGGCGATCTATCGTAACAATATAAAGATCAATATATTGAATAGAGCAATCAATTCTAGAGATGAAAGATGAGAATAAAAAATTGTAAAGATACAATATTTATTAGGAAATCAGAAGTTCAAAGCAAGGAGCTTCATATCCTTAGGGGGGATTAAGGATATGAAGCTGTTTGCGTTGAACAATCTTTTTTTCTCATCTTTCATCCTTCGGTCAAATCTCTTGTTTTTGTTTTTCTCTTGCATTTTAACCTGTTTTCCGTTTGTCTTTTTTTCACACATTTTGCCTACCACGGCATTTTATTTTCATGACTTATCGTGTACCTTACCCCATATATATATATATATATATATATATATATATATATATATATATATACAAATGATTTCCCCCTAAATTCTAAAATATATGTTTTTCTTTATCTCCGTTTTCCACAGTGTTAACACGCAACCGCATAAAAAAGGAGAATGTCATTTTGTCGGGGGAGGGGGCAGATATCGAAGGGTGTTAATTTGCAAATTCATCCATATTTAAATTTTTTAACTATACATCCCTTTTTTTAAATATTAAGTAAATGATTTTAGTTGGGTTTACTTTTCCCGTGAAAATTGAATAAGCAACTTTGAAATTATATAACTAATAAAATACTATATTTTTATGGTATAAATAAATATTATTAAAATGAGATTATACTTTTTTAGGCGATTACGTGTGAATACTCTAAAAAAACTGACGGAAAGAGAAACAACAAAAAATATACTGTTACAAAAAGTCGCTCAGATACTAGACGAGTTTGGCAAACTTCTAATTTATTAATATTTACAAATATACACTTATAACTGCTTATATCAAATTTACATATGTATTTACAATATTTTCCAATAAGGTGATATTAATAAAAAATTATTCATACAATTAATTTAACACATTTCATTAAGAAACCAGCGTGTTTTTTAAACCATACTTTGAATGGCAAGTACTGTTAAAATTGCTAAGTCAGCCTTTCGGAAGTGACGTCATTTTGAGCCATTAGTAAATGGGTAACCAATTTGGAAAAATAAATTGCTGACTCATCCTTTCGGTCATTCCGGAAGTGACGTCATTGTGAGAGGATTTTTTTCACATTATCATTATTTATATTCATTACGTTCTTAAGACAAGGTGTTGTGTTGTAAATTGAAGTTAAGCAAGTATATCTCGGCCATTAGTAAATGGGTGACCATTTTGAAAAAATAAATTGCTGACTCATCTTTCCAGAAGTGACGTCATTGTGAGAGGATTTTTTCACATTATTATTCTTTATTTTCATTACGTTGTTAAGACAAGGTGTTGTGTTGTAAATTGAAGTTAAGCAATACATATCCCGGCCATTACTAAATGGGTGACCATTTTGGAAGAATAACAATACTGGTTCTTTGATATGACGTAGGCGCCTTCAATAGCATATTTAAACATGAGTTCTTTGATATGACCGAGGCGCCTCATAATTTGTTTTCCTTCTTTAACTATGTATGAGGGAGGGTAAAAAAAATTTTCAGGGGGGTTTCAATTTTTTTTTAAACTAAAAATATATTTATGTATGAGGCAGGTTAAAAAAAATTGGGGGGTGACATTTTTTTTTTCTTTAAACTGAAAATATTACTATGTATGGGGGAGGGTAAAAAAAAATTGGTGGGGGTGTCAAAATTTTTTTTTTTTACTAAAAATATTTCTATTTATGGTAAGGGTAAAAAAAAATTGGGGAGTGGCGGAAATTTTTTTTTTAAACTAAAAATATTCTTGGTCAGAAACAAAGAAAATCAATGTCTAAGAACCTAAGAAATATGACTGGGGCTCCATCGGTTTACGGATGAGCGTTCATTTCTGACGCGGCAGACTAGCAAAAATAGACGACCGTAGCAAGGCCATTTTGGCTAGTCTTCTATATAAAACTGAATGTCTGTATGTTTGTGTCTGTCTGCGGGTGTGTGTGTGTGTGTTACTTATAGAAAAAAGTTAGAGAATACAGATCAAATCTAAAAGTGTATTCTGATGTAAAATTCACAGAGTAAGTTGATGGGCGTATTGCCGAATCTCTAAACCCACGCCTTAGAGGTCTAGGGGCAGATTTCATCAGGGGTAGTCGTTTTCAGTTATTTTTCATTCTATTTTATAGTAATTAGAAAATGCTGATTCATATTTTGCTTTAATTACGTAATACTTTGAGATAACTTTTAATTTTATTTAACGTTTCTTAGCGTCAATTCTATTTACATGGAGGGGGTAAGAAACTATGTGAAGTTATGCCACTAGCCACCACTGCCCGCCACTCTGTACGTACACAAATACATGTACATGTACATTTTATAATATCTTATATAAGAAAAGTATTCGGCGTTGTCCGGCAAATTATACCTCAAGTACATAAAACAATTTATGGTTTTTAATGACATTTATTTGTTAGAGGATAGCTAAGGAAGAACGATAACTCACGTTTAAAAACACAATGTAGGTTTGTTTAAAAAAGGTTAGAGAATATAGATAACCTATGAAAGTGTATTCTTATGTAAAATTAACAGAGTAAGATCATTTATCTTCATCATATTCTGAAATAGGGGGGGCAGAAATTAGGTATACACCGGACTATTTGTTCTACTCGGCATTGTTAGAGATCAATAATCATTATTAACATTATTTTTTTAATACTTTGATTTTACCGATACTTTTGGCAGTTCTGTAAAGACCTCCTTACTAACATTACAGTATTAAAAGATAAAGGGAGAAAGATAAAGAGACGCTTAGGTTACACATATTATTTAACTTCTATTTTTTTATGTCCCGAAGCAATAAATGTAAGATTACACTATTACATTTTAAGCAGATGGCTCCAGGGGAAAATGAATTACATTATTATTAGTTTTAACACATTTAAACAATAGAAGAATTATATGGGAAAAGGGAAATAGAGGGTTGAAGGAGGAATGGAAATAATGGGGACCAGGGAAATAGAGACGGCTAGAGAAAGAAGAGAGATTGAAGTTTTATATAAAGATGTTACACACACTCTTTAATTTCTACTACTTTGTTTTTATCGCCCCGGGAAACGCCGGGTAGCCCTGCTAGTATATCATAAAATTCGCCTATTGTTGAAGAATGTTTACTTTATTTAAAGTCATTGTTCTTCCATTAATATCCTGAAAGCCAAACTTATATTTTGGGGTAATGCGTTCAAGTTTCTTAACACAGGATTATGATACATTTCTTGGGATGATAAAATAACTTACTTTGCCATATTTTATTCCATTTCTTTTAGTACATTTTCATTTGCTAGTTTCTTAGATTCTGATTTAACAATATGAGTCTGACACATCTTCGTTATTTTATAAAATTAAGTCGATTTTCATCAATTTTTTTTTTAGTAATCACTTTTTTACTACAAGCCACACGAAAAATCTGTTTTGTGAGTAATTTACGGCAAATATTAGTCCATGCAAAATACAACAATGTTATTTTCAATCGATTTTATTGATTTTTATATTTAATACTTTCCAATATTGTAGTTTTATTAGTCATAAATAAAAAAAAAAAGAAGGCGGAGGAGTTCTTAGTCAGAAGTCATCCGAATCATCGGATATTTATTTAATAAGGGATATTTTTTTCAATATTCGCCGGTGGAAAAAGCGAATGGAAAACTTTATTTGTACTTTTCGCTTTCTTTCTCTCTTTTCTTTCGTTGCTTTTGGCTAATCGACATTAGACTCTACCGAAAGAGAGAATGAGTGAAGAAAATAACAGCCTGGTTCATATCTTTAATAGAGTCACAATTTAGTGGCTCATTCGATTATCTTGTCGTACTTAGAGAAAGTTAGTGAGTTCAAACCCTTACTGAGAAAAAAATATTTGTATTATGATGTTGCGCCAAAAGGAATTTAGACATTTTAAATTAAAATATTAAACTGAATGTTAACTTTTATTTTTATTTTTTCTTTGTAATCAAAGTAATTTACGGCAATTAGAATACGGGACGATGATGTGTAGCCTTGCTAATCGCTTCTAATATATTTTTTTCTTTTACAATCATTAATGTCATTTCTTGTGACATCAAGTCAGATATTAAGGTCGTTTTCGGGGGGGGGGCGAATTGCGATCAGATTTCTTCGATAAGATACTCAAAACACATACACACGCACAGTGGCTAAAACTTCACATTTTTCATTTTTATCTTTATTTTTATTTTTATCGGAAAAATATCATTTAATTTGAATTCAAAAATATTAAACTTATGAATTTAAAATGTGTCCTTCATTTGTGATCAACCTTGTATTTAAAGGGCAGCCCGTTTTGTAAATGTATGCTCGCATATCCATGGGATGCTTAGTATCTCTTTCGATCGTTCCATCAGTCTGCCAAGATTCAGCGTGAAATACCATTTCCATTGGTCTGTCACGCTTCAGCGTGAAATATCATTTATATTAGTCTGTCATGCTTCAGCTTAAAATATCATTTCCATTGGTCTGTTAAGTTTTAGCATGAAATATCATTTTCATTGGTCTGTCACGCTTCAGCTTGAAATATCATTTATATTAGTCTGTTATGCTTCAGCTTAAAATATCATTTCCATTACTCTGTCACGCTTCAGCGTGAAATATCATTTCCATTGGTCTGTCACGCTTCAGCATGAAATATTTCAGTTGATCTGTCATGCTTCAGCTTGAAATAGCATCTTAATCGCAAAGCGCACAAATTGAATGGGCGCATCTTCAAAATAACCGCCCTTGTTTAAAAAGCGATGGTTTTAGCGCCATAAACTATCCACGTGCTCTCATTTTGACGCAATGTGAAATAGAAGCGAAGAAACACGTTTCTCCTCTTGAAATAGTTAGACCTACTCGATTGCTTTATGGCGTCATATAATAACCATTCAAAATACATAAGTATTTTTATTAACGTTTCAGTAAATCTTCCTTATATATATATATATATATATATATATATATATATATATATATATATATATATATATATATATATATATATATATATACAGAGAGAGAGAAAGGAATGTGTACGTGAGTTTGTGTGTGTGTAAAAGTTCTTTTAAAGGAACAAATATCCAACAGAATATGTAGTTATACATAAGAATAAAGTAATCAACAAAGAATATACTAAATAGAACGGGAAAATGTTGCTTATTCTGATTTGATATTTCGTTTCAGTTATGAAACTTTGTCGAGAATATCATTTATTGAACAGTGTTAAATTAAAGATACCACCATCTACGGTAACATTATTTTTACTTCCTTTTTTCATCTACCCGCATATACGTGGCCCTATCATCTACACACCCACTACTTATCTTCCACCAATCATCTTTCACACAAACAACGTCATATTTACTACCAACCTCTCTCTCTCCTAACACATACCTTCATTTTATCCACCCGCCTGATGAGATTGTCTCTCTTCCACCACCACTTCTAATTTTTTGTATATTTCATCTTACTCTGTTCAATAAATTCTATTCTTCCCCTATTTCAGAAACATCGCTTATGAAATGTGGAGTCTGAACGGCAACAAATAGAGGAAAGCGAGAGTTTCAAGTTTCTTTGCGAAATCAGTTGATGCGGTTCCCAAACAGTTTGAGAAGCTGCATGCGAATGCTCGTGCTCATATTGAATTCTAATTAAACCCAATGCTATACACGTTCTTACATTCATTTCTTTTAGAAATATATTTTAGTAATAAATTATGAGCACTTAATAATTGGGAGTTACTTTCCAACCACCCTATATATATATATATATATATATATATATATATATATATATATATATATATATATATATATGTGTGTGTGTGTGTGGGTGTTGGGGCGGGGTTATGGTACCGTATCTATAACGGACTTTAGACTCTTCCATTTGCAATAAATACTGGGAGTATATGCTTCTCAGTGTTTAGTGTCAACCCCATCTATGTAATAACGTCCCACAGCAAAAATATGTGACACAAGGTAGGAAGGTGGAGTAGAGTTAAGCCAGCGCCCCTAAAGAAGGAGCATTCCGGCGTATCAAAAAACGTGAAGTGACCGTGTCGGACGTAAAAAGCATTTTATAAAATTATAAAATTACAAATGAAAATGTAGTTACTGATTGCAATAAACACTGTGTGACCTCTCAGGTCAGGGCTCATATAGCCTTAGATTATTAACAACCAGAAGAAAAAGCATTGATATTTCTCATACACATAATTAACTGAAATACTAGTTACATAATCCGTTTATGATGCTGAGACATACTGGACCGGCTCTCTATGTAAGGAGAAAGAATCATTCTAACACTAAATTAAAATTAAACTGATATATATATATATATATATATATATATATATATATATATATATATATATATATATATATATTCATTGTCTCCTTAAAGTCTATGTCCATTGTTCTGTGCCCAATTAACGCGCAATAATCAAACTTCACGCTTTTGATGTCTGATCTGTCTCGCGTCGAAGAGAATAGAGAGTGATTCAATTTAAGTCACTTTTTTTAACAGATACACTCAGATGACATCACTTGTTAAGCTTTTAAATATTTTCGTTACCTGCTCGTGTACTCTCCGACTTGTATGTCCGTATCCGGTTTTTATTCTATTATATCTGCGCCTGTTTGTTTTTGATATCTTTTGAAATGATTAAATTCTTTCTATTAAATTTAGTGGCTTCTTCGAAAATGTAATGATATAATTCTAGAAAGCAAATGATATAGTTATAAAAAGGCACGCTGACATAACTAAAACATCAGGATCAATTTTAACACTTGGATGCAATTGATTACGTCATCAAAAGAGTGCTGACGTCATCAACACTTTTTATGCAAAGTTGTTTGTCTAGGAATGCTGTATGTGTGTCAAGTTTTATTGCTTTAGCATAAGTGATGCATAGGTAAAACGCTGAAAGACGCCCACCTCCACCACCCAGCTTACAGCGAAAATATAATAGGGTTAAAGGTTACCCTTCGAAATCAAAAATAGAAATCATAGCAAGCATGCTGTTGGTAAAATGATACGCAAACCCACAGACGAAAGAAAAAAACACAGGTGTGAATAGAGAATAGTGTAATATGCAGGTGAGACTGACAAAGGGGACAACAGTACCGGTAAATCATTCATAGCAAAATACAAACACAAGGTGCTAGAATAATTGAGAACTGGAAAAGTGAGGAGTTAAAACACATCTAAAACGGGGAAAATTACGTATATTGGACTTCACACCGATGAAAATTCTATTTCTTACTTAAACATGATAGACTGAAGAAAATGCTATTTTAAACTAAAGCTTGATAGAAAGATGAAAATGCTATTTCAAACTAAAGCTTGATAGAAAGATGAAAATGCTATTTCAAACAAAAGCTTGATAGAAAGATGAAAATGCTATTTTAAACTAAAGCTTGATAGAAAGATGAAAATACTATTTTAAACTAAAGCTTGATAGAAAGATGAAAATGCTATTTTAAACTAAAGCTTGATAGAAAGATGAAAATGCTATTTTAAACTAAAGCTTGATAGAAAGATGAAAATACTATTTTAAACTAAAGCTTGATAGAAAGATGAAAATGCTATTTTAAACTAAAGCTTGATAGATAGATGAAAATGCTATTTTAAACTAAAGCTTGATAGAAAGATGAAAATGCTATTTTAAACTAAAGCTTGATAGAAAGATGAAAATGCTATTTTAAACTAAAGCTTGATAGAAAGATGAAAATACTATTTTAAACTAAAGCTTGATAGAAAGATGAAAATGCTATTTTAAACTAAAGCTTGATAGAAAGATGAAAATGCTATTTTAAACTAAAGCTTGATAGAAAGATGAAAATGCTATTTTAAACTAAAGCTTGATAGAAAGATGAAAATGCTATTTTAAACTAAAGCTTGATAGATAGATGAAAATGCTATTTTAAACAAAAGCTTGATAGAAAGATGAAAATGCTATTTTAAACAGGCTTTACAGACCACAGAAAATGATATTTCAAACAGAACGGGAAAAGCGAGGATTTAAAACAGATCTACAACGGAGAAAGTGTATGTATATTATACGTATAGAAACATGCATAAACTTCATTATCGTAAAACGTATCTAACACGAAACTAAACTGTTCAACTAAATATCAATGGTTGATAAAAAATATTCCAAGTAACGCGTGGGGTAGTTTAGGAAAACGATGCACCGAATTACACAGCACTTTCATTAGATAGATTGGACGTAAGAGCATTCGAGGAAGAAAGTCTCAAAACACTTGACACAAATTTAGACATTAATGAACTGTGGTGGACAAACAGAGAAACTATCAACCTAAACTGTTTTAATTGTACTAATTATCTCTAATTTACAATTTACTCACAAATTTACACATCTTTTACTTTTTTTTCTTACTCTCACCGCTTTCTCACTTTATCGCTCTTATTTTCTCTAAAACTCTTTATCTATCTTTATGTATTCAACTATCTATCTAACGATTTATCTATATTCATCTCTGTTTTTAATAAGACGAAGGTAACAAAACTAACTATGAAACAGAAGATTGGAATGTCCCTTTATGAACAATAAGGAACATCACTACAAATATGAATACTATTTTACCCATACTTGGATAGAAGTAACGAGATCAAGAAAGATGGACAGAGAAAAGGATAGAGTGGGAGATAGCGAGCAGAAAGAGACTAAATTTGAATGTCATCATTTTATTTTTTCATATTTAACTGCATTTTAAAACTAAAAATTACGTATATTGGACTTCACACCGATGAAAATTCTATTTCTTACTTAAACATGACAGACTGAAGAAAATGCTATTTTAAACTAAAGCTTGATAGAAAGATGAAAATGCTATTTCAAACTAAAGCTTGATAGAGAGATGAAAATGCTATTTTAAACTAAAGCTTGATAGATAGATGAAAATGCTATTTTAAACTAAAGCTTGATAGAGAGATGAAAATGCTATTTTAAACTAAAGCTTGATAGAAAGATGAAAATGCTATTTTAAACTAAAGCTTGATAGAAAGATGAAAATGCTATTTTAAACTAAAGCTTGATAGATGGATGAAAATGCTATTTTAAACTAAAGCTTGATAGAAAGATGAAAATGCTATTTTAAACTAAAGCTTGATAGAAAGATGAAAATGCTATTTTAAACTAAAGCTTGATAGAAAGATGAAAATGCTATTTTAAACTAAAGCTTGATAGAAAGATGAAAATGCTATTTCAAACTAAAGCTTGTTAGAAAGATGAAAATGCTATTTTAAACTAAAGCTTGATAGAAAGATGAAAATGCTATTTCAAACTAAAGCTTGATAGAAAGATGAAAATGCTATTTTAAACTAAAGCTTGATAGAAAGATGAAAATGCTATTTTAAACAGGCTTTACAGACCACAGAAAATGATATTTCAAACAGAACGGGAAAAGCGAGGATTTAAAACAGATCTACAACGGAGAAAGTGTATGTATATTATACGTATATATGCATGTTTCATGCATAAACTTCATTATCGTAAAACGTATCTAACACGAAACTAAACTGTTCAACTAAATATCAATGGTTGATAAAAATATTCCAAGTAACGCGTGGGGTAGTATAGGAAAACGATGCACCGAATTACACAGCACTTTCATTAGATAGATTAGACGTAAGAGCATTCGAGGAAGAAAGTCTCAAAACGCTTGACACAAATTTAGACATTAATGAACTGTGGTGGACAAACAGAGAAACTATCAACCTAAACTGTTTTAATTGTACTAATTATCTCTAATTTACAATTTACTCACAAATTTACACATCTTTTACTTTTTTTTCTTACTCTCACCGCTTTCTCACTTTATCGCTCTTATTTTCTCTAAAACTCTTTATCTATCTTTATGTATTCAACTATCTATCTAACGATTTATCTATATTCATCTCTGTTTTTAATAAGACGAAGGTAACAAAACTAACTATGAAACAGAAGATTGGAATGTCCCTTTATGAACAATAAGGAACATCACTACAAATATGAATACTATTTTACCCATACTTGGATAGAAGTAACGAGATCAAGAAAGATGGACAGAGAAAAGGATAGAGTGGGAGATAGCGAGCAGAAAGAGACTAAATTTGAATGTCATCATTTTATTTTTTCATATTTAACTGCATTTTAAAACTAAAAATTACGTATATTGGACTTCACACCGATGAAAATTCTATTTCTTACTTAAACATGACAGACTGAAGAAAATGCTATTTTAAACTAAAGCTTGATAGAAAGATCAAAATGCTATTTCAAACTAAAGCTTGATAGAAAGATGAAAATGCTATTTTAAACTAAAGCTTGATAAAAAGATGAAAATGCTATTTTAAACTAAAGCTTGATAGAAAGATCAAAATGCTATTTCAAACTAAAGCTTGATAGAAAGATGAAAATGCTATTTTAAACTAAAGCTTGATAGAAAGATTAAAATACTATTTTAAACTAAAGCTTGATAGAAAGATGAAAATGCTATTTTAAACTAAAGCTTGATAGAAAGATGAAAATGCTATTTTAAACTAAAGCTTGATAGAAAGATGAAAATGCTATTTTAAACTAAAGCTGGATAGATAGATGAAAATGCTATTTTAAACTAAAGCTTGATAGAAAGCTGAAAATGCTATTTTAAACAGGTTTTACAGACCACAGAAAATGATATTTCAAACAGAACGGGAAAAGCGAGGATTTAAAACAGACTAACTGCACTAACTAATTTTTCCTGATTCAAACAATTAATGCTCAATGGTTTGACCCAACGGGTCACATTTTTTTCTAGTATTTTTTTATTTTATTTTGCACCTGCATCAGTTTGACTCAATGCTCCATGCAATGATCGCTCCCCACGCAGCCGTTGCATAACAACACGTTTCGACTATTTAATACGGACCAGGTGATCAAAAAATTACCTCAAAGTAATAAAAAGCAAAAGCAGTTGTGGTCGAATACATCGAATCAGCTTTTACTGATGTTAAGAACTATTTTAATTAGAGGTTTATAAAATGATTGAAATGTGTTCCAGTTTTAATCTTATAATTAAATAAAAGTAACTCTGCTTAAAACCTCATTAAACTGAGATTTGAATTTAATAAGTTATGACGTAAACTGTGTTCAAATCTAGCTGACATAACTGAACTTATGAGCTGAAACCTATTTTAATGAATTAGAAATCATTTGATTTTAACAAATTCTGAGAATGTGTTTTATTTCTACTAATTAATTGAATTTGATCTCTCGAAATTGATACCAGAAGGTTTTAATGAGATTTTAACCATTATTACCTGTTCTTAAAATATCACAGGTGAATTAATTAATTATTTACATTTTCCGGACTGGTTGTCTACCCTTGCTTGTTAGGATTACGGGGACCGATTTTTTGCTCACATCAGATTATTCGTATGGCGGCTTTTCACACAATCTTAACAATTACAAGAAACCTTTACAACCATCGATTGCCACTCTTCTCGAAAGTCCAGCGTTCAAACTCCCCAATCTGACATTCTCGGGCAACATGAGTGCAAATACGTACGTAGAAGATGCTGACAAGCTAGCTGCAAAGAAGGTAACCTTCATCTACCGGGCTAGAAACATTTTCACATCTGCCAGTATCACCAACCAACAACCATGAGCCTCTCCCTCTTGGGCAGAGCGCAAAAAGTATCCCGTACTGTCTGTTAAGCTCCAGTCCCTGTCTTATCGCCGCAGTGTTGCACCCCTGCGCTTGTTTTTCAAGTACTTCCACGGAATGTGCTCCGATGAACTTACTGCACTTGTACGCCATGAACGAATAAAATCCCCGACCTACCAGACCAACAGCAAAATTCTACCCCTTCACTGTAGAAGTGCCTAGATACCGGAAGATTATTTTCTCTAATAGCTTCTTTTCTCGGATCGCTTGCCGTGGAATGTTCTTCCCTGCCCCTTGACATGCAGAACTGTAAATGTTATTTTAACAAACAAACATCTTGCTGCCCTACTCCCCATTTAGGTTACACCCTATAAATCTGGTCCCTAATACAGTAGCAAATTACGTTTCAGTGGCAATATGCCTTGTTTTAGATGAACACATTTTTTTTAAAGTAGTTGGAATCGCGTTGTATAGATGACACGTAGCATCAATACATTTTCTCTTCTCTTTCCCGTTTTCCTCGACGCTGTTTTTATTGGGGATTCTTTTTCTTTTTCTTTTTCTTCCACTTCTTCTTCTTCTTCTTCTTCTTCTTCTTTTTCCTGGTAAAGGTGGTCTTCAAAGTTATGTCAGTACTAAATAACAAAGATTTCAAAGTGTTTATTGTGCTTCTCAAGTATAGAATAAACATCCTCCATACAACACACTAAATGACGACCTTGTGTTCGAGAAAGATATACCCTACACGTGGTCTCTATTAATGTAACAGCTAGAATATAAATGTTCGTAAGTTTTACAGAACAATGTAACACGTTAACTGAAGTGAATGCATCAAGATCTGAAATAATTGAATGTGAATAGTGAACTCTCAGAGCTGCAAGTAAAGGATTGCGTTCAAACTTCCATTACGGTTCCTAAATTCGACGCAAGGCACATGAAGTAACCCAGTGAGCAAAACGGTCGAAACAATATTTATCATCCGAAAATACAAAGAAAGTAAGTTCTAGAGGTTAACGTTGTGTGTCGATATCTTCTTTATATTTCGTTATGTTCCTTTCATAGTTATGCGTAAAGTTGCTTCTTTTGGTTATGTGTCACGAAGCCATCATCTTCGTTGGTAATACCAGATTACCCAAACTTACCATTACTTGTCTTCGCTCGGTGAATTCCTCTAGCATTTTAAGAAGTATTTTCGTCTTCCGTAGCTCTGATCCCTAATGGAGACTTGAAACAAAAAGGATTTCACGTTGCTTTCTTTTATTGTTTACGTATGTCGACATCAGACATTAAGCAGAATGTTTACGTATGTCGACATCAGACATTAAGCAGAATGGCGCTATTGAGCAAATATGTGATGGAGTTTTTCTTTATTGAAGGACTTGATGAGTTGAGTTGAACATTTCTTAGGCTGTGAGAATGTACAAAAACAAATATGCCGCTACATACCTAGAAAAACATAGTCCGTTTAGAAGCACGCGAGGCGTTCGGGTGTGTTAGGACATGGGCTGATAACATGTAACTAATTAGTAATTTAAATGCCTCTCTGTCTACCATTTGCTAGCGATTTGTATCAAAGATCACGTTGGCTTATTTAGCCACACATTTTATTGCTGTATGGCTTAAGTTTAAAGTACAGGGTGAACCCCTTCAAACAAGAAAATAATAAATGCCACCCGTGAAATCGATAATAAAATTCACAATCCTTTCTGCCATCCAAATATATTTGGTACAAATGCACTTCACTCCATGCCTGACTTGCCCACCAGGTTTCAGTCATGGATGCGCAGCATTAAATTATATGGGGACACGTTGATGATCGTCTCATCAGTATGCGTGATCTTGAATGGACTAAACACTAACCGAACTTTAACCCACGAAATTTATATTTGTGGTGCTATTTCAAATATAATTTCTATCAAAACAATATTCAGACATTTTGTTGAAGTGAAGAGGAGGATCACAGCAAAAATTAGGGCAATACCAACAGAGCAGAGGGGTGAGTCAGAGTTGATGACGATTTTACACCCCGGATACGGGTGTGCTTATTATTAAACAGCGATAAAATAAAGATAATATGGTTGGATTGCAGAAAAGATTATGAATTTTATGAACAATTTGAAGTGGCATTTCGGTGTCACCTGTACTAGACTTTATCGCATTTCTATTGTTAATGCGCAGATTGAATGTACGCATCTTATTTTAGATCTGTCCAATAAATCGATATTTATCTCAAGTGTATTTGAAAGGCATGCGTAATAGACCCATGAGATTGTACTTTAATAAGATTCAAGTCCAATAATGAAATTCACAATCTGTTCTGCAATCAACCATATGTGTTACAAAATGTCTGTGTTTGACTTGTCCACCAAGTTTCAGTCATGCATATCCAACAGTCTTTGTTGTATTGCTGTTCAGTTGAAAGTATACTAAATTAAATGTGAACACATGTCGATTATTTTGATGCCCATAATTCTAAGCTCATGATTTGTTGCTTTATTTTCACATAGTTTTTGATTAATTCGATGAGACAAAACAGTTCCACCAGAAGTAAATCCGACGCACTACTCCGAAATCTGACCATGTGCTAATCCGATTTTTTAGCGAGAAAGGATTATTAATCGAATCGAATTTCTTAAAGCGTTTCGAGGAAGGAATTTCCTTTTTTGTTTTCTATAATTTTTTGACTCTTTAATTTCGATCATTGTAATCCCCCTGCAAATCGATTACTGTAAGTTATGCTAACTTACAGTCGAGAATGCTACGACCACAAAAATATAGTTGGCGCACATCGTAAACAGTTGACGCAGTTGTCGTCGTCGTAGTAATTCTTTTGTGTTGTCAGCAGCATTCGTCAGATTTGTCGTGGCAGTTGCAGTAGAGTCGATCTGTCGCTCTTCATTTCTTTTTCTTCGTAAAAGTTACTCTTTTTGATGTAACGGTTTGTATGTTCATGTTTAGTTTGGTTTGCTTTACGGCATATCAACCATCTGTAACTTATTTAATGCCAAATAAAGTTATCTATAGCATTAATAATTATTTATATTCTTCGAATACGTTGCTCTTAGAAGACATTGCTCTTAGAAGACATTGCTCTCTTGGAGACATGATTATTTGAGAACAACTGCACCTAAATTGGAAAAGAATCCGACAATCCCTCAAGGCGTCTGTTGTCAAATATAATTCCATAGGTAGGGTAATTATTATATATTCGTAGAATACATTGCTCTTAGATAATCAGAATACATTGATCTTAGATAACCATAATACATTGTTCTAAAATATACAGAATACATTTCTCTTTAATAACCAGAATACATTGCTCATTAATAACCAGAATACATTGATCTTAGATAACCAGAATACATTGCTCTTAAATATCCAGAATACATTGCTCTTTAATAACCAGAATACATTGCTCTTAGATAATCAGAATACATTGATCTTTGATAACCAGAATACATTGCTCTCAGAATCCATCGCTCTCAGAATCCATTTTACAATGAAAGTTGAAACATTACTCTTAGAAGGGAACTTTACTAAATGACAGCAGCATTACTCCCAGAAAACACCATTCCAAGAAAAACATTACTCCCAGAAAAAATTACTTCTTTGGAAACATTACTCTTTGGCGTTGATAATCGTCTTTGTTCTCAACGTGATTGACCCTCAGCCACCGCCTTCTAGTATCTATTTAGGGAGAAAATAAAAAGGAGAAATAAGGTTTTGATTTTTTGAAGAATCAGATTGAACAATACGATTGGGGATGAATTTATAGACGTGACCAACCGATTGATCGGGTCGGGCCTCTCCGACCTCTCGTCACGCCAAAGTAAGACCCAATGTGGACGAATGCCTATTATCCACCAGGATCCCGCCCTACGGCATCACGGGTCGTCATACACCGCTAACAGGTGGCTCTGTTTACGGGGTGGGTGGTGGTTTTACTCCTCTTCATGGGGTTGCAATCGGCGAATTCTAGGCCCGCTGACAAGGCGCTTCATGTTCATTGTAGCAGCAACAGTAGTAGCCATCGTTGCGTCTCGTCGTAGTTAGTAACACATTTATTGCTCTCAGTTTTATATTCTTGTGGTGTAGCTTTATACACAGTATCAATACACATTATTTTCTTTGCATATTAGTATGGGTTTCATTTCCAGTATTACGTCTACTTCCCCAATCCACATCACAGACGGATAGTGGGGATATCAGATATCCGAAACACTTCTGTTCGCCTTTCAACACCTAATCGAAAGTCCCTGGCTTACTCGCTACGTATCACTCTACCGACTTCTTGTTCATGACGTTACATCTTCGAACACGTTACCTTAATTCCTAACCTTAATTCCTAGTGTAAAATTCCTTTATTTAATCTAATTTTGAAACAGAAACTTTTCTTTTCTACGCCATTTACATAGCTTACGTAAAATATTGCTTTATTTAGATCATTTTAAGACTCCTTAATAGAAATTATCTCCACACAAATAAAGGTGCTAGTGATTAGCATAATAGATACTGTCTAGGACGGTGGAATCAACATTTACTGATTTTAAATTGTATCAGATTGGATCTATTATGGTCATTTCCACACTAAAACAAAAAAATCGCGTTCACACACTGGTTCTCATTAATTAACCAAATTAAGCAACGCTGAAGATTGTTAGTAGTTAGATGAGTAACCATTATGAAGAATACTGAATGCAGTAAGCAAACAATCAACTCATGGGTCTTGCTCGTGGTATAACTGCATCATCGTCATGGTGATATCCGCCATGTAACATTGCGTTAGGTGTTCTTCTATCCTGATTGTGAAAAACTGGATGACGTTGTGTTGTGGACAGACACAGAAACAGAAAAGTAGTTGGTTATTGGATATTGACGTCTAGTTATAAAAGTGGTCGTAGTGGTAATGTAGCAGCTGGTGTGTCTATGTTTCCTCTCTCCTTGTAGTTGCAACAAAATGAAGAAAACGTCAACACATTTGTCTTATGATCTCATGTTCTTTGATGATTTATTCTTTTCGACATTACGCGAGCTCCTTCTCGCCAGATCCCTGAAGGCGGCGAACAAAGACAGCGCTTTGAAAAACACGTGTCCACACAGTCAGCTCACAGATAAAACGCGCAGATCATCTTCCTCTCCTTTTTGCCACGTCCCATTTCAGACTTCCTGTCCATTACGTTATATCCTAACAGATTGCTCTAACTTTCATTTTTGGCTTCTAATTACATTTTCCACTAACGCCATGTCACGAGAATGGTTCAGATCATTTCTTTCGACTTAACGCTTTGAAATCGAAGTCCTTTCAGCTTCCAATCTTGTAGCTTTTCTTATTTTATTCTGCACACTAAAACCATTAGGGATGTATTAACCCTTAATATCGGTAAAATATGAACTTGCGTGTAATCTTAGCCAATGAATATTTTATATGTACTGTGATTCAACCCTAAATAAGCAACACAGGGTTGATATGCTGTAAAAACGACAAACAAAACCCTGAAGCTGTTAAACACAATTAAATAGTTTGAAGAGGGGGGGGGACGGAACGATATGAGGGAATTTCGGGTGGATGACACCGTTTTTTTTAATGGTGTGTGACTGTTTAACACCGGTCATGTGTGAATCTGATGGTTCTCACGAATATCAGGTAAACATAACGACACATATGGGGGGGGGGGTAGCCTTCAGAAATTGAACAGGTCAATTACAAATTGGGTGTGAGCGAAGGGTTAATTCGGGAAAAGAATAGTCAAGAATAAAAGAAAGAAGGATGGAGAAAAGGGGAAGACTGAAGGGAAAATCAAACGAAAGACAAAAAAAGAGAGAGAAATATAGGAAAAACGAAAGAAAGGATGAAAAGCTAAGTAAATGCACACGGAAAGAAAGAAAGAGAGATAGAGATAGCAAGAGAGAAAAGAAAAGTATGATGAGATAGAAAGAACAAAGGAAAATATTGGTGTCATCTGGGTAGAATCCACCCTTTTCCAATGTAGTTGAAGTATTATTCTTATTTATTAGAACGAGTAATGTGTGACCCTGATACTCGCCCGAAGATCGGCTAAGCGTAGCGATACACGTGTGAGATACCAAGGAAATCTTTAGTCGACTGAACTGGGTTGGGTATTTTTTACTTATGGATCATCGCATATCGGGGGGGGGGGGGCACTCGAGGTAAAGGGTTAAAAAGATTGCTGTCTTGACGTTTGTCGCCGTCACGAGAGCATTGGAAATAGTGGGTGGAATCGGCAGAGGATTACTTAAGAGGACTTGATTTTCGAAGATGATAGCTCGACATAAGTTTTTTATGTTAGACTTAAAGATTTAGTCGGTTGTGAAGCAGACTCGCGGTATTTTGTTCCAGTGATCGGATATTCTAGGAAAGAAACTCTGTTTGTGGAAGGTCTGTTTGATCATTGGCAGAGATAGAGAGAAAGGAAAGTTATTTGCTGTGGTTGTAGCCAGACGATTTTCTGCTTTAAATGTTTTACAAGGGGGGTGCAGAGATTGGAGCTCAGTCGAGCACCTACTATTTACATAACGATACTGTAGAGAGAGACTTGCAACATCTCTTCTATGCGAAAGAGGCTGTGGGAGTCGAAGAGATCATAACTCACTAGATTGCAAAGTTGATTGTGTACTCTGCCAAAAGAAGAAATGGTGCTCCGAGCGACACCTCTCCATATCTGACAGCAGTACTCCATCTTAGGTGTTCGCTACTCACTTTGGCTAAGATCAAAGTGTAGTATCTGTTTCGATGGATACTGCACCCCATAGACTGGTATTGTTTTGGCCTTCGGGGCTTGATTTACGCCGGTCTATGGGTCTGTCCTGTGCAGTTCTAAGAGGTCCACCCTCCCAGGCTTTGCCTCCCCTCTTTGGGGAGGAGTAAGTTTATTGATTACTGCTTGAGGCGCCCCTACTGGGGAATGCCGACGGAGCTGCCCAGGCAATTTTTAATGGCTAGAGTGCTCACCTCTCGGGCGCTGGCTTTTCAAACCCCACTTTCCCGACCCGACCTTGGGTCACATCTTACTTGTGAGAATAAGATAAAACTGGCCTTGTGCCTAACTCCTGGAGAGGAGTAAATAAATACTCACTTGCGGGCAGTGGAAGTTTAAGTTTAATCAGGGGGGGGCAGATCACAAATAGATGAGGAGGAGGAGGAGGAGGAGGGTGTGGTGGAGGAAGACACAGTTCTGAGGTGGCGGAGAGAGAGGGAGTAACACGTGAAATGGAAGTACTGTTGAAAGGAGTGAAGGGTTGTTATGGTTACCTTGTCACCCACTTGCTCAGAAGCTGAATTATTCATGAATAGAAAGAAGAATAAAAGAGGTGGGGAGGGTAATGTTGAGAAACATGAGGAGGTGGGTACTTATGGGCATGCAAAACGACCCTACTGTCTAGAGTCACTAGCGTTTTAGGGACTACCCGGCTGAAAGAGCTGTCAACATAGAAAATAAGAAAAAATAGTTTGGGAAAGAAAAAAGGTCCGTCAACGTAGAAAGAAAGAAAGAAAGAAAGAGTTTGGGAAAGAAGGGTCAGAAGAAAGAAATGAAAAATGAAAGTAAAGTGTTTCGGAAAGAACAAAATGTAAAAACAAAAAGGTAAAAAAAAAGAGAGAAAGAAAAATTATTTAAAAAATAATTTTTAAATGGAAGGGTCAGATGAAAGCAAGAATTTATTTAGAAAAGACGCGAGAAAGAAAGAAAGAAAGATAGAAAGAAGACAATGTAAGAAAAATATAAATATATTTTTCTTTCAGATATTTTAATGAACGGTTCTGAAATAAATAAAGAAATAATGGCAGCAATAAACAAAAAACGCAAGAAGTAATGCGAGATAAAATTTAAAGAAAGAAAGAAAGAAATGAACACATCGGTTCCCATTACGAATTTTCTTAATAAAAAGATAAACAAAAAGAAAAAAAGCATCAACACGAAGAGATAAAGAAAGCGAAAAAGAAGGAAAGAGAGTCGAACATTTTTGTCTGGCAACAGATGTCAGTTAAAAGAGCCCGAGATCATGAAAATATCGTTTGTATTATTTACTCCTCTCCAGGAGTTAGGCACAAGGCCAGTTTTATCCTACTCCCACAAGTAAGATGTGACCCAAGGTCGGGTCGGAAAGTGGGGGTTGAAAAGCCAACGCCCGAGAGGTGAGCACTCTGACCATTAAAAATTGCCTGGGCAGCCCCGTCGGCATTCCCCGGTAGGGGCGCCTCAGGCAGTAAGCAATAAACTTACTCCTCCCCAAAGAGGGGAGGCAAGGCCTGGGAGGGTGGACCTCCAAGAACTGCACAGGACAGTGGAGTAGTTGTTCTGTCCTTGGTCAGAAAAAAACACATCCTTCGTAACTGAGGCATTTTTTGACACAATCTAGCTGACTTTTTTTATTCACCAGAAGACCCGATCTTGTCTCTAAGTTTGCCATATATGTCCTAAACCAGCATTTGAGTCATCTGACGAATCGCTTACGGCGTGAAACCAGTGATCATGATTGATTAAGAAAAACACCTAATTTATCCAATTATTATAATAATGGTAGGAAACCAACACTGTATATAAGTGTAAATTCGAAACTCATGACCTTAGTGTATGTATAAAATAATATAAATAAATAATACTCTCCGTGGCATTTTGGCTAAGATCACCGTGGTATATCTGTTCCGATGGATTCTACACTTTTGTAGACCGGTACCGTCTTACCCTTCGGGCCTTGATTCCGCCGATCTGAGGTATTGCCCTGTGCAGTTCTACGGAGTGAACCCTGCCAGGCTTTACCCTCTAAAACTTTTTGAGAAGAAGTTAGTTCATTGCTAATCGCCTAGGAATGCTGACGGGACATCCCAGACATTAGTTGTAGATCAGAGTACTCTTCCTCTATTGCGCTGGCTTTTCTCCTGAAGGACTGATCAAATTTTGCCAAGAAAAGAAAACTCTTAGCCCCCCCCCCAAAAA
>OY744552.1:27293444-27410944 GCA_963556195.1 Sepiola atlantica | reverse complement strand
GATATCCCAAAATGTAATCAATTTTAAATCAGACCGATATTTGATCAAGTTCAGTGACGATTGGTGAAATGAAGTGGACCCTAAACTGTACAAAAACAAACCAACAAAGCAACAGAGTTACAAACTCGACTGAAAACATACCCTCCCTGGCAAAGATAATGGTAGTGAAATGACCTAACCTCATTTGGGAAGCATATGACTGATTTTACAGATAATTACCCTTAATATTTTAAAATTATTTTCCAAAAATAGTTTTCTCAAATACATTCCTGTAAAAATAAATTAAATTAAATAATATTTCTATATAAAGTTAAAACGTTTATTTCTTCTGTACCTTCGGGAAGAGTAAGGAAATAACCACATGCATAACAGGCTACTAAACTCACCATGATATTAAGCTTATTCACTCGATAGTGTTTTGCTAAATTTATGATTATTTTTTCCATCTAACACTAAATATTACGTTTGGCCCACCATCGCAGACTCTCCCCCAAACATACTCCATAGAAGTGGTAGCAAAAAGTTTTCCCTGTAATATTTTACTAAGACTCTTCTCATCTACACCGTGAACTAATAAACAACCTAACCCTTATTTTATTATTTTCAATCTATCTGGTAATAATTTAATATATAATACAATACAGCCGTTCCATCATATTACGCTGATTTTCGAGAATATCGGATTACGTTATTTCTAACTATTACTATAGACTTGTTCTTATTCCGATTTTACGGAATATATTATTCATATAAGAACTGAGCTACAAAATACGTGTGTCTCTTAGATAAATAAAACATGGTGTAAGTTTGAATTTTGAAGGTGAATTGCAACGTTATAACGTCACCTCTGTTATATATTTATTTTATAACACTGAGCACTATATAAATTAATGTTTAAATGAATGCAATTTCATTGTTTTTGAAACGTGAGGTTTCTTACTGTAGCAGATTCAAGAATATACAGAGTGTTTGGAAAATTGATGCATAATTACTCATAGTGTTCCGTGATTCAAAATAGCGGCTACAATCTCTTCAGTGAATCGACTTTAGACATTTCCCTTATCACTCTTCGTTTGCTTCATGAATAATTTCATTTTTTAACTTCAACACTTAGACAATTTCATACACCTTCAAGGCTTAAAACTCTTTTTTCCAATGAAACGAACTGTAGTGTTCATTTCGACAACATTCAATTGTTGATACAAATTCCATGGAAGCACGTAATATCAGATTCTCTACAAATCTTGCACGACTCTAACAGACAAAACAAGTTCATTAATTCACTTCTGACCATTCATATTAAACCTAACACAAATCCAACATTTGTGTTTTCGTTTTCACGTTAGGTATTTTTCTTTATTTTATTTATGTAGGGGTTATATTACGTAGGATGTTTTCTTTTCTTCTTTACATTTCCATATTATAACCGTCCATTCTCTCTTTCTCACACTACCTCATCCTTCTCTCTCTCTCTCTCTCTCTCTCGCTCTCTCTCTCTCTCTCTCTCTCTATATATATATATATATATATATATATATATATTCATTCGCAACAATTTCTAAAAGAAACGTTTTTTCATTTTCGCAGCCAATAAATATTATAAAGATATGTACATTTATCTCTGCTCACATACGATTTTTATTAGCATTCGTCGATTTTTGAAGTATATTTTTATAATGACGAATAACGTTCCTTTATTTAACTCACGACAGTTAAAAGGAACATAGACAGGCTTCGCTTAAACTGATTCTGATAATGTGGCCTATTTGCGTTCTTTCGGCATGTTAATAATATATATTATACACGTGGTTCATACCATATAATCATAGTTTCGTCTTTTTACACTCATATTGGCTTTAAACAGTATTTACTGACCGACCTGTTAAATTTTGTTTTGCATTTCTAGCTCCATACGAAATTGGGATTTACGTGACTAAAATAGTAATTTATCAACACCTTAAAAATTGATTTAATTTTTTTAATTATTACAAAATATATATTTATCTTACGTGCCTCAACTAAAATATACAGTCGTTCCACATGGTCTACTTTTAGTCACATTTGACTACCCACGACACAACGCAAGTTCTTACTGTGTCGAAAATTCACCAACATAAATACACATTTCCGCATTCTACAGTGATTTGCTTTCAATGACGGACGAGAGAACAGCTAACAGCTCGGCCCGAAACAAGTAACCTTTTCCATAATCGGGCAGTGAAGGATATATCCTTCTACACTGTGGCAATTTCTATTTTTGTTCAACTCAGAAGTAATCTTTTTCGTGGGTAATTATTGTCCGATGTGATCTCTTTGAATGTTGTCGGATGTTGGCAAATTTTAATTCATTCTTTTATTTTTTCTCCTGGGCAACGTCAGGCGCCGGGTCGAGCTAGTTATAAATAATAACTTTTCGTTTTAAGTTCATTAAAACGAATCCTAAATATTTTATTGGCTTAAATTGGATAAACTAAAATTGGATAAACTTTCAACAGTTCCAAGAATGATAACACTTTCCCTTTCTCCATAGTTTTATTCAGATGTTTAAAAAAAGTTCTTGAATGATCTTCCCTTTGCTGATAAACGTAAGATAGAATTTTGAAATACTAATTTCTTCACACTCGTTATAAAACGGTGCATTGCGAACTTTATGTCGCCCTGTTCGACTTCTGTTCTAGTTATCATGTACTGATACGCGTCACAGACCTAATGGACTATGCCAGAAAATTACGTGTCCTTTACTTTAACTTGATTTTGAAGAGGAGCTATGTTCAAAGTGTATCTTCTTGGAAAAAAGATCGTTGAAAAAAATGAGTTTTTTGTATTTTATTTAGATTCACCTACAAATAAATATTCAAGTTCTGAAATTCGAAGTGTGAGGAAAGTAGATCAAAATAATTTGGAATTATTGGTGTGAATTTATTTCTGAAACCATTTAAACAAATATTTATGTTCTTATTTTTTCGAGAAAATAGAGCTGTTTACGGGAAAGGTAAATTCTTATGAACTGCTCTATGTTGGCCATATAAAATGCATTATCAAGTATAATTTGATTGCATATATATATATATATATATATATATATAGATATATAGATATAGTATAACGTACATATATCTTCTTCTATATAAAATTGAATGTCTGTATGTTTGTGTGTTTGTGTGTGTGTGTGTGCCCTATAGAAAAAATGTTAGAGAATATAGATACAATATAAAAGTGTATTCTTATGTAAAATTCACAGAGTAAGTTGATGGCCGTATTCCCGAATCTATAAACCCACGCCTTAGGGGTCCATGGGGCAGATTTCATCGGGGGGGGGGTCGTTTTCAGTTATATTTCAATGTTAATTAGTACTAATTTTCCCGTATTTTTCAGACTTTTTTCAATGTTAAATAGTATTAATTTGGAAATAATCTAATGTATTTATGTACTAATCCGATAAAAATGCTGAGTCACTGAAAACATCCCATAATCCCTTGCCGGATGTACCCGGTCTTGCCCTAAATTGTGTCCGGTTGTATCAGGTCATCCCATAACTTCTGTCCGGATAAATCAATAACACCATAGAGCTAAGAGTGTGTAGTGAAACAAGGGTTGCTCAATCACATCCGCACCTGTCCCATAATCCCTTGCCGGATGTACCCGGTCTTGCCCTAAATTGTGTCCGGTTGTATCAGGTCATCCCATAACTTCTGTCCGGATAAATCAATAACATCATAGGAAGGCTACGTTAAGAGTGTGTAGTGAAACAAGGGTTGCTCAATCACATCCGATCCTGCCACCGGTAAGAGTTATATCAGTAGTGCTCAGGAGGCCTCCTTGATTTTCAAACGAATCTTGGTGCTTCTTAAGTATAACGATCCCTAGAAATATTGGTGCTTCTCGAGTATAACGGTTCCAAGAAATATTGGTGTTTCGGGCAAATTTTTTTTTTTTCCTTGAACTTAAAATATTTCTCAGGGTTGTGGGAGAGTGAAAAAAATGTTGACGGGTAAGATTAGGGGTTCGGGGAAAATTTTAGGGGTCAGGCCAAATTTTTTAGGGGTCGGGTCAAATTCTTTTTTTTTTTTTTTAACTTAAAATATTTCTCAGGGTCGTGGAAGATTGAAAAAAAAGTTGGGGGGGTCCTTTATGTTTAGGGGTCGGGGGAAATTTTAGGGGTCAGGCCAAATTTTTTAGGGGTCAGGCATAATTTTTTTTTTAAATTTTTTGAACTTAAAATATTTCTCAGGGTTATAGGAGATTGGAAAAAAGTTTGGGTGCTGGAGAGATTAGGGGGTCGGGGACAATTTTAGGGGTCAGGCCAAATTTTTTAGGGGTCGGGCCAAATTTTTTTTTCTTTTGTGAACTAAAAATATTTCTCAGGGTTGTGGCCGAGTGAAAAAAAAAGTTGGGGTGGGACTGGAGAGATTAGGGGGTCGGGGACAATTTTAAGGGTCAGACCAAATTTTTTAGGGGTCGGGCCCAATTTTTTTTTTTTTTTTTAACTTAAAATATTTCTCAGGTTGTGGGAGAGTGAAAAAAATGTTGGGGGTGGGGCTGGAGAGATTAGGGGGTCGGGGAAAATTTTAGAGGTCAGGCCAAATTTTTTAGGGGTCGGGTCAAATTTTTTTTTTTTTTTAACTTAAAATATTTCTCAGGATTGTGGAAGATTGAAAAAAAAGTTGAGGGGGCTGGAAGGATTAGGGGTCGGGGAAAATTTTAGGGGTCAGGCCAAATTTTTTAGGGGTCGGGCCAAATTTTTTTTTTTTTTTTTTATTTTAACTCAAAATATTTCTCACGGTTGGGGGAGAGTGAAAAATTAGTTGGAATGGGGGCTGGAGAGATTGAGGTGTCTGGGAAAATTTTAGGGGTCGGGCCGAACTTTTTAGGGGTCAGGCCAAATTCTTTCTTCTTTTTTTTAACTTAAAATATTTCTCAGGGTTGGGGGAGAGTGAAAAACAAGTTATGGGGGGGCTGGAAAGATTGAGAGGTCGGGAAAAATTTTAGGGGTCCGGCCGAACTTTTAGGGGTCGGGCCAAATTTTTTCCTTTTTTTTAAACTTAAAATATTTCTCAGGGTTATGGGGAGTGAAAAACAAAGTTGGGAAGGGGGATGGCTGGAGAGATTGAGGGGTCGGGGAAAAAGTGCATTCATATGTAAAATTCACAGAGTAAGGTGATGGGAGTATTCGCGAATCTATAAACTTACCCCTTAGGGGTCCATGTGGCAGATTTCATCGAGGGAGACTGTTTTCAGTTATTTTTCATGATATTTTATAGTAATTTTAAAATCCTGAGTCATATTTTAATTTTATTACCTAATAATTTGAAATAACTTTTAATTTTATTTAACGTTTCTTAGCGCCAGGGACGCGCCTCTAAATTTTTAGTTTTTTGGTATTGTTTTTTTAAATAAGCGACAAACGCTAATCAAAGTATTGCTACTATTTTACGAAAGCACATTATAGGAAATTACAACATGCCGCCAGCGATTAAGTCATTGCATTCAAATTCGATTCTAAAGTCTTGACAAAATAAAATATAATTTTATTTCGGGATCAAAAATACAATGTAAGAATAATTAATAACTTTCATCTAAAATGTTTGTTTACATAGCATATTTCTTTAAGAAAATCCAGAGAAATTAAGAAATAAAAGTTTGTAAAGAACGATAAAATGAAAACATTAAGAGAAAGAGAAATAAGAGAGCAGAGAGAAAAAACTTATAAAAAAGAAACTGAATAAAGAGCTTTAAAATAAAAGAAAAAAAAGATACAAAGAAAGATAGAAAAATGGAAAATTGAAAGAATAATAGAAAGGGACGATTGAGAAGAAAATAAAGAACAAATATACGGGGAGAAGAGCTTAGGAGAACGAGAGAAAATCTTAAAACGAAAAAATAGGTTAAAAAGAAGGAAAACACCGACAGGAAATGTTAGAAATAAATAACGAAAAAAAGCTGAGAAAGTAAATAAGTAAACATACTTATAATAGTGAAAAAAGTAAAGCTTGGAAAGAATAGAAAGAAACGCTTATAATAAGGAAGAAAGTACAGTTGGAAAGAAACGAAGAAAGAAATATTTATAATAGTGAAGAAAGTAAAGCATGGAAAGAAAGGGAAAAAGAAAGAATGAAGGAAGTAAAGCTTGGAAAAAAGAGACAGAAACACTTATAATATCAACTATTATAAGTGTTTCTGTCTCTTAAGTAAGGCTTGGAAAAAAAGGAATAAAGAAATAATTATAAAAGTGATGAAAGTAAAGCATGGAATGAAAGGGAGAAAGAAAGACTTATTGTTGCATAGCTCCACTCTTGGGCCACGGCGTACCTCATTTACTATACTCGTCCCGGAACGGGCCGAGGCAGTTCTCGTAAAACTCGTCATTTTTCAAACATCAAAAATCATATAGTTTGCTTACCTTTAAATTTCTCACTCGCCGCGTAGAGGGTGCGTGTCGTCTAGTGGTTGAATTCTATCTTTTCTCCTTCTGCCTTGAACCACGCTGTCCGTTGTCTGCAACAAAAGCTTCCCGACCGACTCACGCAACAACAATCGTTTTAACATTCAATTATTTTATTTCAAGCTTTAGTTATCCGTCAGCTGGGAGATATTCACCAACGTCGACAGAGAGAGAGAGAGAGAGAGAGAGAGAGCAAATTACTGCTTTCGTAATTACTTATCAATTAAGTCTTAACTATTCGTGGACAGGGGGAAAGAGATCTTTGGCCTGTATTTTCTTAGGGAAATATTTCCCTTAAATATGTTGCTGACTACATGGTAAATATCACGTCTGATACGTTCGCCTCCAAAACCCAGACTGCTAAAACTCGCTTCTCAAGAAGAACGAGTGACGTCACGGATCCCTCTGCTTCAAAGGCCCGTGACGTCACAGAGCCTTTCGTAGGTGCACATTGACACTTGATCTGAGGTCTCGTCACGCGGTGACCGTGTCTCGTCTGTGGTTTCCCACTGTGAGAACAGGCCCTATTCTGCACTCGACTGCACGGGTCCACCCGCGCTAATTCGCACAAGTCGAACCAACGATTTAAAACAGATACGTCCATTCCTATAGGGCCATTATCCAACATTTATCCACTCCCTATACAAAAGAAAATCTTAAGATTTTGATTTTTATACACCCCTCCGCAGGGTCTGGTCAGAACCAGAGGTTAGCACGGCTGGACATCTCAGTTCCACCCTCTTGACCCGGCTTTTCCAAATCGTCCCTATGACATTTCCTTGGATGTAAGCAAATTCCCCTTACGATCGATATCGGCTCAATGGCCATCCCTGTCACAATCGATAATAGGACACGCTGGGTGTTTCCCTGTCGCAAGGTTGCTTGACCACTTGACCCCACGGGCATCTGCATACGATACCAAGTCACACAATTTACCACACCCATCCATTAAATTCTAACAGAACACAGGGCAAAACAGAAAACCCCCATTTTAAAATTCTCATAATCCCTTTCTGCTCAGCCATCTAATTTCTCTGTAAGATATGTCTTATCATACAATTCGACCGCTTTTTAACACGGACCAGAGCGACCCTTTAACTCCCTACCCAAGACAATCCGTCCAATTTTCTCTGAGCCGCCTCGCTGCACTTTGTTTATCCCTTCCAACGGGGCTCAACATCAGGGCCAGCGATTCGCCTTCCTATATCCTACATCAAAGGGGCCTAACTCATTCCACATTGATCTCACCCACACTTCCTAACTAATTCCTACATGTCCTCGCTCTGGCGCCATATTAATCTGCCGAAACAAATTCACTCACACGAATCTAATTTCACAATCATCCAGACCCGCCACACCGCCGCGGTGCTCTCGTGGGCCCAACCGACCCACTAAACAACAATGACCGATACCGATGCGGTAAACTTCGAGGTCCACCCCAAAACAAATATCATGCCAATTTTTACATGGCTACAAAATAGCTTCGTGTCGTGCGTTCATTTATCATTTAGGACCTCTACGTTCTGTGAACCCAAGTTAAAAAAAAAAATTTCTTAAGAAAGTCCCAGTCACAGCAACCTAAAAGATGTTGTTGCATAACCCTCTACTTGGGGCGCGGCATTTCTCGTTTTGTATACTCTTCCCGGAACGGGCCGACGAGACAGTTCTCGTTTAAACACTCGTCATTTTTTACCGCCAAAAACCATATAGTTTGCATACCTTTAGATTTCACGTACCCTCTCTTCTTTCCTAGTCGCGTGGAGGGGCGTTTCATCTTGTGGCTGAATTCTTTCTTCTTTCTTTCTGACGAATCTCGGCCCTACAACAAAAACTTCATAATCGACTCCGAAGACAAACAATTCTTTTAACTTTCAATTCTTTTTATTACAACCGTTAGTTATCTATCGGCTTGCAGAAATTCACCAACGTCGAGAGAGAGAGAGAGAGAGAGAGAGAGAGAGAGAGAGAGCACATTACTGCTTTTTAAATTACTTATCAATTAAGTATTAACCATTCGTGGACGGGGGGGGGGAAGAGATCTTTGAGCTGTATTTTCTTAGGGAAATATTTCCTTTAACTATGTTGCAGTTACATTGTAAAAATTACATCTGATAGCTTCGCCTCAAATACCCAGACTGCTAAAACTCGAGAAGAAGTGATGGCACCGACCCCTCTGCCTCCCATGCAAAGGTCTGTGACGTCACAGAGCCTCTCGTAGGTGCACATAGACACTTGATCTAAAGTCTCGTCACGCGGTGACCCTGCCACGTCTGTTAGCTCCGACTGTGAGAACAGGCCCTATTCTTCACTCAGTCCACCCGCTCTAATTCGCGCAAGTCAAACCAACTTTCTCAAACAGATACGTCGTTTCCCATAGGGCTATTATCCAACATTGTAATAGTGAAGTAAGTAAAGCTGGGAAAGAAAAGGAGAAAAAACACTTATAATAGTGAAGTAGGTGAGGCTTGGGAAGAAAGGAAGAAAGAAACACTTATAATAGTGAAAAAAGTAAAGCTTAGAACGAAAGGAAAAAAGAAACACTTATAATAGTGATGAAAGTGAAGCTTGGAAATAAACAAAGAACCAAACACTTATAATAGTAAAAACAGTAAAGCTTGGAATGAAAGGGAGACAAACCCCCTATTAATAGTGCAGAATGTAAAACTTGGTAAGAAAGAATAAAGAAACACTTATAATAGGGAAATAAGTAAAGCTTAGAACGAAAGGAAAATAGAAACACTTATAATAGTGAAATAAGTAAAGCTTAGAACGAAAGGAAAATAGAAACACTTATAATAGTGAAATAAGTAAAGCTTAGAACGAAAGGAAAATAGAAACACTTATAATAGTGAAGAAAATAAAGCTTGGAATGAAAGGAAGAAAAAACCCTATTAATAGTGAAGAATGTGAAGCTTGCTAAAAAAGAAAAAAGAAACACTTATAATAATTACGTTAGTAAAGCTTGGAAACAAAAGAAAAAAAAAATAATAGTGAAGAAATTAAAGCCTGGGAAGTTAAGTAAAACAAAACACTTATAATAGTTAAGTAAGTAAAGCTTGGAAAGAAAATAACAAAAAACACTTATAATAGTGAAAAAAGTAAAGCTTAAAAAACGGAGGAAAGAAACACTTATAATAGTGACAGAATTAAACATTCGAAATAATAGTGAAGGAAAGGTTTGAAAGAAAATAAGAAAGAAACACGTATAATAGTAAAAAAAAGTAAAGCTTGGTGAGAAAAAAGACAGAAAAACTTATAATAGTGAAGAAAGTGAAGCTTTGAATGAAAGGGAAGAAGAACAACTTAAAATTGTGAAGAAAGCAATGCTTAGAATGACAGTGAGAAAGAAAAACTTACAATTGTGAAGAAACTTAAGTTTGACAGAAAAGTAGGAAGAAACACTGATAATAGTTAAAAAGTAAAGCTTGGAAAGAAAGAAGAAAGTAACACTTATAATTGTTAAGAAAGTAAAGCTTGGAACGAAAGGGAGAAAGAAACACTGATAATAGTGATAAAAGTAATGCTTGGAAAGAAAGGAAGAAAAAACACCAATAATAGTGAAGAAAGTAAAGCTTGGAAAGAAAGAAAGAAGAAAGAAAGACTTATAATAGTGATGAAAGTAAAGCTTGGGATGAAAGGGAGGAGAACAAAATCATAATTGTGAAGAAAGTAATGAAAGGGAGAAAGAAAAATATTATAATTATGAAAAAAGTTAAGTTTGTAAGAAAAGAAGGAAGAATCACTGATAATAGTTAAGAAAGTAAAGCTTGAAAAGAAAGAAGAAAGAAAGACGTATAATAGTGACGTAAGTAAAGCTTGGAAACAAAAGAGAGAAACACTTATAATAGTAGAGGAAAGTTAAGCTTGGAAAGGAAAAAAGAAAGCCACCCTTATAATTGTGACGATAGTAAAGCTTGGAAATAAAAGTAAATACGAAACACTTATAATAGTTAAAAAAAACTAAAGCTTGGATGAAAGAAAGGAAGTAACACTTATAATAGTGAATAAGTAAAGCTTGGAAAGAAAAGAAAGAACCATTTATAATAGTAAACAAAGTAAAGCTTGGAAAAAAAAAGAAAATAGAGAACACTTATAATAGTGAAGAACGTAAAGCTTGGAAAGAAAATAAGAAAGAAACACTAATAATAGTAAAAAATGTAAAGCTTGGAAAAAAAGGAAGAAACAAACACTTATAATAGTGAAGAAAGTAAAGCTTGGAAAGAAAAAAGACAGAAAAACTTGTAATAGTGAAAAAAGTAATGCTTAAAAAGGAAAGGGAGAAATAAAAACTTGTAATTGTGAAAAAAGTAATGCTTGTAAAGAAAGGGAGAAATAAAAACTTGTAATTGTGAAAAAAGTAAAGCTTGGAAAGAAAAGAAGATAGAAACACTTATAATAGTGAAGAAAGTAAAGCTTGGAAAGAAAAGAAGATAGAAACACTTATAATAGTGAAGAAAGTAACGCTTGGAATGAAAGGGAGAACGAAAACATTATAATAGTGATGAAAGTAATCATTGGAAAGAAAGGAAGAAATAAACACCTATAATAGTTTAGAAAGTAATGCTTGAAAAGAAAAGGAGAAGGAAATACTTATAATTGTAAAGAAAGTAAAGCTTTAAAAAATAACGAGGAAATAAACATTTTTAGTGGAGAAGAAAGGTAAGTTTGGAAATAAACGAACAAAGAAAAACTTATAATTGTTAAGAAAGTAAAGCTTGGAATTAAAGAGAGAAAGAAACACTGAAAATAGTGATAAAAGTAATGCTTGGAAAAAAAGGAAGGAAAAACACCAATAATAGTGAAGAAAGTAAACCATGGCAAGAAAAGAAAGAAACACTTATGACGGTGAAGAAAGTAAAGCTTGGAAAGAATAGAAAATTTGAAACACTTATAATAGTGAAGAAAGTAAAGCTTGAAAAGAAATGAAGAAAGAAACACTTATGATAGTGAAGAAAGTAAAACTTGGAAAGAATGTCAGGAGGAACACTTATAAAAGTGATGAAATTAAAGCTTGAACAAAGGAAGGAAAAAACACCAATAATAGTGAAGTACGTAAAGCTTCGAAAAGAAAGATGTGACCGAAACACGTATAATAGTGAAGAAATTGAATCTTTGAAAGATAGGAAAACACTCTTATAATAGTAAAGAAAGTACAGCTTGTGAAAAAAGAAGGAACAAACACTTAAAATAGTGAAGAAAGTAAAGCTCGGAATGAAAGAGAGAAAGAAAGACTTATAATAGTGAAGAAAGTAAAGCTTGGAATTATAGGGTGAAAGAAAGACTTATAATAGTGAAGAAAGTAAAGCTTGGAATTATAGGGTGAAAGAAAGACTTATAATAGTGAAGAAAGTAAAGCTTGGAATTATAGGGTGAAACAAAACACTTATAATAGTGAAGAAAGTAAAGCTTGGAAAGAAAGGAAGAAAAAAACACTTATAATAGTGAAGAAAGTAAAGCTTGGAAACAAAGGAAGAAAAAAACACTTATAATAGTGAAGAAAGTAAAGCTTGGAAAGAAAAGAAGAAAGTAACACTTATAATAGTGAAGAAAGTAAAGCTTGGAATTAAATGGAGGAAGAAACAATTATAATAGTGATAAAAGTAATGCTTGGAAAGAAAGCTGATAAGGAAACACTTATAATAGTGAAACAAGTAAACCTTGGAAAGAAAAAAGAAACAAACACTTATAATAGTGATATAAGTAAAGCTTGGAATAAAAAAAGAGAGAAACACTACTAATAGTGAAGTAAGTAAAGTTTGGAAATAAAAGAAAAAAATACTTATGATAGTGATGAAAGTAAAGCTTCGGAAAAACAAGATCATGCGAAACACTTATAACACTGCAGAAAGAAATGCTTAGAAAGAAAAGAAAATACGAAACACTTATAATAGTGAAGTAAGTAAAGCTAGGAAAGAAAATACAGAAACACTTATAAAAATGAAGAATGTAAAGCTTGGAATGAAAGAGAGAAAGAAATACTTATAATTATGAACAAAGTAAAGCTTGGAATGAAAGGAAGACAGAAAGACTAATAATAGTTAAGAAAGTAAAGCTTGAAAAATAAGCAAGAAAGAAACACTTATAATAGTGAAACAGGTAAAGCTTTGAAACACAGAAGTAAAGAAACACTTATAATAGTGATGAAATTAAAGCTTAAATAAGGAGAAAGGAAGTAATAGCAGTTGAGCAAGATAGCAAAAACGGAGACAAATTATTATTTGTAAAGTAAGTATAGCTTGGAAAGAAAGAAAGAAACACTTATAATAGTAAGAAAAGTAAAGCTTGGAATAAAAAGAAGGAAGAACACTTATATTAGTGAAGAAATTAAGCTTTTAAAGAAAATAAGAAAGAAACACTTATAATAGTAAAGCTTGGAATGAAAGGCAGAAAGGAGGACTTATAATAGTGAAAAAAGTAATGCTTGTAAAGAAAGGGAGAAAGAAAAACTGGTAATTGTGCAAAAGGTAAAGCTTCGAAACAATAGGGTGAAATACACACTTATAATTGTAAAGAAAGTAAAGCTTGGAATGAAAGGAAGAAAGTAACACTTATAATAGTGAAGCAAGTAAAGCTTGGAAGAAAAAAAGAAAGCAAAACTTATAATAGTGAAGTAAGTAAAGCTTGGAAGAAAAGAAGAAAGTAAAACTTATAATAGTGAAGTAAGTAAAGCTTGGAAAGAAAAGAAGAAAGTAACATATATAATAGTGAAGTAAGTAAAGCTTGGAAAGAAAAGGAGAAAGTAACACTTATAATAGTGAAGTAAGTAAAGCTTGGAAAGAAAAGAAGAAAATAACACTTATAATAGTGTAGTAAGTAAAGCTTGGACAAAAAAAGAAGAAAAAACACTTATAATAATGAAGTAGGTAAAGCTTGGAATGAAAGGAAGAAAGAAAGACTTATAATAAGGAAGTAAGTTAAGCTTGGAAAGAAAGGCTTTTAACAAAAGAAAAATTGCTCACACAGAGAGAAAGAAATAGAAGATTAGAAAGGACGAACAAGAATAAAGAAAGAAAGAAATGCTCAAAAGAAAGAAGAAAAACTGTGAAAGAAAGAATGACACACACACACACACCTGAAAAAACTAAGACAGAAAAAAGTTATTTCTATAACGAAACGTTTCGAAAACAGAAAGAAAAAGACATTCACAAGTACAGAAAGTAATAAACATGAATGAAACGAATATTTACACAATAAATAATTTAAAACGATCGAACGAAAGAGAGAGAGAGAGGGAGGGGGAGAAGGAGAGAGATCTAGAGAAACATTTACGAAACACAGCGCACATGTCTGACTTGTTTAAGTGACCAGCTTTTAAAAAGCATTTGAAAAAAAAGGGAAGAGAAGGAAAAAAAATCGGAAACAGATAAAATGAGTGAAAGACAGATCACGCGCACACAGGTGAAACACTAATTAAGAAAGGTAAAAAAAGCGCTCAGGTAAATTGGGAGTGGGGGGTGTCGAGAGTCGGCGACCCACGATCTGAAAAGCTATTGGATTCACTTTCCACTGAACGTTGGACTATACTAGCGGATCGCAGCTCCCTCTTTTACCTGGACAAAATGACTACAAAACTGGAAATAATATACCTCTGTGTTATTATCTCGGGACTAATTACACACGCCACAGCAGGTAAGACAACAAAAAGCGTCAGTTTATTCAGTCAGCTTATTGGAAAAATAATGATGTATAATAATAATGCCATTAGATTGGCGAGGATCCCATGCTTTTCCTTTTATTATTATTATTGATATTTATTTCATTGTATTATTATTTATTTTAGTTCAGTTAGTTCTTAGAGATCAAACAACTAAATTTTCTTTCTTTATGAATTATATTTTTATTCGAGGCTTTTTAAAGGATTGACATTGTCCCTTTTACGACTGCTATATAGTTTTCGTAACAGGTTGGCTGAGCGGGATTGTGCTTCAGTATTAAAATAAATGTTTAAGTAAACTTGTTGCCCCTTCCACATGATCCTTTTTAATTCTTTTAGAGACAACACTGTTTTCAAATAATTTTTTTACGTCTGTAAACTTTTCGCACCCGGCTTTATTAAGACCATTCAGGGCAGTTATATCGATGATGTGAGCAGTCTTTTCATGTTTGTTCCATTTAACAATTTCTGGTTTAATCATATTGATAGATAAACAGACAAAAATTAAATTGATAGAAAGCGGTATATATATATATATATATATATATATATATATATATATATATATATATATATATATATATATATATATATATAACATTAGTGGAAGAGAACTCAGCAGAGTGTTCTATTAGTAAGAAAAGGTAAAAAATAAGAACGTAATATTTATATTTATATGTATATTATATATAAGTATTACATTGATGTTGTTCTGAACTTCGGTAGTATATATAAACAAATAAACAAATATATAAATATATAAATACATATATATATATATATATATATATATATATATATATATATATATATATATATATATATGTGTGTGGGGGGGTCCCACATTGGAAAAATTATTTCACCTTTATGTGGAAAACATTTAAATTATAAACGTTAGTATAATTTTCATTTTAATATTTTCGACAATCAAAAGTGACGCGTGTTCAATGAAGAAAATATAACAACAGCTACAAATAAAATAAAACTCTCTTTGCGGTTCAAACGTACAATTTAGCGCGGGGCTGACGGACGCGTCAAGGTACAGAAGCCTCATAAAAGAACATTTGAAAAGGGCTTTTCTTAAATTTGAAAAAGTCTAGGTTTTCAACGAAAGTTTCATATTCAATCAATTTTCATCAAACCATATATATATATATATATATATATATATATATATATATATATATATATAATGAAAACTTATAGAGAGCTGTAAATTTATATCTATTTCTATAAAGTTAAGTATGTTTATATGTTTATATATTTGTATGTACTTCTGAACTTATTAACCGATTATTACGAATTTGTTAACACAGCTGCTAAGCGTAAGGGTAGGTAAGTGGGCTATATTTTGTTTACGTCAAAGAGTGTGGAAGCTCTTCGTGAAAATTCAGGCACCACCGATTTTTGTGAAATTTTTACAATATTACTCAAATTTCAATTTCTTTTGGATCATTTTACAAAAGTTTTTAGAGAGAATTATATGTCTACAACGTCTCATTTGAAAATTCAAATGTTTTAGATTTGCATTAAATTTGATTGATGGTCAGTAATATGAGTTAAGTAAAATTACCTAAATTTCATTTTTTTCTAAAGACCTCTTAAATTTTAAACATTTTCTAGAATGGAAATTAGTTAATGGATTTGGTAAGAATTGGAATAAGGATTCTAGACAAAAAGTTTTGTATCATTATATCTTGATTTTAATGTTTGTAAGAGGATTTAGAAGTGGTGCAAAACTGTTCCGTTCACGGAATTCATTTTACCCGTATTTTTTCTAGTCAATAAATGAGCGGGAGTTTACTACCTGGGCTGCACCAGACGAGGGTGGTATGTTTTAACTTTACATAGACACCCAAGTACTAAACTCCAACTTATTTATTTGCATACGCACACACACACACAATATATATATATATATATACATATATATATATATATATATATATATATATATATATTATTTCATGTATCTACATAAAATGTTATAAGGTAATATAATCTTTTATTTACTTCAACAGTGCTCAATATGTGATTATACCGAGGTAGTAAGTTATGAAAATATATTTATGGCAATTAAACTACACAGAGGCTTCCGCCGTTCATCCACGTAAGGAATCGTCAGGCTGACGATTCCCTACGGGGACGAAACGCGGAAGCTACTGTGTTGCTTAGTTGCCATAAATATATTTTCATAACTTACTATATATATATATATATATATATATATATATATATATATATATATATATCAAGTAGCAGCCCTAGTTGAAGTCAGTGTCCCTAATGATGCTGGCTTAAACAGAGCTGAAAGGGAAAACATAACGAAATACCAAGGTCTTATGTACGACATGAAAAGAAACTGGAATCTCCGAATAATATACATACTTCCAGTAATTAAAAGAATTTCAAAACTACTTGGCGAATATACCCGGTAAACCAAGTGCAAAAGAGATAAAAACAATTGCACTTTAAGCGACTATTAGAATCTTAAAAAGAGCTTTCGGCTGGAGGATGCCTTATCCCTAGCAAAAGCAAAAGCAAAAGAGATAAGAAAATTATATATATATATATATATATATATATATATATATATATATATATATATATATTTATATGTATATATATATATTCTTTTTTCACAGAAGATACGTGAAAAAAGACAAAGAGAAAACAAATTAAACACAGGTTAAATAATCAAAAACGAGAGATTTACCAGAAAAGTGAAGATTTTGAAATAACGGCAAAAACATACGAAAAAAGAAGACCCGCGACGGGATGTGTTGGGCACGTGCATAACTATTTTTTATTTAAATAATAATTATCCAGCACGTTCGACAAAGACTATAACATGGGAAAAGAGGTGAGAGAGGAAATGAAAAAAAGATAAGGTAAAAATGGAACAAATGCAGTAAAAAAGAAGTAGTACTTTAACCGGATCGGAGTTTTTATGCAGTGGAGAGGTATACTGCATTGTTTGAGTGCGGTTCTTGCCAGATGTTTGCTTAAGGAATGATATTCAGGTCTAAGGTTTACCCTAGATTGTGATCAGAGATGGATGACAGTATTTTCGATGCATTTGCGGCGTTGGAGAAAGGAGTAAGTTTTGAGGAGGGTGCAGTTTGTAAAGTCAAAATTGTGGGTAAATGTGTTTCTGTGTATGACTAGTGCCTCTTTGACGTCCTGATTGTGTTCGGAAATGCGGGATTTTTTTTAAATTTCTGCCTGTGTTGCCGATATGAAACATCGGACATGCAGCACATTTTATTTTGTAAATGTCGGCTAGGGAAGAAGTGTCTTTAGCGGGTAGGTGGGAGAGGCAGTGTTTGTAGTTGAGTAAATCCTTAATTGTTTTGGAAGTTGAAGTTACAGTTTTTATGCAAGATTTAAATTGTTTTTGTAAAGAAAATAGATATGGGATTATTGAGGAGAACTATGTAAGATTTATTTTTATCAATCTTGTCGGTGTTATTTGTGCTGGTTGCGTTGTTATGAGGTGGAATTCTAACAGTGTTGGTTTGGTTTTGTTGTGGATATTACAGGCTTTGCGTTTAGCGTTTTGGATTAAAAATTGAGAATATTTTAAAGCTTTTGTAGTGTTCTCGATATAGGTTTCTTCACTGCAGACGTAAGTGGGCCTACAAATTCTAAGAGCTCTGGGGAACGAACCCATGGTCATTCCGGATTTTATTCTGTGGCTGTGGGGCATCATTTTTATTCGTTGATTTTCTATAGACTGAGAAGCTTAAACCGATGATACCAAGGAAGTTAAGGATGTGATTATTTTCTAATTCGAAGGTGAAAGAAAATGGTGTACTTTCAGAAGTCTCGTAATTCTCGCTTCCCTTATTTTGTCCTTTAGTCCTCATATTTCATGAGCGATAGTTTTTACAAAGGGTGAAGAATTGATGTTGTTCTTGGTCGGAATCTATCAATCTAACACTTATGTTTGTCTAGTTTTTGACCTTTTATGTAATTGTGTTTTATGATTGCAGCGTTTGTTTCTTTTATTATACTGCTTCATCAATTGTTTCACTTCCTAAGTGATAAAGATGCAGAAAAGTTAATTATTAGTCGCCTTTAACTTTATAGGACATATTTTTCGTTAATATATATTTTTTATTAATTTTTTACGTACATTAAAAGTAATCCATAGACACGTGTTTTGGGCTCACAGCAGCATGACTAACTAAGACAATGATCGAACCTTCGATGTTGATTTCAATAGTCTGGTGTTTTGCCACTAGAATATGACGCCTTGCCTGGAAATATGTAAGATTTTTATCACCTACATATATATATATATATATATATATATATATATATATATATATATATATATATATATATATATATATATATATGGGATTAAATGCACGATATATTATAAAATGACATGCCGTGAAAGACAAGATGCGTGAAAAAGACAAACAGGAAAAACAAATTTAAATACAGGAAAAAAATCATCAAGAAACGAGAGAGTTCATCGGTTTCGTTCGGATCAACGAACGTCTTCAGAAAAAGTGAAAATTTTAAGTTTATTATTCAATAACGGTAAAATATAAAAAAGGAAGAACGCAAAAAGAGACGTCATGTTTCTGTGTATGTTTCTGTACAACAATCCTACAAACGCACTACTCATCAACAGAAACACCTTTACCCACACTTTTGATTTTAAAAACTGCACCCACCTCCAGACTGAGTACTCTCTCCCACGTCGCAAGTGCATCGAAAGCGCTATAATTCTTCTCTCATCACCATCTAACATACACCTCAGACAATGATCTTATTACTTAAGAAAACACCTGGCCAAAACCGCACTGAAACAATGCAATATATTGCGTGGCTGCGATCCCGATTATAGCAACTTTTATTTTTACTACACTTCATCCATATTTTTTAAATTTCTTTTTCTTCTTTTCATCCCTTTTTATTGTTCCGCTACCCCTTTCCCATTCTAACGTCTCTCAGCATGCGTTTTATTTATTTTTTTTATAGTTAAACGCGTGTTAATGACATCTCTTTGTGCGTTCTTATTTTTCAAATGTTTTTACCGTCATCGAATCAATTTAAAATCTTCACTTTTTGTGAAGACATTCGTTGATTCGAACGAAACCGGTAAAATCTCTCGTTTCTGGATGATTTTTTCCTGTATTTAAATTTGTTTTTTTTTCGTTTGTCTTTTTCACACACACACACACACACACACACACACACACACACACACACACACACACATACATATATATATATATATTATTATTATTATTATTATTATTATTATTATTATTATTATATAGTTATTGTTATTATCTACAGCCCCGTATTTTGTATTTTAAAGACTCATCTGTGTGGTTTTTACGCTGCAAGGTTAAAACGCTGGATCTTTAGTCAGTACTGACTGTGAAAGCCCAACGCCCTAGCGATCTCGGCCAACTTGCTTGCTGATATAATGCAATAGAAATATACCGCTTTTAGTTTCAATAATCGGTTTTCGTAGAGGAATTAATTATTTATATGGGAAAGTATTGTGTATTAGCAGAGTGGAAACGGTTATTTCTCCCGTCAGACTTAGAGTCTGATGCCGACATTTCCTGGATTTTCACCAGAGCTTTGTTAGCCGATTTGTGATCCTAATACCGCTTCATATAAAACCTGTCTGCCATGTGTTGTCCTACCAAGAATCGGAGTTGCAGACGTCATAGCTCTGACACTACCCCGTTACTACCACTGTGTGCTGCTGCTTCGAGTTGGTCAGCTACCACTGATTGTATTTTTTAAATATAATTATTCATCTGAATTCGGACACATGTAGAAAAATGTAAAAATTTCGTTGTGTCAAATTAGTAATGGGATGGTGCTATTTTGGTCATAAATGAAAAACATCCAGTCTAAAAAACTTCATAGCTGGAATAAATATTTTATGAAAGAAACTAAAGCGAATTGCATTTTTAGTGTAAAGTACATTGTGCAGGTATAAAAAGAAAAAAAACGCTAGTTATAATAAAATACCGATGTGTCAATTGTAATGCTGTTTAGTGTTAACTTAGAGAATCTGACTGACCTTTCATTATATATAAAAATATTGTTAAAAGGTAAACAAATAAAAAAAATGTAAGCGATTTATTTCTTCCACTCATAGTAGCAGTCTCGATGGCAATGGGAATGGTCCCGATCGGTAGTAGTTAGTGTCCGGGTTTCGAATGTCTTGGTTAGTACAATTGCTGTGTTTAGCCACACCAATTAGCCGTGAAACGGCGAAACAGTTGTATGTGAATGAATATATATATATATATATATATATATATATATATATATATATATATATATATAATTGTAAAGTTATGATTAACCTTAACACTTTCCTGCAATCGCATGGGTAGCCTTGAAGTGAATTAATAAAAACACTAATTAGAATTAAAACTTAGATGTAATATTATTTCCTTCTTACCCAGTTTTAGTTTTTCGGACGTAAGCACGATTTATGATTTTATTAATAAACTTCTGATTATTGGGCGAATCAGGAAACTGTTTTAAGATAAGCCATTTATTATTGTTATAGGGCATTCTTTGAATCGAGGTTGGTCCAAATTGAGGGATCATATTTAACGCGTTTTAAAAATGTGGACAAGTTCAATTAACATATTTAATGACAGCTGGTTCAATTTATGAACGATTTGAATGATCATATATAATACTTGGACGTTAAAATTATGTTTTATTTGAATGATCATATATTTAGCAGATGATTCAAATTATGACAAGTTTAATTATTATTTTTAATGAGTGCTGCTCCAATTCATATGAAATCGAGAGCCAATTGAAACATCATATAAAACGTGGAATTGTTCAAAGTATAAACAAATTGAATTATTTAGAAAACCGACCACTACCATAAGCATTTATATTTAGTTAGCTGAACTAGTACCACAATGTATAACTATAATAGTTAGTTGTGTCTTGGAGAGAGAGAGACAGAGAGAGAGAGAGAGAGAGGGAGAGAGAGAGAGAGAGAGAGATGAGTGTGTGCATATATTTTGGCTATCTATAATATAAAGGGTGGTTGTCAAAAACTACATAACAAATAGCAACAAAGTTGGTATATTCTTAATCAGCGTTACCGTGCGTGAATAATATCTAAAATTTAGAATTTAGAATTTTTTATTTTATGACCCTAAACTGGGGCGGATTTACTTTTCACCGTTTTGTACTAAAGAGAAGTAACTTCCCTTATGCTGACTTCTTCTCGGTGAATGTATATAAAGGAGATTTTTTTTTTCATTTTAATTTAGTTTATCTAAAGAGATCAAGGGGCCTACTCTTGAGGCTAACACTTGATTTCCCTATGAGTAAAATTTATATCCGAGGGCTCTCTTAAGGATAGATGTGGTTCCTTTTAGGGCTGCTATCTGTACTTCCCTACAATTTAGTTTTCCGGGGATTGTTTCTAAGTATTTACTTAGATTTTTTTTCACCAGACCAGTTGCCCCCCCTACAACCGGTATGATGTTTATTTCATCGAGGACCATGTTATTTTTAGATCATTTTTGAGATCTTGGTATTTTGTTATTTTTTCCCGTTCGGCTCTATTGAGGCCGTAGTCATTTGGGACGGTTACATCAATGATGAGAGCAGTTTTTTTCTGTGTGTAAGTATTTGTGTATGTCCAGAGAGACAATTGGGCTGGGCGGATGATAAAGAGGGGTGAGAGAAGAGTGGGGAGATGAAAAGGGGTTAGGGTAGGGGAAAGAGGGAAAGATAGATAGAGAGAGATAATGAGATAGAAGTTTTAATAGAAATATGCTACACCTTTGCTCCGCGCAATGCCGGGTAGCCCTGCTAGCTAATATATAAAGCAGACAACGCCATGTCTAACCATGAGATTTGTCAGTTGGACAAAGCCACCATATGTTTGGGAAATATTATACAGTTGATATATCTAGATTAATAAGATTATGAGACAACTTCGTATTTCATTATTTCTCGCGTCAACGTAACTTCGAGAATGTTACATTAAATAATTGTTTTTTTTATTATTAATTGAATATTTAATGCAATACTGCTTATGTGTATGCGATCAAATTGGTAAGGTTTACGAATTCCCATATGATTTTGCAAAATGCCATTTTATTAATTAGCTATTTTGTTGTTCTTTTGTAATTTAATTATTGTTTTCATTTTAATATAACACATATTTATGTTTATAAATATTGCTTTATTTCGTGAAAATAATGCTCAGAAGTTTTTTCAAATACTACTTAGAAGAGACTGACATGAGTTTCAACAAGTTGTGATCTATTTATAAATTGTAAGTTAAAAAAGAAGGCGCCTCAGCACACAATCGCGCAAGCAAATTGATTTCTTCTTAATTTCTTATTTTTTATATTTAAAATAAATAAATTTTTAGCAACATTATCAACTTCTTAATGTCCGTCTATCTATATGAATAACTTACCAAGAACGTTGATGCTGAAAACATAACATTCACCTTAAAAATCGCTTGTAGCCGGAACTTCCTCTCTCCTTACAAATCAACACAATCGTTGATTAAAGGTGAATTGTTTTCCATCTCTTTGGAAAATTCTGTCGCTCGGTCAGTATTTAAAAATACCGGTGAGCAGCCTTCTTCATCTCAGTACACACCGATTAGTTTCCTTTGCGTCATTAGTAAGTTGTTAATCATCTTAGCAAAAGCAATGCACTTAGTGACAAACAATATGGGCTTCGTACTGCAATATAAACTGTTGACGTGCTGGCAGTAATATCGCATAGCTTCAGGACGCTTTTTTGCGATATATCAAAGGTCTTTGGTAAGGTTTGACACAAACGTGTTAGCTATGGAATATTTCACAATGTCTTCTCAAGTATCAAAATCTTTTTTCTGATATAAAAGTAGTTGTTGATGGGCAGAATCTGAAGAACATAGTATAACCGCTGGCTAACGCTAACCCATATCCTAACTTTAACCCTAACCCTAACCATAACTCTAACCCTAACCCTAACTCTAGCCCTAACCCTAACCCTAATCCTAACCCTAACCCTAACCCTAACCCTAACCCTAACCCTAACCCTAACCCTAACTCTAACTCTAACTCTAATCCTAACCCTAATCCTAACTTCAGGGATTTATTCTCGGCCCAACACCCTTCCTGACTTTTATTTATGATCTTCCAAATCATAATCTGAGATGTTTTATTAACATCTGTATAGGCGACGCCACTGTCTACGTTGAAGAGCTTCTATTATTTCACCACTAACGTTCGGATCCTTGTTTGGCTCCAGTTCAAATGAATGTTTCTCTCTTAGAGGAAGTCCATTACTTTAATAAGTTCCTTACACTCTAGACCTAAAATAGAAAACCTACAGCTAATCTGTTGCTAAAGTTGCTAGAAATATTATTGATTCACCCCTAACCCTAACCCTAACCCCCAAAAACAGATGCCCCGGGGTTAAGCTGGGGAAGTGCACTCACATCATTCTTCCATTCCTTAAAAGAGTGCAAAATCGACTTTGAAATCTAGTGGGGGTGATTTCTCCTCTTCTCTACAACCTCTTTCTCACAGAAGAGACGGTGTTAGTCTTTCTCTACTCTATTCTTATTTCAATGGAAAATGCTCGACTTAGCTTCAATCTCTGGTTCCTCCTTGTAAAACTTTCACAGTAGGAACTCGTTTTCTGCAACCACTACAAAGAACTTTCTTTTCTTCTTCCTTTCGTCTAACATCGAACGATATTTCCATGAACAGGGTTTCTTTCCAAGAACTTACTATCTGTGAAATACGTTTCTATAAAACTGTTTCGGTGGAAGGCTACTACATTTTAAATCCAATATCAATAAACGCTTGTCATAAACCGTTCTCATAAGTCATAAAATTGTAATTATTCCATTCATTATTTTCAAACCTCTCATAATATTCTTCATCATTCAACACACTATATCCATCTCATTAACTTTTATATAACACAATGGTGGAGTGTTCTTCGATCCGACCGCAACAAAACATATCTAGTCAGCGTCCCGTCTGAAGTCCTGTTCTGTCGACACGTCGCAAATTGTTTTGTGGGTATTTACGTCTCTTGGCTTTTTTGCTTTTTTCTTTCTGATAGCTGTAATAATGGGAAGAATTTACAAAAAACATTAAATAACTCTATTATTTGCTTGTGGGGGTGAATCTACTTGTTTCATCAATTTACAGCAATGTAGATCGAGATGAGCTACATTTTCCCGTCGAATCCCCGTAGGGGAGGTTGACCTTAAATATACGTCTGCTCACTTTGACGTTGTAAATCCTAAAAGGCAAAATCGATTTCGCTTAACTGCCACGTACTTCCTCCAATAACGTCATATCCTGCAACGTAGTCAGCTCCACTACTTTAACCTTATTCTTACTCTCGCTTTATATGAAAACTAGCGTTTTTAAGATCATGTTTACATATCTGTCTCATCTTTCTAAATTATACTCGAGTGGCTTTTAGCCTTTATCGCAGGTGACTTCTTAAATAAAAAATAAAAAATTAACAAATGCAAAAAGTTTTTGTTTCGTGTTTACAACAAATATATGTGCGAATTTTCGATCCTCTTTTAATATTAATCGCCATTCGACTAGTAAAAAAATGAGTTATTTGTGAAATTAGTTGATGTGGTTCCCAGGCGGCTTGAGAAGCTGGTGGCGAATTTTGGCGCCTATATTGAATTTTAAATAAAACCATATGCTATTCACTTTCTTATCATCTCTTTTCCTTTACCAGACAAAGCTAAATAATAACAAATTCCTTTTTTCATATATATTGAAATTCTTGACATATAAGGACATTTTTTAAAATCCCTATACTAATGGTATTAAACGAGGAGATAGAATAACCCGTGCTTCAGTTAATCTAAAATTAAATAAGTTTCTTTGTAAACTAGCAAGAAAACCCAGCGTTGTCTAGCATTGAATGAGAACCCCCATGTTCGTTTCTGCTCAGTACATAACACTATATTACCTTTATTCTTATTTTTATTTTATTAATTCAATTTTGGGGGTAGGGTTCAAGAATTAATTCAGCATTAATTGGGTGAAATGGAGTGTAATTACATTGTCATTCATTGAAATATAGTTTGTTAAATCTATAGTGTTTAACTTCTTTGATTCCCTTCTTTTCTAATACGGATATTTTATTTAGTTTAAATATTTATTTAAACCAAATAAAACAAAGTAAAACGTCGAATTTCTCTTTGTAGATGTCAATCTCGAACGCAGATTTTCCACGATAATGTTATGCACCTTTGGATCAAAATGAAATATACTTATTCAAATACCCTGTGTAATGTTTCAGAATATGAAGTGTCTATCTGCAAAAAGTTAGGAGAAACTTTGGACAAACAAACAGACAGACATGAACTACACAATTATATACATTTATAATAATTATGATAACTTTTAACGTTAACCTTGATGCTGCAAGATGTTTAATTACTTTACTTCGGTTAAACTAAAGTAAAATATCTCTATCATAAAGTAAAGCTAGTCGGATTCTCAAGGTTTTAATAGCTTTCTTCATACAAATACAATATTTTATTTTGATTTGTCATTTTTTCTTTTGTAAAATATTAGTCTATGAACAAAACTGTATTTCGATTCAATTTCTTTAAAAAAAATGTTTTTCGCCTCAGAAGATTTTTAAAATGGACACATTTTTCAATAATGACCTACACGGCAGCTACTGCCATTACACATATAACTGATTTCCATTATACAACAAACAGCCAAGCAAAATAGATTGAAATGCGTCAGACTAAAGTTCTAAAGATCTCGGTTTTTGTATCGGTATATACTTTTTCCCGTCTTTCTTTGTTGGAAAAATCGATGTTCATTATTATTATTATTATCACGTATTTGTACTTTTTAACATTACTTTTCACACAAAACAATAAACTTTTGATATAATACCGACAAAGTCAGAGAGAAGGAGAGAGAGAGAGAGAGAGAGAGAGAGAGAGAGAGAGAGAGAGAGAGAGAGAGAGATGTTAAAAATAACAATCGATTTAGTACGTGTCAACAAATGGATGCTGTATTGTTTCTGTGACTGAATTTCTTTTATTTCGTTGTTTTGTTTTTTACTTTCGTTCAGAGTTTTATTTTTGTTTGTTTATTTTTTCGGAGGTCCACACATAATTCAGACATACACTCTAAAAGAAAACAACAACATTTTCTTATTTATTGAAATAAAAAATGAGGAAATGTAATGTGCTAAAACTTGCGTATTTTATACAGATGGATTCTCATTCATTTGAGTAGTTATCCGTTAGTATTTGGGTAACAACATTGAACAAGAATCTCCCGGTCGAGATGCAGACAAATATTTTTGGCGGACAGATACTACAGCGGCAGTTGAGACTTCTGGGGTTGTTCGCCATCGTTCAATTGGGATAGAATTTTACTTTGGGCTAGATAAAAGCATATTCCCACTGACTTTTCTGAGTGGGTTTTTAGTTGTTTTACTGGTAAAAGGGACGCTATATGATGTTTTGGAAACATAAAGGGACAAAGTTCAGTTTATTCAGACTACTAGTCTCATCTTGGTTGTTATTTTCACAACATTTCGGTCGAGGTAACATCCGACTTTCTTCCGGTGCATCTTTTCGATCGTTGTAATATTTAGTCGGGACTTATACAGAATTTCAAATTGAAGCCTTTATTTAATTCATGGGTAGAAGTGTTAATGTTTACGTTATTTTTAGTAAACATCGCCTGTAGTAAAGATTGAACCTTCAACCTCTAAAAGTCTCATTGCTAATCAACACTTTTAACAGTTACGCCACGGGTCTCTGTGGACGATTCTAGTATGAAATCTGAGAACTTTAGATCTTTTCTTGATGCGTAGTATTACAATTTATTACTATCCGGCCATGGCTGACAGAACGAGAACAATCTGGCCTGTCAATTAAACAAAGAGTTCAGTTTGAAATTTCGTATCTGTTCCCGAATGCAACATAAAGATTCCCGAGTTTGAAAAAAGGCTCGGTGGATCCATCGGCCGAAACATTGTGAAAATTACAACCGAGATGACAATAAAAGTCCGAAAAATCAAATTAATACAAAATAAGTTCTTGTTTAATGTTATTTTAATGTTAGCTTGTTGCAAGGTGCCCCACTGACTGATATCAACTAGTTCTTGTTTAATGTTATTTTAATGTTAGCTTGTTGCAAGGTGCCCCACTGACTGATATCAACTAGTTCTTGTTTAATGTTATTTTAATGTTAGCTTGTTGCAAGGTGCCCCAGTGACTGATATCAACTAGTTCTTGTTTAATGTTATTTTAATGTTAGCTTGTTGCAAGGTGCCCCACTGACTGATATCAACTAGTTCTTGTTTAATGTTATTTTAATGTTAGCTTGTTGCAAGGTGCCCCACTGACTGATATCAACTAGTTCTTGTTTAATGTTATTTTAATGTTAGCTTGTTGCAAGGTGCCCCACTGACTGATATCAACTAGTTCTTGTTTAATGTTATTTTAATGTTAGCTTGTTGCAAGGTGCCCCACTGACTGATATCAACTAGTTCTTGTTTAATGTTATTTTAATGTTAGCTTGTTGCAAGGTGCCCCACTGACTGATATCAACTAGTTCTTGTTTGATGTTATTTTAATGTTAGCTTGTTGCAAGGTGCCCCACTGACTGATATCAACTAGTTCTTGTTTGATGTTATTTTAATGTTAGCTTGTTGCAAGGTGCCCCAGTGACTGATATCAACTAGTTCTGGTTTAATGTTATTTTAATGTTAGCTTGTTGCAAGGTGCCCCACTGACTGATATCAACTAGTTTTTGTTTAATGTTATTTTAATGTTAGCTTGTTGCAAGGTGCCCAACTGACTGATATCAACTAGTTCTTGTTTAATGTTATTTTAATGTTAGCTTGTTGCAAGGTACCCCACTGACTGATATCAACTAGTTCTTGTTTAATGTTATTTTAATGTTAGCTTGTTGCAAGGTGCCCCACTGACTGATATCAACTAGTTCTTGTTTAATGTTATTTTAATGTTAGCTTGTTGCAAGGTGCCCCACTGACTGATATCAACTAGTTCTTGTTTAATGTTATTTTAATGTTAGCTTGTTGCAAGGTGCCCCACTGACTGATATCAACTAGTTCTTGTTTAATGTTATTTTAATGTTAGCTTGTTGCAAGGTGCCCCACTGACTGATATCAACTAGTTCTTGTTTAATGTTATTTTAATGTTAGCTTGTTGCAAGGTGCCCCACTGACTGATATCAACTAGTTCTTGTTTAATGTTATTTTAATGTTAGCTTGTTGCAAGGTGCCCCACTGACTGATATCAACTAGTTCTTGTTTAATGTTATTTTAATGTTAGCTTGTTGCAAGGTGCCCCACTGACTGATATCAACTAGTTCTTGTTTAATGTTATTTTAATGTTAGCTTGTTGCAAGGTGCCCCACTGACTGATATCAACTAGTTTTTGTTTAATGTTATTTTAATGTTAGCTTGTTGCAAGGTGCCCCACTGACTGATATCAACTAGTTCTTGTTTAATGTTATTTTAATGTTAGCTTGTTGCAAGGTGCCCCACTGACTGATATCAACTAGTTCTTGTTTAATGTTATTTTAATGTTAGCTTGTTGCAAGGTGCCCCACTGACTGATATCAACTAGTTCTTGTTTAATGTTATTTTAATGTTAGCTTGTTGCAAGGTACCCCACTGACTGATATCAACTAGTTCTTGTTTAATGTTATTTTAATGTTAGCTTGTTGCAAGGTGCCCCACTGACTGATATCAACTAGTTCTTGTTTAATGTTATTTTAATGTTAGCTTGTTGCAAGGTGCCCCACTGACTGATATCAACTAGTTCTTGTTTAATGTTATTTTAATGTTAGCTTGTTGCAAGGTGCCCCACTGACTGATATCAACTAGTTCTTGTTTAATGTTATTTTAATGTTAGCTTGTTGCAAGGTGCCCCACTGACTGATATCAACTAGTTTTTGTTTAATGTTATTTTAATGTTAGCTTGTTGCAAGGTGCCCCACTGACTGATATCAACTAGTTCTTGTTTAATGTTATTTTAATGTTAGCTTGTTGCAAGGTGCCCCACTGACTGATATCAACTAGTTCTTGTTTAATGTTATTTTAATGTTAGCTTGTTGCAAGGTAGCCCCACTGACTGATATCAACTAGTTCTTGTTTAATGTTATTTTAATGTTAGCTTGTTGCAAGGTGCCCCACTGACTGATATCAACTAGTTCTTGTTTAATGTTATTTTAATGTTAGCTTGTTGCAAGGTGCCCCACTGACTGATATCAACTAGTTTTTGTTTAATGTTATTTTAATGTTAGCTTGTTGCAAGGTGCCCCACTGACTGATATCAACTAGTTCTTGTTTAATGTTATTTTAATGTTAGCTTGTTGCAAGGTGCCCCACTGACTGATATCAACTAGTTCTTGTTTAATGTTATTTTAATGTTAGCTTGTTGCAAGGTGCCCCACTGACTGATATCAACTAGTTCTTGTTTAATGTTATTTTAATGTTAGCTTGTTGCAAGGTGCCCCAGTGACTGATATCAACTAGTTCTTGTTTAATGTTATTTTAATGTTAGCTTGTTGCAAGGTGCCCCACTGACTGATATCAACTAGTTCTTGTTTAATGTTATTTTAATGTTAGCTTGTTGCAAGGTGCCCACTGACTGATATCAACTAGTTCTTGTTTAATGTTATTTTAATGTTAGCTTGTTGCAAGGTGCCCCACTGACTGATATCAACTTGTTCTTGTTTAATGTTATTTTAATGTTAGCTTGTTGCAAGGTGCCCCACTGACTGATATCAACTAGTTCTTGTTTAATGTTATTTTAATGTTAGCTTGTTGCAAGGTGCCCCACTGACTGATATCAACTAGTTCTTGTTTAATGTTATTTTAATGTTAGCTTGTTGCAAGGTGCCCCACTGACTGATATCAACTAGTTCTTGTTTAATGTTATTTTAATGTTAGCTTGTTGCAAGGTGCCCCACTGACTGATATCAACTAGTTCTTGTTTAATGTTATTTTAATGTTAGCTTGTTGCAAGGTGCCCCACTGACTGATATCAACTAGTTCTTGTTTAATGTTATTTTAATGTTAGCTTGTTGCAAGGTGCCCCACTGACTGATATCAACTAGTTCTTGTTTAATGTTATTTTAATGTTAGCTTGTTGCAAGGTGCCCCACTGACTGATATCAACTAGTTCTTGTTTAATGTTATTTTAATGTTAGCTTGTTGCAAGGTGCCCCACTGACTGATATCAACTAGTTCTTGTTTAATGTTATTTTAATGTTAGCTTGTTGCAAGGTGCCCCACTGACTGATATCAACTAGTTCTTGTTTAATGTTATTTTAATGTTAGCTTGTTGCAAGGCTGCCCCACTGACTGATATCAACTAGTTCTTGTTTAATGTTATTTTAATGTTAGCTTGTTGCAAGGTGCCCCACTGACTGATATCAACTAGTTCTTGTTTAATGTTATTTTAATGTTAGCTTGTTGCAAGGTGCCCCACTGACTGATATCAACTAGTTCTTGTTTAATGTTATTTTAATGTTAGCTTGTTGCAAGGTGCCCCACTGACTGATATCAACTAGTTCTTGTTTAATGTTATTTTAATGTTAGCTTGTTGCAAGGTGCCCCACTGACTGATATCAACTAGTTCTTGTTTAATGTTATTTTAATGTTAGCTTGTTGCAAGCTGCCCCACTGACTGATATCAACTAGTTCTTGTTTAATGTTATTTTAATGTTAGCTTGTTGCAAGCTGCCCCACTGACTGATATCAACTAGTTCTTGTTTAATGTTATTTTAATGTTAGCTTGTTGCAAGCTGCCCCACTGACTGATATCAACTAGTTCTTGTTTAATGTTATTTTAATGTTAGCTTGTTGCAAGGTGCCCCACTGACTGATATCAACTAGTTCTTGTTTAATGTTATTTTAATGTTAGCTTGTTGCAAGGTGCCCCACTGACTGATATCAACTAGTTCTTGTTTAATGTTATTTTAATGTTAGCTTGTTGCAAGGTGCCCCACTGACTGATATCAACTAGTTCTTGTTTAATGTTATTTTAATGTTAGCTTGTTGCAAGGTGCCCCACTGACTGATATCAACTAGTTCTTGTTTAATGTTATTTTAATGTTAGCTTGTTGCAAGGTGCTCCACTGACTGATATCAACTAGTTCTTGTTTAATGTTATTTTAATGTTAGCTGGTTGCAAGGTGCCCCACTGACTGATATCAACTAGTTCTTGTTTAATGTTATTTTAATGTTAGCTTGTTGCAAGGTGCCCCACTGACTGATATCAACTAGTTCTTGTTTAATGTTATTTTAATGTTAGCTTGTTGCAAGGTGCCCCACTGACTGATATCAACTAGTTCTTGTTTAATGTTATTTTAATGTTAGCTTGTTGCAAGGTGCCCCACTGACTGATATCAACTAGTTCTTGTTTAATGTTATTTTAATGTTAGCTTGTTGCAAGGTGCCCCACTGACTGATATCAACTAGTTCTTGTTTAATGTTATTTTAATGTTAGCTTGTTGCAAGGTGCCCCACTGACTGATATCAACTAGTTCTTGTTTAATGTTATTTTAATGTTAGCTTGTTGCAAGGTGCCCCACTGACTGATATCAACTAGTTTTTGTTTAATGTTATTTTAATGTTAGCTTGTTGCAAGGTGCCCCACTGACTGATATCAACTAGTTCTTGTTTAATGTTATTTTAATGTTAGCTTGTTGCAAGGTGCCCCACTGACTGATATCAACTAGTTCTTGTTTAATGTTATTTTAATGTTAGCTTGTTGCAAGGTGCCCCACTGACTGATATCAACTAGTTCTTGTTTAATGTTATTTTAATGTTAGCTTGTTGCAAGGTGCCCCAGTGACTGATATCAACTAGTTCTTGTTTAATGTTATTTTAATGTTAGCTTGTTGCAAGGTGCCCCACTGACTGATATCAACTAGTTCTTGTTTAATGTTATTTTAATGTTAGCTTGTTGCAAGGTGCCCCACTGACTGATATCAACTAGTTCTTGTTTAATGTTATTTTAATGTTAGCTTGTTGCAAGGTGCCCCACTGACTGATATCAACTTGTTCTTGTTTAATGTTATTTTAATGTTAGCTTGTTGCAAGGTGCCCCACTGACTGATATCAACTAGTTCTTGTTTAATGTTATTTTAATGTTAGCTTGTTGCAAGGTGCCCCACTGACTGATATCAACTAGTTCTTGTTTAATGTTATTTTAATGTTAGCTTGTTGCAAGGTGCCCCACTGACTGATATCAACTAGTTCTTGTTTAATGTTATTTTAATGTTAGCTTGTTGCAAGGTGCCCCACTGACTGATATCAACTAGTTCTTGTTTAATGTTATTTTAATGTTAGCTTGTTGCAAGGTGCCCCACTGACTGATATCAACTAGTTCTTGTTTAATGTTATTTTAATGTTAGCTTGTTGCAAGGTGCCCCACTGACTGATATCAACTAGTTCTTGTTTAATGTTATTTTAATGTTAGCTTGTTGCAAGGTGCCCCACTGACTGATATCAACTAGTTCTTGTTTAATGTTATTTTAATGTTAGCTTGTTGCAAGGTGCCCCACTGACTGATATCAACTAGTTCTTGTTTAATGTTATTTTAATGTTAGCTTGTTGCAAGGTGCCCCACTGACTGATATCAACTAGTTCTTGTTTAATGTTATTTTAATGTTAGCTTGTTGCAAGCTGCCCCACTGACTGATATCAACTAGTTCTTGTTTAATGTTATTTTAATGTTAGCTTGTTGCAAGGTGCCCCACTGACTGATATCAACTAGTTCTTGTTTAATGTTATTTTAATGTTAGCTTGTTGCAAGGTGCCCCACTGACTGATATCAACTAGTTCTTGTTTAATGTTATTTTAATGTTAGCTTGTTGCAAGGTGCCCCACTGACTGATATCAACTAGTTCTTGTTTAATGTTATTTTAATGTTAGCTTGTTGCAAGGTGCCCCACTGACTGATATCAACTAGTTCTTGTTTAATGTTATTTTAATGTTAGCTTGTTGCAAGCTGCCCCACTGACTGATATCAACTAGTTCTTGTTTAATGTTATTTTAATGTTAGCTTGTTGCAAGCTGCCCCACTGACTGATATCAACTAGTTCTTGTTTAATGTTATTTTAATGTTAGCTTGTTGCAAGCTGCCCCACTGACTGATATCAACTAGTTCTTGTTTAATGTTATTTTAATGTTAGCTTGTTGCAAGGTGCCCCACTGACTGATATCAACTAGTTCTTGTTTAATGTTATTTTAATGTTAGCTTGTTGCAAGGTGCCCCACTGACTGATATCAACTAGTTCTTGTTTAATGTTATTTTAATGTTAGCTTGTTGCAAGGTGCCCCACTGACTGATATCAACTAGTTCTTGTTTAATGTTATTTTAATGTTAGCTTGTTGCAAGGTGCCCCACTGACTGATATCAACTAGTTCTTGTTTAATGTTATTTTAATGTTAGCTTGTTGCAAGGTGCTCCACTGACTGATATCAACTAGTTCTTGTTTAATGTTATTTTAATGTTAGCTGGTTGCAAGGTGCCCCACTGACTGATATCAACTAGTTCTTGTTTAATGTTATTTTAATGTTAGCTTGTTGCAAGGTGCCCCACTGACTGATATCAACTAGTTCTTGTTTAATGTTATTTTAATGTTAGCTTGTTGCAAGGTGCCCCACTGACTGATATCAACTAGTTCTTGTTTAATGTTATTTTAATGTTAGCTTGTTGCAAGGTGCCCCACTGACTGATATCAACTAGTTCTTGTTTAATGTTATTTTAATGTTAGCTTGTTGCAAGGTGCCCCACTGACTGATATCAACTAGTTCTTGTTTAATGTTATTTTAATGTTAGCTTGTTGCAAGGTGCTCCACTGACTGATATCAACTAGTTCTTGTTTAATGTTATTTTAATGTTAGCTTGTTGCAAGGTGCCCCACTGACTGATATCAACTAGTTCTTGTTTAATGTTATTTTAATGTTAGCTTGTTGCAAGGTGCCCCACTGACTGATATCAACTAGTTCTTGTTTAATGTTATTTTAATGTTAGCTTGTTGCAAGGTGCCCCACTGACTGATATCAACTAGTTCTTGTTTAATGTTATTTTAATGTTAGCTTGTTGCAAGGTGCTCCACTGACTGATATCAACTAGTTCTTGTTTAATGTTATTTTAATGTTAGCTTGTTGCAAGGTGCCCCACTGACTGATATCAACTAGTTCTTGTTTAATGTTATTTTAATGTTAGCTTGTTGCAAGGTGTCCCACTGACTGATATCAACTAGTTCTTGTTTAATGTTATTTTAATGTTAGCTTGTTGCAAGGTGCCCCACTGACTGATATCAACTAGTTCTTGTTTAATGTTATTTTAATGTTAGCTTGTTGCAAGCTGCCCCACTGACTGATATCAACTAGTTCTTGTTTAATGTTATTTTAATGTTAGCTTGTTGCAAGGTGTCCCACTGACTGATATCAACTAGTTCTTGTTTAATGTTATTTTAATGTTAGCTTGTTGCAAGGTGTCCCACTGACTGATATCAACTAGTTCTTGTTTAATGTTATTTTAATGTTAGCTTGTTGCAAGGTGCCCCACTGACTGATATCAACTAGTTCTTGTTTAATGTTATTTTAATGTTAGCTTGTTGCAAGGTGCCCCACTGACTTATATCAACTAGTTCTTGTTTAATGTTATTTTAATGTTAGCTTGTTGCAAGGTGCCCCACTGACTGATATCAACTAGTTCTTGTTTAATGTTATTTTAATGTTAGCTTGTTGCAAGGTGCCCCACTGACTGATATCAACTAGTTCTTGTTTAATGTTATTTTAATGTTAGCTTGTTGCAAGGTGCCCCACTGACTTATATCAACTAGTTCTTGTTTAATGTTATTTTAATGTTAGCTTGTTGCAAGGTGCCCCACTGACTTATATCAACTAGTTCTTGTTTAATGTTATTTTAATGTTAGCTTGTTGCAAGGTGCCCCACTGACTGATATCAACTAGTTCTTGTTTAATGTTATTTTAATGTTAGCTTGTTGCAAGGTGCCCCACTGACTGATATCAACTAGTTCTTGTTTAATGTTATTTTAATGTTAGCTTGTTGCAAGCTGCCCCACTGACTGATATAAACTAGTTCTTGTTTAATGTTATTTTAATGTTAGCTTGTTGCAAGGTGCCCCACTGACTGATATCAACTAGTTCTTGTTTAATGTTATTTTAATGTTAGCTTGTTGCAAGGTGCCCCACTGACTGATATCAACTAGTTCTTGTTTAATGTTATTTTAATGTTAGCTTGTTGCAAGGTGCCCCACTGACTTATATCAACTAGTTCTTGTTTAATGTTATTTTAATGTTAGCTTGTTGCAAGGTGCCCCACTGACTGATATCAACTAGTTCTTGTTTAATGTTATTTTAATGTTAGCTTGTTGCAAGGTGCCCCACTGACTGATATCAACTAGTTCTTGTTTAATGTTATTTTAATGTTAGCTTGTTGCAAGGTGCCCCACTGACTTATATCAACTAGTTCTTGTTTAATGTTATTTTAATGTTAGCTTGTTGCAAGGTGCCCCACTGACTGATATCAACTAGTTCTTGTTTAATGTTATTTTAATGTTAGCTTGTTGCAAGGTGCCCCACTGACTGATATCAACTAGTTCTTGTTTAATGTTATTTTAATGTTAGCTTGTTGCAAGCTGCCCCACTGACTGATATCAACTAGTTCTTGTTTAATGTTATTTTAATGTTAGCTTGTTGCAAGGTGCCCCACTGACTGATATCAACTAGTTCTTGTTTAATGTTATTTTAATGTTAGCTTGTTGCAAGCTGCCCCACTGACTGATATCAACTAGTTCTTGTTTAATGTTATTTTAATGTTAGCTTGTTGCAAGGTGCCCCACTGACTGATATCAACTAGTTCTTGTTTAATGTTATTTTAATGTTAGCTTGTTGCAAGGTGCCCCACTGACTGATATCAACTAGTTCTTGTTTAATGTTATTTTAATGTTAGCTTGTTGCAAGGTGCCCCACTGACTGATATCAACTAGTTCTTGTTTAATGTTATTTTAATGTTAGCTTGTTGCAAGGTGCCCCACTGACTGATATCAACTAGTTCTTGTTTAATGTTATTTTAATGTTAGCTTGTTGCAAGGTGCTCCACTGACTGATATCAACTAGTTCTTGTTTAATGTTATTTTAATGTTAGCTTGTTGCAAGGTGCCCCACTGACTGATATCAACTAGTTCTTGTTTAATGTTATTTTAATGTTAGCTTGTTGCAAGGTGCCCCACTGACTGATATCAACTAGTTCTTGTTTAATGTTATTTTAATGTTAGCTTGTTGCAAGGTGCCCCACTGACTGATATCAACTAGTTCTTGTTTAATGTTATTTTAATGTTAGCTTGTTGCAAGGTGCCCCACTGACTGATATCAACTAGTTCTTGTTTAATGTTATTTTAATGTTAGCTTGTTGCAAGGTGCCCCACTGACTGATATCAACTAGTTCTTGTTTAATGTTATTTTAATGTTAGCTTGTTGCAAGGTGCCCCACTGACTGATATCAACTAGTTCTTGTTTAATGTTATTTTAATGTTAGCTTGTTGCAAGGTGCCCCACTGACTGATATCAACTAGTTCTTGTTTAATGTTATTTTAATGTTAGCTTGTTGCAAGCTGCCCCACTGACTGATATCAACTAGTTCTTGTTTAATGTTATTTTAATGTTAGCTTGTTGCAAGGTGCCCCACTGACTGATATCAACTAGTTCTTGTTTAATGTTATTTTAATGTTAGCTTGTTGCAAGGTGCCCCACTGACTGATATCAACTAGTTCTTGTTTAATGTTATTTTAATGTTAGCTTGTTGCAAGGTGCCCCACTGACTGATATCAACTAGTTCTTGTTTAATGTTATTTTAATGTTAGCTTGTTGCAAGGTGCCCCACTGACTGATATCAACTAGTTCTTGTTTAATGTTATTTTAATGTTAGCTTGTTGCAAGGTGCCCCACTGACTGATATCAACTAGTTCTTGTTTAATGTTATTTTAATGTTAGCTTGTTGCAAGGTGCCCCACTGACTGATATCAACTAGTTCTTGTTTAATGTTATTTTAATGTTAGCTTGTTGCAAGGTGCCCCACTGACTGATATCAACTAGTTCTTGTTTAATGTTATTTTAATGTTAGCCTGTTGCAAGGTGCCCCACTGACTGATATCAACTAGTTCTTGTTTAATGTTATTTTAATGTTAGCTTGTTGCAAGCTGCCCCACTGACTGATATCAACTAGTTCTTGTTTAATGTTATTTTAATGTTAGCTTGTTGCAAGGTGCCCCACTGACTGATATCAACTAGTTCTTGTTTAATGTTATTTTAATGTTAGCTTGTTGCAAGGTGCCCCACTGACTGATATCAACTAGTTCTTGTTTAATGTTATTTTAATGTTAGCTTGTTGCAAGGTGCCCCACTGACTGATATCAACTAGTTCTTGTTTAATGTTATTTTAATGTTAGCTTGTTGCAAGGTGCCCCACTGACTGATATCAACTAGTTCTTGTTTAATGTTATTTTAATGTTAGCTTGTTGCAAGGTGCCCCACTGACTGATATCAACTAGTTTATTAATTGCACGTTATTTTCGAACAATATGGTTAAATAAACAGAAATCGCTACAATACACAATTGGTTAGATGGGTGATCCCCCCTCCTAAAAAAATGTCAACCATGGAAAATTTATAATCCTTTCTGCCATCCAACCATATTTGGTACAAATAAACTTCAGTCTATGCCTGACTTGTCCACCAAGTTTCAGCCATGAATGTCCAACAGTTTTTGTTTCACAACACCCGCACACGACGTGCAATACTGTCAATACTCTGACATCATACTCTCGGCACTACCCTCATTTTGGCTGTGATTGTCATCTCCTGTTCAGAAATAGTCTGGGGATTGTTTTGATAGACCCCACTGGGCGTTAACGTTCGGTGTGTGTGAAGCATATTCAGGATCAAATCGTCTACTGATGAGACGATTATCAAAGTGTGCCCGCATATCATTGAACAGAGATTTAAAAAAGACTATTGGATATTCATGGCTGTAACTTGATGAACAAGTCTTCTGTTTATTTGTTCCAAATATGGTTGGATGTCAGAAAGAATTGTGATTTTTACCAACGATTCCATGTGTGGCATTTTTGCGGTTCAGCCGATACCAGAACGTATCGTGATTACAGAACTATGCGAGAAAAAATAAATTAAAGAGACCCCCTAAAGCGCTGTTTTAACCGGTGGCGGAAAAAAATCCAATACAATAATTCAAACTCGGACAAAAGCCCACAAACACAAAAATAAATTAATTTTAAAAATAAAATAATTATATATATATATATATTTATATAATTATACGTAAATGTTTGTCAGTACATTTTTTCTTATGCATTCTGCCCTCGTTGGGGGGGGGGCAGTAAATAGTGACACGAAAACATTTTAGGACGAGAATTCTGCAATGTTTCATTTGATTATTAAAAAGTTTTGTAAATAAAGGAAACGCATCCTATATTAAAAATAAATATTTTATAAATAATTCTTAAAATAAACATTTCCCTATATTAAAAAGCGAGTGTTTTGACGAAAACCGACAAACACAGCTTTATTATCAAGGTTAACCTATAAGGTCAACCGGGTTTGATCGAATTTCGTCTCTTTTACATCTTTCAGTTTCTGGAGTCCTTATTCCCTATATGGTCCTTGAATATAAAAATGAATTTGAATGAATTTATTTATGTATTGTTGTTTGAATTGTTGTGGTTACTTTTGTCCAATGGGCTTTTGTCCGGTGAGTTTTTGTCCGGGATGCGTTTTTCGGTCACCATTTAAACCATTCGTTACAGGTTCTCCTTTGCAGGATAGTTCACTGTCAGGTCGGTAGTGTCGTCTCCGTAACCTACTACCACTATTACTACTCTGTATTGGACAAGTTTTCTCTTACTAAAATGTTCATTGCTGAGAAACGACCGTGGTGTCTGACTATAAAGAATAAACCTGCGACAATCCTAACACCCACTGTTGGGGGGGGGGGGGAATGAATATGAAACGCGCAACAAAAAAGGCCTCCCTAACCCATCATGGCGTATCGGGCTAAATTGGTGAGCTGCCTTTCAAATAAAATAGGCGTGTTAAGAAATGAAATAAAAAGGGAATAAAAAGGAGCACTAGGTAAACCTTAAAGGACACTCTCTCACCTGTTGAGTAGTTGAGTGGCCTAATTCCCTTGACCCGAGGCTGAACAACCCGAAAATATATTTTTGGCAGGTTTTACGATTCAACGTGAAATATTATCAGTTGGTGAAGAGGGGGGGGCGATTTTCTTAAGGGACTTGTACGTGCCTTAGTAATTTTTAAAAAAGTGTATGCGTATTGTGTATATATGTATAGTCATCCACTTCTGTGTAGTTAGAGAGGCAAGCGATGCAAGCCGAGATTGAAAGTTGGCATTGTTAACCGGTAGATAATCGATAAGAGGCCACAACTAAGTGAAACTTTAATGTGTATACAAAACATTATGGGCACCAAAGACTGCTCAATTCGTGTTTATTTTTAACGGAGAGCTTTGCGTTATCGCTAATGGTAGCTAGCGATGCTCAAGCCACGAAGACTGTTTCGCTGTATAACAGCTCTTTAGTGTGCCTAGACAGGCAACCACTTCAAGTTGGGATCGAAACTCAACTGGTTTTTAGACAGTGGGTGCTTCTAACCGTTATTTATCGACAACAAGCCACGAGTAAGTGAAATTTTAATGTTTATGTAAACACCATAAATACCGTAGAGTGCTCAATTCGTTTTCCTTTTGACGTAGAGCTTTGCATTATCGGTAATAGTAGTTTGTGGTTTTACTTACCATAATGCTCAAACTATGAAGGTATGAGAGCATATATGTGATCATCCACAGCTCAAGATAGACAAGTGCCTGTTCAGTGTTCATAGAAACACGAGAATACTGGTCTAAGGTCAGGGAAAAGTAATTCACCGAACAGAACGGATTTGCACCATTTTTATTTCCCCTTACGAAGATTAAAATCACGATATAATGATACAGAACCTTATGTGTAGAATTCTGATCAAAATCTATTACATAATGTTGATTCGAGTAAATGTCTAAAATTTAAGGCTTTATCCACCCCTTACGCTTAGCAGATGTGTTCCAAAATTCATAATAATCTGTAAAAAATATTGACAGCTGCCAATTGAAGATTAGTACATTATGAAAATTATATAGATGTTTTTTTATTAGTGGCGCCATCTGTGTGTCAGGCTGAGAACATATTGAGTGATGTTTTATATATATATACATATATATATATATATATATATATATATATATATATATATATATATATATATATATATATATATATATGTATATATATATATATATATATATATATATATAGTCTAAAGAAGCTTTAAGTCATTTTAAACAAAAGAGAAAAAAAGAAGTAATATGCAGTTTATATATATATATATATACATATATATATATATATATATATATAATTTACTATGAATTTGACATCTTACTGCAGTTTCAGAGCCTTACCTTCACTAGAAGTGTACCGGACATGTTTCTAACATCTGGCATTATTTGAAAAGTGAACCCGAAAAATTAAAGAATATTTAAAGACGTGATGTTTTATTTCGCACGTTTCCATTCTCATGTTCGAGTGAGTGTTGAGATTTTATAGTGAGCAGAAAATAAGCAACCAACTTGATAGAGCGCTTAAGTATTTTTAGTGAACCAGGGCTTCAATAACAAAGCAAATTTTGATTTTTTCTCTGCATTTACCTATAAATTATTGTTTTTTTTTTGTATTTAGTAATTTATTTGTTTTTTCTTAGTTTATAATTTGTTATTTTTCCGCAAACATAATTGACAGTTTCTACTATTTATATTGCAAAAAAGTTTATGCGAATTGTTTTTCAGATGATATAAGAGCTGACGTATGTCTTTCACACATGGATGTCATAACTATGTCGACTCTTACATTGCTTTTAGGACCTATGAGTATATATAGGAGCAATATATATATATATATATATATATATATATATGTGTGTGTGTGTGTGTGTGTGTGTGTATAGGAGTTCGAAAATATATGTTTTAGCTGATATACGTTATGTATACACAACCCTTCCAATTTAAAGCTCGATAATTGTCAACTTGCAACAACAGAGCATATATATATATATATATGTATATATATATATATATATATATATATATATATATATATATATATATATATTACTTCCTTTTACTTTCGCGAAATAATAGATACTTCATATAAGAGTGTCTACACGACGAAGAAAGGGTTGCTCAGTCGTATACCGCCACTTATCGGATTGACATCCTCTATTTTATCAACAAACGGCGTAAAACAGAAACCCACCCGAATTCACTTCAACAACAAAAGCTCAAACTGAGGCTATAAAAATCAGCTCTCAGAGACAGTCAAACAAAAAAGGCGCAAAAACGTTCTCTGTGCTACGTCCACCAAACGACTGTAACAAAATATAAAAGCAGAGCGCGCACCCAAATCTTTCACTCACTTCGACGTACTAACGCCAAGCCTCAAATGGCTACACACACACTCACTCACACACACACACACACACACGCACACACACACACACACACACACATACAAACATGGTCGCACACATAAATACTATAATTCTCGAAACTGACTTCCAACGAACATTTCAAACTAATATTTTACCATGTAAGATTTGTAAATATATAAATATTTTGTGTTACTTTTAAATTACGTTTTATTCTTCCTTCAACTTATGCATGCTTTATACTCATTTAACTTTCATACATGTTTATCCATTTTTTACTCCTTTAAACATGTCTTTACACAATCTAAATGTAAGCGTAGATCTTAGCATTTTCTCTAATATCTTACTAAGCTAAGGCCTGCCCCCCCTACAAACTTTCCTGAACCGGGGTTGCTTGAGTTCAGTTGCAAGAAGTCCGATGAGTAGGGTTTTTTTCACATCAACTGGGACTATGTGACACCAACGGAGATTTCTCTTAATAAAGCAATTAAACTACTTCACGTGTGTGTGTTTTAGCGACTGACTGACTTACGCATTATTATTCAGTTATTTACTCGAAGTATTATTGAAACAAAAAATGCAATAGCGTAAAAGGATTTTTTTAAATCCTATTTAAAAGATAATTTAATTTTGTAAAATGTTCCATTCGAAAAAATTATCTCCTCTTCTGCGCTCGCTCGCCATGCCGTGTGAAAGTTACAGTTTCTGCACCCTGCATTCGTCACTTAATCAGCACATACAATCTCTCTATCTGCTGCTTAGTTATTTTGTAAACATTTAAGCTGTGTTTTTTATATTTATTTGGATTTTAGTATTTTTCGAATCGGCTGCAACTTTCGAATCTGTTTTTTAAGGGGTGGGGGGGCAGGTTAACATATTCAGACTGAGAACCATTTGCCGAAACGAATCCAAGCTTTTACCCGGTTTGATTCGATCCATTTATCGAGACGCGGGCGTTTTTTGCGCTTTGCTTCGCTTCGCCCAATCAAAGTATCGAAACAAGAAAACATATCTTTCCTCGATTTTAGCTATAATTTTATAGTTCAGTTAATAATTTTATAACTTTCAATGTAATAATTACATTTACGTTTAAATATCCTATTAAAAAAATAATTGGTAAAAAGTAAAGCATCATACTTAACAAAAATAAAGTATTTAAAAGAGTTTAGCCTAACGCAGAGCCAACATCAGCTACTTCCGAACCAACCGACAAGTGGGTTGAGGATAAAATGATTTCCCGTTTCCTTACAAATTGTTGGTAAACAATAATTAGACTTGTTGGTTTGTGAGGTTTTACGGCATATCAACAATTGCTAAATCATTTTATCCCGAAACAGTACATTTTGCATATGAATGGTGTTTACGCTTTATGAGTAATTGAATGCTGAATCAAGACATTTTGGTGAAAGGTTTTATGCTTCAATTTCTTAATATATTCACGTCTCAGTTCATACTGTAAATGTGTGCTTTATATACGATTGGATTGTTGATCCATTTCTTGTGTAGACATGTATTATGTACATAAATATAAATCTATTTAACCCATGGATTGATCTCTGGTAGGCATTACCTTCCGGGTTAGAGTGGATCTGGGAGTAATGGTAGCTAAGTAATTACTCCACACTCTTCAAAGGGATCAAAGTAGGGCCTTCATTACTGGATGCGGTTGTGTGTCATACTCACTACAGTTCGAGGTAGCTTAAGAAGTTGATAGGATTTGGGACATAGAAAGATGTAGAAAGAGCTGGAAATGATGGGGTTCGAGCTGGTGGGGTGAGGTAGAGAAAACCACCTTACCCAAGGGTGTCCGAGACAGTTTAGTCTCTGTTATCATATTTTCCTATTTCTATTTAAAGGAAGAAAACTCTTTTGTTTCCTAAAAATATCTTCCTTACCAAGAGATAATTTGGAAGACATTTTAAATTAGGATTCATTTACCTTTGGTGTGAGATGAGATTGCGTCCACTTGAGAGATTAGATTATCATAATAGAGAAGGGAATTCAAAAAAAAAAAAAGATGTCACCGACCTCGGATTAACGACAGAAAATTCATCCATCATCATCATCATCATCATCATCATCATCATCATCATCATCATCATCATCATCATCATCATCATCATCATCATCATCATTATAACAGTTAGTTCCTTCAGTTGTAAAATTGTTAAATAAATTATTTTATATTGCCTACCTCCATAGAATCGATTCATTCATTTATTTAAACCATTTTCACAACAGATTGGCGACGAGGATGAGACACGCCTTCACTTCCCGCGACAAATTCTAAATACAATAGATAAATTCGAGTTGACCATGCGTCGGTGATAAGCCCCTTCGTTGTTTGCTTATTCTGCTTGGTGGGCATCTATCTATCGTAGTTCGTCCAATGGTTAAACCCTGTCACGCCGTTGGGCGCTGCTTACCTGGTTGCCATGCAGAGCGAATTGAAAATCAGCTACATTCAAAAAGAATGTATTGTTGCCATCATAAACAGTAATAATAGAAACCTTAGAATTAGTTTGCGTGGAACGAGTATTAATTTATTGATGTATGTTTTACAATTGTTACCAATCGTTTTTATATATCTTGCCAGTATCGCCCCATTGTCCTATCTGTTTTAGCTTTATACCTTTTTCTTCATTTAACGTTACATCTATCTGCTTGTTTTAACCATTGTTCTCATGTTGCATAAACCGCTAATCGGCTCATCGTTTGAACTCGCCACACGACTATTCGTCCTTGAACATTATCATGTCTTATTCTTTCCAGATAGAAGCCGATGATCAAAACTATTTCACTTACAAAGCGCATTTGTTACACGCATATATATATATATATATATATATATATATATATATATATATATATATAAATTTAAAATGTAATTAAAAGTACAAAAGTATGGATCTCCTTCCACTCTTTAATATCCCACGCTTGCATATTTCTCCTTTTCTTCGAAGACGCCGAGAATGCAGTTATTTTGAGCCCTTTTAAATTTTATTTGCACTGAGAAAACCGAACAGAAATCAATAAGATATAGTGAGGAAAAAGAAAGGGAGAGAGATACTATCTATCCGCGTTAGAGGTGGGCCGGGAGTAGTGCTAACTAAGGAAGCAATCCCAAAGTCACACAAAATTCCTAAATTGGCTTGAAAAGGATAGAGATAGAGGGAGTAGTTAGCAGGGTTGTAAATAGATTAGGGAGAGGGAAAACATCGGAATACCTGTGAAACATATATTTGGGGGGGGGTGGTAAGAAGCGAACACTGGTGACCGAGATAGTTTAGTGTCGGGCTCATGACAATTTCTATTTAACCCAGAACTGGGATTAATAGTTGGTTAAATTATTCGAGGAGACAACTCATTTGATTATTTGTTTTAAATCGTTTTCTCAACTAAACCTGTTATTGTTACCTTTCATTTTAATCTTTGTATTCTTACTTGTAAAACCATCGTTTCAATATTTCATGCATCAATGTCTCAAGTGACACGATGCTATGCTATTTTATTTCCTGGGCGAGCTAAACTATAAAATTGCTCATTAACGAAGAACTATTTTTAAAGATAACTAATTTCCTTGTGCTCACGTTTGAAAGCAAACAGACATTCACACACATACAACGAAGAAACGAAGACACTTACAACGAAAAAAAAGAAGCTCAATATCTTTACATGAAGAATAGAGCTTCGACATGTTTTACTGTTGATCAATTTCATAAACGTTTTCTCAAAACGTACGTAAAAAAATCATATATGTTGGAAGTTTTCACTTTTTAAACCTGAATATATATATATATATATATATGTGTGTGTGTGTGTGTGTGTGTCTGTGTGTCTGTGTGTGTGTATATATATTTCATTAATAAACGTTTTTATTCATACAATTGTCTTCGCACATATACATATTTTTGATAAATAATAAATTCAAGATGTGTTCAAAGGGCTTCCTCGATGTATTTTTATCTGCACTCAAATAAAACCCCAAAAAATCCTAAACCGCTTACTTACAAAAATATTTTTACGGAACTACATTGCTTCAATTATAAGTTCTAATCATTATTTCATTGACGCAATGATCTTCCATAAAATAGCTGAATATATTCAATTATGAGAATCATAAATAAATTTTTTTTAATAAATAAATAACATCATTTATAATGCGATAAAATGTCCCTACTACCACTGGAAGGCTCGTATTCAGTTAGTAGAGAGCCAGCTTTGAATTTTGCTAGGTCTAGCTACACTGATGAGTCATAGAGACGACGAAACACGTCTATGAGAATAACTATATTTTATATATAACGATATATATATATCGTCTCTATCTATTATTATCTCTCTCTCTTTCTTTCTCTCTCTCGCTCTCTCTCTCTCTCTCTCTCTCTCTCTCTCTATATATATATATATATATATATATATATATATATATATATATATATATATATATATATATATATATAAAAACTTTCAGATTCTGAATTACCGACCTATTTTACACTCGGTCTATTTGCTGGATTACTTAATCTGCATTACTTTGATGTGCATATAATTTTACATTTTACAAAAGTATTTGAAATTGTACTTCTACTTGTGGTTTTTGTTTAGTTTTGATCGAAGATAACTTTTTTTGAGAAACTGTTATGTTTTTTGTGGACTGATGTTCAAGAAATCACGTTTGGTAAACGGCACTGTTTAAATTCTTTTTGTTATATTGTATATATGAAAATAAGCATCGTCTGGAAACAGTTGTAACGATTATGTACACACTTTATCTGAATTATGTTTTAAAAATAATAAAAATATTTATATATATATTGTTGTTTGTGTGTGCGCGAAACAATTGTCGAGTTACACTTAATTGCTTTAAATTTCGGCAAAAACATCAATAAAGTCTTGGTAATCAAGTAATTTTATATGCCATCATTTATTAAATATGTTGTATTATTAAATGAGCTTTTACATTGAATAGCTTTCGTCAATTAAAAAATATATATACACAAATATATATATATATATATAATTTATACTTACATGATTTGTCGCTCCCAAACTAGGCTGGGCTCTGTAGCGAGTAGTATAAAGACAGCCGTCACCGTGGCTTAAATGCAATGTTCCTTTCAAAAGTCGAACTCTTTACGACAGCTGCCTAAGGAGTAATCTCTCGTTGATTTACTGAGTTATCGACAACGGCCGTGTGGGAAAATACATTAGAATTTGAAATATAACTCGAGTTCCGGGGTTCGATTCCGGCGACCGATGTGAATAATTCTTCTTTACATTGACGATTCTTGGATGAAATGAAATGTATACGACATATTTTGATAATTATATATATATATAAATATATATATATATATATATATATATATATATATATATATATATATATATATATATATATATGTGTGGGGGGTGCAATAACAAGGGGTGTTAAGTATTTACACGGTTTTGCATTTCTTAACATCATTCATTTCATTGATGTTTTACTGTTCAAGTAACTTCTAGATGAGCTGGAGCAGTGGAGTGATATTTCTATATCTTTCATTCTATCATTTTCTTTTAAAGTAGTTTTATGTACTACGATGTAAACTATTCCTCTTCGTATATATATTTTAGTGGGCAGTTGTTAAATCTTTGAAATGATTATTATTAGCCGTTGTTCTTAAGGACATTACTATATATATATTGTATATTTTTCGACAACTTCATACTATCGACTGATTTCGGAACATACTTAATTATTGATGGGGATGATTAAAAAGAGTGCGTATATTAGATCAACATTATTATATGGTTTATAAATCCACTTCTCTAGATCTAATGTGACATCTCGAAAGTCGACTTGTTTAATATTGACGGTGACCTCAAATTTTACGCCTATATTATTCATTTCTCTAGAGTTTACTTTTCTTATGCTACCACATTTTCATTTCGTAGTGTTTCTTAAATTTGGAATTGCGCAGCCCTTAATTAAATATACACTCTGTGCGCAGAGACCCTTGCAGGTGCTATCCATTGTCTCTCGAGTGTGAAATGAGGGCAACTTTGCGTCATTAACGTACATAGAATTGAAGTCTTAGAGAAACAAACGTTGATTCACTTATTATAATAGATAGATTAGAGAACAATTGTAAAAGAACATTATTTGATAATTTCGGCGATCGGCGTTGGCTGAGTTGAAGTGGATCACAATGCGCACTGGCAACTCGCTGTGTGGTGTTCTAGTCCCGGCAAATACATGGCAACATATTTTCTTTAGATTATGATATCATTACCGTGGTCCCTCGTGTGAGTACCTTAACATAACCGATAAATAAATGCTAACAGGGTCTAAAAGTAGTAACTTGCGGAATTATAAGAATCATTGGTTGTTGTACGGCATATCAACCATCACTTTATGCTGAAACACAGCAGATCATGCAGACTTTAGTATAAGAATAGATTAAGCGTTCCTCCGTGTAACAAAGTTTGGCAACACGAAGTAAGTTTAATGTGTAAGCGGGATCCATGTTCCCCAGGGAATACCCTGGAAGGCTATAAAATAGGCGAGGACAGCGGAGGTAATGACTTAAACGGCGGTTTCCGACGACCGAACTGAACCATACCTCACTTAAATACAAGGACCGAGCACCTGAGCAAGTTAGGCCCCAGTGTCAGAAAATGTCAGGTTTTTATACGAACTAATGGACACACACGGTTGTGCACTTAGAGTGAAAAAAAGCGCCTCGCATAATCCAGGGTCAGCCAAGTGATCTGGCGTGTGTGGGTCTCCTTGGGAGACATCGTGACGCCGAAAGGGCTCAGAAAATCATAACGTAACTCTGACCCTAAACTCCAACCCATTTTTCTTGTTTGTCCTTATTTTACCGGTGACAGGAAATCTCCCACCTTCCCCTATAACCAGAGAGAGGGAACAATACAGGAATAGTAGAGAAAATGCCGTCTGTAAAAAAACGGGGGGGGGGGGAGAAAAAAAACAAGATAATAAAACTACAAAAAATGATAATGTACAGTAAGCATTCATTGAGGCCGACATTTCCTACAAACGAAGCAAATGTCGAAAACAAATAAAAAATGAACAGCAAACAGCGTACCTTTTAATATATACTAGAAGGCCCTCCCGGCGTTGCCCGGTAATGAATGATGGCACCCGTGTCATTCTGCTTCCAACCATGAATTATTACCATTTTTATAATGTAGTTTTACGTTTATTCATCTATACCATTTTGTAACATGGCGTTGAGAATTCTTCTATCCACACGGATTGTTTGTCGTCTTTTTTCGTCGACAGAAACAGCGTTTTTTCTCTCTCATTCAAACGTACGTAGTTGCTAGTTGTTGCTTTTATTAATAGAGATTATTAAAGATAGAAAACAACAAAACTGTAATCATTTGAAACAAATCTAGAACATCCGCAGGAACCTGTTGATTCCAATAAAATTGAAATCGGTTTTGCCCAGAGATAAACAATTTACAACTGATGATGACGACAGACAGCGACAGTACTGGATTATTCAATCCATGAAAAAGTATAATGTTGATGGCAGAGTAATTGAAGCATAAACATTTCAAATCAAGTAATTTTATTTACTTTTTTGAAGCATCATTCGGAGAAGAGAATGTGATCTTGAGAGGATGCAATAGAAGTTGTCTACATCACTCCACCGACCTCGGTAGACTTCTCGATCTGGGACACGGTGAAGGCCAGAGTGTTTCACAACCAGCAACCGAGATGCCTTGAAGAATTTCAAAGTTGTCTGAAAGAAGTTTCCCGCACGATAACTAAACAACGCCGTGGCTTTTTTCGCGCCTTTTAATTTATGCTGAGTGTCAAAGGGAAGCACTCTAGGAATATGTTGTAAAATGTTGTAAACCTTGAATTTGTGTTTAATACAGGCAATTTAGAAACCGTCTTAAATCGTACTTTTCCATTATTCTATCATTTGCCAAATATGTTGAAGTAAAAGAGAAGCATTAAAAACTGTTTTCCTTCATTTTAGGGCATTCTGTACATGTTTGCTTATGCATTAATGGTGATTTAGTATTATTTTCCTTTACGGAAATGAATAAATTACTTCGCTATGAAGTTATTAATAGTTTGTTGATGAACTGAATAACAACGTCGATAATTGTTATGGCCCCAGACGTAGAAGCATTCAAAACGCAATAGGCTTCTTTTTTAATGTTATTGTACGACATTCAGTTATAGTCTTGTTGTGACGTCTCGTAATTGGAGCGAACATACTTGCGTCTGTGTCTCTTCCTGTAGTGGCCGATCCGTGTCACAGTTTGTAATAAAATGTCTGTGGTTGATCTTAAAAATCAGCTGTAACTTTATTATTAAGTTACTAAATTATTAGAGCATTCCTTAAGTAAAAGAAACAATTAAAATATTCAAATAACAAATATTCTTGTAGGAAGATGTAATACCTGAGAGGATTCGCCCACCCTTTAAAAATTAAGGATATAATTTTTTGGAAGACGGTTTGATGTCAACAAAAGCGATATTACTTTAAACATCTCCATTAAAAGATAAAAATCAATTTCCGATCAAATCATTTTTTTATTTATTTAAAAATTACTAGTCACAAAAGCATAATTTTTTATCGTTCCTTGTTTTTTTAGCTAAGATCAAAGTATAGTATATGTATGAAGCATCCCATCAGATGTGTTACTAATGCGGTGAAAAATCAAACCGGAAGTTTTCATGTAAATTACCTCCCTTGAAAAATGATGAAAATGAAATACTAAGTAAGTGTTTAAAACGTATCCAATTTTTATCAAATCACGTGAATTGTTATATTATTAATAATGATAATAATATTACTATCGACAAAACTATAAATATATATTACAAAATATTAATTTATTAGAAACTTTTTTATGAATTAAATATGAAAATCAAGAATATATAGATCTTTAATGGGTGTTTACAGATTGTTATATATACGATATTTCAAATAGTAATGGTGTATCCTAGAATTAAATAAGCATAACCCTATACCTGACCTGTGTCACCAAGTTTCAGAAATGAATGTCCAAACGTCTTCGTTTTATTGCCTTGCATTGATGTGCGTCAAATGTGCACCTCTGCGTCGCAAGCATCCTTGGATACGAAACTCATTTGGACTGTGATCTTTAGAAATACTTTGAGGATTTTTTTTTATATACATTTTCTTTTGGATCGAACTCTGGTTACGGTTAATGTCCGGTGAGTGAGAAGTCTATTCAGGATCACATTTTCTACTGATGAAATGATCACTAAAGTATATCTGCATATCAGTGGACGGTAAAGAAACAAAAACTGTTGGACGTTCATAACGGCAACCTGGTGGGCATGTACGGTATAGATTAAAATTTATTTGTATGAAATATGTCTGTATTATAGAAAGGATTCTGAATGTTATCAAACATTCCATAAGTGACATTTGGGTGGGAGAGTCATCTGATATATAGACAAGACGAAATAAGCTTTAATAACAACACATTTCGTATTAGACAAGACACACCCTACTTTTAAATAGCAAAATATTTCGACCCAAAATAACTTAAACTAGAAAACATCAAATATATTTTAATAAACAGCAAATCCTCGTCCACATAAGCACGTAAACAACAACCAAGAGAATGGACTTTAAAACTAAACACAGTCAAATCGATGTGGGTCGTTTTAATATGTCCAGTTATTTTGCAGACTGAAGAGGATTTCGTTTTGAGATCAAATTTAGTTGGCTGGGGGAATTTTTTGTTCATGGCGCTAGTTGCATCTATATAGTATTTTTTTATATAAGGGTTATCTTTACAATTCGCTAGAACGTTTCAACACGGGCTGATTTGTATGGCCATTTAAGAAAAGGGTATATGAATTTTTTCATAAACGTTTCAGATTCATTCAATTTTATCAGAAATACATTTTGATAAAGAACAAAGGACCGTTCGAAATATAAAAATTAAAATTATACCACCGATTATTTCCATGTTTTATGAGGATCTTTTTTATTTGTCAGATGTGAAATAATTCTTTTTTTTTCGCCGTGAAACACGCTTTATAATATCTCTATTCTTTTGTTAAAGCTATACAATCCAAGTCATACAATTTAAAACAAATTCAGGAAAGATATCCAAGAGGTTAATTGAACATTGATCCAGGTAGTAAGAATTAAAGAATTAATTAAATTGAAAAAGTTTATCCAGTCGGGAAATACGTCCGTAATCGATGCAATAAATGGCAGTAAAAATGCATCCAATGTTTATGTTAAATTAATAAAACGATAAAGGAACGAAATCAAATAAAAAGTTCAGTAAACTCACTTAGTGTTGGAATCATCATGTTCAAAATTCAGGGTTCCAATGATTTGATCGAACCAGTGCAAACAATAATTCGCTGATTAAATAGAAAAATCCGCGAAATTCGATTCGAATAAAATTAAATCAATTTGAGCTGACATATTCGGCCATTTCTTCTTCCAGGTCCAACAAAAATTATTCCAATGAAAAAAGTCAAATTTAATAATAATCACTCCCCCGCGAGCCAAATAAACAGAACCTCTTAACGCCGATCAGAAGGCAATACTAAAGCCGCTGATTTGCACCTTATTTTATTATTTCATTTTATATTATGCTATTAATGCTCTATCTAGTATATTGAGCTTCAGTTTTTTTATCCGGATGTTCCACTAATTAAAAGATATTAGTTGCCTCTTATATCTTCTATTGGATTCACTTCATATATATATATATATATATATATATATATATATATATATATATATATATATATATATATATATATAATGGTAATAATCCAGGTGAAAAATATCCAAAGGGTGGTAATCCAGAGAATTTTAACCGGGTTTATAAAAAGTGCTCAATATCAAAATAGAGCTTTATATATGATAATTTTATTTACACAGACATGTACAAAATCTGCGACACTGGCATGTCGATGTTATCGATCAACAGTTACTATAAACTGAGATCTCATCAGGCAGAGTTAGAATCCGATCTTAACCTCAGATCATATTTGGTTCTCTCCAACCAAATATGATCTGAGGTTAAGATCGGATTCTAACTCTGCCTGATGAGATCTCAGTTTATAGTAACTGTTGATCGATAACATCGACATGCCAGTGTCGCAGATTTTGTACATGTCTGTGTAAATAAAATTATCATATATATATATATATATATATGTGTGTGTGTGTGTGTGTGTGTGTGTGTGTGTGTGTGTGTGTGTGCAAAGGGTAATCCCATAAACTAATAAACTATCATTATGAATTTTATATATATATTCTGGAAAATACGGTAAGTAACATGGGCACATTTTCTTTTCTAAATATTAACATTCTTTTTTCAATTTTAAAGTGTTTTTATGAACCGATTATTATGAATTTTGGAGTATATATTCTAAACACGGTGAGTAACATGGATATTTAATAGTTTCTATTGTGAACTTTACTATTTAGTAGATGCGCCCACCCAACTTCACACCCGCTCCCCAAAAAACTTAAATATAATTTTAATACAAAAAATTATAGAAAATAATTGCTCTACATCACATTTAAGTTATATTAAGCAAAAGGATTGTTACGTGCGTGTGAACCTCAATAATATGTATGTGCTTGGTAAAACGCTAAACTAATGAACTTATCATTCTAGATTATGGAATATGTATTCTAGGTAACAGGGTGAGCAACGTATGCACATTATTTATGTTTCAGACTTAACTACTATAGCTGGCAAAGAAAGGAAAAAACATCAAAATTTACAACTAAGCTATATTTATTGGACGAGTATTGTTTCTATTATATATATATATATATATATATATATATATATATATATCATCCACATACGTGCTGTTTCGATGTATCACAGCTCTTCAGTGCAGCTAGACCAGCTAGTTCCTCACGCCAGGATTGAAACTCAACCGTCGAGCTAACTGGCGGCACCTCTACCCCTGCGCTATCATACGACATTGACAGAATGTAAGTGATATCTCAATGTGAACATTGTCAAGTGCCGGAAGTTCGAATTAGTTTTACCCAATATGCTATGCCTTAAACCTAATGGCAGTTGGCGATATTTAAAAAAATAAGCTCTACCACAGAAAGGGAGCTTTATATAGTCATCCACATACAGACTGTTTCGCTGTATCACAGCTCTTCAGTGCGGCTATATATATATATATATATATATATATATATATATATATATATATATATATATATATATAAAATTTTATTTATACAAACATTAGTGCACATTGACGAGATATTTATGCTTGAAAATGAATATATGTGTATATATGTGTATATCCGTGTATGGATATTTGTATGTATATATTTGTGCCTGTTGTTTTTTATTTTATTTTTTTTATATTTCATTTTTTATATATGTATATATATATATATATATATATATATATATATGTTTTTACTTGTGTATTTATTAATTTGTGCATACGTGTGTATTTTATATGAAGATCAGACATTGAATATGTTTGTAAATAGATTAAAACTTTGAAGTGTTTAATAGAGAATAAAGGAATCCAGGCTAAGTAGGTAATAAAACAATAGAACAATGAAAGAATAAGAAGGCATGTAATAAAAATGATATAAAAGATAGAAACTAATTAAAAGAGTTAACAAGTAAAGACTGTAATGCGATACTTATATATATATAAATTATTTCAAGTCGGCTTTCCCTTTTTAAAACATTTTCCTTGATATCTCAGCCCAGGAAGTATTTTTAATGGCGAATATTTTCCACCTCACTCTTTACTGAGCCTGCCCGCATCCACGAGCGTACCTCTGATTGGACTTTTTACCCTTTGGATTTTCTATTTTCGCTGCACCTGAAGTTGTGGCTTCTTGGAATTTAACTTTGAATCCTCTCTCACAACATCTCGTTCCTCTTAACGACCTACCTATCTACATCTCATTCTCTCCGCTGGACTTTTCGACACCAGACTTTTTAGCAATCGGACATTTGCTTGCATTCGGGCAGAGTTTTGCCCTGTGTATATTACCCTACAACTTTTATTTTATTTTTTCAAATTTTAAATCTTGGCCTTTGCCAACTTATCCATCTCAGTTACTTCCTCTGATGATAAGATTTTGATCTTTGAAAAGCCTGGCTTAAGGAAAATTTAACTTGAATAAATTGCCTTTTTGCGGAATATACCTTGCTCTGAGCAATTGGATTGAATTTTGATTTGGCTTCTGCTTCTCTAATTCCTTTCCATTCTTCTTCATATATATATATATATATATATATATATATATATCCTCCACTGGATTGTGAAGTCGATTTTGTCATCTGTCACGGCACCTTCTTAGATGTTGCAGCAGCACTCCATCTTAAAGCGAAGCTGACTCTTTTTTTTTAGGTAGAGGATTGCATTAGAAATCGGGCAATCTCTGGACTGTCCGTGCGTTTGTTGCGTATGTAGCTCCGTCGATAGGTGAAGCTTTAGTTCGAAACAAATATTTCATCGATGAACGCGTATATAAAATCGACCCATCTTAAAAATGTCGATTTTAATCATAGAATGAATGTTTAGTTAAGGTTAAAACGTAAAGACATGCGATTGACGCTATTTTTTACTAAAGTGAATTGTGTTAATGTAGAGAAGAAGTAAATTAGTATTTTTTAAAATTTCAATTCTCTCTTTTGTTCTCTCTCTTTCTCTCTCTCTATATATATATTCTCTCCTCTCTATCTATCTCTTTCTCTCTCTCTCTCTCTCTCTCTCTCTATATATATATATATATATATATATATTCTCTCCTCTCTATCTATCTCTCTCTCTCACTATATATATATATATATATATATATATATATATATATATATATTCTCTCCTCTCTATCTATCTCTTGCTCTCTCTCTCTCTCTCTCTCTCTATATATATATATATATATATATATATATATATATATATATATATATATTAGGGTAGGTCGATTTTACACTTTTTTTTAAATATTAAAAAAAGGCACGTTCCGAAAGTTGTATATAGACCTATTAAATACTCATGCAAAAAATTAGATCAAAAACTTCAGCGGTTTTTTGAGCGTTTGGTATCAAAGATCGTAGACAAGAATATACTGAAAATTCCTCGTTTTTGCAAGATTTGCTTGAATATTGGTGTGAAAACCAAATAATTTTAGCATTTAAAAGCAGGGAATGTCCTTTTATTTTATAAAAATGATATGAATTAAAGAAATCTTCAAATTGAAAATTTGCCCCCCTCATTTTCAGTATCTGCTTTTGTAAACTACCTTTTAACGTTATGAATTAAACAGTAATATTTGAATACCTAAAAAAATGATTTTTTCTGTTATTAGTGAAAATATAACAAGCAAAGAAATAAGGAAAAACCTAACACTATTTTAATTAAGCTTAATATAGAGAGTCAAATTGCTCCATATAAGACCCCTTAGACAAAAATGCTGGTCTCAATTTCTGACTCAAAACTTTGGCTGTAATGTGTTGATGCCTTGCTTCAAAACCATATACAGTTTGTGAAGCTTCTGTTATTAACTTAACTGCCCGTTCCACACCCTGAGAATGTGAGGGCAAATCTGGCAAGTCAAGCTTGGTTCCATTCATCAACGATTCTCGAAGTTCAGATTCAGTAAAATCTTCCGTCATTGGTGGTTCAAAAATGCCGCATAATTTTAAATCTATTAATGGTGTCCAATGTGTGGCATTAAAATTAATAGGTAGTATTCTTTTTAATCTTTTTCTGGTTGACTCCTCACTCCTGAAAGAACAAATTAATTAATTGAATTATTAAAAAATTCCAATCTGTACTGCTTTAATAATTATGGTGAAATTAGATAAAATCTTTAAAAATCATTCTATAAATTGGAATAAATAATTGAGTCAGAGATATATGAATAAATATTACTTACCTAATGGCCAAAATTCTTTTTAAAGCTTCTTCTCTTACTTCAATCTCCTCAGATTTAACCATGGAATATAGAAAGTTTTCAGGCAGTAAACAAAATGTATTACCTTGTATATTTCTAAATGTGATATCTTGGATTTCCTGAGGCTTCTCCTTAATCCTCTGGGTCATATTAAAAATGTGCACTTACTGATTGTGGAATTTACTATTTCTTTTAATTTCAAACCAAAAAGTGGCATACACATTTACAATAAAATTTACTACATAGTGTAGTTTTGTTGTGTGCCTTTGTGGGTATGCACCACGAGTCCATAAACACATAAGCCTGATGGCCAAAGTTAACCATCTTGCTTGGTTTAAAGGACCAATTTTCCAGGAGGCATATCTAGAGTCAACCTTACCTCTAGAAATACCTACTGTGTATTCATAAAGGAGTCTTTGGTCAGAACTAAGATCATGTATTTCATCAATTTTGGAAAATGATATTTGGGGTAAATCATATCAATCATTTGAGCATAATTTCCCCAGAGGGCTACTGAATGTTGTAGGGCCCTTTGCGCAACCATCTATGTTTTTAAAAAGGGCTCTGAAAGGTAGTTCATTATGATGCAAAGAGCAACCAATTGTGTGAAGAGTTTTAAAAAGTTTTTTTTCTAAAATTGCAACCATTCCACCATCACAACTTGTGTTGGTATTAGTGTTGTCAACAAGTATAGCCTTGATACTGTTCTCACTGTGGAATTCATGCAAAACATCCACCACTTGATCTGCATGAACAGCACCTGTTGCACCACTATTCAGAAGAACTCTATGTGTCAGATATTTACTTTCACATGGTGTTTCTTTTGTAAAAGTTAAATGGTGTTCTGGTCCCTTAGTTTTTTTCATAATTCTCTGTCTATTTTCATCCACAATTTCCTTATACATCAATGTGTCCTTATCCATTCTCCCATCAACTCCAATACATATATTTTAGGTGGGGTAAAAACTCCTGGCTGAAATAGTTTTATTTATCTACCTCCAACAAGGTAAGATGTGACACAAGGTCAGGAAAGTGGGATTAGATAACCCTGCGCTATAGAGGTGAGCACTCTGGCCATTAAAAAATTGACTGGGCAGCCCCGTCGGCATTCCCCTGTAGGGGCGCCTCAGACAGTTAGCAATAAACTTACTCCTCCCCAAAGAGGAAAGGCAAAGCCTGGGAGGATGCACCTCCTAGAATTGCACAGGACGGACAAGCCCAAATAGACCGGCGTAAATCCAGACCCAAAGGCCCGGACGATACCGGTTTATTTGGTGGGGTAAAACCCCCTGGCTGAACTAGATTTTATTTATCTACCCCCAACAAGGTAAGATTGACACAAGGTCAGGAAAGTGGGATGAGAAAGCCAGTGCTCGAGAGGTGAGCACTCTGGCCATTTAAAAATTGCCTGGGCAGCTTCGTCGGCATTCCCCGGTAGGGCCGCCTCAGACAGTAAGCAATAAACTTACTCCTCCCCAAAGAGGGAAGGCAAAACCTGGGAGATGCACCTCCTAGAACTGCACAGGACGAACAAGCCCCAATAGACCGGCGTAAATCCAGACCCAAAGGCCCGGACGATACCGGTTTATTTGGTGGGGTAAAACCCCCTGGCTGAACTAGTTTTTATTTATCTAACTCCCACAAGGTAAGGTGTGACAAAAGGTCGGGAAAGTGGGATTAGATAAGCCAGCGCTCGACAATTCAATATATATGTGTGATAATTAAACAGACAATCAACACGGGAAGTCAAATTCGCCCGATGAATTTTCAACCGGTGAATACCATAAAAAATATCCAATAAATAAAACGCCTATGTAAACAAATAATTATTTATATATAACATTAAATATCATAGTGTATTATTCCTTTTTAATTTGAATATGTACATTTACTTTCTTAAGAAAAATAATAATAAACTTTAAAATATTTATTATTAAGTAATGTATTACTTTTTTTTGTTAAAACCCGGGTTTAATTTAAGGCGACACATCTGCCGGTGAAATCTCAGCAGTGAGAAAAAATCTCGATTTATTTGATCTTAAAGTTGCAATGCTCAAATAAATACAAAATTTTGAAGAAAAATATTTCTTGTGGAACTTTTGACATTATTTGGCAACTTTCTTCGAGTGCGATAATTTACAGTTTCAAAATCGACCTCCCCTAATATATATATATATATTCCCTCCTCTCTATCTATATCTCTCTCGTACTCTTTTTATCTCTTACTACACCCGCCCGTTTTACAGTATCTCTTTCCTTCTCTATCTTCTTTTATTTACTTTCAGTCTCTGATCCGTCATATATTTCTTCTTCTTCTTCTTCTTCTACTTCTTCTCCTCCTCCTCCTCATTATTATTATTATTATTTTATTTTTTTTATGATTATTATTATTATCATTGTTATTATTATTATTTATTTATTTATTTATTCACTAAAGTTTTCACACGAGATTACAACAATGATCGCTTACAGGTAAAACAGGTGGGTTCCCTGGACTCGGAGTCAGAACAAGTGATTCCATACTTCTAGTAGTAATTACTTCTTTCGATCACCATTGCAAATCATTTAATGTTCTCGCACCAGCCGTTTACTATTAACTTATTTCTCATAACAGGTGGTGTCTTTCTCTAGAACACGGCACTTAGCCTCCTCAGAATTTCAATACTCTCCGAGCCCTTCCAGTCAATACGTACCTGTTCTACATACATGACAGAAGTAAATAGACACACCTACTATCATTAATTACAATGACTGATGTCTAAGGTTTATGATCGACTTAGATGAAATTATGCATTCGGCACTTACTCGGTTAGCAGTGGAAGTGGAATCCCGAAGTGTGCGGCGATGTTTTTATGTTCATTATGTTTACCTTCAGATGAACCTATAATAGGGCTGTTCTGAAACTCTTACAATTCAAATGCTTTTTATGTGCGTGTCATACTTAAATTGTGATATATGATAGATATATTCATATCTGAAACAAAACGAAATGTCAATTACTTTAAGATGTCGATGTTTTAAACTTCTAAACTGTTGCTTTGTACGGCTCTGAGTGCTATCCGTCGGCGAATGAAGTTGAAATAAGACACAAAGATGTTACGTTTGACTTCCGATGTGACCAGACTCAACCATCTGAGAAATCCGTTGATCTCCTACAAAATGATGGAAAATCGTGGTACGGACATGTATAGCACACAAACAAAGACATCATCGCGAAAACGAGTTTCAAAGGCAATTAAAAGTTCCGGAATAAGGTAAACTTAAATTTTCGAGAGCTTTCCTCTCATTACAAAAGGCCAAAAAGATGACCGAGTGGTCGAAAAACCGATGGGATCAACTGTTGACGAAATACCGCAGAGAGGATCCCAGTTGATCCCATCGGGTTTTCGACCACTCGCTCATCTTTTTGGCCTGACGGTAACCACTTTATTTACTGTTCTGGTATTTAATCTGTTTTACGTGAAATATTAATATATATGTGTGGCTCGCGATTCTGCAATCTTTACATTGATGATGCTTTAGTAATAATATCCTTAATGTACTTCCGAAATTATCTCATCCTGCCTCCATCGATCTTAATTTAAATGCGACCAACTTAAAATGACTTAATTAATTAGACTATAAACTCGCATATGGACTTTAAATTAATCGTATCCCTACGGAATAAATTGATAAACACAGTCCCTTAACAAATTTAAAACATTCTTTATATCATTACTATTATAATTATTATAATAATAATAATAATAATTATTATTATTTTTATTATTATTATTATTATTATTATTATTATTATGATCATAAAAAAACATTAAAAACTTTTAGTCCCAAGTACTTCGTTAGAAAAACCTCTTTGCAAGTAAGTCAATTAATCCTTGGCAATCACTATATTAGTGTGCTTCCAATTACGATAATTACTATTACTGCTATTATTATTATTATTATTATTATTATTATTATTATTATTATTATTATTATTATTATTATTATTATTATTATTATTATTATTATTATTATTATTATTATTATTATTATTACTATCGTTTGTATTATAACTTATTATTAGTGTTATAATTATTACTATTATTTTACTATTATTACTAATATTATGATTACTACTATTGTAATAACTATCAGTACTTATTTTATTGTAAATACTATCATTATTTGTTACTATTCGTCTTTTTATTATTTTCATTATTTTTATTTTACTACTACTGCTTCTACTATTATCACTATAGCCGCTATCATTATTACTACAATAGCAAAATTAACGACAACTCTAGGTTATTTATACCTGAAATATTATAATCTATTTCTCTTAAAGTTTTCCCCTTGTTAAGAAAATTAAATTATCATTTTTTAATCTTTTAAGACTTGATATCCGAATGTTATTAGTTTACTTGGATTCTTCACCTTATAATAAATTATACCTATCTAGGGCTGCATTAATTGTTGAGATATATTGTTTAGTTATTTATGTTATTTATGTTAAATTTTCTAGATTTTTCACAAACTTATCCAGAATTAGCTATTTGAAGTGCCTACAGTTATAACCTATCTCGTGTCGTTGATTTAGTAAACAACCTTTATCAGAGAACATAACAATGGACAACTATTCAATAAGACAGAGAAAACGGGTGGGGTTGTGTAGTGTTGGTGTTGATAACTTTTTTAAATGCTCCATTTTACTACAGGAACTGTATTTTCATCTTTTAGAGATGTGATGTACTATATTTTACTGAAAGATCACAAACCTGATTTTTAAATCAGCCTGTGACCTGATTAATAAACCCAACCAGGCCTGAAATTGGAAGAATTAGCAAAACCATTGTTAAAAATGCAAATAAGATCATCAAGAAAAAACTACATGTAAGCCAATAGATACAACACCACGAGTATCATTAATTGGTTAAATAAAATAGAAGAAAAGAACAACTGTACCTTCATCCAGTTTGACATTATGAATTATTACCCTTCTATAAAAAGGATTTATTTTACAAAGCATTAAACTTCACAAAAACATACACGGATGTTACCAACGATGAAATAGACATTATATATAAATCCAGTAAGACTGTACTAGTGTATGATAGAGAACAATGGATGAACACTGAATCTTCAGAATCGTTCGATGTAGCAAAGGGAACACTGGACTCCGCAAAAAATGTCTAATCTCGTGGGTTTGTTTATTTTATATAGACTAACAGAAACAAGTATGATTAGCATTAACGATATCAGGTTGTATAGGGATGACGGTTTAGCTGAAGTTAGAAATGACAATGGCCCCAAAGCTGAAATAATTTTTTTTTTAATTATACGCTAAGCTAGTAAATATTTAAGACTTAATGGAGAAATCACAGCGGGAATCAAGATCACAAACTTTCTAGATGTAACATTTAATCTCAACGAGGGTAATTATAAACCTTATATAAAAGATAACTACGACCTAAATCTAATCATCCACGTGACGTAATTAAACATATCCCAGTATCAATTAGTCACAGGATTATTGGGGAAATTTGTAATAGTAATACACATAAAAACGCATTCAAAAATAGCGGCTATACAAACACCAACATTGAATACCAAGATAGAGGGAATAAGAGCACCAGAAGGAGAAATAGAAACATAATCTGGTATTTAATCTAAAGCTAAATCTAAAATCGGCATTTCCCAATAAATAACCCACTGCATGAAATATTCAATAAAAACACGATTAAACTTAGTTATAGTTGTACAAATAACTTAGAAAAATAATTAAGTCATAATAGACATATATAAAAACCGATAATAACAACTTGCAAAATAATAATAACAACAATGAATGTAATTTTAGAGATAAGAGTAATTGCATGTTACGAAAAAAGTGTTTAACCAAGGATATAGTTTATATAGCAACTGTATTCCCCAAAACAATCCTAATCTAAAAGAATTTTACATACGGGGTACCAATATTGACTGTAAGGCCAGGTACACTAAGCACAACTTTTCATTCAATAACCAACATAATAAAGAAATAAGAACTTCAGTATCCAAGTACATTAAATCCTTAAAACATGAAGATATGGTCCCTGTAGTAAAATAAAGCATTTTTTAAAAAGTCCTCGACAACCACTGTACACAACTCTACTGTTTTTCTCTGTCTTAGTTAAAAGTTGGGCATTTTCATGTTCCCCGATAAAGTTTGTTTACTAAATCACCGACACTAGATAGGTTATAACTGTAGGAACTTCAAACAGCTAATTCTGGATTAGTGGTAAGAAAATTTAACAGATATAACTTAACAATATAGCAAAAAAACTTAATGCAACCCTAGGTATAATTTGTTATGATGTGTAGAATTCAAGTAAACTAATCAAATTCGGATATCTAGTCTTAATAAAAAGATTGCGCAACTTTTAAAAAAAGATTATAATATTATACGTATAAATCAAGGCCGAGAGCTGCCGTTATTATTGTTACTGAAATAATAGTAATAGTAGTAGTAATAATAATAGCGGCTGTAGTGATAATAGTAGTAACATTAGAAATAAAAATAAAAATAATGAAACTATTTATAATAAGAATAGTAAAAATAATAATAGTGTTTACAATGAAAGAAGTAGTTACAAGTATTGCACTAATAGTAATAATAATAGTAGTGATGGTAAAAATAATCGTAATAAAAATAGTAATAATAATAGTTGAAATTAAATTGATAGTAATAGTGATAATAATAATATTGATTGCAGTAATATTAATAATCGGAATACTGATATAACTATTATTACAGAAATAATAGTAATAATAATAGTAATAGTGTTACGATACCCTGTCACTTGGGAAATATGAGAGCAGAAAACAAATCACAAAAGACGTGGTCACAGCGAGATGACGAAATTATCTTTATCATTCTTTTTTTAATTCATACACCATGAAAAAGATTGGACGTATATTTTTGTTTTTCTAAATATAAGTCTTTGTTCGTGTTTCTTTTACAAAAATGTATCTTCAATTCGATGTCAATTCTTCGAAAGATCCCTTAGATTGCACGCGTATTTGTTTCTGTTGGTTTTGGCCAAAGTCTTTTGTCTGGCGGAAATGTATCTTTTTATTCGGCGAGTAGAGTAATCTCCCCTGCTCATCAATCGGGGCAATATCGTTAGTTTCTTTACCAACGGTGTGTGAAAGAATTCTACACTCTTGTCGACGATATTGTTTGGCGAAACAATTTCAGAGTTCAAAATTTGATTCCAAGAAAGACTACGGAGGTCGGGATGTGGATATTCTCTACGGGAGATAGCAAGTGTAAACCCTTTTAATCGCCTGCATCAAGCCTTATACACCAAATCCCACCAGTTCTGTCCCCTGATCGTTCTCGTGTCGGCCAGTATCGCACCCCTCTACGCCACTGGTGACTGGCCGTCAACCTCTCTTATGCATTCATTCCCTATCCATCTGGAATTTTATTATCACTGCGTAATACAGTTTTCCTTTGATTTTTAATAACGCAGTTTTATATGAATTTTGATATTAAGTTTTTCGGTTTATTTTCGTTAATTCTGCCCTCGCAATTTCATTCCTGGCCCTTAGTATTTGTTGTCTGCGAAAGGTCAGTCGTTTGATTACATTTAATTAACTCATCCACCCGCGTTTTTACCCATTTTGCGTTCAGTCAGGAATGTATTTTGTCGGTTTTTTGAGTAACCTTACCCTGACTTCCTCGTTTCCTATAGTCTTTTGTGCTGTTAACACGCTGTTGTAATCGCCATTTTAAAATAGTAAGTGTAGCAATAATGATAATAATAATAGCAATAATTGAGATAATAATAATGGGCATAGTAGTAGTAATAATAACAATAATAATTATAATAATAATAATAAGTGTAGTAGTAGTAATAATGGCAGTACTAATAATAATTATACTAATAATAATAATAATAATAATAATAATAATAATATAAATAATAATAATGGTAATAGTAATAGTATTAATTGAAGTAATAATAATAGGTTAGATAGTAATAGTAACCATAACAATGATAATAAATACTGCAATGGATTACATGTAGGATATTACACTTATTCAAAATATTATAATGCTAATCCAGTTAATTACTGGTCCGTTACGTGCTAACTCTTAATTCATAGTAATAGATTAACTAACATTCTTATGATTTAAAGATATTTATTAGTATTATTTAATATGCAGTTAATTCTTATGATCAAAATTATTTGAAACATGGAATTAAATATTGAGTTGTGTGCATGCGTGCGTGCGTGCGTGCGTGCGTGTGTGCGTGTGTGTGCGTGCGTGTGTGTAGAAGCGGATATACCAACACAATCCAATCAAATGAACTCATATTTTAATATTTTTTGTCTTACCTATTTGCCCTATCTCTCATGTCTACGTGTTTAATTGTAAATATCTCAACAGAAAAGATCAATGTTAACTCTTCTTTTGTGAATAACAAAGACGAACGGTGGGTGACCGAAAGACAATAGTCGTAATAAATGTATCTTATATGTTTTCTCTTAATTGAAATGAGTTATTCCGGTTGACTAACGAGAGAAACCATGGCTGAATGAACTTGTACAAAACATGGCGTCGTTAACCTTTGGGTGACCTTCATACATCACTGCTTGGTTTATTTTCTCAATAGATGCGCCCATTCATTTCTATGTGTGTCAGTTGGTTTGTAACGCTTAACTTTGAAGTAGAATTTTTATCGTGAAATACTGTAAAACATCCACGGTGTTTTCTGCATCAACCTGTGTAATTCAGTGTTAATATTAATATTTTCTTTGAAACCATAAATGTCCGTCAGGATCAATACTATTCAGAAAACAATGGCACTTTTTCCGTAAAAATAATTGACAATGTCAGCTAAATATTATTTAAATAAATAAAACGATTATCTTTATTTATTTGTTTTTAATTAAAGCAACTTATTTGTTTTAAAAGCAATAAATATTCTCTGACTTTTTACAGTAAAAATAATTGTTAGCTAAATATTGTTCAAATCAATAAAACAAATGTCACTTTCTGAAATATATTCATTCAAAATTGTCCTGGTTTCGTCGACAGGACGACATGATTGAATTTTGAAACAATTCATTTAAAAATGGGTAACGTCTGAATTGTTTTACTCTGGTAACATCAGATCGCTATCTTTGCTGATTGGCTTTTTTATTAATTTATGTGAAAAGTGATAACGTACGTACGAACATGAAATGCCTTAGCGTATTATTATATAGATTTTAAATCTGTGTGAAAGGTGATAACGTACGTACGAACATGAAATGCCTTAGCGTATTATTACATAGATTTTTAACGATTAATTTTCATCTGGAACCGCGTGTACACATTCAGTGAAAAATATTAAATCAACATTTTCTGATCTACATGAAGGCCAGCAAGAAAAATCCTCTTAATTATCGAGCTCATGCACCACCTCCCAGCTTCCAATTCTATTTCTGCATCACAGCACTACTTTTTACCTAAAAGATCTTCTTGTTTAACTGATCTTCTGCTGATGGAGAAGTGGGTCACAAATGTGATGGATATAGACGACAATGCAGACATATTGTTCTTGAACTTTTCCAAAGTATTTAACTCCGTTAATCACAGACTAAATCTCTATTCACACAAAATTCATCCTTCGATGATAAAATGGATTGAGCCTTTCCTTCACAAACGTACCTTTCAAATACAGGTTAATAACTATTCCACTTAAGCGAGTGCATGCAGTAGAAGTGCCTCAAAGATATATACTGTGTCCAGTTCTGTTTCTCCTGTATATCAATGATCTGCCAGATGAACTGACCGAAAAATTATTACCATTTGTGGACAATGTAAAGCTGGTATCACCTGGAAAGACATATGATCAGATTCAAGATATTCTCAACAGAATCTGATCCTGGTCTTCAAACTGGGATTTACCTCTAAACCCTGCAAAATGCAGTCATCTTTCGATCGGCTCTTTGTATACTGCACCTCCTCCTGACAATCGGTTTCGTTACTTCAAAGAACCTTGTTAACGTTGTGGACAACACCTTCAAACCAACACGTCACCATAGATGGCGAGCAAATACATAACATAAATACATAAATTCTTAAGTATGCCATCCAAGCAACACATCCTCATCTTTAAAAAGATATTGTACACCTGGGGTTGTATCTAACGATGTGCAACCAGGATGGTGACGGGATTCTCCACGCTTACCTAAAATGAACGACTTAAAATACTAAATTTGTCCTCACTTGAGCAGCGAAGTATGCGAGGGGACCTGTTTCTGGTATACAGCATCATCAACGGAAATGTAAATCTACTTAAAGAGGAGTTTTTTTACCCCAACACCTAGTCGCGGTCAACCGCAGAAAATGCGTCATTGTTGCTTTTAACAGAAGAAAGAAAGACGGTTTCTGCTCTCGAGAACATCCTTGCAGAGTGGGTCGTCATGATGATGCTTATCATATCCAGATTGAAAGTCGCTAACGGTATATAGACACAATATCTTCTAACATGTCTATTTCCATGGCGTGCTGCTGTTTGCTACTCTTTATTACTCAAACAGATGGAATCCATTAATGTGAGTGAGTATTTGGTCGTTTCTGTTGTGTTTCTACCTTCACATGAACTCGTGTAGATATTTATCAACTATTTGGCGATGCAATTCCACAGTGGCGTTTATTTTACATTTTGTACAGAAAGATTCAATGTTTTGAGTGTACGCCTTAGAATTATGATCGACAGAATTTGTCCTGAGGTAGATAAATTATTTTTTTACAGATATTAAATCAAAATACATTTTTGTTGCTAACAACATGAACCAACGTTCTGAAAGACATAAATGGCGAACCAGAATTAAACATTGTTTTTTAGAAAGAAAGGTGTTTACCACAAAGAGAAACAGACTCGCTTTACTTTATATATTAGAAACAAATTTTATCTACAAGCTAAATCCCATTAAAAAACCACACCATAAATAAAGTCGTTAACTGAAAAGCCATTAATGACATACTCAGCAAGTCTGACACAAATGAAAAGAATAAATAGGAATGTTTCATACACATTTTGTGAATAGTACGAACTGATTGGGTCATACGCGGTTCACAAAATGAGTAAGGAAATAGAAATAAATATTGAGAGTAATAAAAGAATCATCTCATGTGTTCCGATTTAGTGGTGTCCTCAGTAGGTTTAGCATATATGTATAAGTGTTGTTGAATATGACAGGCAACTTATGTCTGGATATCCTTGTGTGGATACTTTTCCTTTGCAGAATCAAGGTCTGTTTTGGTGGAGAATTGGCTGATGAATCTGCCATAACTGTAGGTGTCCCATGTACTTTCAGGTCCATCCGAGTCAATCTTCAGGGGGAATTATATTATTAATACGAAACTAAAGTTAGAACTATAAACATTTTCGAATGTTATCGCTAGTGTTAAATTCTGTTCTTTCTCCAGCTTTTTTGTTCATTTGTTTTTTGACGAAGAATCGAAAACGTTCGTGATATCAATTTTTTTTATTATATTTAATACAAAAAAGATCATTAGAAAAATAACAAAAAGAAAAAAGGTATAATTAAACAGACGAATTATGTTATTTTTAACAATGTTTATATAAATGAGAAAATGCTGCCTAAATAAACATAATATATATATATATATATTTAGATTTGAAGAACCTAAAACAATATGTGTTAGTTTTTTGTTAAAATATGGAAAATTTATTTTCAATTTAACTTTCGGGATGGGTGGAAGAAAACAATCAAATAATGTATCTTAGTGCGGTTGACGCTGGTATGAATCAGGAGAGATAGAATTACTTTGTCCAAGCAAAATGATTTTATTTGCATTCTATCTCGAACAATATGAGAAAAAAACAGTTTGCTCTGACAAAAGAATTCTATATCTGACACCTAAGTGTTAAATAAATTGTATTTAAAAAGCACATTGTTTAAGATTTTGAAAATGTTTACACCTTCTCTGATATATATATATATATATATATATATATATATATATATATATATATATATATATATATATATATATACATAGTCATCCACATACAGACTGTTTCGCTATATCACAGTGGCACAATGGCAGTTGGCGATATCATTACAAATAAGCTCTACCCAAAGGGAGCTTTATATAGTCATCCACATGGTTCGCTGTATCACAGCTCTTCAGTGTGGCTAAACCAGTTAGTGTCTCAAGTCGGGATTAAAACTCAACCGTCGAGCTGACAGTCGGCGCTCCTATATATATATATATATATATATATATATATATATATATATATATATATATATATATATATATATATATATGTGTGTGTGTGTGTGTTTTTGCGGACTGCACCTTTGTTTTTCGCATGTCCTATTTTATTATCTCGCACTGGTTCGTGTTGAGTCATATTGAAATCTTATCAGAATGTTTAACCAAAAAGGTCTTAATACCTCACACTCTGATAATGTTGCCGACAAAGAAACCTTCTAATGAGTGAAAGAATTACTGGGATATATTTATTCTGCTTACAATCTTACGCTTCTTAAGAATTAGTTACGCTGAATTTGCAAGCGGAATGGATCGCCAACATCATAGTTATTTCGCTTTCTCGTTCTCTTTCGTTTTCTCTTTTTTGCCTTTTTTCTCTTTTTCTAACTTTGTTCTCTTTCTTTTGATGTTTCATTCCCTAACTCTTTCATGTTTTCTTTCATCTTTAATGTCTCATTTTCTTCCTTCTTTTTCTATCAAGGTTTTTCTTTTTTGTCTGTTTTGTTTCTTTTTACCTTATCTTTGTCTTTATTCCTTTTTGTTTATTTTCTTCTTTTTTTTTTTAATTTATCTTTCGTTCTCTATTGGTTTCTTTTCTCTCCACTACTCTCTCTCTCCTTTTTCTTCCATTATATTTTCTTCCATTTTTTTCTTTTCTTTCTTTTCGGGTTTTCACTTCCTTTTTTCTTTATATCCATCTATTTACAATCTTAATACCAGTTGTACGGGCAGATTCAATTTTCGATGATCGGTTCAATAATTTGTTAGACACAATAACAATTAAGCAATGGCAAAGAAAGTTGATTGCGTTTTTATATGACCAGAGGGTACAATTGTTGTATTGCTGGTTTATGATACGTTTCTTAACACGTTGTGATACGTTCGTAGAATTTCGGAATCTCTGGCGTCGTAGAACTCTCGTCTGGTGATCCAGAACGAACGTGTCTCGTTGCTAATGGGACGATATGTCGTTTCTCGATTCGCATTTCCCAACAGCCCGGGAACTATTCGTACTAACCTTGTCTCTCTCTTTCTCCATTGCTTCGCCGTTGTATGGAACTATATGTACTAAACTTGCGTGCTTCATTGTCGCCTGCAGCTTGATATCTCTGTAGGCCTCTGCGTCGCCACTGCTATCGTTAGCCTGCGGAGCCGTCGCCACCATCACTCTTTGCAGACGCCTGTTGTTGTTACATTTTCTGCCGGCGGTTACTTTCTGTAACTGAAACCAAATCTCCCCGTACGCGATAAAATATAAGGCTTCTTTTTTTTTAATTTAGAGCCATTCATTTACTATACTGCTTGTCGATACTGGGCAGTTCGTTGTAGCAGTTCGTTGTAACTACTTAGCTACTTGTAAAGGAAGGAAGATGGGGACTTCGTCTGGCTCTACTTCGGGGGATCCGAAATCCCCTAGCTTGTAATCGCTACATGTCTAAAGCGTGTTCTCTCGTTGGCTTCCAGTCAAGAACTGATAATCTCACTCCAGTTTTCCCAGCGGGAAAACTGGGACGTCACGAAATCTCGTGATCGACGCACAGGTGTGACCTAACCTTTGAACTCAAGGTCTCGTCACCGGTTTCCGCGACCGTGAGAAACAACATTGCACTTAACCTGCACGAGACGACCTCGCCACAAATTGTGCAAGTCAAACCCGATCTCCAACAGATGCGTCCATCCCCATAGGGACATTATCTAACACAATTGCTAAGGGTTAAGTTCAGTCACCGACGTCGCAGAAACGTTGAAGTTGAGTATTTAGTCGGCTGAAATGTGGACATCGCAGTGTGGTTGAAGAATGGATCGGCAGACAAAAAAAATTGTCCTGAAAAGAGCAGTTTCTTTAGTCATGGGAGGGACAAACATATGAGAAGATTTATTGCCGACTTATAAAGGCAAAAGGTCGATTTTGAATAAAGGTTAATGAAATAGATGGATTGCCATTTGAATGATGAAGAATACTTTGAGAAGATTAAAAATGTTGTAAACAGCCGGGAATGTTAGCTAGTGTGTGGTTAGCAAAAGTGCAACTAGCGTCCTGTCGCCAGACAGAAAAATAAATTAGGACAGTAATTTAATACGGTCCCAAGGTGAGGATCAGATATGATCCGATGTCTGAAATACGATCGACGAAATTCCTGGGAGCTAGAACAGGAGCCACGAAAGTGATACTACACTTTCATCATGACGATCAGTGTGAAGCAGCTATCCTGGGTACTGCTATTGGCTAACAAAAAAAGAGAACTAAAGGACATGGCAATTAACCGTTAAAAAGTATGTGACTATTTGCAAACAGCCAAAAAAGATGCGTTGCACACGCACTTGATGTTCGTAATATCCAAAAGTACTCATTATTGAGCGACAGATTTCTCTTTAAATCAGACTTCTGGAGGAAAGTGCCATCCTTGCAAGTTGAACGGATGATATAAGAAAGATGGAAAATCTTCTAAATATAGGGCTAGATGTGTGAAATTAGTGTATATGCTTAAGGCAGACGATCAAATAGCAATTTTGGATGAGTAGGTGTTTGGAGGCTTTGACCTTAATTTACACATCTTGTCTCTGTGACCTAGACTTATAATTTCAGTTATACACATAACTGATTTGACCCAGACAAGTAACATCCGGTAATCATATAGTTGATTTCACATATCTGTCAATATATGATGACGTTTTTCCTTGTATACGTAGACATTCAACAACCGTTCTGAAAACGTCGTTTTAATAAGTAGATATTCAACAAATTTAGTGTGGCATTCTTATCGAGGAGAAGAGGTTCTTTTTGGATTAGTTACACTGTTTACTTGCCTTGCGGGAGAGTGATTACCTTCGAATGTAATTTATACCATTGGTATAATTTTTATCGGACCCGGAAGAAAAAAATGGCCGAATACATCAGGTCAGTTTAATTTTATTCGAATTTAGCGCAGCTTTCATCTAACCAAGAAGTTATGGTTTGCACAACTAAGTGAGTTTTCTGAACTTTTCATATGATTTAGTTTTTTTATCGTTTTATTAATTTGCATACACCTTGGATACATTTTCACTGTCATTTTCTGCATCGATTGCAAACAGATTTCCCACCTGGATAACTTTTTTCGTTTTGGGACTACAACTCACCACCTCGATCACTTTTCAATCAACCTCTTGGATATCTTTCCTGAATATGTTTTAAATTGTATGACTTGGATTAACTGTATAGCTTTAACAAAAAAATATGTTTTGGGCTGATATATTTAATGTTTTATATACTTTTATGTATTTTTATATATATTTTTATATATTTTCAAAGTTTAATTTTATTACCTGCAGTAATATCATTGCGGTAATGGTCCTCTGAGGAGAATAATTTTCTTTGAAAACTCATGAGTTAAGGACTTTAAGATACTTTGCCTGAACATTGAATTCTAATAAAATTTGATTCGCACCTTGTTTTTTTTATTTCACTTTATATAATGCTATTAATGCTCTATCCAATATATTGAGCTTCAGTTTTATCCGGATGTTCACTAATTAAAGATATTAGTTGCCTCTTATATCTTTTGTTGGATTAACTTCATATATATATATATATATATATATATATATATATATATATATATATATATATATATATATATATATATATATATATATGCGTGTGTGTGTGTATGTGTGTGTTTTTAACCGCCGATCTCTCTCTCTTTATATATATATATATATATATATATATATATATATATATATATATATATATATATATAGCCGCACCGATGAGCTGTGAAACAGCTAACCATTCTGTATGCGGATGATTATATAAAGCTCACTCCCTGGGTAGAGCTTATTTTTGTAAGGATATCGCCAACTGCCATTAGCTTTAAGCATAGCTCATTAGGTAAAACTGGCACTTGCAGTCAGTGTCAGGTGGTAACTGCGCCGACTGTGAGCTCGACGGTTGAGTTTTAATCCAGGCTTAAGGCACTAACTTGTCTAGCCGCACTGATGAGCATTGAAACAGTGAAACAGTCGCATGTGGATGACTATATATATATATATATATATATATATATATATATATATATATATATATATATATATATATATATATATATAAATGAATGTTAGTTGAGATCAATATAATTCGAACATTGTTCCAAGAATTCAAAACCAATAATCATTCGGCGTACGATCGTTTCCAAAACATTTTGGAAAAAAATTACTGTTTATTTATTTATTTTTTGATGATACGAAAAAGTCTCTTTGTCAGCGCTTTTCATACCATTACGTGCAGAAGCTTCATGCAAAGAAGCATCAGATTTTCGTATAAAAATTCAGTCCAACTGACAGGACTTTCGAAGCAGAAGTAAAGCAGCGAATGGATTAATTAATAATTAAAAATGATTTTAAAAAAACATTCAAAACATACAGAGATTCCCAATACATGATGAATCGAGGGAGAGCAATTACTTAGGTGTAAAATACATGTGAAAATTCTTCAATCAAAAATAATATAGAAATCTAAACAATGGTAGCATTGAATACTATTAGTTGCGATAAGAGAATGTTTTACAATGGTAAAAAATGTTAGGAGTTTATAAGAAGAGATAAAATAAATTGAAGCCAAGTTTGATATGGTATATGAGATTGTAAATTGGGAATTACAGTAGTAAAATAATAATTACTGGTAGATGAAAATCTATCATAACCGTTTGATACTAAAGGATGGTAATAATCAAATAAAATAATTGGTGAAAAAAATTGATAAAATCTATCATAACCGTTTGAAGTGATACTAAAGGATGGTAATAATCAAATAAAATAATTGGTGAAAAAAATTGATAAAATCTATCATAACCGTTTGAAATGATACTAAAGGATGGTAATAATCAAATAAAATAATTGGTGAAAAAATTGATAAAATCTATCATAACCGTTTGAAGTGATACTAAAGGATGGTAATAATCAAATAAAATAATTGGTGAAAAAAATTGATAAAATCTATCATAACCGTTTGAAGTGATACTAAAGGATGGTAATAATCAAATAAAATAATTGGTGAAAAAAATTGATAAAATCTATCATAACCGTTTGAAGTGATACTAAAGGATGGTAATAATCAAATAAAATAATTGGTGAAAAAAATTGATAAAATGGGAAAAAATGATAAAGGAGAAAGAGGAAAAAGGAGAAATAAATAAAATAAGCTAGATTCCATTTACGATTTTTACATTAATGGTAGATTATATTATTTTAGATCAATAGAAGTTGAAATAATTAGAAGAGAAATGTCTAGAAGATAATAAGTCCGGAGATACGTAGAAATAACGGAATATGTTGAAGATATAATAAAACGTGTGTCTAATGTTCACCCAAACCGCTGGACAGAATTGCTTCGAAAATTGGCATGTGGACTACTGTCTTCTCAGTGAAGGTCATAGGCTATATAAAAAATATATCACTTCAACGCTGGGGTCAACGGGAGGAAGCATACCACTCCAACTAAATACCCTTTTCCCTTAGATTCAAAGGAAATTTAATTAAAAATGATGTCTATTCCCAACAGCGGGTAGCTCTGCTAGTATAGTATAAAAATACATCTATAATAAGCAATCTACACAGAAACGTTTGTATTTTATTCTCGTGTATCTACGTTGTAATTTAAAATTCGAACAGCAGGTCACTTCTGTGATTGCCGGTGTCTTAGCCGCACGCTTTCAAACCTGCTACTGACAATAGCGTGTATTTATAACGCTATATATTTTCGGTTTACATGTTTCATGCTACGTTGTAACTGAAAAAAACACTCAATTCTTCATAAAAGAGTATTGCTTTACGCTGTGAAAATTGTAATTTCTTCTACCACATAGCTCAATCTAGCAGTAGAAAGCATATATCACTTTCTCCCTATCCTCTTTTATTAAGCTGATAAATAAATATTTTTCAGTGCGATAATATTGACCTCATTGACTCCATTCAGCCACTCAACATGTTTAAAATGGCCGGTTTTCTCCTCTCCCATTTCCTGTGATAAAAAATATTGCAATTAAATTCTCGACTAATTCCTTTGTTTGTGATTGAATGAGTAGCTGTTTATTTATTGAATGGTATTTCCAAAGTACAGGATGTCCCAAAACGAATGAAAAAGTGTTTAAAGTTTAGCTTACATTTTGTTTGAATAATATATTTGAGAAATATCATTGAAAAGTAATTCAATTCTAATTCAATTAATTTGGTAAAAAATAAAACAAGCACGCTTCAGTTGTCATGTAGGGTAAGGGTAGGCTGAATTTTATACAGAAGAGAATACAGTAGCCCAGCACCTGTCCAAAAATCACCTTGAATTGATGCGTCGTTGGTGCATTTATTATCTCTCTTGGAAGTCTATTCCAAGATCCAGGAATCCTGATTGAGAAAGCTGTCCTCCCCCGGTTCAATCAAAATAGGCGGTAAAATAGTTTATTGTGGCGTCCGCGTATACCTCTTTCTCGTGCAGGAATGAATAAGTCCTGAGGTATATCGTAATGACTATTGAGCAAATGGTAGGTCAAAATGAGATCACTGCATAATCGTCGGCGCTCAAGGGAGAAAAGGTTAAACTTCTTCAGTCGGTTTTAATAGGGCAGATCCCATAGACCCTGTACCATTCGAGTAGTCAGTCTTTAAATTATCACCACATGCTGTGTATTACGCATTAGATATGGAGCAGAAGCCGGACACTATACTCTTACTGTTGTCTGACAAGGGAGACATAACGCGGAAGAAATATTTCAAGGGTGACTTTGTAGAAATGACGGCGGATGAGAAACTGAGTGCTCCTTGCTTTGTTTGCAGCCTGATATTGAATAGGTTTTCAAAACTGCATGTATTAATGAAGGTTTGCAGAATTTTACAACACTTTCCAACACTTAGCATCAAATCAACACGGCTCGAAAACAAGACCACAGCGTTGTTCACTCCTCGCGCCTGAAACTTGTGCATTCTTCTTCAACGCGATTGTGAAGTTCTTCAAATGTTCTCAGTGGCTGGTAGTGAAACACTCTGTTGGACATTTAAGACTGAAATTATGAGATAGACGAAGAAATCAGATATCAGAGAGTGGCTTAATATTAAGATCCATCAAAGACGTTTCTTGATGATTAAGATTGAGACATGTGCAGCAGTTGCAGGACCGATCTAATTCTTCTGTATGTACACGCAATCTCTTGCGTAATTTTGAGTTGTAGTTCGGTTGGCCAACACAGGCACATCTAAACTCTCGTAGTGATACACAGGCGATTAGCGCATCACTGCACATGCGCACTTGCACCCTTTACTAATTTCCGCTCAAAGCTTGATTCACGACAAATATAATCAGTTTAAGTAGAGACATCAACGGGCACAGACTTGACTTGCCTCTCGCCGTGACTTCGACGGTAGACGAAGGAAAAGACCTGGACTAGATCACATTTTGCGCTAATATGTGCCCGCCATGCTAACTTGCTTACCGTCCTGTATTCCTATGTTCATATTAAATCAACTTGATTCATATGGCTAGACCAAGACCGTAATAAGTGGAAAAATTTTGTTCTCAAACATGTGGCACAGTTGTCTGGTTTATGCACATGAATCAAGTAAGTCCAGTAATTCTTGGTGGACAAGTCGAGCATGGACTGAAGTTTATTTTTATTAAATATGGTTGGATTACAGAAAGGAATATGAATTTTATTAACGATTTCATGGGTTGCATTTTCCTTGGGTCACCATATAATTTCACTGGAAGGACTATCGATTTCCATTCCACGGTCGTTACTACGGACAGATTTTAATTTCTATATTTATTTTTGTTTATCAGATCAAGAACAATGGGTAAAATCTGTGAATTTTATGTGATCTTCTTTGTCTGATCTTGAAATGTGAGTTTTTAGCTGCTAAGAAAGAAGCTATCCTTTGTACCACGGTGCTGATACCATCTTGAGAATGAAGTCAAAGGTCTTCAAGTCCGGACCAGATTACCATAACAACGACGCATTCTTCTCATTCGTCTTCTTCTTCTTCTTCTTCTTCTTCTTCTTCTTCTTCTCTCCCCCTCTCTCTCTCTGTCATTTTCTTTCTTCTCTTTTCCTTCTTATTCATAGACTTCAACTGTTACCGTTTCTCGTGAATATTTTCCCACGCCCAAGTTATTTTCTTTTCTTACAAGTAGTGCCTACCCGGCGTTGCCCGGCAATCTTTTACACGCTCATTTTGTTTCCTTTGTTTAAAACTATGCTTTTATTTTACTAAATTATGGCTGAATAGGATTTTGAGATTTAAATTTAATTATTACGCTATCATTTGATCATTAATCAAACCAAATTGATAGAAAACTGTATCTAATTGTTAAGAACGTGATGTTGTTTTTATTTCTATGAAATTATTGGCTGTAAATATCTTCTAAAACTTTACTCTTTTAAGTAAATTAGTTTTGCTAAGAATTTTAAAGCCATAAATAATGTTTTATTCGACAGTTTAAATGCTTCCAAATTCCTTCAAAATGTCACGAAGTAATTTTTTCTATCTCTTTAAACAGAGAAAATAGACGATCCGTTTTCATTTGGGTCATAAAGTAATTCATTCTTTGTTTTAAGTATTAAAACATTAATCCTTTTGGTCACGTTCGTCTATGTCAACAGTGACTATATATATATATATATATATATATATATTTAAATATTTTCTTTGTCGTACAAAACTTTAAAATAGCATTGAAGAGACAATATTTATTATTCATAATGAATTTAAGAAATTAAAAAGATGAAAGGGCAGCTGACCGGTTTCGTACCTCGCTCAACAGAGCCAAATATCGAGGTAATGTATAAAAAATATAAAAAGATGTTATGAGAATTATAGCGAGGGAAAGGGGTAAAAAAAAAAAAAAAAAGTTCAGTCAAATAGAAACAACATTAAGCCCGAGGAGATTTTCTCTTTGTTTGCAAAGAGAAGGTCTCAAGGACTTAATATAAATTGTTTCTAAGATCTTGAGATGATAAGGGGAGTGCGACTTACTAAGAATGGAGAATAAGTCGACACTGAATTTAGAGGCACAGGTGCGATTATTTATGAGATGTTGACCTATCGACGAGCCATAAGTATTATTCAAATCATCAGTTGGTAAATAATTTCCATTGCGAATTTTTGTGGGCACGTGTTGTTTGACCCGGATGTCCAATCTCTGTGACGTCATCCCGACGTAGTGCATACTGCAACTACATTTAAATAAATAAATAATGGAATTATTATGATGTGGGGGAAGGACATCTTTTCGAATAGAAGTTAAGATTGGACGAGAGGAAAAAACAACACGCGTATTCGCAGCAAAATAACATTGTTGTACAGACAAAGAGATTTGTTTGGCGAATCTATCACTAATATTACCAAGCCAAGGTAGGCGAAGGTAAATAGGGCATCTGTCTACAGAAGCTGGTTTGCTTTTGTAAAAATGTAATATTTTTGTTTTAATCGTAGATTGTACAATGTCTAAAGGATAGCCATTGTTACAGAGGGTCTTAGTAATAAATTTAATTTCTTCATCCAGCTCGGTCTTCGAACAAATCTTTAAGGCCCTATGGGTAAGGGTCTTAATAAGATTAAATTTTTGTTTTGTGGGACAAAATGAGTCCCAACGAGTATAAAGACCAGTGAAGGTAGGTTTCCGATATACTGATGTTAAGAAACCACAGGAAGCTTTATTAACTAATACATCAAGGAATGGCAGTGAAGAATTAGTTTCCTTATCAATAGTGAATTTAAGAGCTGGATGAATATTGTTAAGGGACGTAAAAAAAACGTCCGCTTCCGTTTCATTGTTGAACAGACAAAAGGTGTCGTCAACATAACGAAAGTAGATATCTGGTCTATTTGGACCAGATAGGAGACCTTCTTCATGGAAACCAACAAAAATATTGGCCAATGCTGGTCCTAAGGGAGAGCCCATAGATACACCATCAATTTGTCTGTACATAATGTCGTCAAAACTGAATTCAACCGACATCGTAGCAAATTTCATCAACTCCACGAAAACATTTTCAGGAATAGGAGGAATGGGCAGTTGACCACGATATAAGGCATCAGCACATATATTAATCGTTTCAAGAAGGGGAACACAGGTAAACAGGCTAGATATGTCAAAAGAACACATAAATTTATCAGTATCTGAATAATTTTGCATAAAGTTGGAAAATGAAAAAGAATCTTTAATGCAAAATGAACTATAGTGTTTCAACACTGGTTCCAAAATAGTGGCTACTTTGTGTTCATCTTTTTAATTTCTTAAATTCATTATGAATAATAAATATTGTCTCTTCAATGCTATATATATATATATATATATATATATATATATATATATATATATATATATATATATATATATATATAAAGTAATCCAACAAAAGATATAAGCGTCAACTAATATCGTATATTTAGTGAAAACATCCGGATAAAAAACTGAAGCTCAATATACTGGATAGAGCTATTATAATATAAAATGAAATAATAAAATAAGGTGTCAATCAAATTTTATTAAAATTCAAAGTTCAAAGCAAAGTATCTTATATATATATATATATATATATATATATATATATATATATATATATATATATATATATAGGTAATAAATAATTCATATTTATTTTTATATATATATATATATATATATATAGTCTTGAAAGTGTTTCAACCATTAAAATGTATGGAAAAAAAGACTTTTCGTTGGAAAACTACGTTTCTTGTAAGTCAATTAACTTTTTATAGTCATTACATTAGTTTGCTTTCAATAATGTTTTCGGGAATTTAAAAATAAAACCGTATTTTATCTTATGGCTTCCCAGCAGAGTTGATCAGGCCCAACTTCCCTTTAAAAAAAGAAAGACAAAAAAGGTTCCCTATGTTATATCAATTGTTTTTGTTCCAGATTCCTTTTTTTCTAATTAATTATTAAAAAATGTCTTCCTTACTTGTGTTTTTGTCTGTATCTAAGAAAATGTACCCGTTATTTACAAACATTTGCTGTATTTTGTAGCGTTCGGACGAATCCATTATACTACTTATATAGTTAATTATAGTTTTTTTTGTATTTGTATTTATATTATTATTATATTTAGTCTATTTTTTTATTTTTTTAAATTATATATATATATATATATATATATATATATATATATATATTATTCGAGTAATAAAATCAGTAAAATATCAGTACCATCGGTTTCAAGCTTAGAAGGCGTTTACCTCCGGCAACTTTCAGCTTTGTTATTACTTGGTAGAGAAAATGGAGGGTCTCGTATAAACCACGATCAGATACGTTATTTGCTTTGAAGCGTTAAATTAGTATCGTCTAAAGTGTGTGTTAGAGAAAGATATGTGAGATTATAAAGTTTAATAAAGTCCAAAACAAGGGGATAAATTTTTAAAAATTAAGATTTAAAATTTTAAAATATATATTTTTAAATTCCGTGAGCCAATTTTTGCTAACGGCTTTATTTGCTTTGAAGGTTTAAATTAGTTTCGTCTAAATTATGTGTTAAAGAAACATATGTTGGATTAAAAATGAATAAATAATGAATAAAAAAAAAGAAAATTGAAATTTGAATTTTAAAAATTTGAAAAATATTTTATTATTTAAAAAATATAATTTCAAAATCCTGTAAGTCACAGTTATTACTAACGGTAAAAACGGTATAAGGGCGACAACTCTGTACAAATCGTTATTAAATTTAATTTGAAAGTTATGTTACGAAAATCAAATATATCAATTTATTATGAATGATGTGGGTAATTAAGCCTGTTTGAGAGTTAAGAATAAGATTTAAAAAGTACAATTAAGTCTGTTTATTGTCCACCTTTTTCATGGTTCTATATCTGAATTCGAACTCTAGAAAATCGCATTGACTTCCACTAAACACATAATGTTTGTGCCAATGTAAACACATCTATAATGGTTCTTAACTGTACTAAGTGGTCGCTCACACCTATATCCCTACGTTAGATCTAATGACCATTTCAAATGAGCGGAATTAAAGTCAGAATTTAATCACACAAAATATACGTTGAAATATTCTGCAATTTGTGGATTCAGTTATCTCTTGCAAAATTTTAATTGATTTTATTATCCGTAATTAGCAATTAATTCAACAAGTGACACATCTGTTACTACCCAGTGAATGTTGTTTGACGCCCCCGCTCTTTTTATACGCTCTCTCTCTCTCTCTCTCTCTCTCTCTCTCTCTCTCTCTCTCTCTCTCTCACTCACTCACTCTGATTATTAATAGTCAAATGTAATAAAACGAACTATAAATTCGATGAAAACAGTCCATTATGAATCATCGGAAATATCACAACAAGTAGTATTATTGTAGCTAATGTGATTATCAGACAAAGAGAGAGAGATAGGGTGACAAATAGAAAGATATAGATAGAAAGAAGGAGATATAGTGAATAGAAAGATGATAATTTTGGATTTTGTTTTTTTATTTATTATTTTTTCCTGATTACAAACGCTCTAACCCGAGCTCAATGGATGACCCAGTAGGTTACATTTTTTCTATACATCTCAGTTTGCTCCTATCTACCCATACATATACCGTAATCATGTTTGGTCTTGAGCTTTCGATATCGTTGCTGTCTTTCCTGTTTCTTGGCAACACAACATTTGCTCTGCTCTTATCAGATATCCGGGTAACTGTCATCGGAGGACGCCGACGAATCACTAATAATATTTCTTTTGTGCGTCCCGAGGGGGAACAAGAAAAAGGAGACATAACCGTGTGGGGTGGGGGTAGCGTGTAAATATATATGTATTGTATATGTTAGTTAATTTTTAAGTTTTAGGGCATGTTAACTCTCGTTGGGTCATTTTACGGCGAAACTGACACAGTGACCCTCCAAGATGCCATCCATGGAATCGTTAATGAAATTCTCAATCCTGTCTGCAATCAAACCATATTTGGTACAAATAAACGTCAGTCTATGTCTGACTTGCCCATACATCTCTAACAGCAAAAAATGTCAATAATTTTCACGCACTTTTCTCTTGGGAATGCCCTGAGTTTGAATGTGATGTTTCTCTTCAGTTCTGGAATAGTCTGCGAATTGTTTTGATAGATATTATTTTTTTAGATAACCCCATAGATAAAAATCTGAGCGAGACTATAGTCTGGTGAGTGTAAAACCCATTCAGGATCACACCCCCTTCTGATGAGACGATCACCAAAGTGTCCCCAATATAATTGAACAGCGATTAAACAAAAACTGTTGGACACTCACGACTGAAACTTGGTGTATAAGTTAGGCATTGACTGATGTGTTTATTTGTACTAACTATGTATGATATGTAGGATTGCATGAAGAATTTTATTAACAATTCCATTGATGGTATTCATTTGGAGACACACCCCAAATGTGTATCTACAAACAAGATTAATTTGTTTTATAGGCGTATATTTTTTAAACAAATCACTTGCTTACGATCGATTCTATGGAAGCCATTGATAGGGTCCAGGCGGGTACTGCTATAATTTCAATTCTAGAAACAGTGGCCTTGATGGACATGTATATTAACATATGCATACGTGACTTTATCACTATGTATGCATAAGTTCTTCAAGTATTGACCATTCGGCGTGGTTTTCAGGTTGGACCTTTCACAAATAGTTTGTGCATCGAGCACCGCTGCCACCTTCCGCAGTTTAATGTTTTCCCCTTATTTACAAGTGTTCCAGGGTCGCTTTTAACAGCAACAACATGAAGTCACGAACATTACTACGCATCTGCATTAATCTGACCCAAACTTAAATCCCGTCGAACTTCCATGCTTTTGAAATCACTATCATGTTTAATGTGAACACTATTAATAAAATATATAAACTAGATGTTCCTACCTGACGGTGCCCGGGAGTCTTTTTACATTAATGTTTGTTTTACGTGTTTCCTACTAGTTAACTCTGAATTCAATAAATAAGAAGCTCACGGCAAAAATTGCCAAATCAGCAAACAACCCGATAAGAAAACGGTGTAAACACTGAAAAAAGAGAAATATAACTTGGTTCACCGCGCAATATTACCATATAACCATATTACCATATAACCCTATTACGATATAACCATATTACCATATAACTATATTACCATATAACCATATTACCATATAACCATATGCTGGAAACCAAATTAGGTAAGAAATTCTTAAATCTTATCGATGATCATTTTCTCGTCCTTTACATAAAATATTCAAGAAAAATTAGTTAAAACTGCCTTTAAAATTTAGAAATTATCACCAAAGACAACAATAATAACATATAAAATATTAGATGACTGTAACAAGAATAACAAAAACAACAACAACAATAATAATAATAATAATAATAATAATAATAATAATAATAATAATAATAATAAATGAGTCAGAAAAAATAGTAATAACCTCAATAAAAAAGTTAAACATCATGAAAACAAGTGTAACTTAAGATACATTACCTGCTACAAAATAAGTGTTTAGATGAAAGCATAATTTACCAAGCTGCAATATATATCAATGAAACCTCGGATAACAAAAAATATTATATGGAGAAACTGCACTCAAATTTAAAAAAAGGTATTTGTTATGGCCATGTTTAGGGGCCGGAATGAAAACCTGGACACAGGGTTTAGGTATAAAAAGTATATTGGAGAAAAATATATACAACAGAGAAACAAGAGCAGTGGAGCGTCTGTCCTGACTTCCAGTGTAGACTGGAGTTGTGCAACACTGAGTAGCGTAATGCTTTCAGCATTTATTGGGAATAAAAGAGTCTAAATGTTCGTCATAGGTACGGTACAATAACACCCTCTTCCCAAGCCTGACCTCCGCAAGAGTCTAGTATTGTTTCCTTTTGGGATTGATGCTATTCTGCGGTTGCTTGAGATAGCTGTATGTCGAAAATGGCGTTTTGATAGCCATAACCTCCTCCTAGATAGTGCTGTCGATTTCTTCCGATAGTCGTTCTCTAATTTGGTTTATGTCTCTGATGACCTCATATTTTATATCATCCAGCTTTTTAATTCTATATTTTGAGCACATTTTTAAATTTAGAAAAAAATCTTGCCTTTATCTCGACATTCAACTTCAAGACAAGTCATCTTATCTTTTAGAGTTTTTAGTTCTTCAGAAAACTCTTTAAGTTGTAACTTTAGTAATTGTAGTTCTTTAATTCTGAGTTAACTCTCATTAACCGTCCACTGGTTATTCAAATAATTTGGTTTAATTGCTTTCAGTTTGTGTTCGCGTTTTTCAGCGAGCTTTTTTTTCCTTATTTGATTTAATTTCAGTCATTTCTGCTGGCAATTTATTTTGAGTCCATTTCATACGATTAATGGTTGAAACAAAATCCTTTTTTCGTTTTCCTGAACCGGTCGTCAGATTTATTTTCTTTAGGCTAGAATTCTCGGTTGATAATCTCGATAGTTCGAATAATTGAATAAGGTCTACCCCAAATAAATTTCCTTTCTTTTAATATGTAATTTTTTACTTGCTTCGTCGTTCTGTTAAAAGTAATGTCGGTAATTATTTCACCCTCGAAATTTATTTTTTCACCAGTCACTGTTCTGACAATTTGATTGGTTCTTTATATTGTCGGTTTTCCCAACCGTCTCCATGTGTGCATGTTAATAATTGACACGTCTGAAACCGAATCTAATTGTAATTTTACTTTTTTATTTAAGAGTTTAGCCTGAACATATCTCCTTATAATAGTGTCGTCATGTTTGATAGTATTTACCCGCGTTTTATTTCCTTTCACCGTTCTTTGTAATGCGAACTTTTGTGTCCGATTTTTTTACAAATCAAACAGGTTTTAAAACGAATTGGCGTTCTCTTACCCAATGCAGGCTTCTACATCGATAACAAGGGCTCGGCGGTAATTTAATTTTATAAGGCTGGCTTGTTTTTGAGGCGTGAATATCCCATTTTTTGCTTTGAATAGTCTTTGGATGAGAGTTGAATTTCGATTTTTTACGAACTTTTCGTATGTGTACAATGTCCGATAGTTCGATGTCTTTCAAATCCTGCTTAACACTAATAAATCGTTGACAGTCATCGGCTAATTTCTGCACTGTTAAGTTCGGTTCATTTTCTAATTTATTTAGAACTCTACGCCTTATTTCAGCGTCTTTTCCTGATACCAATCCTTGAACGAAGATTAAACATGTTAAATTATCAGCACCAAGTTCGGGTAATTTTGAAGTCGTCGCAGTGCTTATTTACTACTGATGCGAACGTTGAAAAATCTTCGTCGTCTTTTTTACCAGGCTTAAAAACTTCCAGTGTTTGTGAAATAACGAAGTCTTTATGCTGAATAGTTCCATTGAAATTTGACAGCTTCCGCAAAAGTCAAATCGCTAGTCTTTCGAGGCGATATGAAATCCACGAAGTTACTATGATCGGTGGTGCCTAATTTCCTAAGTAACAGGCTTACCTTTGTATAGTCTGCCCGATTTTCGCAATCAATTTTATATAAGTCTTCATATCTTCTAAAATACGAAGCAAAAGTATTCTCCTCATCAATGGAATACGTGAAGTTATCGATGGCACTCCACACGGCAGTCTGCGAAAAATCATTATCGTTTTCGTTACTTTGGCCTCTAAGCGATATTGTTTGCATTAACATCTCAATTTTTTTGTCAGATTCTTTATTTTGCTCTATAAGCTTTTAATTTTGTTCGAGAAGTCTATTTTCTGTCTTGTGTAGTTAGTCGTCGGCATCTTTCTTTTGCTCTATAAGAAGCTTTTGAAATCTTTCTTCCGTTTCACGTTGTTGTTGTTGCATTTGAAATTTTACTAGTTCTTTACTCGTCGCTTTAAATTTTTCCATATTTTAAAATGTGTCTTTTTTTAGAAAGTAAATGTTTTCTTTTCGGTACGGCTTGTAAAAAACGTGCTTTTCTTAAGGTTATCGTGCTAGACGTATCTTAGTTCTAAAATGGTATGAAAGCTTATTTTTCTAAAAAAATCGCTTTTCCTTTGTAAAAAAAAGCGCTTTTTTAAATTTAGTACGCGTTTTACGTAGTCGAAGAATTTGCGGTCGACACTTGTCAGAAAAAATTAAAATACAGTTTAATTTTTTTTTCTTTCAGCAGAAGTAACTTTCGAGAAAAGTATATACAATAGAGAAACAAGAGGAGTGGACCGTCTGTCCTGACTGCCAGTGTAGACTGGGGTGTGTACAGCTATCTAATTCTTTCCCACTGCAGGATTATTTGACACAAGGTCGTAAGGTGGGGGAGAGTCAAGCCAGCGCCACTAAAGAAGGAGCACTCTAGCCTAGCAAAAATAGCATCGGCAGCCCCGTCGCCATTCCCCGGTCAGGCCGCCTCAGGCAGTAAGAAATAAACTTACTCCACCCCAAAGAGGGGAGACAAGGCCTGGGAGAGTGCACTTCCTAGGACAACCGAGGACCTAATACCTCAGACCGACAGATAAAAGGAAACCAAAATGGCCTAGTTCCTGCCGGGCTTATTGTCGAGAACGAATCTGCGACTGGTATTACCATATCCTTAAGTCCTCAATCAACAGAAGGTGCTAGGAGATTGAACGGGTGGGGGGTGCAGTAGCTATCTAACTCTTTTATATATATATATATATATATATATATATATATATATATATATATATATATATATATATATATAAAATCACAAAATTATAAAATGATAAAATAATAAAATAACAAACAATTGTTGAAAAAAGTTTTTTTTACAAATGTTGGTAGCTTAACTTATATATATATATATATATATATATATATATATATATATATATATATATATATATATATATATATATATATATATATATACTGTGTGTATTTAGGCAGCATATTTTCATTTAGGCAAATATTATTAAATAACACGGTGTGTTTTTGCTTGATAAGAATTTTTTTTTTTCAATTTTCCGAATGGTCCATTTAAAGTTTCGGTCAAATTGGTGTATGTAAGTTCCATGGGTTAGTTGTTCCATTTTCTTTCCATTTTTGCGAGTACTTTCGATTTGATTCGTCAAATCATCTTCAGGCGGTGTTAGTTTTGGTTTCTTAAAAAGATGTAATATATCAGTTTCAAAGGAAAATGTATCTCGACAATAATAATAACACTAATTCTTACATCGGTTACACAACAACAACACTTTCCCGAAGACTAACCTTTTCATCTCACTGATACTACCTCCATTTGCTAACACCTAAAAAACATGACTGCCCCCTTCTCAATATAGACAAATACTAGTTAACAATACTAAAACAATACACCACGATGCCAACACCAAAAAGATTTTTAAATTCTTGAAACCCTCCACATAAAAACTAAACATCTTACAATCAATAATGTGAATTACGAAACTAGTCACAACATTTAAAGTGTCTAGCATAGTATAAACGTTACCAAATTTTTAGCCATTAAGTTATTATACGTTTGAATATTGAACGCGCTCAGAACGTAATTAAATTCTTACCGGTGAAGCAATCAAACTTTTGAATCTTGCACTCTCTTAGAACGTAATGTAATATGTTTTTTCAGAATCTTCTTTCCACAGAAATTAATGTATATATATATATATATATATATATATATATATATATATATATATATATATATATATATATATATATGTATATATACATATATATATATACATATATATATATATATAAATACATATATATTACATTATTTATATTTCAATTAGTTCTTGCTTCCTTCTTTGTTTAATAATCGCATGATCTGTTCATCTATTCGTGTTCTATCGTGCCGCCCTTTATGCATTCCTCTTCTTTTCTGGTGATAATAATTGCTCATTCGTCGACCAATAATGAGTGAGAACGTGGACTCGTCAATAACAGCCAATATTTGGATCAGCTGTTTCTTAAAGTACTTTATTTATATGACTAAAACTCCGGTATTGTAATCAGCCAACTCTCATGAAATATAATTCAATATTTTACAACATGACCCTGATTACATGGCTTCTAGGTTTCTTATAGATATCGTCTTTGTTTGATAACAATATTTGTATCAGAGAAAAGTGTTATCAACCGCCCTCTGGGTAAATAAGCCTCAAACATTCCTTAAAAACAAAACAAAAGTTAATGGCTTCATGTTGATCTTTCTCTTTCTTTACCGCCGAATAAAGCCGGTGGGCTGACACTCTTAAGTGGACAGGTAAGTCTAAAGTACAAAGATAAGATTGAACCTCCGATGAAATGGCACATTTGAAGATTTAACCCGGGCACTCGACACCTGTTCAGGGGGTAACGCACTCAAACTGACAAGACAAGTAGCCAATAACACACAGAAAAATAAATAATAAATAAAACAAAAACAAAAAAATGTGTACCTATTAAAAGCTTTTTGCTTTTAGGTATATGTATATATTACCGAAAAAAACAACACCAGTACTAAACGATTGTACATAACTATTGGCCTTCTATGTGTGCCTGTCCCTCTCTCCATCTCTCCATCTCCCTCTTTTTCTCTCTCTCTCTATCTCTCTCTTACACACACGATATTGTATGAGTAGAATACCCTATTAATATATATATTATATAGTATATATATTATATAATATATTATATGAGATATATATATGTATATATATATATATATCTAATATGATATATCATATAATATATTATATTAGATATATATATATATATATATATATATATATATATATATATATATATATATATAAACGAGTAATGAGAATAAAAATTGTGAAGAATATTTTATATCTTCATTTTTCTTTTTTCTCACTTTTTTCTCAATATATATTTATATGTATATAATATTAATATATATATATATATATATATATATATATATATATATAATATTATATATTAATATATGATATTATATTCTTCTTTAATTCATAACCAACAATTTTTGGTAAATACATTATGTTTTTATACTAAAATTACTTTCAAATATTTATATAAGTTTATATAATATTGTTAGAGCATTAATATATACTCTCTATAAAAATGTGGGTTGGTTACAGGGACTTGATGTAATAATAGATGAAACTGATTGTATCCTTCCACTCTAGATTTTCACAGTATAATGAAAAACTGATGAATCAGTATTGACAATATGCTTATGCATATTGTCAACATGTCTCAGTTTATAAGTACTATTTGAAAGACACTCATATCTTTATGATATCTTTGAAAATACAAATTTGGCTGAAATATCGTTAATTATCCTTCTGGTCTTATAAAAAGGTTTATGTGCGCTAATAGATTAGCGAACACACAAGAAAATAATTACAGAACACGGATATTAATTAATTAAATAAAAATTTTTAAAACATTATTAGCCAAAAATCTATAGCAAAAACCAAACACAAGGGATTTTTTTAGATTAAATGATTATTTCCTTCACAGAGTGCTCCACCCAATAGAGCCTATATATATATATATATATATATATATATATATATATATATATATATATATATATATATATATATATATAGTTATCCACAGACACGTGTTTCGTCATCTACACGATATCAGTGCGTCTAGACCACTTCCACTAGGAGGTTGTTAGACCAGTAATGAGAGCGCCGAACGTCCGTCACGGTTTAGAATCTCCTTATGTTTGGCCACACTGATGATTCGTAGAGACTATGAGACTTTGGCTCACCTATATGTGGAGCACTTTGGTGAATGAAATAATGATGCCCACTTAGCAATTAGACAATGCTGTTCTATAAAAATAATTGAATGAGTATCACAAATAAAAATCTAAATAAATAACATCATTAAATGCGATGCAATTTCTTCCACTACCACTAGGAGGTTCGTGGCTTAGTAGAGCGCCGAACGTAACTCAATGAAGTCCCGGTTTCGACTCTCTCTCTCTCTCTCTATATATATATATATATATATACATATATATATATATATATATATATATATATATATATATATATATATATGTGTGTGTGTGTATGTGTATATGAAATATTTTTTAAAATCAACACATGGTGCAATTTCAATGAAAAATCATGTGTTTTTCTTTGCAAGCGTTCGTTGTAAAAAAAACAGACGAGACTGTCTTTTTGTTCTTCTTCCTCATTTTGATGGTATTAACCCCGAGGGGTCGAATCATGGTAGAAGCAGAAGAGCACGTCAAGTCCGGTCGATGTTATGCGCAAATTGGCGCTTTTTTAATAAAGAAATAGACAACATCTTTGAGACACGCGCCTGACAAAGTTGTTTTAAAACAAAAGCTTGTAAAAAGTAAATAAATAAATGAGTTTAAATTGAAATTGCACCATGTGTTGATTTCCAAAAATATTTCACTTAAGTACATTTCCATGCGTGCCTCAAATAGTAACTATACCATTTTATTTCAATAATCGCTGGATAGTTGGAATGGCTAGATTGAAATTACTTCTTTAGAACTCTCTTTGGGCGAATTTCATGTCGTCAATTTTCCAGACCAACTTCAAAATCACAATTTTTTACTCTCATTTTTAATCGTGTGCACATAATGTATATCTGAAATTAACATGGAAATGAACTAAAATGTTTCTTAAATAAGATATACGATTTCCTCTTTCGAATGACACATCAAAAAGAAGAAACACTTAAATATCAACAAAATTGCAAACAAAAGAAAATATATAGTTTCATATGGCGGATCTTGTACAATATATGTGCGTACACGTATGTAAGCCGGTATAACTTTATACTTAATTAAAATTGTGAAATCTCTAGCGACGCTCCTAAGAGATGTCCATAATCGCCCGGGGTGTGGCGCCGCTGTGACCACTTTGATAGCATTTTGTTTAATGCATTCTATACTCCAGGGGTAATTGACCGTTGGGTCACGTCTGCTCCTTCCACCCTTTTCGATAGACATTCTTCGTGTCGCCTTCATGTACACCTGCACTGAAACGAGTTAATGTCTTCCACGTCTTTAACCTTCGGATTTTTCTTCTCAGATTACACCAGCCAACAGGGGTCGCTTGAAATAGTAATTACTTCTTTTAATGTTGCGAGCTGCGGCGTTTTTAACGAGTTTACATCGACGAAAGTTTTCTACAAATCTCTATTTTCTACAAATCTCCATTTTCTACAAATCTCAATGTTGTTTTTAAATACAAGCAATATTACAAAAACAGTAATGATTGGATTTCGACCAAACTTTGTAAAAGAGTGGGTTTTGTACAGAATAGATTCCATTAAACGTTTGTGTGGATCCAAGATTTTTGTGAGAGACGCTGTTTAAAACATTATTAAAAACAAATGTTTACGCAAAAATGAATGCTTGAGGTTGCAATTTTGGTTGGAATTTTGCTCTGGATTGACTCGATTAAATGTTAGTGTGGATTTTTCCCTTTTTTATATAAAAAATTATAAGATTGTCAGATCATAATTATTTTGTCGTAGCGTCACAGATTTTTTTTTTTTTTACTTCTTTACGCCATCTCGCCTTATCCTTCATCACCTCAGGTCGTCGTAGGTTCATTGTGAGTTCCATGTTATTTGTCTGGCTTTACTTCTCTATAATCTCCCCTTAGTTGGCATCCACAAAAGAACATCGCTTACGATTTAATCTGATTTTTCGATCTCTGAACAAGACTGAAATCAAACTATTTAAGTTACATCATGAGATGCGTTTTAAAACATTATTGTAAAGGACGATTACATAAAACCTGGGGGTCCTCAAAGATTTAATTTTTTTATTTTCTTTAATATTACGACGTAGATTATTTCAGTAATTTGGACGACTATTCTCACTTTGATTGTTATATTCACAATGTTTCGGTCGATGTAACCTCAGTCTTTCGTCAGCGAGTTTCGAACTTAGGAATCTTTGTTCCTAACTCAAGAATCTGCACAGAACTTAAATCTGAAACCTTCATTAATCCATTGTAGATTGATCTCATTCTATCAGCCACGGCCGAGTAGCAGTGTTAACTTAGGATATTTTTAGTTATTGTCGCTTGTAGTAAATAGTGAACCTTCAACATATTGAAGATTTTCACTTAGAACTGAGAATTAACCAACGCTTTAACGGTTAAGTCATATGTTCATATGAACAATATCTTGTATGAATTTTGTGAGGCTTAAATCTAATCTTGTCCAGATGTGTACTATCAGCATTTATTGCTGTTACGTGGCAATTCGCTACCGTAGAGAGCTTCTATTTGTTATTGGGACTAACTTGCAACCTGCAAGGATATTACACCCCGAAACCCGAAAAGTCGAACTTACTTGTTTTTGCTCAGCCGATGGATCGTCTTAGGATTTGGGGCACCATTTTCTTTAGCAGATTGGATAAAAGAAAATTTAAATATGACCAACTTATAGAGAATTAAATTAAATCGAGGCACACTCGAACTTAATAAAAAAATGTATAAATTTGCATGTATAACTTTGAATTACTTATAATTTGCACCTACAAAGGGTAAGCATACTGTTAGTGTATCTGTTGATAAAAATAAATGATTTAGTTTTGTCATGTACGGGTAAACTTCATAAATATACAAATAAATATATAAAAATAAATATTGAATTATTTTAAATATTAAACTTAATTATTCCTATTATGATGAACATTGCATAATACTTTTAATTTTAGTAAATAAAGCTAAACATCTTTTTAAATATATTTTATTTTATTTTTAATTTTCGAATTTGTTTTGATAGGCTATTTGTTGAAATATAAGTAAGTCATTTCCATTACTGGTAAATTGATACTTATCTTCCCTTGACTGCAATTGAATTTAGCAACAACGATGACTTATCTTCCCTTGACTGCAATTTAATTTAGCAACAACGATGACTTATCTTCCCTTGACTGCAATTGAATTTAGCAACAACGATGACTTATCTTCCCTTGACTGCAATTGAATTTAGCAACAACGATGACTTATCTTCCCTTGACTGCAATTGAATTTAGCAACAACGATGACTTATCTTCCCTTGACTGCAATTGAATTTAGCAACAACGATGACTTATCTTCCCTTGACTACAATTGAATTTAGCAACAACGATGACTTATCTTCCCTTGACTGAAATTTCATTTAGCAACAACGATGACGTATCTTCACTTGACTGCAATTGAATTTAGCAACAACGATGACTTATCTTCCCTTGACTGCAATTGAATTTAGCAACAACGATGACTTCTCTTCCCTTGCCTGCAATTTAATTTAGCAACAACGATGACTTATCTTCCCTTGACTACAATTGAATTTAGCAACAACGATGACTTATCTTCCCTTGACTGCAATTGAATTTAGCAACAACGATGACTTATCTTCCCTTGACTGCAATTGAATTTAGCAACAACGATGACTTATCTTCCCTTGACTGCAATTGAATTTAGCAACAACGATGACTTATCTTCCCTTGACTACAATTGAATTTAGCAACAACGATGACTTATCTTCCCTTGACTACAATTGAATTTAGCAACAACGATGACTTATCTTCCCTTGACTGCAATTGAATTTAGCAACAACGATGACTTCTCTTCCCTTGACTGCAATTTAATTTAGCAACAACGATGACTTATCTTCCCTTGACTACAATTGAATTTAGCAACAACGATGACTTATCTTCCCTTGACTGCAATTTAATTTAGCAACAACGATGACTTATCTTCCCTTGACTGCAATTGAATTTAGCAACAACGATGACTTATCTTCCCTTGACTGCAATTGAATTTAGCAACAACGATGACTTATCTTCCCTAGACTACAATTGAATTTAGCAACAACGATGACTTATCTTCCCTTGACTACAATTGAATTTAGCAACAACGATGACTTATCTTCCCTTGACTGCAATTTAATTTAGCAACAACGATGACTTATCTTCCCTTGACTGCAATTTAATTTAGCAACAACGATGACTTATCTTCCCTTGACTGCAATTGAATTTAGCAACAACGATGACTTATCTTCCCTTGACTGCAATTGAATTTAGCAAAAACGATGACTTATCTTCCCTTGACTGCAATTGAATTTAGCAAAAACGATGACTTCTCTTCCCTTGACTGCAATTTAATTTAGCAACAACGATGACTTATCTTCCCTTGACTGCAATTTAATTTAGCAACAACGATGACTTATCTTCCCTTGACTGCAATTTAATTTAGCAAAAACGATGACTTATCTTCCCTTGACTGCAATTTAATTTAGCAAAAACGATGACTTATCTTCCCTTGACTGCAATTTAATTTAGCAACAACGATGACTTATCTTCCCTTGACTGCAATTGAATTTAGCAACAACGATGACTTATCTTCCCTTGACTGCAATTGAATTTAGCAACAACGATGACTTATCTTCCCTTGACTACAATTGAATTTAGCAAAAACGATGACTTATCTTCCCTTGACTGCAATTGAATTTAGCAAAAACGATGACTTATCTTCCCTTGACTGCAATTTAATTTAGCAACAACGATGACTTATCTTTCCTTGACTGCAATTGAATGAAGCAACAACGATGACTTATCTTCCCTTGACTGCAATTGAATTTAGCAACAACGATGACTTATCTTCCCTTGACTGCAATTTAATTTAGCAAAAACGATGACTTATCTTCCCTTGACTGCAATTTAATTTAGCAAAAACGATGACTTATCTTCCCTTGACTGCAATTTAATTTAGCAACAACGATGACTTATCTTCCCCTGACTGCAATTGAATTTAGCAACAACGATGACTTATCTTCCCTTGACTGCAATTGAATTTAGCAACAACGATGACTTATCTTCCCTTGACTGCAATTTAATTTAGCAAAAACGATGACTTATCTTCCCTTGACTGCAATTTAATTTAGCAAAAACGATGACTTATCTTCCCTTGACTGCAATTTAATTTAGCAAAAACGATGACTGGACAAATAAAAAGTAGCTTCATTTTACTATTAGAATTCTTTAATATTTGATGAGGAAAAAATATTTTTTAAATACCAACTTTACTTTGATTTTATAAGAACGATTAATTCCGAATATTTGGGCAGACAAAGAAACATCAAAAGAATATTTTTGAAACAAAAATGTGACAATTTTTTTAATTTTTGTCCAGGTAGAGTTGTTTATGCTTCTATAGATGATTCTAACTGTGGTAATATTTCATTGCTTGATTCTTTGATTTCGGGTTATCGAAAGAAGAAAAATTATAAATCAGACTTTTATATTGGAGTTTCAGGAATAAAATGGCATTGAAACAATTTTAAATGTACTTTGCTATGAATTTCTTTGGGAATTAGCTAAAAAAACTTATTTTTAAAATTATATATATATATATATATATATATATATATATATATATAGCTCTGTTTATTGTAAGAAAAACATTGAACTTCTACACATGGTAACTTTTACGTAATAATCTATTTCAATAGAACCTGGTTCTGTTGTTTTCCATTTACTTTGATCTGAGCAAGCAACTTAATGCGGTTGAAATAAATTATTACCTAAGTTTTGTTTTTATTTACCATTATTACATATATGCCTATAATTATGATGACACACCGGTTCCCGTTAGATCACCGAAGTTAAGCGACGTTGAGCCTGACGTTAATTCTACAAAACTAACGTTGTAAAGGGATTGCGGACTGACAACCGCAAGTAGACCATCTTCTACATAATGTCTACCTCTTAAAATTGTCATGGTTGGGTTGTAGAAAGGATGCAATGTTTCATCTCCTACAGCAGTAGAATGCAGTTTTTTTTATATTATACACCATTATCAATATTATACACCGTTATTAATATTATACACCATCATCAATATTATACACCCTTATTAATATTATACACCCTTATTAATATTATACACCGTTATCAATATTATACACCATCATCAATATTATACACCCTTATTAATATTATACACCATCATCAATATTATACACCCTTATTAATATTATACACCCTTATTAATATTATACACCATTATCAATATTGTTGTATACACTAAAGTAAACAACACACCAAAAACGTGTTAGAGTCATCTGACGAATCGCTTACAGCCTGAAACAATGACTGATTGAAAAACACATCTTTTATTTGTGTGTGTTTGTGTGTGTGTGTGTGTGTGTGTGTGTGTGTGTGTGTGTGTGTGTGTGTGTCTGTGTGTGTTCTAGTAAATATATGCTCCCTCCGTTCACATATTTTTGCGAGCCTGGGAGCATATCTGTGAATGAACATATACTACCTGATCCCCAAAAGAGAAGGTAATGACTGCGAAGATGTTATAATGACTATCACCCCCCCCCCCCCAAAAAAAAGGAGGAGTTAATACCTTATGATATCGTAACAGAAAAGATACACAAAAAATGAAGAAGCTAATCCTGGGATGATGGTATTATGTTGAACGAACATATGCAATATTTCTACCCAAAACAGGAGGTAATGCCTGGGAGGAATGAAGTATGACGAATGAAAATATACTATACTGCCCTCAAAGGAGGATGTGAAGTCTTGGAGGATTCACCCCACGAAAAACAGGAGGTGGTAATGCCTGGAATGATGGTATCATGATGAACGAACATGTACTACCCAAAAGAGGAGGTAATGCCTGGTAGGATGGTCTTATGAGAACAGAACAGATACTACATTACCCTCTCCCCTAAAGGAGAATGTAATACTTGGCCTATTATTTCGAATCTGGGAGGATGATATCATTGTGAACGAACATATACTACATTAACCTGTTCCCCAAAGAGAATGTAATACTTGGAAGGATTATCCAATTTCTTTAAAAAGAGGGGGTAATTTCTGGGATGACGGTTTGTGACAACAAAATCGATACTACACTATCACCCCCATTGAAAGGTAATACAATAATAGATTAAATCAAGTCATGAAAACACAATTTGTTATGGTTCCTAGGCTTTTTTGCTAAGATCACAGGTCCACCCTCCCAGACTTTACCTTCTATCAAAGAAGGTTTAGTTTATTGCTAATCGCCTAAGGTCCCCCTACCGATGGGGCTGCTCAGGTATTTCCGTAGGCCGAAGTGTGCTAATTCTAGTGCGCTGGCGTCTCAAAACCATTTTCTTTTCAAAATTATATATATATATATATATATATATATATATATATATATATATATATATAAGAGAAGGAGATACTAGCTGTACCGACCGTTGCATGGAGGGGAGTAAGAAACAATGACCCGACTTGTTTACAAAGGCAATAAATTAATGTAAGTGACTTTAATTTCGTAATCCAATAAAATTTGCAAAACAGGAATTTTTTTCATGACTGATATTTTGACCAAGTTTGGTGACGATTGCTCAAGTGATGTGAACACTAAGCTGTACACAAAAAAAATCGTGAAAAACCAACAAACTTAAAATATGTCCTAATTAATGTGGAAAATCCTCTTTAATGTTTCAAATATTTTTTATATTTATTTTTGCAGAAAGCAAGGGAAATGACTGAGTGATGTTTACTACTTTTTAATGATTAATAATATCCGGTTTCTAAGAGAAATGTGCCCAGGAGAAAACTGACGCGAAATCAAATGTATTCGTGGCAATAACATAGTGGAAGGAAAACCGATAAAGAATAGGCTAGTTCGACTCAAGTATCGATATGTCTGATCGATTGCTATTAAGGTTTGATTTTAAAAATCTGACAAGATAAATATTTCATCATCATCATCATCATTACCAGGGTCTTTTTTTAATTTCATTCCTGGTGGAGGACCCCCACCCTGGTGTATTATATATATATATATATATATATATATATATATATATATATATATATATATATATATATATCGGGTGTTGAAGCAAAATCCGACATTTGACAAAAAGACAACAAAATAGGCAATAGAAACGAAAGTTGTATATGCAGAGACCCGACACTTTATTTAGAAACAGTTAGAGTTACATACTACATTATATTCCAATGTAACCCCCGCCGGCGAAGACGACCATGTCAAGGTGGGTGCAAAATGCGTCACACGCTTTGGCGACCATGTCCGTGTCTATAGCTGCGAATGCTTCTACGATGGCAGCCTTAAGAGAATCGACCATGTTGTAGGCGTACTTGTAGGGTTTGACCTTGATCATGCTCCAGAAGGAATAGTCAAGGGGGTTGCAATCGTGTGAGGAAGGCGATCAGTGGTGGAGAACATTGTTCAGCAGCCACGCCTAAGTCGTCTTGGCCTTGTGTGCAGAAGCGGAGTCTTGCTAGAAGACGTATGGGAGTTCGGCGGTGATCTCGTCCACCCAAAGGTTTCACCATGCCTATCAACACCTCTTGGTATTTCGTTTACTTTTTGTAAAGTGTTAAATATGACACTCTACGTATTTCGGAGGTCAGAATTCACCGGTTTGCTAATACGATGGAAAAGGTTTTATTTCGGAGTTTTGCTTCACATATTTTTGAAAATAATTATTCTAAAATCATTTGAAAACAATATAAGTCACAACAAAAGCTGCATATTAATAGTAAGTAATACGTTGTAATGTTCGGATCTGTGATGCGAGTTGTATCAGCTTTATTATATATGTTTGTAATTTATGCGAAAACATAACGTTTAATTTCGTACTATTTTAATAGTTTAAAAACATTTTTTTCAAAATTATATATATATTGTTATATATATAAATTTTTGTTATTAAGAAATTCTGATTTTATGAATCGTAAATAAGTTTATATTTGATATGAAAATGAAGAGGATAAGTGAATGGAGTAAATATATAATACACTAGCATGTATCGTGGGCCGGCATTGCCCGAAAGAATTGAGAAAACAAAGAATCGCAAAGCCAGAAGTAAATTGATTGAAAAAACTCTTTTCACCAAAAATGCGAAGCCTTTATTTACGATATACAAATATTTGTAAACATATATTTGTGAGGGGATACTAACTGACGTGTTTGCTTGTCCGCGGCGTGAGTGTACAGGTTTTTTAAAAATAATTTATCAAAATTATAAAATGGTTGACTTGCGTACCGAAATGCATTATGGTGGAATTTAATTTCGTAATGAAATACATTTTTGGAGAAGGATAGATATTCATTGATTGTTTTGTTTCTCTGAGTATGTGTGTTTTGGCTGGGGACTTAGTTTTTAATTTACCATGTAGAAATGGTTGACAACACTCAGAAGTAAATTGACCTGAAAATACTCGAAAAACTCTTTTCCTCCATATGAAAAATATACGTAATTAGAAATTAATAAAAAGGAATAGTGAATTTTGGTGATGTCATTTTTCAAAACAATATGCAAATTAGTTAAGCTTAATACGTTGATCATATACACATGCTCAGTATAATAGAAAGTTCATTTTCTTCTATTTTCAATATGAAGTTGGCGTTTTAATCTTACTGTCAATGGTCAAACTTTATAAATATAGATTATTTGTGGATGGTTAAAGTTAAACAAATAGAAATGATCTCAAATAAGAAGTAAATCTTTAGGGTAATTTTGAGTGTGTACTGCGATTGAAACCAGGTCACTTGTGCCAGCAATTCTGACCTGAATGACTCAAAAGATAAGAAGAGAGAAGACAAATAATTCTGACCTGAATGACTCAAAAGATAAAGACCGATAAGACAAGTAAATGTACAAAATGTGAAGTTACTTAAAATAACACTTGCAGTAACGGTCAGTTTCAGTAAGTGGAAATGTACTTTTTTGTACGACAAACCACTGATTTCCGGAAAGACCACACTCTTTGTATAGGCCATTGTTTTCAATTGTATCCATGGAGAGATAGACAGGCATACTGATATAACGCCTACTGTTCATGGACATGCTTTTACAATTCACATTATAACCGGTACACCACACCGATCCCGACTTTGTCATCCAAGTTAGTTGTATTTTACGCTCCTCTGAATTTTCCTCTGAATAATGTACCGTATTTATCCAAGCGAATATCGGTACTAGGAATTATAAAAGTCTGTCATTTCGTCTTTCCATGAGTGAGAAAATTAGATCAGACTTTACCGAACGAAAATTTAACTTGTCTCGTCTCAGGGAATCCCAGCGCCCCCCTCTCTCTCTCTCTCTCTCTCTCTCTTTCTATCTCTCTCTCTCTCTCTTCCACTCTCTCTCTCTCTTTCTCTCACTTTTGCCTACCACTTCTTTTATTAAAATCCATTTCTAGTGAAACAGAACAAGAGAAAATGGAGTATCGTAATTCCTTTCGTCCTTACATTCTCCAACAAGCAAGCTCTTTCGTGTCGTCTAGCCATAATGGTTTATAATATGTGTCTTTTTTTCTCTCTCAATTTGATTCACCTCAGAAACAGACATTGATGAATCCTGTACACATGATCGTTTACATGAGGCTAACCCGGCCGACATATGCCCGGAGAAGCTACCCCGTGTGAAAATATATTAATATTAGACGTACACATAACCCGTTGTTGTATCACAGCCACTACCAATATTTATTACATTCAAAAATGTATAAACTGTGACTTATGTTTTAGAACATTCTTCTTTCATAATCAAAAATAATAAGTCCCTTTGCTTCTATATTATCATTATTATTATTTTTATAATTATTTTTTATCATCATTTTTATTATTATCATTATTATTATTATTATTATTATTATTATTATTATTATTATTATTATTATTATTATTATTATTATCATTATGTAAAAAGACTTATTATTTTGCCATCTAAGTTACATACGTGTTTGGATGTATACAGATACACATATGTCAATTAGATGACGACGCTGAAAAGAGAAAGTCAATCTTTCTCCAAATTCTCAGATAAACATTACAAAATATTATAGGGTAGTTGAATCAACATATATAGCTAAGAAATCCATAGATTACTTGTTCATTTGATTACAAAAAATACGGTTAATTTGAACAATTGAAACAGATTTTTCACATATAACTCAATCCCAGAACTATAGTACATTTTATCATGTATTCTGTGTTGTTAAAATATATACGAAAAGCCTTAGTGAAACAAACGTTGAAACACTCACATTCATAATAATAATTATTATTATTATTATTATAATAATTAGTAATAGTAGTAGTAGTATCATTATCATTGTTATTATTATGATTATTATTATTATTATTATTATTATTATTATTATTATTATTATTATTATTATTATTATTAAGTGAATCCAGCAATCTAGCCCTAAAAGTACAAAAACAGACACGACTGTGTAGGAAAAGCAGTACACTGAGAACTATGCAAACGCTGCATTTTGAACACTCAGACAAATTGTACAGACTAATACGAGATACACTACTGGAAAACGAAAACAACAAAATCTTCTGTAACAAGAAAATTAACTTATGTAACAATATTTGCACGTGAGTGTAGAAATAGAATTTTCCACATAAAATTAGATGAAATAAGTTAAACTAAAAATTCCAGCAGAAATCTAGGAGTACAAATTAAGCATACCGGTTCAGAATAAGACGTTATGGACAGAAAGTCCCGAGTGACACGTAGCGAATAAGATAGTGAAATCATTCTCTTTGTCTGGTAGTCTGAACAGATACAGACGTGTTTTTCAGAGCTCTATCTCAGCCCGGGGGGAACTTGATAGTATGCAATACCAATGTTACTCTACATTATACGAAATGTAAATAAATCTACACAAAGAATATAAACGCCGGCTTTAATTGCTCCAACAATTACAGCCACCATGACAACAAAGAACGAGGACGAAGAGATAGAATAAAACTACTACCAGTAACACAGCAGGGAGAGACATGTCACAGCTGGTTGAGCTTAGAGCGTGTCAACAATACACAGTCCTCAGCTGTTGCGCGTGCCGGCATATTTGTTGTGTTCGAATAATAGCGCATTGTGTCACACACCATTTTTTGTGTCGTAAAGTAATATATAGCGGATTTTCTATGTTTATGTATCGTTCTGACACACACGTACGATCTACTACGAGAATGTCATAGCTCTCATTGCTAAGGGTACATGTTGTTTTTTCACTTCTTAGATCGCACCTTGAACTTTCACTGGTAAGGGTTTTACAATATCACATTTTTCGTCAGTAACTTTGTCGATGTTAAACGGAGTTTTCTGTATGAAACTCTTATGCACATATAATATCTATCCAAAACGCATTTATTTGCACAATGATGATGATGATGATGATGATGATGATGATGATGATGATGATGATGATGATGATGGAAAAGGCGCTGAAAAGACGATGCTTTCTTTAAAAGTCACGAGACATATATGTATACAATAGCCGACAGTATTTTGTTTCCAGTATTGACTGCCCTCTATCGGGAAGTAAATAGAACTGTATAAGATCCAAAGGGGGTAACTCTTAACTTTGTATGCGTTCACAAGTTATTAGGCGTAACAGAAACTTACGTGGTAATATAGAGCATTGCCAATCGATTATTTTATCAGTTAAACATTTGTGGCTATTTTCGATACAAATTTTAAGTTCATATGCAAGAATAGGGTTGTAATCAATAAACCAATATTACAAAGTTCAGCATTTATAGTCTCGAATATATTTACACAGAATATGCAAAATAAAAACGCAACTTAAAAACGCGTTTGAGCTTAGAGCTTGAATAAGTTCAATATTTTTGTATATTTTCGACATGAATTTTAGGCACATATCCAGAACTATTGCTGACATCGACATACGAATTTTCAGAAAGTCAGCTCTTGTAGTTTCGAAAATATTTATATTTACACAGAACTACAAAGAACGAGGATCTTCTGATGTTTCTTCTGAGACAATCTTTATGATTAACTGCTGAGAATTTGGTGCAAGTTAGAAATCTAGTTTTAGTCGCCATCGACCATTACCAAACTTTGCTCTGCACGGACATATTTGATATTGTTGTATCGCACATACAACAGTTAATGGAATAAATAAACTCAAACACAAAGTTAGAAAATAAACTACATATCGTTTTTTGTCGCTCTCACAAAAAATCATATAACAAATGCAGATGTGCAACTGCACCTGCACCTGCACTCACGACCTTACCCCAAACGCATGTGGTGTGAAAACATCGAGATTCTAGTGTTTTCAGTCGCTGGACACGAAGCCATAGTTCATGGTATAAGTTTACATAGATAATAAATACAACACAGACACTGGCGACTTGTTGCACACGGGTATGTGTGTGTGTAATTAGGGTCTTGTCGCTAGTGCCCCTATGTACAAGCTAATTCTCCCATTAGTCCTCACCAGAATATCGGCTAAGAATAACTTCATCGTTCGCGACCATTCTCAATCTAAGACTGTCGTCTCTCTCTTCAGTCCAACAGTTTTACTTCGTTTTCCAGTTTCTGCCTTTTTTTTCTTTACTTGTCCCTTATTTCTACTCCGCTCATCAGAACTGAAAGACTTTTCCACTTTTTTCCGAATTCCCTATATTGATCACTCAGAAAGTCAACGGCTAATTGTGTCTGCGCAGTTCCAAGGGCCCGTTTTTTATATCTTTTTTGTCATTCGTAGTACTATAGCCAATCTCCTCATGGTTCTAGTTATGTGTGAGGTAGCCATACAACATTTTTATAATCATTTCCGGACTTAGTCGTGAGGAGTGTTATAACTCTACAGCATATATAAAAAGGTTGAAAATAGACCTACCCTAACACATAGAACGTTCTGTTTACCTGCTTCCCATTGCAACAAGGTTAGACATAAAGCCAGCTCCCCCCCCGGAGATGGAGCACTTTGGAAGGTTACAAAACAAGTCGAAAATGGACTCGGGGTTATTCGCCTGCGACCGGCAATAAACCATCCCCTCGAAGGAGGACGTAATACCTAGGGTGCGCACCTCTTAGGACTAAGCCGGACCATACCTTATTCTTGAACAGAAGCGTATGATGGTTCAAGACAGATCCTATGTGTCTAGAATGATGTTAAGGCGACCCTCGGCTGTTATGACGATTAGCCAGACATGGTCGATCCTTACAAAATAAACAAACATCGCAGTTGACGATTACCCAACCGAAACACGTATTTCCGCCTTAGAAAATGTAGCTATTAATAAGAATATGTGTGACTTAAGAGGCAATCTGGAGTTCTTTATCGATTAGCTATGCTTGTATGAGAAATAGTATAATAACGCTAAAATAACCTCTGACTTCCTGATGTGCTGCTTGAAATAGTTCGTGTTTTATCAGGCACACCTGGCAGGAAATGGTCGAACTAAGCAACGAGGCTCGTTGATACGAGACAAAAAAAAGAATGTGTTAAATTGCGCCGTCACTGAGCGTTTCTCATAATTCACCAAACTACACCTGTTCACCGTCAAAGTAAAAAAGTTCAATTTTAAATAGAAAATGATCAACTTCAAACTGAAAAAGATGAATTTCAAATTAAAAAAGATTGACTAAAAATCAAGCTTAAATTCAAATTAAAACCGTCGAAGTTAAAATTTTAAAATATGATGATTTGCGTTAATCTAATTGTTCGATTAACAGCAAAAACGTGAGGCCTTTTATCCGGTAAGTGTTGCATTAATCAACACTAAAATTGTGCTCACGCTAGTTCCTGTATTAAAATATTGATTTTTTGTAAAAGTGCATCCCAAAATATACCTTAAAAAAACAGACAAATGTATTATTATTTACTGAAGAGACTAGAATCCATTCGTGTTATTGTGTATTTAAAAAAAACGCTTCCCTTGTATCACCGCCTCCACATCAACTCACTCTTCTGTCTACGATTCCGCGATGCCTACCAGAGTAGCATTTATCTAGCATTATCTACAGCCTAACCGTAACCCTTACATTAACAAGATATATTAATCACACCAGTAGGTCAAAAGCGCGTGCGCGCACGACGCATGACTGGTACGGCTATTGTTTTTAACTTATTTTCTATTAGTGGCGGGGCTATTCTACAAAAAAAACAAAATTATAAACCGTAACTTCAAATCAAGTCGTTGAATTTCAATTTAAAAAAAATAATTTTAAATTAAAATTATTGAACAAATTTTAAAAGCCCAAGTTGAATTTTAAAAGCTGCTTTTAAAATATCTGAATTCAAAATTGGCAAGAGCTTAAATTCAAAATTGTATTGCGACAGTCTAATGAACGTCGAATTTAACATACATGATTTTCAAATTAGAAAATTAGTCACCCGTAATACTAAGCAATAGGGGGTAACAGTTACTTATCTATAAACACATTTCACTGATTAATTAACCGTTTTTAATGGCCTTCCAGGCGTGTAGTGGACAGAAAACAGCTGTTCGTCTCTCTCTCGTTGACATGTAGTAGTTGGCTCATTGGGTAGCGACATCCTCAGAAGTGTTAATTTTATTTTCTTCTTTCTCTTGGTGGCTGAAATAATAGAAACTTGTAAAAAGAACAACAAATATCTCAATTAACTGATCTGTGAGTTGATTTACTTTTGACAGTAATTTGCATCGAGATGAACTGCATCTTCTCTTTACAAGCTCGGTAATGCCGTGGAGACTCAAGACCCAGACGATAGAACTCTTTCACATTTCTGTCGCGTACTTACTCCCATGATGCAATTACGTCAATCCAACTCTGAACCTTTAAATTCCTATTGAAATTTTCACTTTTTACTTAATTTTAACCTAATGTGAACATTTCCGACTTTTACCTTAATTTTACACATCATATTGCTACAAGTGGAATAATCCGTTTGAGTGATTGAATCTGAATACAAGCACTTACAGTATATTCTAATCATCCAGGCATTTTGATTAAGATGACAATGTCATATCGGTTTGGTTTCATTAACTTCTATCGGAGAAGATGGGTGTATTGCCTGGGGCGCCCTAATTCCTGGGGGCGCCCTAATCCTTAACACACTCGTTTGTGTCGTCCAATATATTCGTGGATGAATAGATCTTGCCACCCTCGGTTAATGGATAAGCCATTTGATACAACGGGTTTGCGTTGGCGACGCCGATTGTCTAATAATAGCACCAGGTTGTGTATCCTGCGAAAAGCCGTAGTTCTTCACAGAACCTTTGTAACCGTTAATAGTTTTCTGTTAATCTCTATTTATATAAAAAGTAGACATGTGTATATGTATATTGCTATGTATTAGATCTACTCTGAAACTAATTAACCGATCTGTATGAAGTTTAGAACACACCTGCTATGCGTTAGGGGTCTATATGTGGGCTATATTTAGTTTAATTTAGTTTTATGCAAAGAGGATAAAAACAAGGTAGCAACTCTTCGTGCAAAATTCAGATAATAGGCATTAGACATCAATTAACAAATATTCCCGAAATTTCAGTTTTTAAGGGTTTTATAGAGATATAATATGGGCACAGCCTCCCATTTTAAAATTCAAATATTTCAGCTGTGAATTTGATCCATAATCATTAGACAACAATTAAGCAAAATCCCCTGAATTTCAATTTCTTCTTAAAACACCTTAAGCTTAAACTTTATATTTTAGACATTTTCCAGAATCAAAATCAAGTAAAGGATTTTGATTAAAATTCGAATAAGGATTATAGACATAAGGTTTAGAATTATTATATCTTTCTTTAAATCTTAGTAAGGGGGGCATAAAACCGGTGCACAATAGTTCGGGGAATTAATCTTCTTGTTATATTATATATTTACTTTATTTTATTTTATATTCGGTGCATCGCCAATGGTTTTATATTTGTTTTATATCTTAGTATACATAGTTCTAATACATAGTTCTAATACATAGTTCTAATACATAGTTCTAATACATAGTTCTAATACACAGTTGGTTCTAGATGTACTAATATAATAAAACTAGCGTAGAACCGTGGAAATTCCACGGTCGTCTCTTTTCTCTCTCTCTGTATAATTTATTGTCTTTAACAAAAATAAAGGTCTGTAAGGTTTTTTGTTTTTTTTAATGTCTCTTTCGTCTTCTGTAAAAATAGTTGTCATTGTCACCTAATTATTATTTAAATAAATAAAACGAATATCGCTTTTTTGTTTTATTTATCTTAAATTGTAACAATTAAATAATTTTTAAAATACATTAAACTTTTGAAAATGCAAACAGTATTTTTTTAAACTGATTTAACCGACAGGATAACAGAATTTGATTTGGGAACAATTCATTAAAAACAGATGAATTACATCTTTTTTATTTACGCAGGCGCATTGGAGTCGTGCTAAATAACTAAGTGAATGACAAGCAGAATTATCATATAGATTTGTTATTTTCTGTACACTTTTAATATATCGAGGTGGGTAAGTTAGATAGTTTTCATTGGCAGGTATTTTTTATTTCGGCTGTTATATGTACTATCAAAGAAAGAGCTGACTGGTGAGGTTAAAAGGCTAGATCAATCATACACGTGGGAGCTAGAAGATCTAACTAACGAACCGTTAATATTTTCTGGACTGACTGAATTTTGAATGTTGCCAGCTCGACTACTAACACAAAATGAAAGTGCGCATGCTAATCCTAAACGACTACGCAAACAGTGGCCAATCAGCGTTGAAAGACATACGCTTCAGAAACTTCCATGTGCACTTTTACAAAAATACTAAAGTAACTAACAGCTAACCAGATCGCCAGCGGCAGCTCACGAAGCAGGCAGCTTACCCGTTGGGGTTAAACGTAACATTTACGCCAACGAAACACGACGGTGTCAGTCTCATCCGACGAGCCTCCGTAGGGGAAATCTCTACCTCATATAGCCATGGTAGCGCCATCTACAAATCTTCAACATCGAGTAAAGAAATAGTAACATCAACTATCACGAGTCGCATCGTTATCATCGTCAATAGAAGATTTAAAACGGACACCAAACGACGTGCCCAATTTCCACGTAAAAGCAAAATATCCATTTCCCGTTAACAGATTCACCGAACCCAAATCCTAACTGGAATATATGTTGAGAAATAATATCTACATTTCCAAACACATACACAACTAGCAGCGTACGTGACTAAACAGGTAAACTGATCTAAGAACTACTGTTAAGAATGCTCACGCGTGAACACAATCAGCAGCGTACATAATGAAAGAAGCAAGCCGTCTAAATGAACTATTACTGCTACTAACCACCCATAAACACATCTCTCTGCCTTACAAACTTTCGCTTAGATGAGACAACCTTGAGAGAAAATTGCAACACCCACCAATGTTCTCATACTAAAGTAATCAACTCACAAACACACAAACACAAAACATTTAAATAAAAATATTGTTACGTTTACAACCGCCGTGTATTGTATTTTATTTGTTGTTTTTCATTTGTATGTTATTTATAATTTTTTGTCTTTTATTTGCCCGAAAATAGAAAGAAAATAAGAGAAAGGGTTACTGGTGAAAGGCGACACTGCACAGACGCATTTGAAGTGGGCTAGTAGATACACAAATTGTGTGGACTCTCTTGTTCTAACAACTCCTTTGCGACGAGACTGTATTTCGAGACACCAATAAACGGGCCATTTGTTTAACTCTAGAATGATGGTGATGACGTTCTTCCTTTTTACTCGACGAGAACGAGTGTCATAATGAGCCTTGGTGTTAGCTTCTTAACGGTTCGACCCCCGATTCACCAATCTCTGCTAACGATCATTACATTACAGACAGCGACCACAACCCAGACGAGGGGAGTTCGAAGTATGAAGACCCACATAAGATAAAGAGGAAAGAAACACACACTAATGTCACTGTGTATAATAATAACCACTGACATTTTTATTTGGTTCGTTGTATATTTGCAATTGAATTGTATTGTGATGTTATTACACTTATTGTATGCATGTCTGCTCTTTTAATCTACGTTGATATATAAATACTAATTGTCTCTTATCTGTCATCTCTTCTAATTCTGTTCCACAGAGAATATAGTGAATGCAGTAAATGCTAATCTGACGTGCTACGAATGCAACACATATCGCGGGGGAACTTTAAACCCGTGTGACGATGGGGGATTCAAACCGCAGAAACCCGCTTGCAGGGCCTGCATGAAAGTCCACACGCGTATGGAAATGCACGATTACTGGAACAAGCCAAGAGGTAACGTAACACACTTCAATATATTTATATCTATTACATTCTGTGGTACACTACCTATAATCATGCGTAGGGGGTTCTCTCCGCCTGATTCCTTTTCTAAATTACAAGTAAGCACCCTCGGCAAAAGCTGTTGTATCTTTGTATAGGGCTTTATTTTCAATCGCAATGTATATACTAGTTGATCTTGCTTGTTTGTTATCTTGTTTGTATCCGTGTACGATTACGTAACAAAGAGAGATAATTTTATCTTGTTCGTCAACGTACATACCGGATGAGGTCACAAATGCATCGTACAGACTTGATGATGTAACAAAAGAATGATATCATCCATTGACACAGAGATGATGTAAAGGATTATTTGTGATATCACAAAAGGATGACGTAATCCATTACAACAGAGAAAGAGTCATGTTGCAATTACGGTGCGATTGATAAGAGAAGTGGTCAGGGAAGAAAGAGAGGGAAGAGAGGAATGGGTAAAGAAAGAGAAAGGGGAAAGGCAGAGAAAGGGAAAAGCAAAGAGAGAGAAGGGAGAGAAAAGAGAGAAAGGGGATGAAAGAGAGGAAAGAGCGCATAGAAATGAAATAAATCTATATAATTACTTGAAAATAGATGATTCGTAGCTTTTGACCAGTTTTCAGATATACTAGAGGACTCGTGACACGTTGGGTCGTCAAACATCATGGGTCATAGATCGTCTAGAAAGACTAGATTAGGCGACGGTCGTCCAGTCAATTAGTAAAACTTTGTGGATCTTGTTATCTTGATATGTATTGTAAATAAAAACAATTAGGCACAGGGCCATTACATCGGGGGAGTGAAGGGGTTTGTTGGTCCTACAATTGGGCATTTCCTGTCTTAACTAACTTCGCTAGTTCCATCTTTAACGGGAATAGAGTCAGTAATTTGTTTATCTCTTATTCCTTTCACAATTATGTTATGGTCTGTATCCTGTGGTTGCGATAAGCTTCCAATCATGGCAAGTTATTGTTTCCCCTTCTTTTCACAATACGTAAAGGTCTGTATCTACTCTTGTTTGCTTATCCCCATCCACCGCTTTGCCCACAAGAACCGAATGCGACCCAACTAAAGCCACAATCTGCGACAGACTGATAGCGTCACAAAAAGCGAATGGCGTGAATAAAATGTGAATAATAAGCAAAAAACTGGAGGCAAATGATGTAAATAATTAAAAGGAAGAGAGTGGGAGATAGAAAAGAAAGAGAGTGGGAGATGGAAAAGAAAGAGAGGGGGGAAGGGAGAAGAGAAATAAAACGACAGGGAATAAAGAGAGGGAGATGGAGGGGAATGTATAAAAACGAATGATTATTAGCAAGAAAAAATAATAAATATTTACTGGAAGATCAATAACGTCATAAAAAATGAAAGGTAGCTTTTGGCAACTTGATAGATAGATAGATAGATAGATAGATAGATAGATAGATAGATAGATAGATAGATAGATAGATAACAAATACTGTTTCAGCATTAAATGTTTAAATGGTTGGATGGAAAGTAAATTAAACAAAAAGTTGAAGGTAGTAGACAGAGTGAGTGGTAGTAGTAGTAGGAGTAGTGGGAGGAGGAGGAGGATAAAGGGCATAGATGATGCAGGAAATAATTAAATAACGTAAATAAGAAGAAAAGAAAAAGATTCGCCAGTTCTTTTGTCGAGCATTGGTCCATATTCGTAACCAAAAAATTATTTTTATTTAATTTCTTTCTAAAACTAATTAATCACTATTTATCTACCTCCCACAAGGTAAAATGTGACACAAGGTCGGGAAAGTGGGATTAGATAAGCCAGGGCTCAAGGTGAGCACTCTGGCCATTCAAAAATTGCCTGGGCGCCTCAGGCAGTAAGCAATAAACTTACTCCTCTCCAAAGAGGGGAGGAAAAGCCTGGGAGGGTGCACCTCCTAGAACTGAACAGGACCAGACAACCCCTAATAGACCGACGTAAATCCAGACCCAAAGGCCAGGACAATACCGGTTCATTAGGTGGGTTAAAAAACCCTGGTTAATATATTAAATTGACGCCATCTTAAATAAACATTTATTGATAATGCCAGCAATCTTTCAAAGTGATAAGTTACTTCCTGGAAGGATGCACCTCCTAAGATCGAACCCGAGAAAAAAGCACCTGATGCTGCCGCAACAGTCCCTGGTTTGTCGGATTGATTGCTTACACGAACCTCGGCTTGTCTGAAAACAGCAGCGAGAGAAGCTAGTCACAAGATTTCAGGTAATCAAATGTGGCTTCATCACTGAGAATTAGACGTTTGTTGAACTTGTCTTCTCTAAGTTAGCATGTCAACGCAGAATTCTTGACGTGTTCGCTTGTCATCTGCTTTTAAAGTTTGAACGAGTTGCAGACGGTAGGATTTCATTCCTAATCTTTTTCAAAGAATTATTCGAGGAATCTTCGTTTCCAAAGTTGTTCTACTTACAGACATATTGAGGCTTCACAAAAGTGTTTCCCCCAACTTGCTCGACCTTCTCTTCTTCTAATGTTCATGATCGTCTAGCAGATTCTTTACACCTGCATAAGAAGCCGTTCTCTTTACATTTGTCCCAATTTGTTTGCCAGTTAGTGGAAATTGTTCCAAATTTCGCATTGAACGCACGCTGTACGGTGTTAGGTGTGTGCGAGCATATTTCCAGACACAAAATGGTTTATCTTTGGGGGTGAACGTCATGAAAGAAAACAGAAATAACATTAGCTATAAAAGTTTGATCTCTTTCTATACATTTGAGATTTCAAAAAAGAATTGCCAAACTGCGAAATTATGTAGAAAATTGGAGATTCCTTAGATTCAAACATTAACCAAATTAATATTAACTACCTTGCAAGTTAAGTCTAGGAAGTTGCTCTAGTTCAGTGTTTTCATTTTCTCAAGGGCGTGAAAACGTTCCCAGAGAATTATTTCCGGAAAAATGTTTCATTTTAAATAGATTTTTTGAAGGGGTTTTGTTAGATGAAACTGAAAGTTCTGATTAGAAATTGTGTAGCAAAGGATATCGGAGATTTGTTATTAACAAATCTCCGATATCCTTTACTACACATAGCGGGAGACTCTTCGATCCCAATAGATCGTTTCATCGTCAGAAACAGCTGGTTGTCTCTCTGCAGTTATTGGTGACGTCCAATTGTAAAGATGGTTGTGCCGGTGACGTAACACTTGTGAAGATATAGATATTCTTTCGTCTTCTCATTGTAGCTGGGATAATAGAAGTAATTAAAAGAACAACAAATAACGTCATTATCTGCTCTGAGATTTTATTGACTTCTCACAGTAATTTACCGCAAGTACATCAAAATAAGCTGCATATTTCCCTCCCAAACCCCGTAGGGTGGAGCAAGTCTCACTTTGACGTCTAATTACCAGACGCAGGAACTTTTTAGCCTTTCCGTCACGTACTTCCTCTCATGATGCAACTATCGGTACACGTCAGCCTAACTTTAAACGTTTAACTTCCTATATAATTTTTCATCATGTACTTAATTTTAACCTGACGTGAGAATTTTCGATTTTAACTTTACCATTAGACACATTAATCTAAATATCGTTACATCATAACTATAAAATTGTTAAACAGTTCGTTACACCATAACTATAAAATTGTTAAACAGTTCGTTACACCATAACTATAAAATTGTTAAACAGTTCGTTACACCATAACTATAAAATTATTAAACAGTTCGTTACACCATAACTATAAAATTATTAAACAGTTCGTTACACCATAACTATAAAATTGTTAAACAGTTCGTTACACCATAACTATAAAATTGTTAAACAGTTCGTTACACCATAACTATAAAATTGTTAAACAGTTCGTTACACCATAACTATAAAATTATTAAACAGTTCGTTACACCATAACTATAAAATTGTTAAACAGTTCGTTACACCATAACTATAAAATTGTTAAACAGTTCGTTACACCATAACTATAAAATTATTAAACAGTTCGTTACACCATAACTATAAAATTATTAAACAGTTCGTTACACCATAACTATAAAATTGTTAAACAGTTCGTTACACCATAACTGTAAAATTGTTAAACAGTTCGTGTGCCAGTCAAAATAATGAAACAAGAAAATCATGAGATATCTTTGTAAATGAAGATATTATATTGTAGCTTTTACGTTTTTAGCTACCACGTGTTCAATTATATTTCCTTCATAGGTTGTCGCCATTTTGTATCGTGTTATGTCGAAGAAAGAGGAAACGGAGAATAGTAGTGAAACAGTTGGATTTACATTCATACACATTTATTCTTACATAAACAGTTCGTCATAGAGGGCAATAGTGAAAAATAAAACATGTACGAGTACAAGGGAAATAAACACTCATAATTACTAGAGAGAGAATAGATTAAAGTCACAATACAACGTAAAAGGACATGTGTTGCCGGGTTCGTAGGTAGAGAAGATACGTGAATAATGGATGAGTAAATATTTCTCACATTTCTGTTGTGTGTTTCTGAGAATCTTATCGAGTGCCATCAGAAGACGTAACCTAGAGACAAGGCAAGCTAGGGTTTGAGAAGGCATGCTCCTAAAAGAAGCTGTACGATACGTCCTGACGCTTTTAAGGACGAGCCACACAGAGAATAATATCTCGTTCTTAAATCAACACGAGAGTGGGACGAGATTTTAGACTTCTTGGCAGAAGAACGCATTATTCTAATGTTAGTCAGACTAATTCAAGAGAGATAACTCGTATATAATCTGAGAGAGATTGCTCAAATAATTATGCAGCTAATATTCCGTCACCAGTTCAATAGTTATGATAAGTATTTCTCGAGATAACTCTAAAATAAGACAATAATCAAAATATTTCGGTAAGATCAGGGAACCGTGTCTTATACCCTTGAAATGTGTATCTACCTTTATTTTATTTTATGTATACAACTCAATAAAGTGATGCAGAAAGTAGGTTACAAATGTACCAACATATGATTCAATAATGTAATGCAAACATTAACAACATTATCCTCACAATAATTAACATTAACAACATTAACAACATTATCCTCACAGATAATATTTTGAAACAGCTATTTCGAATGGTTGACGTTGAATGAAAATAACATCCAAAAAGGTACAAAGACATGACAGAAGTAAATAGACAGTTCGCTAAAAAAATATTACATGTGTAAAATTTGAAAAATTGATCGCCATTTTCTTGTATATTTTTCCCTTGGAGGGGTGTCCGTATTAGGGGTTTTCTTTTCCTTATATGCGGTCAAAATGTTGGTCAGGATGAATTCGGCCGGTTTGAAAAATTATTTCTTTTGGACATCCTCTCGGCCTTTTCCGATTTCGAATCTCAATTTCGCGATGGTGGCGTCTTTTGTGCATATTAACATGCCTTTACCAGCGCAGCCAATAATTCCCCCTCATTTTCTTTAAGATCTGCATAACTTCGGACATTGTTGAGTCTGGTCAGACCGGAAGTCCAACGCATCATCTTTGTCTCCATGATCGATAGTCTTCATTCTGCTTTTTCATTGACGGCCAGCACTCGGAGACATAAAAAACAGCAGCAAAAGTTTTCAACATAAATATTTTATACTAAGTGACATTTTTTTGTATTTTAGATATCAATATATCTATCATACATAACCATTTAATTATGACATTGGCCAACAAGCATTAAAATTGTCTTTCAGAAGAGCAATATTATAGGTCAATCTTAAGGTGGATTTAATCACCGTGAAATCGCCGCAAGCTTCGTGATTTCACTTTCCATTATTAACCGAGTGATTGTCCAATTCTTCAAAGATGGAAAATAATAAATATCATCTCGCCTAGGTCGATCAGGACTCTCTGACTACAGTCTACGTTATTAATGATAATAAGGGTTTCTATTTACTTATGTTATGTATGTGTTTATCAGTTTTAGTCATTGATATCGCGTCATTTCCAGTCACTATTGGACATGAATAAATGCGAAAGTCTTAGTTCATTTATAACACCTATATTATCATCAAGAACTCTTATTTAAATCAATAATACAACATAGTATTTTGAAATACTGTATATATAGTAAAAAGCAAAGACGCAAAGACAGTTATTTCTAGGCCTAATTTTCATAACTATTTTTAAACAGTTTATAATAAATTAATGTTTGGTGTTATTTATTTGTAATTTTATTATCCTATTTTTCTATAGATATGCAATCGTTTTCTCTATATAACAGTAATTAATTAAAGTGATTTAATAAAAAGGATAAATTACCAACATTTTCCTTATAATATTATGCTCATTCATTTTCAAGGAAGTTTTTAAAATTAAAGATATTTACTGTAAGTTATACATTTAAAAAGAATACTTAAAGCAATATTAATAGCCGCCGGACGACGAGTAGTTTTTTGCTTGCAATCTAATCAAAGAATGCTGAAAGTTAATCGCTGATTTATACTGTAATCTAAACAGTGGCATAACATTGTAATCGAAGTGGAATGCCGATCAAATATTAAGAAACATACATGGATTATTAGAAGTTATGTTCTTTTACCGCAGTAGTTTCTAACCTTTTCCCATGGCGACATTCTACAAGAGGCTGACACGTAGAATATCAATTCTATGTTACAATATGTTTGGGACTGTTTGGTGGTATTTTATGGTGCTACTTCTCTGGGCGGGAATAATTGACAATTTTTACAGGAGTTCGCAAGTCAGATCCAGCTGACCTATCTTACGGGCTTGAAGGGATTCCTACTGGTGCCGGTTGTGATTTGTTGGGGATCAAGACGGAATCTGTTTCCTGGTACTGAAATCAAATGAGTAGCATAGACGTATAACATGAATACAATAAACAATAGTTGCATGAAAGAATGCGTATTTTTGTGTAGCATTAATATTACTGGGTTTGTGTATTCTGTGGGAAGATTGATTTAAGTCCGAGAAAACATTTTTGTGGAACAATAATTACACGTCAATTGCTAGGTTACAACTGGCTTGGTTGGTTTCGTTTGGTGAGAGTGGAAAGGAAGATATGCCTCTCTTTAACATACTAGACAAATGTAAGAGGGAATAGGCGTCAAACAAAAAGTTATTCTTAGAATGATGAAATATTATCACGATAGAAATTCCAGTTTGAGTTTTGTTTAACGGCATATCAACCTCTCACAACTACACCTCATCTATCTCTGATTTAACTATGGCGTGATTTCCAAGGATGGCTGGATGTTCCCCACCATACAAGAAAAAGTTTTCGACCGGCTAAAACGAGCAGTGACTTTTCGACTATCGAATAAATGAAAACTCTCAAGTTTATATGAAAGATTCGACCATGTTCATAGGTTATCTACCTATATTGTTTGGGGTTAGGGTTAGGGTTGTTTTGTGGGGTTGATTTCCATGGAAAAGAAACAGAAAAATAAAAACTTGCCAGACGACAAATGAAGACATTTTAACGTGAAACTTTTAGTCGTTATCGATTAAAAGAGAGAGAAAAGAAAACATTCGCATTTTTTTCGAAGTTTCTTCTCACGTTAAAAAACTATTTAAGACCGTCAACAGCTCATATTTACCACTGAAACTGTCAACATGTGACTGTTCTTCAAGAAAACGTTTCTTATTTACACCTGAACAATAGCCAATATATTAAGTTGTCACATATGAAATGGACACTTTTTTAAATTAGTTTTTATGAATGCAAATAAGGAAAAGAAAAATTCAGGCAGCTTTCGGTAAAAATTGATACTCACAAATCGGCGATCTACATGTAAAAAAATGAAATGTCTTGAGAGCTTTAAATACTAGCTGCCTTCCACAAATCAGTCGCACCTTCGGCGGGTTATTGCGTTTCAAAAATGTTATTGCGTTTCAAAAATGTTATTGCGTTTCAAAAATGTTCACTAAGTTCCGTCGACACGTTAATAAAAAGGTTCTATTTTATTTTAAAAAACTAACAGATTTTTTAGATAATTTAAACTACTTTACCCACACCCCTCCCCATTTCAATGACGAAATACGTGTTATTATCGCAATAGTCGCCATTCGGTGACAACTTTTCTAGCGGGAAATCACCTTAAAGTTGCGAATGAAAAAGTGTTGAAAGGCAGCTCTCTGGTATTGAAATCTCTCAAGACATTTCATTTTTTTACATTTAAATTCCGTTTTTCGTATCATTTCGTACCGGAATCAGTCTTTATTTTTCTTTTAATCAAACCATTAATGTGTTATATCTTCGTAAAGGTGGTCGCTGAGTTACGACTATGGGTATAATAATATATATTTCGTCCTTGAAATGTAGGGGTAACATAATTTAAGTGACCTAAAAATCTTTTCTTTTTTTACAAAATAAATACTTTATTTTCACATCAATTTATTACTTAATAAATACTGAAACTTTCATTAAGATTGTATAATTCTCTGTTTATTTTGTGCTTTTTTGTCAATCAAGATTTTCCACTATTTAGTTGCAAAACCAATCACTTTCATTTCTATTGCCCGTTTCTTATTTGATGAGGTCAAGCGAATACTGAAAAATATGAATTATTTTTGTAACAATAAAATTGGAATAATATGCTTTGATATTCTGTATGTTTATATGATCTTCGCTTGAATGTAATTCCCGCTTG
>OY744552.1:27275944-27283444 GCA_963556195.1 Sepiola atlantica | reverse complement strand
GTCCTCACTTCTGCTTGGAACTCGAAATACAAGGGAGGTAAACACCGACTCTCACTGGGATTTGTGCTAAGGGAGACTATTCAGCTGCTTTTCAAATATCATCTATACAAACAAAATATTTTCCCTAAACGGTGAGAGGGGGATAACTCCTATAATCATTCATTTTTCAACCTTAATCAAAGTTCTGGTATTAATTATACATTTGTATTTATAAGTTGATATCATATTCTTTAAATTATAATAATAATAAATTCCAGTCTCGATAGGTTTTTAAGAAAAGATACACTTTATTGTCTAACGATTTGAGTTCTTATTTATTTGCTTATTACAAAGGACAAAGCTTGACAAAAGGCGGATCCTTTATATGGGGAAACTCAATCTTCAAAATAAAAAAAAAACAATAAAATAATTTTGTATTGACTGGAATGGTAAATACACTTTTCACTTAATTTCATTCAGATCCTATATCATATTTGAGTGTCATTCTTAAAACTGACATTAATATTAAATAATCTAAATAATCATAGTATTGCATGTTATTTTATAATAACGATATTTTTGGTACACTTAAATGACATGCCCTCCGTTCAGTCTAGAGAGACTATGGACACCCCTATAAGGGGCTGGCTGAACGTGTAATTGTGTAGCAAGGGTTGCGCAATGTTAACAACACTTTTCCTGAGTGGGTACTGCTTGATTCCAATGGCAATCAATTCAAGACGACTGAAAACAATACTGAGATAAGCGCAAAGCACATACAGCACCTGGTATTCCCAAATGGTCACCCATTTAGTACTGGCCAGCCTCGATGTCGCTTAACTTCGGTGATCTAACGAGAACCGGTGTGTCAACGGGATTGTGACGTATATTTGCAGAAATCTATGATGTTTAAAAACTGGAAACCAGCAAAAATAAAACCACTGCCGACACCTCTTGTAGCAGTTAACTATATATATATATATATATATATATATATATATATATATATATATATATATATATATATATATATATATATATATATATATATATATAAGCTCAATATACGAGATAGAGCAATTATAAAGATAGAAGAAATAAGAGTGATAAACATGTTCGAATGTCCAAATTTATTTCAAATTTCGATTGTTCAATGCAAGGTGTATTCTGTAATAAACCAGTGTTTATTATTCTTTCATTAAGCCAAGGCCTTTCAAAGATCGAAATCTTATCATCAGAGGAGAAATACAGATAGATAAGTTGGCTGTAGAAAAAGCCAAAGTTCAAATATTTGAAAAATATCAAAAATATTAAAAAGGGTGAAAAAAGTTCGTGTAAAAAGGATATGCGGTTTGTCCAGATGGTAATTGTCCGTTGAAAAAGTGTGCGTTGAGGAGATTTTTGAGAAGACGAAAAAAAGAAGATTTTTCGTAGGAGCAGTATGGAGAAGGTGTTCAAAAAGAAAGAAATCCAAAAGTGAAATGTTGAAATCAAAACGCAGATGGAGCGCACTTAAATGGAATTGAAGTAAGAAAACCGGCCATTTTTTGCAACTTCCTGGGCCATGGTGGAAAAAAGCGAGAGAAATAATTGGACAGATATGCTAGCGAGCGAATCCAAGAAAAGAACTAAGTTAAAAAGCTACGCTAAATTAGGGGGTGGGTTGGGGAGGGGGAGAGTGAAAAAATGAGGAAGTAAAGTGGTTGGGTGAGTTGAGAAAGCCACAGTAGAAGCTGGGAGGAAAAAGCGGGGGTGGATGGGGGTGGAGGGGTTCAAGTGATAAAGGATTGGTAGGTAGGTGCGGGTGAGATTGGTCAAAAGTTAAGAGATGTGCCATTGAGTGTAAAATATAAAATATTATTTGTAAGAGAAAAAAGAGAAATGGGAAGAGGGGTCGTAAATAAAACCTAGATTTAAGTTGGGGACAAAGGGAATTCGAGAGTTGAAGATGGTTACTGATACTGAAAATATAATTCCAATGAAAGGAAGTCTTAGCCATCCGGCTCTCTTCAGCTTCTGTTGTCATCAGAGATGACAACAGAAGCTGAAGAGAGCCGGATGGCTAAGACTTTCCGAGCTTGAAACCGACGGTACGAATGTTGTACTAATTTTTCTGTACCAAAATAAATAAATATTATGCTCTTAATTTTTAACTTTAATTCTTAATTAATCGAGCACTCTGCTGGGATTTTTCCTACTATATTACAAAGAAGTTATATATATATATATATATATATATATATATATATATATATATATATATATATATATATATATAATGGTAATAACCAGGTAAAAATTATCCACAGGGTGGTAATCCAGAGAATTTTAACCGGGCTTATAAAAAGTGCTCAATATCAAAATAGAGCTTATATATATATATATATATATATATATATATATATATATATATATATATATATATATATATATGTTTCTGCGTGCGTGCATGCGTGCGTACATTTGTATTTATTCGAAATTGAATCATCTATTAAGGCATTAGATTGCTCAATTCGGGACAGTGATCCTATAGCAACAAAGGAGAAAGAAGAATAGGAAAGACGGATAGTGTGATATTGGATCCTGAATCTTAATTAAATCATCCTATGGTTTTTCATACACACAGCAAGTATGAAAGTAGGAAGGGCACGTTGACTTGAATATTAAAAAAGATAAAAGAAAACTATTTAAAATATTTTGAAAGAGAAATGCAGTGAAACATATTCATATCAAAAAGTTTTCAAAGATAATCTTCTCCTCAGAGGATCATTACCGCAATGACATTTCTGCAGGTAATAAAAATTAAACTTTGAAAAAATATATTAAAAAAATATATAAAAATACAAAAAGGTATCCAAAACATACTTTTTAGTAAAACTATACAGTTCACCCAAGTCAACAAGTCTAAAATAGCTCCAGGCAAGATATCAAAGAGGTTGGTTAAAAAATAATCCAATTGGTGAATGGTGGTCCAAAAACGACAAAAGGTATCCAGGCGGGAAATTCTTTTGCTATCGATGAAGTAGATAACTGTGAAAATTGTATTCAAGGTGTATGCAAATTAATAAAACGATAAAAAAACGATAGAGAGAACAAATCATATGAAAAGTTCAGAAAACTCACTTGGTGTTGAATATTATAATGTACAAATTCAGAGTCCCTGAGAACTGATAGGAGTAATGCAAACCATAAAATCCAATTCGAATAAAATTAAACTGAACTGATGTATTCGGCCATTTTTTCTTCCGGGTCCGTTAAAATTACTCAAAAGAAAAAAATTACATTCAAAGGTAATAAATCTCGCGCAAACCCAGTAGACAGCGTAAGAAATCCGAAAGCGAACACTTAATTTTGATAAGACATCAGCCCGAACGAAAATGAATTCAAAATGCGCGACGAAAATGAATTCAAACGCGCGTACAAACGGATGTTACATGTCTTCAGTTAACAAGGATGTGTGTGTGTGCGTGTCTGTGTGTCTGTGTGTCTGTGTGTCTGTGTGTCTGTGTGTTTTGATTATTATTGTGTCAAGACTTATGTGTTTGAGTATATTGTCTGTGTATGCGTGTGGGAGATGAGAAATGAGTGTGTGAATTTGCGGGTTATGACTTGTATGGGTGTATATGTATTCTTTTTACGCATGTATGTGATTGACGATTATTATTCCCCAATGTTTAAATGCATAGAGGGGGTCGACTTGAATTACGCTAGTCGGTTATGATAATATTTGACACGCATAAAAGTATTCACCCCCACCTCAGTAGTTATAACCTTGGGAAGAATGGCATCGGTGAATTTGATAGCCTGGAAATCTATACTTTTAATTTTGTTCTGATAATTTAACTATGATTGGTCCAGCCACGTAAACATGCGAGTTAATTTGTGTAGGATGTTTTAATGTTTATATATATATATATATATATATATATATATATATATATATATATATATATATATATATATATATATATATATATAGTTTTGTATTGCTACTGCTTTTCTTTGGCGCTAGTGAGCGAATGAACGCTTATCCAATTACATATCGCTACCTAAACGGAGATAGGGATAGCTCGCTATTTAAATGCATTTTACTGCATTATGCTTGATGGGACGTATATTATTATTTGTTTATATATATATATATATATATATATATATATATATATATATATATATATATATATATATACACCCATATATATATGTAATTGTCTGTTGTTTCTATTTATTTAATTTTTATTTTTATTTATATATTTACTATTATAATATAGTAATAGTAAATATATAAATAAAAATAAAAATTAAATAAATAGAAACAACAGACAATTACATATATATATGGGTGTATATATATATATATATATATATATATATATATATATATATATATATATATATTAAAAAAATAAATAAATAAATAAAATAAAATAAAAAAGAATCTATTTAATTTTCCTCTGAATACTTTACTCTGAACACTTCCGGTTTAACCCCCCAGCGCTCCTGGCATTTTCTCGGTATCCGGGATTTTTCTTTTATTTATTTTTGACAAGGAGAGGAAGAAGAAAAAAAAAATCTCTCGAAATATATCAAATTGATTCTTGATAATCCGGACATTACAAACTAACACCCTTGCTGTCTAGAAAAATAAACAAACCTTTCGATCTATATCCGACTTATTTCGGTTTTGTTCTGTTTTTGTTCTTCACAGCTTCCAGCAACCCGGATCTTCGCATTGCCTTAAACCTTTTTAAAAACTTTTATTATTACTCCCAGCAATGCTTACAGCAAACTACCAATTTCTATTATATATATATATATATATATATATATATATATATATATATATATATATTTATACTAGTAGAATACCCATCCCAGGAGTGATATTAGCAATAAATATAGGATTAGTGTTCAATTTGTATGTTTTTACCTTTCTTTGGGGGTACAGTACGGTATCGGTAGCCCACCACTCCACCCCCCACCACCCCACCCCGAAATGGTAAAGTTTAAAAAAATGAAATAATGCGTCCACATTACTGACCCAATTGACTAGAATACATATTCTATAAGTCATTATGTAAGTTCAATAGTTTAGGATTTTACTAAGCACATACATATTATTGACGCTCATGCCAATCCTTTTTAAAATAATATAACTCTAAATTTGCTGTAGAGCAATTTTTTTCTATTAATATTTTTTTGTATCTAACTTATTTTTAAACCTTGTTGGGAGGATGGTGCGAGTTTGTGTGGACACATCTCTAAATGAGAAAGTCTTAAAACATATGTTCTCATGTTACTCACTGTTTTACCGAGAATAGATATTCCCAATTATTAATATATAATTAGTTTACGAGTTTATCATGCACAACGAAATATATATATATATATATATATATATATATATATATATATATATATATATATATATATATATATATATATATGTACATAACTTTATACATATTTATCTTCTAAATGTTAAAACTAATAAAAAAATAATTAATGAAAGAGAAAATTTATATATATGCACATCCTAAATTTACAAAAAAGAATAATGTGCCCATGTTAGATCAAAGTGTAGTATCTGTTCCGATGGATACTGCACCCCATAGACTGGTATTGTCTTATCCTTCGGGGCTTGATTTATGCCGGTCAATGGGTCTGTCTTGTGCAGTTCTAGGAGGTCCACCCTCCCAGGCTTCGCCTCCCCTCTTTGAGGAGGAGTAAGTTTATTGCTTACTGTCTGAGGCGCCCCTACCGGGGAATGCCGACGAGGCTGCCCAGGCAATTTTTAATGGCCAGAGTGCTCACCTCTCTCGGGCGCTGGCTTTTCAAACCCCACTTTCCCGTGGGTCACATCTTACTTGTGGAAGTAAGATAAAAACTGGCCTTGTGCCTAACTCCTGGAGAGGAGTAAATCAATACTCACCTCGTTGCCTATTCCAAAATTCCTATATTCGTTTAGAAGATCGGTCTATCAAGTAAAGGTCAGCCGAATCTTTGTTTTCCATTGTCTAATGAAAACATTAACCCGTGGGGGGTGATAACAACGAATCTGATTGATTAGTTTGCTAGACTAAACACCACACACACACACACACACACACACATATACATATATATATATATATATATATATATATATATATATATATATATATATATATATATATCGTTGACGATTTAAATTCAGCATCGCTGGATGGCATCACAGAACAAAATCGCATTACGTTAAGCATTTTGAAATGTTACCACTGGTTTTATATGTGATGTTAATTTTAGGTTGTGTTTTCATGTAGATAGCTTCCAGTATTTTTAATTTTTTAAATTGGTTTCGGGATGTATAATTTTAGTGTTATTAACAAGAATGTGTCTTAAATCAGAGGTGGGGGTGGCAGTTATGTTTTTGTAGATGTTGGTAAATTGAGTTTACAAGATGCATGGTGAGGCGGCGGGATAGCATAGTGCTTGTAAAACCAATGTAGCTATTAGGTTTATTATTATTATTATTATGGGAGTTACATTCTCCAAAAGGGCATTTAAAATTATAAATAACATTGGTTCTTTCAAGTGTTTTTTTTAGTATGGGGGGGGGAGTTTTTTTTTACTACAAGATTTTGGATTTTAAATTTCTTATAGTAAATAATGAGTCTAATTTTATTGTTATTGTCAATTAGGGATATGTATCTGTGTATAATATTTTTCATGGCTTTTTCTTCTAATCTGAAGTTTGCTTGCATTTGATTACAATAGTATAGGTTAATATTGTTTGAGTTGTGATGTTGGATGTTATCATTATTTGTACTGGTGCTTTTTAAATTTCGAATCATTTATTTTATTTGTTCATTAACGATATAATTAGGGAATACGTTGTTAATAAGCACTTGTTTTATATTTTTTTTAATTCAATTAATAGTATTTTTCAAAGGAAGAGATTAATTTTAATAGATTTTAAACAATAGCTATTTTGTAGCGGTAGGGAGACTCGCTCTTGAAATTTAAAAGACTAGAATTTAAGCTGGTTGGAAGTGTTAAACGATTTATTAGAGGCGTCAATAAGAACATCTAGGAATGGGATTTTATTAATTACGTTCAGTTCTATGGTGAATTCAAGAACAGGTTTTTTGGGGGGAAAAGTTTGTGTATTTGTTCATTGTTATCAGCTAGAAAAAAATATTTTGACACCTGAGGATGATTTGACGAAGAATCGAAAGCGTTCGTGAAACCTGTGAAACCTATGGAACATTTGTTTCATTTTATTACAAGAAAGACTATCAGAAAAATTGAAAAAATAAAAAGGTATAATTAAACAGTCGAATTCTGTAATTTTTAACAATGTTTGCATATATATATATATATATATATATATATATATATATATACATTTTTTAAAAATTATCTAGATCTTGTCCAGTTTTGAATTCCTGAATCGAAACGTGACGATCTCAGCTCTGCTTGCTTGGTTCCAAGATGCCCCCCCCCCCCCCTGAGAATCTGATTACGCAGTGTCAGATGTTT
>OY744552.1:26985944-27270944 GCA_963556195.1 Sepiola atlantica | reverse complement strand
TTGAAAAGGTGGGGAGTGTTGGATATCTGAGGAGACTTATTGTCACTCAAACTCCAAGCTTTTTGTTATTGCCTGTAAGTTATCACTGATAATGACTGGTGTAAAAACTCCTAGTGAGTAAATAATAATAATAATAATAATAATAATAATAATAATAATAATAATAATAATAATAATAATAATCTGCCGCCCCCCCCCCCCCAAAAAAAAAATGGTACCAGCCAAGGCTGACACCACACAAAATATTTGCATAGGGTCAAGGAGGATGAGAAGACCGAGGACGAACAGCACAAGCCAGACCTCCACTGGAGACCTTACCGGCGAAAAATCAATGGTAAACGGCTGTTCCGATACTGCAAGGTTATTTGTGGTGGCTATCAAAAAGAAGTGGAGAATACTGGAAATCTGGGGAGACTTGTTGTCACTCAGACTCCAGGAAATACCAATGGTTGTCGGTGAGCAATCATTGATGACCTGTGTGAGAATTCCTAGTGAGTACAAATAATAATAATAATAATAATAATAATAATAATAATAATAATAATAATAATAATAATAATAATAATAATAACACAGATCTACCACTCCCTTAGTAATCATGGTCTACTTACAGAGGAACAGAAAGGATGCCGAAAAACGACAAGGGGGCACACGCCCTGCTATATATCGACCAAAATATTCTTATCGTGGTTTAAAAAGCAAAAGGAAATAGAACATACCCTTGGCATAGATCGACGACAAGACAGCCTACGACAGAATCTCCAAAGCATGGATAATGAAATGCTTAATCTTATATAAAATATCTGACAAAATTATCAATTTTATGGAGTAGTAGTAGAAACATGAAGAATGGAACTGGCGGCTGGAGGGCAACACCTGATTGAGACAAATCAAGGAAGACTCTTTATCATCACTACTGCTTACCACAACTATGATGTCACTTAACAATATACTGAAGAAGTGCAACGCCGGGTAAAAGTTCACAGACACAAAAGAAAGGATAAATCACCTCATAATGTATATGGACGACCTGAAGTTATTTGCAGAAAACAAAAATAATCTGGAAAGATAATAGATAACACCAAAATCTTTCGCCAGGACATTCGAATGGAATTTGCGATAGAAAAGGCGGTGGGAGCGCTTTGCAAACACAATGCAAATGAATATCTGTGAATTCAGATCGACAGAAACGAAAGGGATGGTCGGAAAGGGATATTTGAGAAGAAACAGAAAACTCTTAGACCCCAAATCTTATAGTAGAAATATAATGAAAGTAATAAATACTTGAGTAGTATCCCTAGTAAAGATATTATGGACCCAACATGGGATGAACAAACGAGGAACTCAGGCATCTGGAGCAAAAACTAGTAAACTAATGATCATGTACAATGCACTGCACCAAAGGAAAGTACTGACTCACTCTCTGTAAAAACGAAAGAAGGGGAAAAAAGACTAGTAAGTATAGAAGACTGCATGGAGAGTACGATAAAAGGACTGGGAAAATACATTACTCAAAATAAAGAAGGGCTGATTACTGTTGTAAAAACTACAAAACCAAAATGAACAGCGAAACTGGGAGCAACCCAACGTTGTATCGCTTCCAACTGTGATCAACAGTGTCACGTGTGGGTTACCAGTATTTTCCACGCTGCTGGTACCTTGAGAGATCTATATTATTTACAAAAGGTTATTATGAATATTATTTTCTTACAAATGGTTTGGCAGTCTTTCAATTAATCTTGTTAATGTAAGAAGCAGCAAATGATGTTGTATATGTTTTGAACTTGGTGGGCAAGTCAATAATCGGACGTTTTATACCACATCCCGTAATTTATGAGGTCGCTGTTGGTGTCGGGGTGGGGGCGTGTGTCAAGTGGTTACATTTTCTTGCACCTCTCGGGCAATCGAATATTGCCTCGTGTTTATCTTCCTTTACCCGCGTCGTTCAGAACAATGAGAGACGAAAACGGGACTAAGAAAAATGGGAAATATTTTTTACTGCAATCTATCTATATTAGTAAAGCTTGTTGGTCTTGCTGGCCTATTATCTTGCATGTCTGTCCCCGTACACACTGGATGACGTCACATTAACGGATAACGTCACCCATTCAAACTTAGATTTAGGATAAACGTGCACAGTGGATGACATCACAAAAATGTCATCCATCAAACCAGAGAGAAGGGGAATAAAAGAACATTTATGAGGTTTTATCTCGAGGAACCGTCTCGACCCGTGTTGGTCGAGTAAAGTATTAAAAGCCTCTAAACGTTGGGCTTTACTCTTGCTTGTTTGATTTGTTATTTTTTATTGTAAATACATACAATTAGGTACGTCGCCTTTAAATCGTGGGGAGTGGGGGGGCCTTGGTCTTTCACTTGGTTATTTCTTATCTTAATGAACATGGTTAGTCTCACCTGTGAACAAATAGAGATAATACATTTGTTCTATCCTTTCTTTTCACAAAACGTGAAGGTCTGTATCCTCTGATCGCCATAAGATTCAAACACTGCTCCCTCTGAGGGGAAAAGAATTAATCATTTGTTGTATCCTCTTCTTTTTATAATAAGACTAGCGGGACTACCCGGCGTTGCTCGGGGTGATAAAAACATTTAATTGAAGAAAAATCGTGTGTGTAACATCTTTATATTGAAACTTCTATTTCTCTACCTCTCTCTATAGCCATCTCTTTATCTTTCTACTTTTCTCTTCCCTGGTCGCCCCATTTCACCGCTACTTTCTCATGTTGTCTTTTGCGAAAGCTGTTTCTTCCCCACCATTTCATCCTACGTTTCCCACGGCAATAGTATGACATATTTATATAAAAAGTACCACCTCTGTCTGCGCCTTCTACATAGGTACTTATCTCCGCCCCGGTGTTCATACTATATACGAATCTATCGCCACCCCGGTGCGCATACAATATACGTACCTATCACCGCCCCAGCGCACATAATATATACATACCTATCGCAACCCCGGTGCAGATACTATATAAGTACCTATCACTGCCTGGGTGAAAATACTATATAAGTACCTATCGCCGCCCCGGTGCGAATGCTAAATACGTACCTTTCGCTGCCTTGGTGCCCGTTCTATATATGTACCTATCGCTGCCCCAGTGCGCGTTCTATATACGTACCGATCGCCGCCCTGGAGCGCATGCTAAATACATACCTATCACCGCCCCAGTGCTATATACGTACTTACTGTCGCCCATGTGCAAATGCTATATACGTACCTATTGCCGACCTGGTGTGCATACTACATATCTACCTATCGCTGCCCCAGTGCAAATACTAAATATGTACATATCGCCACCCCTGTGTCAATGCTAAATACGTACCTATCGCCACTGCTATGCACTACTATATACGTACCTATTGCCACCCCAGTGCACATACTATATATATACCATATCGCCGACCCGGTGTGCATACTATATTAGTACCTATCACCGCCCTCGTGCGCATACTATATACTTACCTACTTCTGCAAGGGTACACATACTGTATATGTACCTATCTCCAGCCCAGTTCGCATACCTAAGAACTCATATTAATACGCCCCTGTCGGGTCAGAAAAAGAAAATAGTGTTCATTCATGTATTGTCACTATCATAAATATAAATATTCTTAGTTAAGAAAAGAAAAAAGAAATTTTTTTTGCTCCCCCAAGAAAATTTTTTTTTCATCCTCCCCTATACTTAGAAATATTTTTAATTTAAAAGAAAAAAAAAGAAAATTTGTTGACCCTTCTCCCCCATACATAGAAATATTTTTAGTTCAAACAACGAAAAAAAAAATTTTACTCCCCACCCGAAAAAAAATATTTTTCATCCTCTCCATACATATAAATATTTTTAATGAAAAAGAAAAAAAAAATTTTTGACCCCCCTCCCCCTCAATTTTTTTTTACTCTCCCCATACATATATTTTTAGTTTAAAAAAGAAAAATGAAAAAAAGAAAATTTTGACGCCCCCTAAAAAAATTTTTTCATCCTAACCCATACATATGAATATTTTTTATGAAAAAAACAAAAGTCCTCCCCATCCCAATTTTTTTTTACCCTTCCCCACCCATACATAGAAATATTTTCAGTTAAAGAAAGAAAAAAAAATTTCCGAGGGGACTCGGTCATATCTAAGAACCATACTGCAGAAGCACCCCCGGTGCTGGGTCCTCTACTGTAGAAGCGCCCCTGGCCCCTATACTGCAGAAGCACCCATGATCCCTATTCTACATAAGCCTCCGGGTCGTATATTGTAGAAGCACTCTCGGTGCTGGGTCCTATATTGTAGAAGCACATCTGGTCCCTATACTGGAGAAGCACCCATTGCCCCTATTCTGTAGAAACCTAAATTGTGTTTTGAAACGTGAGTTATCGTTCTTCCTTAGCTATCCTCTAACAAATAAATTTCATTAAAAATACTGAATTGTTTTATGAACTTGAGATATTACGTAATTAAATTACAATATGACTCAGCAATTTCAAACTACTATAAAATATAATAAAAAATAACTGAAAATCCCACTCCCTGATGAAATATGTCCCATGGACCCCTATGGGGTTGCTTTATGGATTCGGGAATACTCACATCATCTTACTCTTTGAATTGTACATGAGAATACACTTTTATATGTTATGTATATTCTCTAACCTTGTTTTAAAAACCTAAATTGTGTTTTTAAATGTGAGTTATCGCTCTTCCTTAGCTATCCTCTAACAAATAAATTTCATTGAAAATGATGAATTGTTTTATATATTTGAGGTATTACGTAATTAAATTACAATATGACTCAGCAATTTCAAATTACTATACATTATAATTTAAAATAACTGAAAAGCCTCCCCCCCCCCTCCGATGAAATATGTCCCATGGACCCTTAAGGGGTAGCTTTCTAGATTCGGGAATACTATCATCATTTTACTCTGTGAATTTTACATAAGAATACACTTTTATATGTTATGTATATTCTCTAACCTTGTTTTAAAAACCTAAATTGTGTTTTTAAACGTGAGTTATCGTTCTTCCTTAGCTATCCTCTAACAAATAAATTCAAGTGGGACTTGAAAAGCCAGCGCCCAAGAAGTTGAGCACTCTGGCCATTAAAAATTGCCTGGGCAGCCCCGTCGGGATTCCCCGGTAGGGGCGCCTCAGGCAGTAAGCAATAAACTTACTCCTCCCCAAAGATGGGAGGCAAAGCCTGGGAGTGTGGACCTCCTAGAACTGCACAGGACAAACCCATAGACCGGCGGAATGAAGCCCCGAAGGCCAAGACGATACCAGTCTATTGGGTGCAGTATCCACCGTAAATCAAAACAGATACTACACTAATACTAAACAGATACTACATTAATGTCATTTTCGGTTTTAAAAATGGCGTATAAAAGCTATGTTGAATCAGAGAAAAACGGCCTAGGGAGTCTAAAATTATTTGTTGATCATCAAAACTCATGTAAGAAGCTTTACATACATACATACATACATACAGACAACTGGGATTTATATAATAGATAAGGTCCGTATCTTGTTGGCTTGTTTTCTTGTTTGCTTGTCATTGTGCACACATTTCATCTCGACATGGATATCTTAGGAGGGAAGGCGAATGATATTAATAAAAGGCCGAATCATAAGAAAATTAGTGAATGATTTAAAGAGAGCGGGGAATGGGGAAGCGGGAGAAGGGAGAGGGGGTGAGGGGAGACAAATAAGAAACGAAGGCTTATTATCAAGAAATATATATTTTTATATATATATATATATATATATATATATATATATGATAATATTTATACATAAATATTTAATTAGTTATACCTACAGACGCTAATGTTTCAAGTTTATTGCTCTCATCAGTGCAGGAAAGTAACAATTTCAGAGGTCGGAAGGCGCGAACCCGGTTCACACAGTCAGCCTAGAATCTGCAAGCAGTCGCCATATCCATTCGGCCACCAGAAAATGCCGTAACAATAAAAGCTTTATTTTTTCAAAAATTTTCAATATATATTTATTAATATGTATATAACAAATATTGGTCCAAATTCAAGAACTGTTTTTCCATCGACACACATGCATACACCACACACTTCACCATTCCACGTACACACACGTTCAATAAACGTTATTTGAATTACTTCATTTTGTTTATTAATTATTACTCTGTTTTTTGCATGCAACATTGCTTGATTCAACTTTGCACGTTTATTGTCCGAGAACATCACCCTCTCAAACCTAACAGATGTAAGAACAAAATAAGCAGTAATTAATTTAAAAAATAAAGTGTTTTGTTTTTTTCAAAATAAACCATTAAAACAATGAACAAGTTTCATCGTACATGTGAAAATTTTAAATTTAAATGTAATTATCGTTTAGTAACTTGACTTCAAACAAATTCAGTCTTATTTCTTTCAACTAATAAAAAATATTAAAATAGTTGAGTTATTTACGAAGAAATGGAAATGTTTTAGTATTTTATGCTATTTTATTTCTTATTTAAATCGAGAATGTATTTATAATAAACTAGCAGTTGTTCGGGGAAAATATAAAATATTGATTTTGTTCAAAAATATATAAATAGTAGAGAGTCAATCCTGAAAAATAATCAGAAAAGAACCCATTTTACTGTGAGTAATTTAATTGATTAAAATAAGATTTTAATAACGTAGACAATAAAGAATATTCCCGAATAAATTGCTTTTTATTCCGCTTAACTATAAATTCTTCTAGACTGAGGTAATTTTAATTTTGTAATGAGATTTTTGTAAATAGTCTAATAGTTTGTTTGTTTACATAAATAGAAATGTGATTAAAAATGTTTTCTTACGTGTTTGAAAATACATGTTAAATATTTGATATCGAAAATATTGTTCTAATAACGTAGTCGATACAGAATATTTTCGAAGAAATGTGTTTCTTATTTCGCCTAAGAAGAAATCTTTGTAGACTGAGGCAAGTTTTATTTCCAACAAATCATAGTGAAAATAGCGTTTAAATACTTTATTTTTGTAAATAGGCTAATAGTTTTCGTAAATAGAAATCAAATAAAGGAAACAAAAAAGCGCATAAGTATCAATGTGTTTTTTAGTTTCATCGTTGAAAAATGCATTATTTTGCGAACATCAAAAATGTACTCACGTGTAAAAGCAGATGTCGGTATGCATGCGACCATCTGTTAGTTAAATCTTAACTAAGATTGTTTGCATAAAGTATAAGAAACAGGCATTCAGAATGGCCGAATGATATTCCCTTAATTGTTATTAAGATTAAAAAGTTATTGTATTATGTAGACAATAGTAAGAACGACAAAATGAAATAATTTAGGTGATTTAATCAAACTTTCCTTCTATTAAGAAAAAAAACAGTGTAACTGGTGGTAGTGAGAGTAGATAAATAGTAGCGAGTAAAAATTGATGCTACCTTCTCTTTGTATGGTTTATTATGGAGAGTCCGGTAATTTATAGAAAATCTAATAAATATTGAAAGAAGGCGAAATGAATGCATACTTTCTGGAAACATGCAGGATGGAGGTTTCGGTTATTATCTTATGTTTTAATGCAGTCGCGAAAAATCGACTTAATTTTATTATATAATAATTAGAATTCCAACAAAAAAGAAAAAATCGAAAGCCGAGATCGCGATTGAAAACAGGATCTTTAGATCGTAAGCTTGACACTATTCGAATGTGAACGTGCTCTCCGTGCGTTCATTGCACGGGCCGTGACCGTTCGCTTGTTGTGCCGGTCCAAACTCGTTGTTCGATTCTGACACCGGTTGCAGTGTCAATTGTGTTGTCTCGGACAGTACTGCAACCGTAGAATTCTCCCTTCAAATAAAATCGCAACCTTATTTAAAACAATTAACAAGGTTTTATTCTTTTGAAGGTTACAATGATGCTCGTTTTCTTCCCTTGAATAACAGACTTGCAAATGGGAAATCCTAGCCCAACCAAATCAAAACACAAGTCCAAGGAACACAATTCATTTGCTAATCTCAAAGGCCCATCTTGTTTGGAGAGGCGCAACCGATCGTTAGACCCCAGAAAAAGAAACTGCCTTTCACCTATTCATCTGTTGGGATATATCTACCTTCGACCGGAAAAGACTGGTCTTTTTCTCCGTCACTCTCAGCTGGTCATCTTACGCCCATTTGACTACCTAGAAACTGACCACTTGAGATAATGGCCAGCCAGCCACTACCTGAAACCAGCCAATCTGCTACCAATCTATGAACATCAAAAACCCAGGGTATACCGGTCATTATTCCTTGAAAAAACTCAAGTGGTCCATAATCACAGCAGGGAACCTCTGTTCAAACAGACACTTACTTTTTTTCAAAAAGAAATCAAATTCTGGGTAGGCAAATTCAAAATAAGAGATTTCCAATTTCTCTCCCAGACAAACACCTCTCACCGGAAGCAAGTCTGTTATTTGCATGCACCGCAAAAATGCAATCCACTAAACATGCCATCTATTGCATGTTTACACGGAGTAGAAGCAGTAGTAAACGTTGTTATTATGTGCTGACTCTCGATGGAACAAAAACTTAAACCAGCAGTTTCTTTCAGCCAATCATAACATAAGAAATATTCAGTCCCAAAAATGCGCATGTACAATAGAAACAAAAACTGTTTTCTTTCTCTTTTTTGGGGGCGTATTTTTCCATATTCGACGTACGTCGGTTAGGGTTAGGGTACGTCGTTAAAAGCTAACCACGCCACCTGGCTAAATGACCTCGACAAACGCAACGAAAGACTTTTACAGACTACTAAAACAGTGTCAGCCTATATACACGGTTAACATAACACTCTTGTACACAAATTAGTACGTACACTCTCTCACTAACAAAACAGACACGCTAATATACACGCACATACATTTATGTCTATTATATTTACACATACGTAAAGCAGATGGCACTAGTGGAATTGAACATATATTCTTAATCTAAACAGCTATTTTTCACTAGACATTTTCTCGAACGCTTTCTCAATCTTTACCTAATTTTATTTTCGCTTCCAATAAATTAATATATTTTCGTCTATTTCAAATTCAATATACAACATACCGGATAGATAATTTAAGACGATAATATAGGCCACCAAAACAAAGCAATAAACCTATGTCTACAACGCTCTCTATTTCGGTTGACTACACATTTTGTAATTCAAAGCAGTTTTATTAGTACTTGCTGCTATTGCTATTACTACTTAGTTCGTTATTGAAAATGGCCCCATTTTTTTTTTAATTTGCCGAGGGAGAATTCATTTTTTTTTTAAAGAAATTGAATCGAAATACGTTTTTTTCTCGTTAAGAACATATACCAACGTTTCGCAAAAGAAAGTGGTTAACCAGCATCAAACATCGATTTTGTACGACGAATGCTATTAATCACAAAGAATCGATGAATAAACTGCATCTACTTTATTATCCAGATAATAAAATCCAAGGAGATATTCATTAAATTGTTCTCGGATCAAAATGATATTCTAATTTCGAACAATGAGAACAAAATTAAGAATTAAGTCTCTCTTTTCAAAAGTGACTTATTTTTACCTAATTTAATTCAACCTCCACACCGAGCGCAGTCACTAATTTTGTCCCTGGCGACGAATGTGAATCCCACCATTGAATACCTTGTAAAATGGTGATAGGACATGATGAACATAGCATTGTTTCAATTGCACCACCTGACAGCCGTTACAAATGGAAGATATTAACTTTATTTGCTTCCCCACGAGAGAAAACTTACTATGTCATTTTTTTAATATAGGGAAAATACTATTACTTAATGTAATAACAATTACTTTAATATAGAAAGATTTCGTTTCTTCTCGGACTGAGAGCAGAACGGTATGCCCTATCACTTCTTAGAGCTTTATGTTATAAATTAATAAACAAAAATTCCAGTCTCTCTTGTACAATTTGTAGGTTTGGTTTGTTCACATTTTTCTTCTGATTCTTCATCTTCTTCTTTTTCTTTGTCTTCCTTTTTTACGTCATCTTCTATTTCCTTCTCCTTCGTCTATTTCTTCTTCTTTTTCTTCTCTTCCTCTTCGTTTTTTCATCTTCTTCGAATTTTTCTTCTTACAGTTCTTCTTCTTTTTCTTCTTCTTCTTCTTCTATTTTTTCTTCGTTTTCCTTTTTTCCTTCCTTCTTCCCCTCGAACAGATGATCAGTGTGTCTTACCTGGGGTTCTTTTATGTAAAAGTGACCGGTTCTGTCATGTCACACTTGTTCACAGAGAGAAGTGGAAAGAGAGAGAGAGAGAGGTGGAAAGAGAGAGAGAGGTGGAGAAAGAGAGAGGGTGAGAGAGATGGGGACACCTGCGAATAGTACGGGATTCTTACCACTCTCAACCGTCCACCGAACCAACGCCGTCCATTACATAAGGGGTCAGTGGCTTAGGATATTGCAGTTAAAAGAAAATCAAAATGTACGGTCCAGACCCAGAAGCCATAGAACCAAAGTTGAAGGTTTTATTTGGTCACAGCTTGATCAGAAATTTAAATTAACAAAGTAAAGATTAGTGAACACTTTTTTACGTTGGGTTGAAAAGGGGGGAAACTATAACCATTTAAAAAGAGTAAACAATAGAAAAAATGTTTAATTAAAAAAAACAATTTGTGCCAAAGATGTCAGTAAGGTAACTGATTATATAGAAACTAGTCATGTGACCATCTCATAAAAAAGACGGCATATATTTTTTACATTCTTTCTCTCGACCTATTTACAACTTTTATAATTAAATTCAGGTGAAACAAAATCTGGCGTTTTATTGCTTACTTTTAAATGGGAACACAAGTCATGAGACTCTAACAGCGTTTCTGATCTCCTAAAAGAAGAGAAGCTCTCTTTTTTTCTCTCTCATATATATATGGGAAATGAAAAAGGAAAAACCAAGATATATTTTTTATATATTCATCAACGTTTCGTCTTTATTTGTAAGACTTCCTCAGGATGATAATTTTAAGAAAAATGTCATGCAAGTACATCGAAATATTGGGTTGACATCCACATTCATTTCACTGTCTGCCACTGACTTCTCTCAGCCCGGGCCTTGGTCCAGCGCTCTCAGCAGCCACGGCTACTACTTTTTCTCATCAACCCATCATGTCAACCCAATATTTCGATGTACTTGCATGACATTTTTCTTAAAATTATCATCCTGAGGAAGGCTTACAAATAAAGACGAAACGTAGATGAATATATAAAAAAGATATCTCTTGGTTTTTCCTTTTTCATTTCCCATTTACGTCGGATTACTCTCATCCTTCTTTCTCATATATATATATATATATATATATATATATATATATATATATATATATATGACATAATAATTATTATTCAAAAACTATTCCAGATTACATCGAACATCACTTTATTATTAGACAATTTTTGTTCTGTACATTCAGAAAATATATTTTTCTTATATACAAAATATCATAAATACTTACGAAAATGCTTAAACAGTTTCTATTCACCACACGTATACGTGCATAGATAATAGAAAAAAACAAATATTTATTATTTGTAGCTCCTAGAAAACCCGTCTGGAAGGGCACTGTAAGTGTAGTATTAACACAGCATGACGTCGCTAGCTATAAATGCATCGTTCCTTTCATTAAGTCGAACGCTCTTATGACGTCAAGCCGCCGGATAAAGTGTTAAAATTATCACTGTTTATTCGCTATTCAGCGTTGGCCGAGTGGTTCTAGACGTCGGGAATTGAGTTGCAAAAATACTCGGAATCCGGAGTTTCAAATCGCATGACCAGTAGTGAATAGTCATATTTCTATGCTGATGAGTCTCGATTATAAAGGCCGAAACGTATACGTACATAGATAATAAACAAAACAAATATTTATTTCCTAGATGTTGGTCCAATCAAACTCGAGTGTTTATAAAAAGTGCTCAATAACAAGCAAGTTGGGCTGTTTTTTTAGTATAAAATGTTTGTAAAAATAAAAATTTATACTGTATCTATCTATCAATCTAATATATATATATATATATATATATATATATATATATAAGTTGTTGTCCTTGGTTAGAAAGCATTGTTTATATGGAAATATTAATTATTAAAAATAATAATGAGCAATTAGAACGCCAGACAATGCATTTTAGTTTTATTAACTTTTTTCAATTTAATTTTCGAAGATATACTTCATCCTCAGAATTACTGAATTTCAAATAAAGATATATAAAAACACCTGTTTTTTTTTTCTTTTTTTAGTCCTCATTTTGTTTTTTTGGTGTTATTAGTTCGATGTTAATGAACGAATGAGAGTCTTTTTTGGGGGGGGCGGCACATGGCGGTGCAAATTGTAATAAGTTGTTGTCCTTGGTTAGAAAGCATTGTTTATATGGAAATATTAATTATTAAAAATAATAATGAGCAATTAGAACGCCAGACAATGCATTTTAGTTTTATTAACTTTTTTCAATTTAATTTTCGAAGATATACTTCATCCTCAGAATTACTGAATTTCAAATAAAGATATATAAAAATACCTTTTTTTAGTCCTCATCTTGTGTTTTTTGTGTTATCAGTTCGATGTTAATGAACGAATGAGAGTTTTTTTTTGGGGGGGGACGGCACATGGCGGTGCAAATTGTAATAAGTTGTTGTCCTTGGTTAGAAAGCATTGTTTATATGGAAATATTAATTATTAAAAATAATAATGAGCAATTAGAACGCCAGACAATGCATTTTAGTTTTAATATGTAAGATAATGAAGAGTGCCAAAAATGAATCGTGGACGAGTCCATTGTGGGTGGGACGTCGAGAAAGAAAAAAAGCGACTTGATAACTGTTAAAAATGAGAAAGTTCTGCAGTGTAATTTCTTTTCCATTTCTGCAAAAGGCTTACCTTTTTGGAACAGCGAAAGCGTTCAGGTACAGCTTGAGTGTCTAAGGTCAAGGGGATTGACTTGATGTTCAAAAAAAGAAAACTCCAACTTAAAACATCCAAAAGTTGAGACTACTGTGAAATAATAATAATAATAATAATAATGATAATAATGATGATGATGATGATGATAATAATGATAATGATGATAATAATAATAAACTACTGTTTCTCATAGTCATAATGCCACTTAACAACTCAGGAAATGTAATGCCGAATACAAGTTTACAGACACAGAAGAAAGAATAAACCACCTCATGTACATGGACGGCCTGAAACTATTTACAAAAAGCAAAAAGGAACTGGAAAAGCAGATAAATACGACCAGAATTTTACGGCAGGACATTCAAATTGAATTCAGAATGGAAAAGTGTGCATTGCTAGAGATGAGAAGGGGAAAAACTGAAGACGACAGAGGGAGGAAATGCCCAACAAAAAGAAGATAAGGGTTCTAGGCGAACAGGAGAGCTCAAATATTTGGCAGTTCTTGAAGCAGACACCATCAAATGTACAGAAATGATAGAGAAGATTGGAAAATAATATTTGCGAAGAACAAGAAACTTTTTAAAACGAAATTATATAGCAGAAATCTAGTAAAAATAATACACACCTGACCAGTATCACTAATAAGATACTCTGAACCATTCATAGGCTGGACTAAAGAAGAACTCAGGCACCTTGTCCAGAGGACTAGAAAATTAAATACCATGCACAATGCTCTACACTCAAAAGACGATACGGACAGACTCTACGTGAAAAGAAACAAAGGGGGGAAAAGGACTGATAAGTTTAGAAGACTGCGTGGAAGACACAAAAAATAAGCTGGAGAAATACATAACTCAGGACACGGAAAGGCTAATCATCACCCCAACGAACAACTCGGGAAGCACTAAAACCAGAAACAAAAAGTAAAGAAAAGAAAAGTGGGAAGAAAAACAGCTACACGGACGTTTCAGAAGACTGACAAGAGAAGAGACCAACCAAAATTTCTGGGCATGGCTAAGAAAAGGACACCTGAACAGAGAAACGGAATCTCTATTAACAGCGACACAGAACAATATGATTAGGACTAACTACATTAAAACTAAAATCGATAAAACCCATGGAAACATTAAATCTAGAATGTGTGGATGAAACAGTAAACCACATAATAAGTAAATGCAGAAAAATATCCCAAAAAGAATACAGGAACAGACACGACTGCATGGGGAAAACAGTACACTGGGAAATGTGCAAACAACTGTATTTCGGGCACTCAGACCAATGGTACACACATAAACGAGAGACGGTACTCGAAAATGAAAATCACAAAATCCTTTGGGACATGTACGTATAAACAGATAAATTCATGCAAGCAAGGAGACCGGATTTCATAATAGTCAACAAAAAGGAGAAGTTCTGCCAAATTGTAGACTTTGCCATTCCAGCAGACCACAGACTGAAGATCAAGGAGACGGAAAAACAAAGTAAATACACGGAACTAGCGAGAGAACTTAAATGTATATGGAGCATGAGGAAAGTTAAGATAGTACCAATAACCATAGGAGCACTAGGAACAGTCCTAAAAAACATGGGCAAAATACTAGAAGAAATTGGAATCAAAGAGATCACTGAGATCATACAAAAGACGGCAATGATCAAAACAGCTGGAGTCTTAAAAAAATCCTCGAATGCGGAAACCAACCCACATAAGTTACGAATGGTAACCAGTCACATGAAGTTAGAATAGGAAGAAACCAAAACCACAGAGAGAACGTCACCACACGAACCAAGAAACGGAAACTGTAAAAAAATATCATAAGCTGCTTCCCCTTCCCCAAAAAAATGACACCGGCCTTAGCTGACACCACAAAAAATAGTCATAAAGGGTCAAAGAGGATGAGAAGCCCAAGGAGATATAGTACTAACCAGACCTCCATGCGGAGAGTGCTAGGACCATGGGAAGGCTTATTGCCACCCAGATCACAGGGGAGACCAATAGTCGTTGCCAGCGAGAAATCAATGCTAGACAGCTGTGGAGATACCGCAAAGTCATTTTCGGTGGTGATCGAAAAGAGGTGGAGAGCACTGGAAATCTGGGGAGACTTGTTGTCACTCGGACTCCAGGGAACATCACTGGTTGGTGTCGGTGAGCAAGTACTGACGATGACTTGTGTGATAACTCCTAGTGAGTGGAAATAATAATAATAATAATAATAATAATAATAATAATAATAATAATAATAATAATAATAATAATAATAATAATAATAATAATAATAACTAGCGGGACCCGTGTAAATTACACGGAATTTTTAAATTTAAATTTTTTTATTTTTACTCACACCGTGTTGTGTTCGTTTTTTTTTAATCATTTCTTGAAAATAAAACTGAAAAAAGTGACGAAGTTATCGTCTGCTACACTGACCCTAACTCTAACGACGGGGTCAAAGTTAGCGCGGGTCCTAATGTAACAAAGCACCCTCTATTTGTTAGTTACACTTGCTTTATTATGAGCCCCCCTTCTAGATAAGAGTGAAATTTTTTTTTTTAATGGTAACTCGTGTACAATCTACTAAAAAAAATTGATATGCCATCCGTTCAAAAAAATAAAAATAAAAAAAATAATACTGGCCCTCTCTACAACCAAAAGAAAACGTAAATAGACAATGCCTTTAAAAACGCCAAAATAAAAAACAAAAAATAGTTTTAAGTTTAAAGCAACACAAAAAAGTAATTTTTAACCAGGTGAGTAGCATACAAAGATTCGGAAGGTCGTTGCTTTCGATGTAAGCAGGACACACAAAATCACACACGCTATTGTTTTAATATGTGTCTTCCCGGTCGTCTCCTCCCTACCTCTCTTCCCCTTCCTCTTAAAATGTAGAAAAAAAATCTTAGAGGTTGGTTGGGATCGAACTATAAACCAGTAGGGCAGAAGTCAAAATATACTACGTCGCTAACCGTTACGCCAGAGGGAAAAACTTCAAAACGTTTTGAAAATAAAGCGACTTGACTGTTTTTTAAATCTAGGTGCGGCACGCATGCGCACAGCTTTTACCGGAAGCGTGACACACGAACACACACGCTATCGTATTAATATATAGATAATAATAAGGATCGAGGAGGATGAGAAGACCGAGGAGGGACAGCACAAACCAGACCTCCACTGGAAAAGTGCGGAGACTGCTGGGACCTTGAGGAGGCTTATTGCCGCCCAAATCCCAGAAAATACCAATTGTCCTTACCAGCGAGAAATCAATGGTAAGCGGCTGTTGCGATACTGCATCGTTATCGAAAAGAGGTGAAGAATACTGGAAATCTGGGGAGGCTTGTTGTCACTCAGACTCCAGGAAATACCACTAGTTGTTGTCGGTGAGCAATCACTGACGATAATCTGTGTGAGAACTCCTAGTGAGTACAAATAATAATAATATAGAAATAAATCTATTTATCTTATTGCCCTACTGCAGTTTCATGCTGTGTCACAATCTCCAATATAACTATTACACTGATTAGCTACCTGGAGCAGGAGTGGAACTTACTTGGCCTTTTGGTTAGGAGCAAAGTGCAGTATCTGATCTGACGCTACACTTCATCTTTTATCTCGAAGAAAATCCTTCTGAGGCAATTTTTTTTAACTCAATCCAGAGCGACCCTTTTTGAGGAGCTGGATTTTCCCCACATTAAGACCCGACCTTATATTTAACATTGCCTACGTGGGGTAGCAAGTAAATAGTAACATAGAATCACGATATGGAAAGAAATATATTGACAAACGGGATAACTTCAATGTTGAAAACAAGTTAAGTCGACTTATTAATTTATGAAGAACTGCAAACAAAACAAATTCAAAAATCAAATGGTTAGTGATATAATAGTGATATAATGGTTGAATGATATAATACGAAAGTAACAAACTAATCAAACTTAAAAACTTATATATATATATATATATATATATATATATATATATATATATATATATATATATATAAGAATGCCTGTCCTACAACGGCTGCAATTAAATCCTCGGAGAGAACTGTTTTGCACCACTTTTATGTCCACTTACAAAGATTAAAATCAAGAAATAACGAGACTTAGCCTTATGTCTAGAATCTTTATTCTAATTTAGATCAAAATCTATTACTTGACATTGATTTTAGAAAATGCCTTACATTTAAGGCTTAAGAAGAAATTGAAATTCAGGGAATCTTGCTTAATTGGTGTGTAATGACAATAGATCAAATTTGATATCGGATATATTTTCCTTCCATATATTTCTCTTCATACATTCTCTCAGCACGCTCTACAAAAATTGGCTACAATCATAGATCGTAATGCCATCACTTCTAAACATTCATTTGTCTTTACTGAGTCTTCTGTCAGCAACCTAAGGTAGTAGCTGAAATATGTATGTACATATGTAGCCAAATACTTGTAAAAATAAAAATGTATACTAATATATATATATATATATATTCATCTTCAATTTCCTGTTGAGGTGAATTTAAGATCTATGCTATTTGATTCCATTGTAGCCTGACGAAGTTGACGCTATTTGCAAGTGTTAACGAAACAGAATATGTTTTGTCGCAATTAATGGAATAAAATTATCAACAAAAAATATATTTTGCTCTGAATTTTCATTGAGCACTCTCATAAACCCGGTTTCAACTTCCTTCGGATTCATACCCCCTGGATATTGGTAACAAGTTAATTATATATATATATATATATATATATATATATATATATATATATATATATATATATATATATATATATATATATATGTTATAAGTCCCTTTAACAAATTGAAGTTGAGCCCTTTTTGGGGAGTTAAAGATAACCTGTCACGTAGCTATATGCCATGTTCCAGCAACGTTCATTGAACACTCTTGGTAGTCTACTGTCTGTGCCTAAGCATAAATAATTCTCTTTCTTTCTGTTGTAATTTCTTGTGGCCGTTTGGTTACAGCACTTGCTTGTGGCGTCTAGGGTGATTCTGTAACTGGGTTCGAATCTTGCAACCTTCTGAAATTATCATCTCCTACACTGATGTTAGTGTAAGCTTGAAACGTTGGTACATGTAGATAAACATACTTTTATATTTACTTCAATAAATATTGGTATATATATATATTCCATGAAAAATGCCAGTATACTGAAATCATATGCCCTTAATAGGGTTAAGATGAAAATTCATATACACTAAATGTACAAAAGCAAGGAAATTCCCAAATTTGTACACTTTTATTGTCATCAAGGGTATGACTACATATCAACCAAACCATTTCATTATCACATCACTACAGTATAAATCTCTATGCATGAGTGGATGAAGTGTGTGAGGTGCGCTGAAGAAAAATTCCTACCAGCAAAATACATAGCCCTGTTGTGCTCGCATACCCTTAATGACAATAAAAGTGTACAAATTTGGGAATTTACTTGCTTTTGTACATTTAGTGTATATGAATTTTCATCTTAACCCTATTAAGGGCATAATATTTCAGTATACTGGCATTTTTCATGGAATGTCACTACTTTTGTAAAGGCTATGCCTCAATACAATGCCTTCTCATAACTGATATAGTTGGTAGTTTGACTAATCAAGGTATATGGTAAACTGAAATTAAAATGCCATCAACTAGACACTAGAACCTCTATCTTTGCCAAAAATCAGCTGAATCCATCAAATGGTCGATAAGATATAGAATAAAGTGTATAAATACTGGCCATTTTTAAGGTTTTTTGGAATTTTCTGGAAAAGTAAGGTATATGGTAAACTGAAATTAAAATGCCATCAACTAGACCCTAGAACCTCTATCTCTGCCATAAATCAGCTGAATCCATCAAATAGTTGATGAGATACAGGGTGGCACATATGTACGTATGTACGTACACGCAGATAACATGATTTCATGATTGAACTTTCTGGATCTCTGGATTGCCTTGACTAATGATGCTGAAATTCTACACACTTATAGAACCTATCTAATAAAAAATGTGTGCAAAATTTTAACTAATTTGGTTTATTGGTTTTTGAGTTATGATTGATCAAAGAAATGAGATTTCCAGCAAAGGCCATTTGTGAAGTCTATTAAGGGATAGAGCGCTCTCACGCCTCTCTTGATTACTCTTATTGATGCCAAACAAGACAAATTGTCACTGAGAAGTAAGGAATTACTGTAAATTAGGGAGCATGTCTACAGGGGCATTCTAAGTAGGGAGGTTAGCAGCGAGATAACTGTTTGTATTACATTCAAATGTTTGCATATTAGTACAGTCAGGAAGCAGGAAACGGGGAGGGAATTCTAAAGTATAGCAGTTCGAGGGCGGAAACTATTACAGTAGAAAACTTGCCGGCATCTGGGGACCTCTACAGTGAAAGGGTGGGATTTTGCTGCTTGTTGTGTTAGTCGGGGGCATTTACATCGAGGGGGCACTAGTGCTACAAGTTCGTTTGAGCACATTTCATTAAAGCACAGAGATGCAACATTGCAGTAATGGGACAGGAGTTGAAGCTTGTTTGAGAGTGCGGGACCTATTAGATTAGAGATTCTTTCGAGGGACTAGTGGTAGATTCACCAGCCATGATGTGACAACAATACTCCATGCATGGGCGAATCGTGGTTTTGTAGAGATATAGGATACTGGCAGATGCGAGTAGCTTTCTAGCACGGTACAGGGCGCCATTCTTTATTGCAGCAGCTTTGGCAATGTCTTTGATGTATTTGTTCCAATTCATGTTACTTGTGAAAGTTGGGTCAAGGAGTTTGAATGATGAACTCTCAGATAGAGTGCTATTAGCCATGGAAATCGATAGTTGAGAAGGTTTCTTGTAATTGTTACAAGAAAGAAGCTTAGCTTCAGTAGCATTAAAAGCTACCATACATTGACGTCTCCATTCCACTACAGACTGGAGGTAATGTCTCACACATTGCCTTGGATAGGGTACATTCGTTTTTCCCAAATGTCTAGTATCAAGCGTCGTGTCATCAGCAAATAGACTCATATCAGACACAATTTCATCAGGAAGATCGTTTATGAATATCAAGTAATAATAAAGGTACAAGGATCGACCCCTGGGGCACACTTGCATCAATGTCATATATAAGCTTTATTCACGTATTGAGCACTGTAGAAGTAAATACTGAAAGTATATACAGTAATATATTGTATTATTTTATAATATCATTCACACACAGCAGTGTGTGAATGATATGCTTACGGTCAATATTTACCCAATCGTGATCAATTCTTGGGCTTGTCATTAATTCAGTTTTCATCCAAACTTGATTCGTTTTTGCACTAGGATTGACTAGTCCCAAGCAGTTTTTGAATATAAAGAAATTAAAATTTAGTCCAGTAGAAACAAAAGCTATTCAAAATATGTGTGGTCATCAGCATGTAGGATAGCGCCCCCCTTGACTTTGAATAACCATAACTTTTTTTATTTAAAACAAATATTTATTTTTTCATGCCCAAAATGTAGCAAACAGCACAAGGAATCTAAAAATATAGATATGGAAGAGTTGACCAGCTTAAATTGACAAAAATTCCAATTGAGTAACGCTCCTCATGGCCTTTAACTCAACATACCTTTTTAAATTATAAATATAATTTAATGATGGAAAATAGAAAGATAGAACTCGATGAGCTGATTCTAAACATGTGAGTATTAAAAAGATGGTTCCATAGAAACAGAGCTGTGTCATTTTGAGTAGAAATTTTTTTTTTAAAGTGATAATTGACTTTTGAAGCTAAATTTTTCAGAAAAAAGGGCCAAAAAAGGCCAAACTGAAAACTGAAGTCACACTTTTAGATGAAAGAAAGCCCCCCCCCCCATACCAAATTGAAAATTCTCTTTATTAATGAAGAAAATTAAGAAAAAATGGCTATATTGAAGATATTAACTTTTGGGTATGTTGAAGATATTAACCCCCAAATATTTGTATCTTTTTTTCTATTAGTTTTTCTTAATTTATTAATATTTGAATTTAAAATATTCAACATATTTTTATTTTATTTTACTTTAATCTAAAACTTAAAATTCTGAAAATTTTGAACATTTTTGCAAATCATTTAATTTGAATTTGAATATGGAATTAGTATTTTTTTTTAAATGAAATTATTAAATATAACTAACAAGTAAAATTGTATTTAATAAAATAAAAAATATGCTGTTTGAATAGAAGAAATATTATTATTCTTGATATTCTTAACTTATTAATAATTGAATCTCTAATAATTGAAAAGGAAAAGAATAAATTTTATTTAAAAGAAGAACAAAAGAACCACAAAAAAATTAAATAATAAGAAAGAATTGAGGGGATTTTAGAGGGTTAAAAGTGTGGGTATAAGTTCTAAACAACCCCATTATTTATTTTGTGGCCAGTACTGAATCATGTAGTAGGGTAGTCCAGAATAGACTGATGTCTTTTTTGATAATATTCTAAAAGTATATTTTTAATAAATTACATAAGTAAAGATATTTTTATTGTTTTTCTATTTATTATTTCCAAATAACTTCATTTTTAAACTTAATCCTTAAATTTATTACTAAAGTATAGTCAATTATGGTTTGTCGCTATGGGCATTTTTAATTGCAAGCTTCATTAAGAAATTTATAATAACTTCATTTGTAAAATTTAATTTTTTTATGATTGGGGTATAGTCATTTGTGCTTTGTCTTTATTGGCAGTACTAAATCATGTAGTAGGGCTGTCCAGAAAATGCAAATGTTTCATTTGATATATTCTATTAACAATTTGTTTCAAAATATACACGTGAAGTTATTATTGTTGCTAACTTCATGTTTAAAGTTAAATTCAAACTTATTACAATATAATTTGTTGTGACTTTGTCTCTATGGGCAGTACTGAATAATGTAGTAAGGCTGTCCAAAAAAGGTAAATGTTTTAAATAATTATACAAAATATACTTATTTTTTTCTAAATTAAGATAATAATGTTAGAATTTCTTATTATTGATTTCATGCAGATTACGAAGGAAAGTTTGAATTATTTTTTTCAACGGATAAGAAGTAATAAATCCAACGTTAGTTCACTAATGAATTAGATGGTTTCATTATTGTGATGTCATAATGATTATTGTTTCAACTCAATTAGCAATTGTTACTAATATTTCCACCAACTGAAAGTATAGGTGAATCAAGGTGAACCTGACCACTGATGCGTTGGGGTCTTGTTATTTGTACTTTTTTTATATTATATTAAAAAATACATTGTATATTCTCAAACTACAATGCCTTAAAAAAGTGGACTAGACTGAAAGATGCGGACGCATATGTATTAATATTCTTAAATATAAACCTGGAAAAGTACAGAAAAAGTTGAATTAACTCTTAAAATATTGAAGCTGGAATTGAGATTTGAAGAATTAAATGTAGACTAAAATTAGCAATGTAACGGGAATAATAAACAATAATAAATTAGTTGAGTCATTAAATAAAGTATCATTTGCTTAAATCATCATTCAAAATGGGAAGAATCCATGAGCGATTGCTTTTTACCACATTACCTCGAGTGGAGTGTATTCTGTGGCTGACTCTTCTCAATTATGGAATCTGCTGTATTTAACAATGTTTCCATACTGCACAGGTCAAGAAATTTTCATTTGTTTGTGTTACATGCAAAGCACATGTGTTTTTTTATTCTAATAAAAATGTACACTAAATTTTGATATAATTGACTTACATTCAACTCTTGCTAATAATTAACTCTCTCTCTAATTGTCAGCACCATTTTGTTCCAACTTCTATTTTTTAACTTTTCCTAATTGTAGTAATTTTTGCATTTCTTTCAAGTGACAAATACATTTTTTTAACTTTTCCTAATTGTAGTAATCTTTTGCATTTCTTTCAAGTGACAAATACATTTTTTTAATTTCAAAATTTTCAAAAAAAAATTCCAACTTTATTTCAAAAAGAAAATTTAAAAGTTTAGTTATAAAGTGATCAAGTGATAAAAGTTTAGTGATTAAGTCACTACATCTTTGAGTCACTAAATCAGTTAGCCTAACTTGTTAATTTGCTTAAGTCATCACTTTTTCTGATTACTTGAGGTGACTATTTAGACGAAATCTATTGTATAATTAAAGAAAGAAATATTTGTGGGTGTTATGTCATTCTTGTGTTTATCAAAATACCAATATTCAAGAAAAAGCTAAAAAAAAAACATTGCATATGTCTGCCATTTTAGCAACCTTGTGATTAAGTGTGATTAAGTGTACATTTAATTCTTCAAATCTCAATTCCAGCTTCAATATTTCAAGAGTTAATTCCACTTGTTCCGTACTTTTCCAGGTTTATATTTAATAATATTAATACACATGCGTCCACATTTTACAGTCTAGTTATGTATGTGTATATACATGAAATAGTAATAAATTATTTTACAAATATCTTTGTAGTAAGCCGAAACAATTGTATGCTGGAAATAAAAACAATTTTTGTGAAATAATGTGAATCTGCCCTTCCAAGCATTTGACATTGTTTAAAATTAAATAAAAATAGTTTATACCATAGCTCTAACCTTAGAGTATTGAGTTATTACAATTACTTTATGTTATAAAATTTGTATTTTAAATATAAAAATGTTTAAATATAATCTTAAATATATATATATATATATATATATATATATATATATATGTATATATATATGTAGTCATCCACCAGACCTTTTTGCTCTTCAGTGTAGCTAGATAGGAAAGTGCTTCAAGCTTTGATTGAAAGCGAACAATTCTTTTCACAGTCCGAGATTCTATCCTTTGCACCATTTGCATAAGCCATGAGATCGATCGATCGATAAAGAAATAATAAAATCCGATTCTATATTAATAAATTTCTTGACAAAACTTGAAAGGTACGGAGAATACTAAGAAGCTTATTACCACTTAAATTTCATAGAAAGCCAACAGTCGTTGCTTATGAGAAATCAATGGTAAACGACTCTTAGGATAATGAAAATTAATAAGCAACGGTTATCAAATGAGTCGAAAAATGCCTGAAATTTGGGGGAGACTTGTTACTCAGATTCTAGGGAACACCACTTACTAGTGAGCAATCACTGATAATGGCTCGTGTGAAAACTCCAAGGCTTTGTTGTTACTGACGATGACTTGCGTGAGAACTCCTAGTGAGTGCAAATAATAATAATAATATTAATGTCGAAATAAATCTACTTATCTTATTACTCTACTGCAGTTTCCGTCTGTCACAATGTTTATGTCACAATGTTCATGTGGCAACATAACTGTCACACTGATTACCAACCTTGTCCAGAGGTGGACATACAATAGCGATAAATGACAAGGGGAGATAACTGCAATTTTGGGAACAAGTTAAATCGAGATGTTTCCGTACGCGAAATAAAATTTTAATTTAAACAAGTAAATATATTTCCCCCTTCCTTGATCTGGTTCGATCAATACTCTCTTGAATCAGGGTTGCCAGTTTAAATGGTTCATATAGCATACTGAACGTTTAAAAGTAGCGAATTAGTCATAAAACTAGACTACTTTTTCACGATGCACCTTTTTTTTTCTTCGGATATTCTCTTTTCACTATGGTTGTATACAGGGTGGTCTGAAAGTCTAGTTAGCCCTACCAAAAAGTAACAACAATAGAGAAACAAGTAACACAGCAATACAAAACACCTGTTCACGATTCAGTTTATTTCATTTAAGAAAAGTACAACAAACTAAGAAAACTAGAACCATAGAAGAACAAGTGATAGAAAAACACATTCAGTTCATTCACTTTCACTGATACTCTTACAAATAAAGAATGAGTGTATAAAGTAATACAGACATATGTCCACGATTCGGGCTCATTCATTTTAAGAACATCATTCATTTGATTTCCTTGCTTAGGGGATTAGTTTGTCTTGTTGTACTTCCATGCCCCAGAGGATTTTGTTGGAATCGAGGTTCGTGTCCCCCGATTATAAGCGTGTACGTTAAATCAAGCAATGTTGCATGCAAAGACAGAGTAATAATTAACAAACAAGATGAGGTAGTTCAAATAACGTTTATTGAACATGTGTGTACGTGGAATGATGAAGTGTGTGATGTATGCATGCGTGTCGATGGAAAAACAGTTCTTGAAAAGGTATAAGAAGAAATGAAACCGGCGTGGGAAAAGTCATTGAAAGCTGTACACAAAGAAAATGAGTTGAGAACTCTTACCGTTGTTTGACCACGTGTTGACGGAAGAAACGTGTGTTGGTAGTTGTTATGCCGAGGCCAGTTGAAGAGAAAAGCGTGAGACGGAGCGCTGCGTCAGCGTCGTTCTGCCGAGGCCAGTTGAGTAAAGAAGAGAGTGATTTTCCGTTTGCACCTGGTTTTTATAGTCAGAAGGGCAGATAACTGGTGTCGCTTTTCAGTGCCACCTGCCGGTGAAAAAGCGACACCTAACGGCCAACCGGTGCAGTTATGTTTGAAAGGAGGAGGTAACTGCTACAATTTTAAGCTTTTCTTTTTAAATTTTATTTTATTATTATCATTATTATTCATAGTAGTCTCAACTTTTGGATGTTTTTAGTTGGGGTTTTGATTTTTTTTTTTTTTTGAACATCAAGTCAATTCCCTTGACCTTAGATATTCAAGCTGTACCTTAACACTTTCGCCGTTCCTAATAGGCAAGCCTTTTGCAGAATTGGAAAAGAAATTGACTCGTCAATCTGTTTAAGCCATTTATGGTGGCTTTTCGTTATGGTTCCAAGCGTTCGAATTACAATGAGGATCACCTTTACTTCTTTATACTTCCATAGTCTTACTAATTCCCATTTTAGATCTTGATATTTTTTTTATTTTCGTGTTCTTTCTCCTACACTCTGGTATCGAAGGGGCAGGCTATATCAATGATTAAACAAGTTCTCTTGTTTTTGTAAGTCGGGTTTAGAATGCTCAAGAACCTTGTCAGTTTGTATGTGCATGTCCCAAAGAAGTTTGACATTGTCATTCTCTTGTACCACTTCTGGCTTATGCTCATACCACTTTTCATTGTGGTCCAATTCGTAAAGTTTGCATATATTCCAGTGTAGTACCTGAGCGACTCTGTCGTGTCTCCATTTTTTATACTGATTTTGTGCCAGCATTGGGCACTCAGCTACAATATGCGCCATAGTTATTATTATTATTATTATTATTATTATTATTATTATTATTATTATTTGTAGTAGTAGTAGTAGTAGTAGTAGTAGTATATTCTGAATGCAGTTTATTTACTATGTATGTGATGCCAGTCTCTGTTTGAAATGTAATTGAAAATAGAGTCCTATACCAAGATCAAGCACAAGTACCAATTTACGAGAAATCTAATGGCGGTCTTAACTTTTCTCTTAGAGGTTTTTACAATAATATCACAGGGTCTGCGTTCGTGCCGGACATCCAAACATATATTATACATTATTAAATTTCATTTCATTTAGAATTTGAAAATTATAAAAATTAAAAATTAAATTTAAAAAAAATGGAAATACGAGGTTCAGAACTGGGAACAGATGTACATAAGAGTCCACATTTACTTCTGGGCAACGACTTTGGAAATGTGAGATGTACTGTGGCCATACGGAATTTAGGGGCTTTTTTTTCCGTAAGAGACCCATATTTTAAAAGACTGTTTCTATTGCTAACATCTACGATGCTTTATTTTTTATGAAAAAATACATTCATGCGGTTTTTTTAGTACCCTGTGATATAACTTTAGTAAAAGTATTTTTTGTTAAAAAAAATCACGAAACATCATTTGTTTTCGGAAATGAGAGCAACTCTTATCAAATTATTGAGCTAAAACTAATGATAATGAAATGTTCATATAAAGAATAAAAGTCCCTGAGAAAAGGGATTTGTTTTCTGATACTAGTATATTCATTCGATTTAGACCAGGTTGACATAACAATCAATTCAAACATTAAAAATAATCCGGAAAGAATGAACTTATTAAAAGAATGAATATTAAATCAAATTATTTTTCAAAGAAAAATGTTCATGTTTTAAAAATTAAACAAAATTATGACAACACAATTTTATTATTAAGTATTAATTTAATGTTTGCTGTCTAGCCTACGCAAATTACATTTGCACTAAAATTTCTAATAAAATAATGGGTTAATTATATTTCGTGATCGTTACTTAATAAATACTGAAAATTTCACTAAAATTGGTCAATTTCCTGAATTTTGATGATTCTTTAAGTGAAGGGAGAGATCAAAATGCCCATAGTCTGACTGTTCAGCAGATCTTGTTTATAACTCTTCAGCGTGACGTCATTTTCCAGTTACCAGGCCTTAGTTTACCATATTACAACGGTCATGGATGTGCACTCAGAATGTAAGATTCTTCTTGAGATAACAATCCCCGAGAACTACAGCAAATCCGATTCTAATTTGATGGTCTGCAGATTTTGTTATCCAGTGTTAAAAAAAATAATATTTCAAATTTGGGTGAAAATAAACAAGTAATTTGTTTTTTATTAAGATTTTTAAATTTTAAGAACTTTCGAATCAAAGAAGCTGAGCGGCAATTTTGAAGATTAGATGAGAATCTAGTCTGATCGAGTTAACTTTTTTTATGAATCGATATATTAGTAAAACTGGAACTTTTCATCTTGTATGTTTGTTTGTCTTTGTTCACAATGGATGGCGTCAAAATATCCTTTATGATGTCAAAAAGAATGAATAAACTAAGGATGACATCGTCCTTTAAAACAGAGAACATAGATGACCCGTGGTTCGAAGGGTCACGGGTCGTCTATGTGGACAGTTACTATGTATATTGTACACGAACTGCCTAAACCTGGAGTGTTTATTTACTACGTAAATCTGTTTTGGTCTCATGTAAACATTTAAAATGGTAGTGATTTACGAACTCTTTTTCGAAAGTTCGTAAAATATAAAAAGCGTAAATAAAAAACTAAAAAAAACTTACTTGCTTGTTTTATTAAAACTTGAAACATAACTTTTCTATACGACAACAACTCGGCATGATATCAAATTGAAATCGTATTAAATGCAGTTAAAATGGCAGTCAGTGAGAAATTCAGACTCTTAAAACACAAACGACTAAAGAAACACAAACGAAAATATTAATCTAAGGGAGATAATCAGTTCGTACTATTGATAAAGATATCAAAAGTTGTTTCCCTTGAAAGAGTCAACACGTAATGATTGCTTTTTTTTGTCTTGAGAAACAATGAATAAGTTTTGAAAAATTTATAATAAAGCAAGAGAAGCACAATTACTAAGCACACTTCTTCTGATTTGGCATTGAGTATTCCAAGATGACCGAAAGCAATGCCAAAGATATGTGGAGACAGACTGGTGTTATTTCAGAGTTGCCCTTCTCCTAATTGATTTACCAAAGACTGATCGTCCAGTCTACCCTACTATTTCAAGAGAGATGGATTCGTACATTTTCGCAAGCGTTTTTAGAGCCACTTCTACCTCTAAATTTACGACGCCTAATATTCCCAAATGGTCACCCAATTAAATGCTGACTATCTCCAACAATGCTTAACTTTGGAGATCTGATAAGAACTAATGGTTTAACGTGATCGGGGCCTAAATTTTGTAATAAATTTAATAAATACTAAAAAATGTGGATTCATTTTTATGATTTTCTAGTAGGAACACCCGGCGTTTCCCAGGAATGTATGTGTACTCCTACTCCCATGTCTCAATCCCATATTACCATTATTTATTTATTTATTTATTTATTTATTTATTGTTAACATCCATTCGAGAATAGGTTAAGGTTGGATGTCACTTTTCCAATTAAATGAAGATTTTGTTTGTCATCCTTTATTTTTTATATTTTAAAGTATAAACATTTCTCTCTCTCATTTTGCTTGGTGATGTTAAGATGGGTAGGAAGAGAAGCGAACCGCCTAACCCTAACCCTAACCGCCTAACCCTAACCCTAACCGCCTAACCCTAACCCTAACCGCCTAACCCTAACCCTTACCTGCCTAACCCTAACCGCCTAACCCTAACTCTAACCGCCTAACCCTAACCGCCTAACCCTAACCGCCTAACCCTAACCCTAACCGCCTAACCCTAACCCTAACCCTAACCGCCTAACCCTAACCCGACGCTGTTATTCGTCTTGCTTTCCTCTTCTCTCGTTTCAGTGTGCTTGGTGCCACGCGTGTGCGCGCGTTGGTTTACTCTTTTCAAAGTTCGATCTTTTTCGCTTTTTTTTTTCTTTTTTCTCTTGACTTCTACTATTAACAATTTTGCACATCTTATCCAGCTGTGTTTATCATTTATACACAGCTGTTTTGTCATTTCATGACTTATCAGTGTAGCTAGACGTAGTGAGCACATCAAATATTTGTATATACCAGGATGAGGTTCTTAATACAATCAATTAAGTACTTGGCTGCTGATCACATTTGGATGTGACTGGCGGTTTTGAATCTTGACATTCACACACAAGTTCACACAAATATTCACACATTTTCACATATATATTCACACACTGGAAAAACAAATACAAGCAAATACACACACTATGCTACACTCTGTCACACATATATTCACACTGATAAAAATAAACATATAGACATACACACTTCGAACATTCTACAAACACGAACAATTTACTCACACAAGTTACCTTTCATACGTCTGTATATTTGTACATCTATAGATCATGTTTTAATTCTTTCATTCACAATATACATTTGTGTTCATTTTGAACACTTTCATTGTCAGCCTTGCTACATTTATAAAACATGGCTATTGTTGATCTCTTATCCAAGCCAGAATTCATGCTACAAACAGCAATAAGAAAAGCATTATTAATGCTTTTCTTATTGCTGTTGAATAAAAATTAAAATTTTTCACCACAAAGAAAATGCATAACTAATTTTTTTCTCTTTTTATTTTTTATTCTCCCCCCCCCCCCCTACCCTAAAAAAATTGTTTTACCCCCCTCCCCATTTATTTAAATAAGTTTTTTAACTATTTCTTGGAGAATGGGTTGATTTAAATTTTCTTTTCTGTTTTAGTTTTAATCAATTAATCTCATGAATCCACAACAAAAAATTGTTTACTAAATAAACCATCACTGAGAATCAAGCTCTTAACATGTGTAGCATCGTGGCCGGTTAAGACCGTAGCTTGTTAAGAGGTTGTGTGTTAGAGAAAATACTAAGATCCACACTTACATTGAAATTGTTATTAAAACATTAGCAAATGGAGAAAAGCAGATAAAAACATGAAAGAAGAATGGAAGAAAGAAACATTATTTAAAGAACACAAGAGATTTATATATATATACAAAATTACAAGACATTTTATCTAAAAAATTGTTCATTTAAAATGTTCAGTTCGGCTAGAAAAGTAATAAAATCTATGAGTTTATGCCTGTAATTATGAGTGTGTATATGCGTGCAACGGTGTCGATGTTTGTGTGATGCTTTGCGTTAGAATGCGTAAGTGCATGACTGTGCGTGTGTGCATGTATTGAGTATTATGGCGTCCTTTGACCATTTTGGGACAGTGTAGGCATTTGTGTCTGTGCCGCCGTTTGTCAGTGTGTGTAAGCATGTGTGTGTGTGTGAGTTGAAAATGAATAGTAGCAGCCTCCCAAGCCTCAAGGGGGCGAGGAAGGAGGAAACATTGTCCTGTAGTGAACCAAGACGCGATCCGAGCGAACGCTACAAAGCAAATGGTGTGAATTGCTACCCTCTTTCTTTCTTTGCTTCGTTGGGATAGGCTTTCCTTTTCACACGCCAAAACAAACAAAGGATTTTTTGCAAAAGCGTGTTAGCTCAAGTATTCTCCAGCCAATCAGAAACGAGCACGTCGATAAGCGACACAAACTCGATAACCCCTATAAAAGAATGAACAGAGTTTGCAGAACTCTCTTTTTTTACCAGACATACCTTGAAGGAACACACAAGACGTTCCACTCTAGCCCAGCCTTTTTGGCCAGGGCAAAAAAGGGACACTTCAGAAGTACGTACAAGCTATCCTTGCATCGCACGCACTTACTTACACACACAGTAGCAGAATAAGGAAACCTACGCACACATTACCACTTGCACGCACTAACAAATAGACATACACATCTTTAGCTCCTTCGTGTTTGCCTAATTACAATGAACATTTCTAACAAAGAACACGAGTTTGAATACACGTTACAAAGAACATTTTCACTCATTAAAACTAACCTTCATATTCCATGTAAACTTATAGCTTTATAAATGCCTTATCTAAAATAAATTGTTTGTTAATTAATGATGTTTTCTTTCATGTTTAATTCACTAAATACTATTCCTATTTGTAGTCTTTTCCTTCTTTCATTCATTCACAAAATGCCATACATGTAGAGTGAGCAGTTGCTCACTGGTGACCCAAACATCATTTCTCCTCTTATATATCCTTCCTTCGCCCCTTTCATTTCATTCACATGTTAATATTGGTACTGACGACGTTTGGTAGGGGCCACAGTCCTCTTGTGAACCGTGTGCTTGGTTTCTCGACAAAAACCTTGCCTTAAATAAAGTTTCAATCGGCTCCAGAAAGCACCTTCAGTTTGGATGGGAAAAAGAGATTTTTAATTGCAGAAGTGTAATGGACATAGTTGAAAGCACATCACGTAAAAGCCACTTTCAGTTTTTCACTAAATATGCAACTGGAAGCCGGTTTTTTAAACAAAAATCTAATTTTGCTTTTAGATAGAATTTTGGAACGTGGCTCGTGTGCTTTCGCCCATGCCGTTGGTCAGTTAATATTATAGGATTGGGATACAAATCAATCCTATATATCTTACGTCTATTTATAAAGTTAAGTATGTGTATATGTTTATATATTTTTATATATAGGATTCGCTCTTTAATCATTAAAAATTTTGGAACACAACTGCTAGGTGAAAGGCTGAGTAACGTGGCCTATATTTTGTTTCATTTTGTTTACACAAAGAGGTCAAAGAGTTCAAAGAGGGGGTGGAAGTCCTTCAGGAAAATTCAAATACTTTCGATTTTTGTGAAATTTTAACAATAGGTATTAGCCATCAATTTTAATACGATCACAACCTCCCATTTAAAAATTCAAATATTTCAGATTTGCATTAAATACCAATTAAGCAAGATTCCCTGAATTTCAATTTCTTCTTAAGACTCCTCTCAAACTTAAACCTTTAATTTGTGACATTTTCTAGAATCAAAATCACGTAATGGATTTTGATCAAAATTAGAATAAGGATTCTAGACATAAGGTTAAGTATCATTATACCTTCATTTTTAATCTTCGTAAGAGAGCATAAAAGTGGTGCAAAACTGTTATGTTCGGGTAATTAATCTTAGCTGTACTGGGACAGGTATACTTCTAGTTAATTATAAATTTATAATTAGTAAAAATCTTGGGGTTACCAGGGCAACGCCGATGCATGGGTTTTGATGGTATATATATATAAACGAACAAATGCGAAAGTTTTTTCCTTTATCACTCCTATATAAAACGGTCACTGTTATTTAAATCAATAATAGAAAATAACACTTGATATTCTGTGTATATAGTGGAGATAAAAGATTAAGAGAGAACCTTTTGACTGCCTAATTAGCATAACTATTTTTAAACCATTCATAATTAATTAATGTTTAGTATTATTAATTTAGAATTGCATTGGTTTGTTTTCAAATTACAATAGTTTCGTTTATATTAACAGTTATTAATTAAAGTTATTTAATAAATAAATCGGAAAAATAACTGAAACACCTTAAGTTTAAACTCCATGCACTCGCTGATGACCTTACGGGAGGTTGTGGCTTGCTACAAGCGAGGCAGAAGCAAAAAGAGAAAGGAGGAATGGGAGGGAGTATGTGGTTGTCTCTCTCTCTCTCTCTCTCTCTCTCTCTCTCTCTCTCTCTCTCTCTCTCTCTCCCTCTTCAAATTTCTCTTGCCCTCTTTTTGCAGTTTTTACATTTTTGTGAAAAATAAATAAATAACTTTTTTATTAATTAAGTTAATACCTAATTCATAAATTTTAACAACAAACTTATTTTTTTAATGTTTACAAAGACCTTTTCAGTATTCTCATTGACAAATAAAATCAAAAGTCTAGTAGCACTGTGATTTGTCCAGATTACGAAAATAAAATAAGAGATTCATATTTTGGTATGATTATAGATTAACATCTTCCGCTAAATCCCTCCACCCCCTAATTTTTTTTTTTTACTTGATAGAAAGAAGAAAATGAAAAAAAAACAATTATTTTATAATTTAAAGTGGGGAAAATTTTCGTATATGAATTCAATTTTTCGGGCCAGTTTTAGGATAGTTAACTAAATTCTTTTTTGTTATGGGAGTTAAATCCGCTGCGTTTTTTTTGTTTTTTTTAGGGGTCCACTACTTTTTTAGGAGATTACGTGTGCCACTTGGACTTAGGGTAGTAGTAAAAAAATGTTAAGTTCCTTAAATAATTACAATCGCCCGGAAATGTGGGGACATTTTATGTTAAATATATATACAACTGATCCCTCACTCTAAATTCTAAATTTTGTTTTTTTTCCTTTTTGTTTTCCATGGTGTTAACACGTAATCCCCTAAAAAAAGCAGAATGTCATTTTTTTCGGGGTGGTGGGGTATTACTGGAGGGTATTAATCTGCAAATTTACCCACATTTAATTATTTTAAATCGTATACTTTTATTTTTACTATTTTTACTATTATATCTAGTTGTGTTTACCTTTCCGGTGAAAATTAAATAAATGATCTAATTAAATATCTTATTTTTATGGCATAAATAAAAAATATTGAAAGTTTGGATAAAAATTTTTTTTTTAATTGCTGCCGGGGGGGGGGGGATATATATATATATATATATATATATATATATATATATATATATATATATATATATATATATATATATATAGGGTGGGCCAAAATAAGGGTCATATCTTTAAATTTGAATAACTTGAAAGTGAATAAATTCCACAAAATAAAAGTTAAACTCACCAAACTTTATGTGTGTGTAGACTGACCCTTCCGAGATTTTTTGAAATAAACAAAACAAATTTTAGCCGAAAAACACTTCTTAAAACTTACAAAAACTAAAGTATTGTTTTTTACACTGTTTTGAGTTTCTTAAACAAAAATAATGTTTTCTAAATGAGGGTACGTTCCTTAGGGTTAATACGGCTCATGCTTGCTTCGGAAGGGGTCCTTTACTTATTCTAAAAAAAATTTTTTTTTTTAATCAATAAATAAAAAAGTTATGAATTTTTAAAAATAGGACCCTTATTTTTGCCCACCCTGTATATATAATGTGTGTGTGTGTGTGTGTGAGAGAGAGAGAGAGAGAGAGAGAGAGAGAAGGAAGTTCAAATAGATATAACTGAAAAAAAAAACACAAAAAAACTGGATATCACTAATTATTTCGTGACCAGTCCCATTCCTACTTTTACCTACAACCTCCCAACTCTCAAACCCACAGATTTCAACTCAACTATTTGAAAGATTCCCAAGCGAAATATTATTCTTTTTTCATTCAGGATCTCTTCTTATTTTGGATATAAATATTTGTTACAGCGATCAGAAATAAAAAAATAAATAAAAATAAAACCATAATAAATACGAAATAAAAAAAAACCCACCTGTCCACCAGGTGTCGCTGTGTCAAAAGTTTGTTTTGTTTATAAAAATTAATTTTTATTATTATTTTTTATTTCTTATCAGTATATTTTCGATAAAATGACGGTCTGTTTAAATATACTTGTAATTTTTGTCCAGCTTGTAATCATTCAAAAAGGTGAGTTAATTAATACTTTTTGGTATTTACTGACACACCTGTGGAGTTTGGGAAGGGGTAGAAACGACGGCGACGGGTAAATACTATAATTACACTATCTACCTTTCCACAGGTGTGTTAAATTAGGTCTTACTTCATTTTATCCCTTAATTTATTAATTAAATATCTTCAAATATAATTACATATTTATTTTTTTGTATTTGTTTGTAACTTAAAAACAAAAATACTATTTATATTATTTTTAGTAATTATAGTGTCACGTTTGAGCATCCATCAATTCAGATTGACCGTTTTTTTTTTGTTTATTTTTTTTATTTATTTATTTTTTTTTTTTTTACTAAAGTTGTGTATTCATTACATAAACGTTTCTATCTCTTCAACATTCCTAATTGGGGAGACGGGGCTCTCAGAAGAGACATGTCTAGTAAATTACATATACAGACAAAAAAATAAACAAACAATATTAAGTTTATATTTCATATCTATCTATATAGACAAATGAAAAAATAAAAGTTGGGTATTTTTTTACTATCTTACCCAGCACAGATAAACCCCTAAAAAAGTTCAAATTCTACTTTTTTTTTATGCAAATACATTTTAACAGCCTAAAAAATATCCGCAAAGAATTAATTAATTATTTTTATTTTAAGATTTAAGATTTTAGAGTGGAGGATCACTTTCTTTTATAAATTTAATGTAAAATGAGCACCCATTTCCTGGCCACTTAGCGACAAACGAGACATGTAACCGACTTGAGTTTTTAATTTTGTGTGTGTGGGGGGGGGGGGGTAAATAAAACACGTAACAATTTAGCTAATTTCGTTTTTTTTTGGGGGGGGGGTATTTATTTCATAAAAACGTAGAGATTTAGGCAATTTATTTTTATGGGGGGATTTTTTTTACTTGATAAATGTATTAAATGTATTGCACACAAAAGAGTAGAATTTGAACGTTTTTAAGGGGTAAAATGCGTCGGGTAAGATAGTAAATTTATATATATATATGGTTAAATCCAAGATTGTTATGTCTTTGTGACTACCTGTTTAATCGTGCGCGTCATCTGAAGTACGGGTGACCAGAAATGAAAACAAAAACAAAAATTGGTAAATTTTTACTATCCCTTCCCAGCGCAGTTTACCCCTTAAAAAAGTTCAAATCCTACTTTTTTTGTGCAAATAAATTTAAACAGCCTAAAAAAATATCCGCAAAGAAGGAATTAAAAAAAATATGTATATTTAAGATTTTAGAGTGGGGGTTCACTTTCCGTTATAAATTTAACGTAAAATGAGCACCCATTTCCTGGCCAATTAACATTAAACGAGACATGTAACTGACTTGAGTTTTTAATAAAAACACGTAAAAATTTAGCGATTTTCGTGTTTGTTTTGGAGGGGGGTGGACAAACTTTGACTTGAGTTCCCCCCCCCCTCCAAACAAAAAAAACAGAAAACTAAATTGGCTAAATTTCTACTTGTTTTTATTAAATAAATAAATAAATAAATACCCCCCACCCCAAATTGGCTAAACTTCTACGTATTTATTTAATTTAAAAAAAACCCACCCTAACCCTAACTCCAGCCCTAACCCTAACCCTAACTCCAGCCCTAACCCTAACCCTAACTCCAGCCCTAACCCTAACCCTAACTCCAGCCCTAACTCCAGCCCTAACCCTAACCCTAACTCCAGCCCTAACCCCAGCTGCAGCCCTAACCCTAACTCTAACCCCAGCCTTGATCGTTAAAAAAAACAAACGTCGCTTTGATTATGAGTCCCGGTAAAAAAAAAACACACACACTTGACAACGAGAACCCGAAACGAGGCTAGCAAAACAAGACTGTCGACGCCATGTTTTTGCTGTAAAAATCCGTGCCCAGGATTTTTTTTATTTTTCATGTCTAATGAAAAACCATTTATCTTACGTAAAAATAAAAACAAATGGAATAGCTAACTAGGAAAATCTCCAGTCTCGAATTAGAAACTCAAGTCGGTTACATGTCTCGTTTAATGTTAAGTGGCCAGGAAATGGGTGCTCATTTTACGTTAAATTTATAAAGGAAAGTCATCCCCCTCGCTAAAATCTTAAATATTTAATTTTTTTTTTAATTCCTTCTTTGCGGATGTTTTTTTTAGGCTGTTTGAATGTATTTGCACAAAAAAAGTAGGATTTGAACTTTTTTAAGAGGTAAACTGCGCTGGGAAGGGATATTACAAAAATACCCCAAAATGTTGCTTCTGCAGAGACGGGGGCCACTGTTTCGATCGATGGCGGCGGAAACTGCCGACTCCTCTTCGGGAGAAATCGTGCGAAAACGTGAGTGACGGAAAGAAATTTGATTTTGGGGAAGATAACTGTTGAATTGACAATTGAGGATAAGTTAAAATTATGAACATTTATTTATTGAAACAAATTAAACATTATGTACAGCAAATAAATAAATAAAACTTTGATAAACATTTGAAATTTAACAAAAAACGAATTAAATAAATCTTTGATAAACATTATGTACATCAAATAAATAGCAAACTTTTTAGTGAAATAAAAAAAACGTAATAAGTAAAACTAAGTAAAACTTTGATTTGAAAAAAAAAGTAAACAATTGTCTGAACGATAAATGTGGTAAAAAACAAGTTTTTTACAGGGTATTGACTGAATGATAAATGTTGGGGGGAAAAAAGTTTTAAACAGGGTACAATTCTGCGATCAGTTAAAAAATACTTCCAACTGAAATTAAATTATGCGCTTGCAAAAAAATCAACAATTTTGCAATTATCCCCGAGTAATTGCAAGAACTCTTCAAAGTTTAATCGGTTTACGTCCATTTCGTGAAAAAGTAATTAACCCAATATTAGTTATCTCCCCCCAAATCAAATTTCTTTCCGTCGATCACGATTTCTCCTGAAGAGGAGTCGGCAGTTTCCGCCGCCATCGATCTAAACAGTGGCCCCTGTCTCTGCAGAAGCACCCCCAAAATTACTGTTTACACTTTCAAATTTATAAAACTTTTTTTAAATTTCGACTTTCGTTTCCTTTTTTAATTACTAATTACTGATTACCTTCCCATAAGATAACGTTAAAATTAAAGTAATGGCGAAGTTAGTTTCAGATATAATTCCAGCTGCAGAATTATGTTGTATGAATATAAATTTGCAGGAGTTAATGTTACAAACAAGAGACACTATTAGTTCAATTAAATGGTTAACGTTATTAAGGAAAAGAAAGAACTTTCGAATTTGTTGGTTATTAAGAAACAAACATTTCTTAACGTTAACCAATTTCGATTGATAATTTGTTAAAATTAATTCAATAAAATGTTTTATTATTATAGCATGTTTTTATTTATTTCAAACACATTAATAATAAAATGTTTTATTATTATAGCATGTTTTTATTTATTTCAAACACATTAATAATAAAATGTTTTATTATTATAGCATGTTTTTATTTATTTCAAACACATTAATAATAAAAATGTGTTATTTTTCAATGTAAAAATTATTTGTTTATTACTATTAAACTAAAAAAAAATTAAACAAATGTATTATTATTAGTGAACTATAATTCGAAGGAACAATAATAATTATAAAACTGGCATAAAGAAATGCGAACAGGCAAGTTTGAAAATAACTTTTACAGCCTACAGTTACTTTTATTTGTTGTATATTTGTTTATTGAGCGTTTTTACTCTGCTGAGCGTCGTAAAAGATACCTTTTATATTATGCGTTGATACAGGTGAGTATTAAATAAAACCATGTTAGTAACTTGTTATTGAAGCATTCATTAACAGAGGCGAGACACACGTGTGAAAGTAACGAGCAATTTATTTACACTGAATACATAGCAGTTTACCACTAATACAAGTAGTGGGAGGTAGCAGTCAAGAGTGACGGTGGGAGTCACTAAGTCAACGGGAGATAACTCATGTTTACGTAACATCTCCGTTTTTTTTTTTTCTTTGTTTTAACTGAAAAATAAAAGTATTTTTATTTTTTAGAGTTTTCTCATTTAGTCTCTGTATCGGGCTGGACATTTAATTGGTCTCCCTTTCTTTGTGGAGTTTGGTATTATTTTGTTTTCCGAGCTTGTTTTTGATACGACTTGTTTTCGACTATTTTCTTGGTTTAATATGTTTTCATAGTCGTGTTCGATTTTGAACTTTTGATTTTCTTTTGTTTTTAAAATATGACGTCTGTTGCGCCGTACATATTTTCCTTGTTCTGTTTTTATTAGATATGAACGAGGCTCTTTTAATTTTTTCACAACCTTACCTTTTCGGTTCCATTTTTCTTGTGAAAGAATACGGACAGTATCGTCTTTCTTTAGTTCTGGTAGCTCTCTGGTCTTTTTATTTATTTCATGCTTTTTCATTGTTTTATTATGCATGATATTTGGAAGATTTGTCCTTAGCGTTCTTTTCATCAACTGTTGGGCTGGTGACGGGGTTTTATCTTTTAATGGTGAAGTCCGTAACGCTAACATTGCTAGGTATGGGTCTTGTCTACTTTCAAACGATTTCTTTAATGTTCTTTTAATTGTTTGAATGTTTCTTTCTACTAAGCCATTCGACTGTGGATAGTTCGGACTTGTCGTGATATGCCTGAAATCCCAATCTTTAGCAAATTGTCTAAATTCTGATGATCGGTACTTGGGTCCATTGTCACTAATCACTATTTGTGGAATGCCAAATTTTGCAAAGGTGTTTTTTATTTTATTGATCACCGTACTTGATTTGCAGTTATCAAGTTTGTGGATATCGAAATATCTAGTCGTGTAGTCTATTATCACTACATATGCTTTACTATATAAGTAAAATACGTCTGTTGCAACTTTGGTCCATGGTGTTACGGGTATTTCATGGTGTATTAGTGATTCTGACGGTTGTCGGTTTCTGTGATCTAGACAATGTGTGCATGTGCTAACCATTTCTTTTATTTGATTGTTTATGTTAGGCCAATATACGACCTCTTTTGCTCTTGTAATGCACTTTTCTATGCCCAAATGTCCAGTGTGGATATTTTGTAGGGCTTCCTTCCTTAGGGAGGTTGGGACCACTATTCGTGTACCTTTCAATACTAGTCCTTTCACAACCGATATGTCATCGCGGACTGGCATATATGGTGCTATTGTGGGTGGCACGTCCATTTTTTCTGGCCAAGTTGATGTCGCATATTTCATGAGCATTTTTAGTGTTGGGTCTTTCCCAGTCTCCTCACGGTATATGTTGAGTTTTTGGTCGCTCATTGGATATTGTTTTATAATGGTATGGATATATTTGTCCATTTCTGTATCCGATATTTCTTGTTCGCTGTCTGATATGTATGCACGTGATAATGCATCAGCAATTACGGATTCTCGCCCTGGAATGTATATTACTTCGAATTCGTATTTCTGAAGCGCGAGTATGAATCTTTGTATTCTCGGAGGGCTTTTTGTAATGGATTTTTTAAAAATGTGCCTTAATGGTTTGTGATCATTTTCTATGAGAAATATATTGGTGGAATTTGTTGCAGGCGAACACTATGCTGAGCGTTTCCAATTCTATCGGGCAGTAATTTTGTTCTGCTGAGGTTGTCGATCGTGACGCGTATTACACGGGTAACCATTTTTCATCATGTTTCTGTTGTAACACTGCACCCAATCCATGTTTGCTGGCATCGGTGGTGATTTTAATTTCTTTGCTGGGATCATAAAATTTTAAAACTGGTAGGCTAGTTATTATCCGTTTTAGTTTTTCTATAGCCTCTATTTGAGGTTTATCAAATGACCACAGCGTATCGTTGTGTAGCAGTACTCTCAACGGTGTAGTTACCTCTGAGTACTCTGGTATGAACTTGCACAGGTAGTTGGTCATTCCCAAAAATCGTTGGATATCTTTTTTATTTTCGGGTAGAGGCATGTGTGTTATTGCCTTTATTTTAGAAGGGTCTGGTTTTATTCCTTCATCAGTGATCAAATGACCTAAATATGTTAATTGCTTTGTTGCAAATTCACATTTATTTTTGTTTAATTTTAATCCAGCTTTGCGTAGTTGACTGAATACTTTGTCTAATGTTTTTATATGGTCCTCTAATGTTTCTGACCATATTATTATGTCGTCTTGTGAGTTCTTCGTTCCAGGTATGCCTTCTATTATTTTTGCAACTTGTGCTTGAAAAATTTCAGAGGCACTATGTATTCCATATGGCAGGCGCGTGAACGAATAACGACCAAATGGCGAATTAAATGTTAATAGCTTAGAGCTTTCTTCATCAACGGGTATTTGCCAATATCCATTTGAAGCGTCTAATTTCGTGAAATATTTTGGATTTTCCATTTCTGTAAATATTTCTTCGGCGGTGGGTAATTTGTAGTGTTCTCTTTTTATGGCCTTGTTTAGGTCTCTAGGGTCCAAACATAGTCTTAATTTTCCGTTCGGTTTCTCCACTATTACCAGAGAATTTACCCAATCTGTCGGTTCTTCAACGGGTTTTATTATTCCCATTTTTGTCATTTTTTCTAACTCCTTTTTTAATTTTGGTTTCATCTCAAACGGTATGTTCCTTGGAGGATTTATGACGGGTTTTATGTCCGGAGTTATTGTTATATGATGTGTGACTGGTAATTTTCTGATGTCACCATAGCAATCTTTATATTTTTCTTTTAATGCTTCTATGTCCGTCTTGTTTATTTCATAAGTTCTTTTTATCAGTCCTAGTTCTTCCGCTGTTTCTGCGCCGATTACTGCGTTTGCATTTGTGTTTGCCACAATGAAATGCGAACTTATTTTTATATTTTTATTTTGTAATTGTATAACACAGCTCCCTATCGTGGGAATTTGCGTACAGTTGTAGGCGGTTAATTTTATAGACGTTTTATTTAATTTTGGCTTTGGTTCAATAGTTCTATATATTTTTGCTGGTAATACATTTACTTCAGCACCTGTATCGATTTTGAAGTTGATGAGTGTTTCGTTGCCTCGAATCTTTACTTTCCATTTGTCAGTTTGTAGTGCGTCTACATTTTTTTCAATATGGCGTCCATGTTAAACTGATTTTGCTCCACGTGGTCTGAATTGTGTGAGTGTCCGACATTATATAGTTTCTTCTTTTTCGTTCGACATATTCGAGCGAAGTGTCCTTTTTTGCCGCAATTTGTGCAGTTTTTATTGTATGCTGGACAGTTTCCTTTCTGATGTGACCCAGCGCAGTAGGTGCATGTCTCAATCCATTGTTGTGTTTTCGCGGGCTTTTTGTCTTCACGTTTGAACATGACTTTGGACGACAGCCTGTTTTTCTTTGGATTGCGAATTGTTGAGATATTTTCTGTTTCGCATGTAGCCATTATCTTGGAGTGTCTCTTCGTTTCTTCAGCACTCAGGCCTGCTTGTATCGCCTTTTGTAAATCCAGTGAAGGTTCTCTGAGCATTCTTTCTCTCAACATGTTGTCATTAACGCCACAAATTAGAATGTCTTTTCAGTGAGGTCACCGAATTCACATTTGTTTGCCTTTTGCCGTAGTTCTGTGACGTACTCATCAAATCTCTGTGTTTCTTTCTGTTTGCATGTGAGAAATTGATATGTGAGAAACGTCAGGTTTTTTCTTGGTTGGCAGTGCGCGTCAAATTTTTCTATAACTTTTTTCAAGTTTAGCTTCTCTTCGTCATTTTCAAAGTTAAACGTATAATATATTTTCCTTCCCTCGGTTCCTATACAGGTCAGCAATATTGAAGTTTTCACCTTCTCCGGTTTCTTGTTTGACTCTGTAGCTTGCAGGAACAATTGAAATTGGTTTTTCCAAGTTTCCCATTCCTGTCCGAGATTATCCGAAGAGAAATTTAATTCTTTTGGATGTGGTAAAAATTCCATTTTTTTTTTTTTTTTTTTTTTGAAAATATTGATATACGGCTGTGAGTGTTGACGGTTCGATGTTTTATTCTGACACCATTTTATATTATGCGTTGATACAGGTGAGTATTAAATAAAACCATGTTAGTAACTTGTTATTGAAGCATTCATTAACAGAGGCGAGACACACTTGTGAAAGTAACGAGCAATTTATTTACACTAAATACATAGCAGTTTACCACTAATACAAGTAGTGGGAGGTAGCAGTCAAGAGTGACGGTGGAAGTCACTAAGTTAACGGGAGATAACTCGTGTTTACGTAACAATACCCAAAAGATTTTATTTTTCATTTCTGGTCATCTGTACGTCAGATGATGCGCACGATTAAACAGGAAGTCACAAAGACCTAAAAATCTTGGATTTAACCCGTAACTTTCTATAGCAGTTTTTCTTCAACACATGTTTCTGTTGGGAGACTGTTTCCGACAATAGAGAAAAAATAGTACAGACAACTTATGTTTGCATGTTTTCATATTTTCTAGATACCTGATTTATGTTCGAGATTCAGGCTGGAACTATACGTAGTGAACTTGCCGTAATGGTTGGATACTTTCGGTTTCTTTCTGTTTGGGTATCGAGTAAATAACATAAGCTCTTACATGTTTTAGTAATAGTTTTGGCACGAACCGTTAAGATTAGTTGTAGAATTAATAGAGGACCATTCTAGCGTTTTAGGGCTGTTAACTAGATTCTTTTTATTTTTATATGGGAGCAAAATCCGTTGTGTTTTATTTTGGGGTTGATGGGTCTACTTTATGTGTATTTTTGTAACCTAGCCACTCAGACTTAGGGTTAGTAGTAAAAAAAATTGATTGATTCCCCTAAAAAGTTAGAATGGCCCGGAGATGGGGGATCATTTTACGTTAAATACGTTTTTTTTTGTCTTTCCATTTTTCACAGTTTTCACTGTTCACATGTGATCACCTAAAAAGCAGAATTTCATTTTTTATGCTGGAGGGGAGATTTAGTGGATGCTGTTAATCTAGAAATTTACCCATGTTTTATTTTTATAATCTTATATTTTTTCAACCATACATTCTATTTTTAAATTTCAATCAATTGATTTGTTTTGTTGTGTTTACCTTTCCAGTGAAAATTAAATGAATAACTTCTTTAGAATTGGGTAATTAAATACTGTATTTTTAAGGCCTAAATAAATATAATAAATGTTTGGGTGCTATTGTAGATTAACACCCCCCCCCCCTCTTCCAATGATATTCTACTTTTAGGCGATTACGTATGAATACCCTGAAAAACCTGATGATGATGATGATGATGATGATGATAACTTTAACATTTGTCATGAAAAAGAAAAAAAACCTAATCTTTCTAAATTACAAAAAAAAAAATGGAATCTTTTTTTACTATTAATTAATTCTTTTTTTCTGTCTTTAATAATGAAGGCGTTTTCGCCTTCATTATAGTAGCCAAGTAACCATTTCGAATTACTACGTAATATGAAATTGTTTTATTTGACCAATCGACATTCCACTCTTTCGTTTATTCATTTCATTATGTAACCAGTTTTTACTGGGAATTCATTTTCATTTTATGCTGAAACAAAATTAAATTCCTAGGCTTTGAATATCTTAAAGACCATAGCAATGAACTTTTTTGTGTTTTTTCTAATAAATAACATTTTACTATGTTCATTTACAGTAAATTTTCTCCAACATTGGAATAGATCTAACAATACTATGACACTCATCTTTTTGTTTTTTTCCTTCAAATTACCAAAATGTCAAATGGAAATATTCTTTTTTTCTGTAAAGAAAACTACTGTCTCAGCAAATGCTGCCCAGAGAGTGGGTAGTTTTTGCTAGTATATAATAAAGAAGAACACCTCTCTGTCTGATTGCATGTCTGTCCTTAAAAACGAAGACATACTTGGGAGTGTACCTTAAATATAAGTGTATTCACATGTACAATTTGCATGTGAAAATAATGGAAGTAGTTCTGCGTCTCTAGTTGCTCTTGAAGGAGCTAACAACAATTTTCTAACATGTTACACAATGAAATTAATCTATTTATAAGCGTTAGGTAAAGAGTGTTAACATATCTGAATTGCTCAATGGGTAAGATATCTAGCTAACAACATCAAGGTTGATATCAAAGTAAATTCTCCTTAATATGATGTTACATATGATGCTATCCCGCACCGGATAACCCTGCGAGTAAATATATATATATATATATATATATGTATATATATATATATATATATATATATATATATATATATATATATATATGTATATATATATATATATATATATATATATATAACATTTGTTTACTGCAATTGACACGATACATGAGTTTGATCTTCCATCGATACCTTCGTTTTCATTGAAACACTGGAAACTCAGCCCACAGGGCTAAAGATACCGAATGTAACCAATTCGTCAGTTGAAAATATACATGTTCTTGCATAAGTAATTGAGCACTCTGTTTTTTCTCCTATAATACGAAATTACATTATATATATGAGAAATAAAAAGAAACACAGAAAATTGGTTCTCATCGACATTTCGTCTTTATTGTTCGAAGGCTTTCTCAAGATGACTGATTTGAGCAATAAGTCCATAACTATCATGTATGTATGTATGTATGTATGTATGTTTTCTTCTAATTCCAGGATGACCGGATTGATAAAACCCAGGTATTCCAACAGACACTAATGTATAGTATTTAAATAAAATAATTAATATTAGCTCTTGTAAAACCTAAGATCGAACATTGTTTTTTTCTACTAACTTGTGATACGTGTGTGTTTGTGTGTGTGTGTGTGTGTGTGTGTGAAATAAATACAATACATAATAATAAAAAAAAAACTGTGGCATTCCCCTAATTATTTCGTTCCTCCCGTCCGGTTTTTACTTACAACCTCCCCAACTCTTAAACCCACGAGATTTAACCTCAACTATTTGAAAGTGCCCCACATTAAATATTATTCTTTTTCCATTCAGTATCTCTTCCTATTTGGGATATAAATGTTTCTTACAGCGATTAGAAATAAAAACAAAACGCAAAATAAATACGAAAAAAAAAATGAAATGATTTCTTCACCTGTCCACCAGGTGTCGCTGTGTCAAAACAACCTTTAAGTTTGTTTTGTTTATAAAAATTAGCGTTTATTATTTTTTTAATTTCTTATCAATATAGTTTAGAAAAAATGACGGTCCGTTTAAATTTACTTTTAATCTTTGTCCAGCTTGTACTAATTCAAAAAGGTGAGTTAATTAATTTGTTTTTATTAATATATATATATATTTTTTTGTGTATATATATATATGTACTGACACACCTGTGGAATTTAGGAAGTGGAAAATACGATTATTACACTGTCTACATTTTTTACAGGTGTGTTAAATTAAGTGTTACCCCACTGTATACCTTAAATTATACATTAAAGATCTTCAAATATAAATAAATATTTATTTATTTTAACTTTAAAATTAAAAAATATAAAACAGAAAAAATAATTTAATGTCTATATTATTTTTTATTAATTATGTCACTTTTGAGCATCCATAAATTTAGATTTAGTGACTGTTTTATATTGAGTTTTGGGCATTCATTGTCACTTACATAAACTCCGCTATCGCTATTAATTGAGGAGACGACCCGACCCCCCCCCCCCTCTAAAAAAGACATATATATATATATATATATATATATATATATATATATATATACAGAAGAAAAATAAAATAATATGAAGTTTATATTTTCTTGTTTGTAACCTGTGTATGTAAAAAAAAAACAATCTCAACAGGTTCTTTATTTTTTTAATCTGAATTTATGGATGCTTAAAAGTGTCATAATTTCTAAAAATAATATAACGAATTTAACTGAGGCACTTTTTATTTTTGTCACAATCCAGCCATATTATCTCGTTTTGGGGAGCTGTATTTTCTCAATATTAAAAACCGACATAGTGTTTAACTCTGCCCTCGTGGGGAGGCAAGTAAATAGAGACCCGTCAAATATTTAGTCTGAGTTTATGGTGGCCGAGTGTCATCTCTCGGCGAATAGAACAAACTTTTTTTTTCTTTTTCAAACAATTTCTCTTTCTTGATTGTCCAGAAGGCAATGTTTTCATTTTTTTCAGGAGGGTGATACTGCAAACGGAGGACAGATGTCGATAAATTGTTTGTTTCTTTTTTTGGAATGGGTGGGGGTGGGGGGTCTGTTGTACTTAGGGTTAGTGGTGTGATTCCAGTGCTTTTTTGTGCGGGGTGGGGGGAATGGATTACCGAGGACGATTAATTGGAAGTAGGCATATTTACGAAATATTCGAAGAAATAGGAGGAAGCGATGTTGCTGAAATAGAAAAAGGTGAGTGATGTTCTTTCCGCCTTTTTCATTCGTATCGGCCAATTGTCTGCATATCACGGCCAAGTTCAGACTTTGGAGTCAAAAAATCAGAAATCTCCATTAAATTCTTTGAGGTCTATTCTGCAGATAAGGGTTGAGACTGGTATGCCGTGCCTGCCAGCTACAAGACTGGCCCAAGACCGAGATGAGTGGAGGAATTTTGTTTATATCGTCGGACCATCGTTTTGGTGTTTGTCCTCTTCATCTTTCTTGAATGAACTCTCTTGATATGATTTATTGGTACTTTTACAAAATTTGAACCGAACAGTTTTTTTAATCCTAACCCTAACATAATGTGATAAGATGGCTATTCACCACTTGTAACAGGTAAAAAGAGTGTGGAAGAAACTTACCTCAAATTTCTGGATGAGTTTGTGTAACGTGTAAAATCTAGTTTCGGACGAAAAAAAAATCAAAATGGCGACCACGCCTGATTATATGCTGGCGGGCCTCGCGAAGTAACGTGAAATCTCGTTACTCATATGCAAATAAGATGGTGCCGTTTTCAGAGAAGGGTGCAATTTGGAGTTGTGAGTTAGAACCGCAGCGTGTGTACGTACAGTACTGAGGCGTGATAATTTTTACCACCAAAATCACAAGCTATTTCGGCGAAACAGAAAATGGGCGAACGAGTAAAGTTAAGCATCCTGAGGCTATTTAAAGCCTTGAGAAGACTGTTAAAATGGTTTTCATGAGTGGTTTTCCTGAACGCATCTCGATGGAACTGCAATGAATAACAGATTGAAACCCTGGAGGTAGCGAAAATTTTGAGGCATGCCAGGGTGCTGACGAAACACCCCAGTGAACTAGGGGCAGTTGCAACCTCTACCGCTGTCTGTCTGCTCCTCTTCGCCCAGCGAAGAGGAGCAGACAGTGAGGAAACAAAGCCGTAAATTTATTGGGAAATGCTTCAAATGTCGGGGTCCCACTTAATGAGAGAACCAAGGCTGGATATTATCTGTTTCCGGTGTGATCAGGTTGGACACATTAGTAGAATTGTCCTTAACTTCAGGAAAATGAGTAAAGGGGTGCTATTGCGCCAGTAGTGACACCTTCAATTCTGAAAAGGCATGTTAGAGTTTGTTTCCACACATAGTAGTCACTGTCAACAGAAAGAAGGCTACAGCCCTTGTTGATACCGGCTGTATGACTACGCTCATCACGACAAGTGTCGCCGACTTTTGGAATATTAGAGAAGTAGATGGCAGAGAGGTGAAACGTTGTGGAGAGACCAATGCAACAATTGTGGTAAGGAATATACTGCTACGACTCTGAGTAATTGTACTGGATAGGCTTGTCGCAGGAATCAATGTGATACTGAGTCTGGATGTTATAGACCGGCTAGAAAGGGGCTGCAATTGCTAAGGGTGATGTAAAATTTGACAAGCAGGATGTAACTAGAACGGCAAGCAGTGCGAACAGTAACAATGCCATCCAGCTGACAAAACCCAAGCCATGTCAAATTGAGGGTGAGGATTTTCAAGCCCATTTTGATGGTGACAAATGGACAGTAGAGTGGCAATGGACCATCAGTGCTGACGAATTGGATTAGCTGCTACGACAGCATGCTAAGAGGAGAGATAAGACCGCAGTTCGAAAAGGAAGTTGAGAGATGGATTGACGAAGGAATTTTAATACCATGGTCAGGGCAAGTAGGAATTATGCAACTCATGGCAGTGGTTGAACCTACCAAGAAGAAAGTCAGGTCAATGTTGGAATCGATGTCATGAGGGAGTGGAGGAGAAGTGAGCGAGTAACCAAGATTGTGGACTTAGTCAGCCTCCCTTCAACTTCATGTGGACAAAAAGCTATGACGGTATCAATTGGTCAAATATAAAGGTCAGATTTATTGCTTGATCAGAGTAGGATTTAGACAAAATTCCGCACCAAAAATGATGATGGCAGTGCTGTGTTGACCAAAGATGATGCAGTGAAAACAGCCACCTGTTCTTATATCGATGATGTACTGGTAGACGAGACAGAGGTGACTGCAGAAAGGGTGAGAGACCATGTCAACATGTGGATTGACAACTAAACCATTAGAGTTGTTAGGAAACAGAATGGGATTGAAGTTACAGCAGAATAAGGTGGGAAAGTTGATGTTTGGAAGAGTCAACAAGATCCCTTAAGTCACAGAAGGCCTAACCAAGCGGGAACTTTTCTCGGTGTGCAAATAGTTGGTTGGTAATTACCCCGTAGTCGGATGGCTGCGGACTGCATGCAGCTTTATGAAAAGGCAGACCAGTATGGACCAATGGGAGGATTCAATTGACCAAGAGGTGCTGCGCATGATACAGGAAGTTATTACGGTAATGAAAAAGGTGGACCATGTAAAGGGAGAATGGCTCATAAAAAGGAGCCCAGAAAGAGTAATATGCAGCAACGCTAGCAGCCTGGTATTAGGAGTTTTGTTAGAAATAGGACGAGTAACTGCTAAAGATGCTGCTTGGCTACGAAAGAAGAATGATAGCGCCTATATCAATGTTGCGGAGCTCGATTTCATGATGAAGGGCATCAAGCTGGCTTTGAAATAGGGGTTACAAGCAATGGACATTACAACGGACTCAGCAACAGTGGCATCGTGGATTAAGCGAGAATTGTCAGGAGATAAACGGTTCAGGACGAGGAAATAGACAGCTGAGATGCTTAGCAAGCCTCGACTTGGGGCACTTGGAGACTTCGGACTGAAAGTAACTATCGCATTGGTTCCATCACAGAAAACAAGGCTGACGTGCTGACCAGAGTGAAGAAGGCCTGGCTATGAGAGAAGAAAGATGTGGCTCCGGTGTGCTGTGTAGTAAATCTGAAGGACCTGCATAATATGCATCATTTTTGGAAGGAAAGAACTTTGCATTGAGGAAAGTGAATCCAACATCACAATGCTAGATGTTCAGGAAGTGGTGGAGCAATGTAGGGAGTGTCAATGCATTGACCCTGTGCCATCCAGGCCTTAAAAAAGAGGAGCCGCATGTAACAGAAAATTGGAGGGGACTGGCTATTGATGTCATGCATTATCGCTATGAAGTGTATTTAACTGTGATTGACTCTGGACCTGGGAGAGTAGCGATATGGCGAAAAATTAGAACACAAATGGTAGAAGAGGTAAAGAGAGTTGTTGAGAAGGTATGTATGGAGAAGGGGCCGATCGAAGAGGTCCTAATCGATAATAGTATGCCTTTCCGCTTGGAAGTCTTTAGAGAGCTGTGTGATGGTGGAGTGTTAAGAAATATTTTAGATTTGTGTACCGCGAAAGTGGCAATGGAATCATAGAGAGACACCATCGAACTATAAAAGCTGTGGCAGCGAGAAGCCAAATTTTGGCCAAAGAAAACATTTGCCCTAGTATAACATGGCGCTGAAGGCTGGCCAATACGAAACGTCAGTGCCGCATCAATCTGTTTTCATGTATGAATGGCGACATCCACTGGCCATAATGAAGAGAGTTGAACAGGAACACGCGAAAATCATGGTGGGTGAGAGGGTGTAGGTGAAATCGCCCAATGTTCGCTGTACAAGCCGCTCGGGAAGATGAACATTAACTGAGGTACTATCTAAGAATAAAGTGTCAGTTAACGGAGTGTCATGTCACCTATTATATATATGGAAAGTTTCCTTACCATCAGATGAAATGGTTGTTGATAAAGTAAAGGAAAACCCATACGAAGGTTGCAACACGAACGAAGGCGCCCGGCTTGGATGAAAGATTATGAAACCAATTATTGATCTGGAAGATCTAGGGGGGGGGGGGGGCGTGTGATAAAATGCCTTGTCGCCACTTGTAGCAAGTAAAAAAAATGTGGAAGGGACTTATCTAAAATTTCTGAATGAGTTTGTTTAATGTGTAAGGTCCGATTGTGGGCGAAAAAAAAAAATTGCAGCCGTGCCTGATTATATGCTAGTGATTCTCGCGAAGTAACGTGAAATCTCATTACTCATATGCAAATAAGGTGGTGTCTGTTTTCAGTCATGTGCTTGTTTAGAGTCGTGTTTTTAGACCGCAGCATGTGTACGTACAGTACTGAGGCATGATGATTTTGACTGCGAAAACAACAACAACCACCCATAACCTTAAACTAATCCTAACCCTAACCTAGCCCTAAACTAACTGTAATGTAACCCTAAACTAGTTTTAGATTTAGATTGGCAAAAGTCAGATAGGTTTGGTTAAAATTTTGTAGAAGCACATATTTATTTATATAGCTGGGGTCTGGTAGCCAAGAAGCATGTCAAAACCATGTTAATATCTTTTTTTCGTATAACGTTGTTGATGAATCTGTTAATATTAAGCCTCTTTCTGATATCTGCATTTCTTAGTCTATCTCGCAAAGTTACTTTAAGGATAGTTCTTAAACATTTATTACAAAGACACTGAGCTTCCTCTCATGCTTTGCCAGTATAGTCCATGTTTCACTTGCATATAAAGCAATAGAAACTATCAATACATTGGAAAGTCTTAATTTCAGAGGCGTTGATATGTCCTTCCTGCTACATGTATTTTCGTTTAGACGGCCAAATGCACAAGTTGCTATACCTATTCTTGTGCTAATCTCAGATGAGAATCCTCGATCTACTGAGCCAAAATTTTTGTTTATTTTCAATAAAAAAAATTGCGTTGAAACGTTTTGCATAATTCAATACATGAATTATCGAATGTAAATAAAATCTAAAAATAAAATCTGAAAAGTGAAATCCATAAAACAACATAAAACTGTCAGATGATTCTTTTTTATTTCTTCTTTTATTGTTGGTATTGGATTTAATATTGATGTGTAATAAAAAATATTAGTTCTTTTCTAGAAAAATACTGCTATTTTTGGTGTAGAAGTACACATAAACCGTAATACTTAACTTTGACCTTGAATAAACATTAAGTCTAACCAGATATATACGGCATAATCACGTTGACACAGCTGTTCCCGTTAGATCACCGAAGGTAAGTGATTTTGATCCTGGCTAGTATTAAATGGGTGACCATTTGGGAATACAAAGTTCTGCATGTGTCCTTGAGAAGACATGGGCTTCACCAGGTTCTATCATGCCCATTGAAAAGTCATGACAATTAAATATCTGCCAGACTCTCCGATGATGTCCCTTGATCGTTATGGGATATCGGATCAGATCTAACCAGAAATAACTTTCAAGTTGACATTTTCGAAAATATTCAAATTCTTTATAGCCAAATGTGTACATCATATCAGACAAGTTTGCTTTCATTTATTATATAAAGGTGTGAGTATGTGTATTCCAGTTAAAAGTCAGAAATTGCCAAAGATACACTTAGAAACCTTACATCATCGGATTCAGTGTGACCCAGCTCAAGGTCACACTGAATCCGATGGTAAAAGTAATGTAATTTAATTCTTAATAGTAGTTGTCTGAAAAACAACACTGAAACTAGGTAAAACAGTCAGCTTCTGATAACATTTTCTTTTTTGTTTCTATTATATTGAACCAGTTGCAAAGGAGAGGGGGAACAATTGAGGGAGGAGTTTGTACAAAACGTATGTGATTGAGGATGTGTAGATTGGCTCCTGGCTTGGATCGGATATTGATGGCGGTTGCATCTTTGGAAATGTACTCGCACTGACAATAATGTTGTAAAGTGACAAATGAGAAAAATGGATGTGAATGATTGAGAATGGCTTGTTGCTGTTCTATTAGAAGGTTACGTGTTCATATCACGTCAGGGTTACCAAAATAAACTTCATTATAGATACAGGGGCCAGTATTTCCATTTTACCACATTCCTCAGTAAATGGTTTTACCTTGGAACTAAAACCAGTCCATATCTCTAACAGAGAGAAAACAAAATGGCATGGTCAAACAAATGCATAAGTTAGGATTTCATGTTTAAGAAGATCTTTCCAATGGAGTGTTGTGATTGCTGATGTCAGCAACGCATTATTAGGATGCGACTACAACAACTTTAGTATAATTGTAGACTGCAGAAACTGATGCCTCTGGGGCGAAATAACCGAAGGAGAGATGCAGTAACAGGAACTGTTGACATATTAATTAATAAAGTAGACCTTTGTTCGATGTAACAAACAAATATGATAAGGTGGACCCTCCCCCTCCTTCAAAGTGATGCAAATAAAAGCTACGATGGAGTTTATCACAGAATTGACATGGAAACTCATGTACCAGTCTTCACAAAAGCTAGGCAACTTTCCGATACTAATTTAGATGTGGCGCAAGCAGAATTTAAGCAACTGCGAAATACATGAGCATAAAGAAATCGGATGATTTATATTGAGCTTGCGGTGATTTCCGCCCTCTGAATAATATCACCAAAATGAGCCGTTATCCGATAGCCAACATAAGTTATTTCAGTGCATGTTAGCTAACAAATGCAGCATTTTAAAGAAAGGTAGATTTAACTTCTGCATATGACCAGATAAAGGTACACCTGGAGAACCGGAGAACATACCTAAGACAGCCGTCATTACCTCTTTTGGTTTATTTGAATTCCATTACATATGCCATTTTGTTTGCAAAACGCTGTTGCTACATTTCAGTTATATATGAATGAGATATTTTTCGAATTGGATTGTGTATTCATCTATCGTGACGATATATTGATTCTTAGTGACAATGAACAACATCACAAGGAAGACTTGGATAAAGTATTTAAAATTCTTAGTGACAATAACTTAAAGATTTCCTTAGCTAAGTGTACATTTAATGTAGCAGAGTTAGATTTCCTAGATTTTCATGGAAGCAAAGAAGATTCGTTCGCTACTTTTAAGAAAATAAAAAAACTGGAGCCAATAACTGAAGATTCAAAGAGATTATGTAGGTATTTAGGGATGACAGGTTTTTACTGCAAATTAACCCCTAATTATACATCCACTGTCCAACGAATGAGGTTGGACCCTAATTCAAAGCTCAAATTGAATGAGTAAGAAACTGACACTTTCAAAACTGCAATCAATAAATTGTCAGAAATTACAGCATCAACCCATCGACAGTGTTCAGTCACCGAATACCGCCTAGTTATGGATAGTAGTCAATACGCGGCTGACACTGCATTATCCCAGTTGATGGATAGAAAAAACTTGTACTTGTTGAATTCTTCTAAAAAATTGACAGAGCTTATGCTAGCTTATTTTTTAGTGATATATTCCATCATCTCCTAGAGGGCCATCATGTAACATCGTTTACTGATCATAAGACGTTATTTGGACATTTTACAGCCAAACATTGTCCAAATCTGATTGACAGCAACAACACTTGTCATTACTTGCTGAATATATTGCTGACATAGCATATATTAAAGAACAAAATATAGTTGCGCATCTGCCTGGGATTTGACAGAAATAACTCAAACACAAATGAGAGTTGATGAAATAAAATCATACCCAAACTCGCAAGAACAATTTGTGGGAAAACAAACTGAAGTCGGTCTTATGTGACATTTCAATCATGGACCGCAGACCATTTATTTCAAAGATTGCCAGTTTCAATAGCCTAAATTGATTAGCTCATTGGGGAAAAGAGCATCTATAAAACTGTTAAAGTCCATGATATTTTTGACTAAACTTGGAAAAAACGATAAAGCAATTCTGTATAGAATATATTGTATGTCAGCACGAGTAAATCTGCTGTCCATAATTTCGAATTGCCATCTGCACATTTCCAAACAGCACGTTTCCTAACTGTCGATCCATTACACCTAACCTGCAATGATCCAGACCCATATCTTGGTTCATTTTTCTTATTGCCACTCGTAACCTTTTTTTAATTGCCAGTATGTATTTTGTACATTTTAATACACAGCATTCGTCTATGTCCTATCCAAGCCAGGATCCATGCTACCTAGAGAGAGATATAAAATATTTAAAGAAAAACGTTAACTCTCTGAGGATTGATAATTCATATTTCGACTACTATTCTCATCTTGGTTAGAATAACAACATTTTGGCCAATGTAACCTCTGACCTTCTTCAGGTAAATCTTTTCGAACTTGGGAATCTTTTCGAACTTGGGAACCTATAATCACTGAAAAAAGTCAGCAGCTACATTGTGAAAAGAACAACCAAGATAAGAATCGTCCCCCAAATAATACAATACAACCTTTTTTATTTTGTTATTCATGCATCCGAGCAACGTCGGGTAGCCTTGTTTGCTAATATATATATAAAAACAAAAACATGTTGCTGCTGTTTGTTTTTTATTTTTTTTGCGACTGCAGGTGTTGCCTCGAAGTGTCCCGGGTAAAATGTGGCTGCTTATATAGTATTCGAGCTAGAGATTGCTTTCTCCGATTGGCTAGGCACAAGCACCTTGATGTTTTTGATTGACTGAGACAAATAGTTATGCGCAGCATAAAATATAATTTTGTATATTGACGGATAGAATGAAACTTTCTCGCTAGAATTAAAGTTTATAGACAAGAGTCTAAAATTATGGTTCATTTGTTTTCCTAAAACAAACAACCAGTATTTCTCGTAGGAACCAATTTAGAGAGGAAAATTGATTCAATTGAAAACAGAACATTTATTTATTTATTTTTTGCAAGCACATTTCCAATAATTGTTTTAAGAAATGTTCCCTGCTTTTGAGGTGCTGTGGCAAAGTTAGACATAAGGTTAGTTTATAGTGAGTAATCCAGCTCCCTCCAAACAAGGGGCACTCTGGATGGGTGCAAACTTTGCCATAATCAGCCCTGTCAACATTCCCTGGTGTTGGTGCTTATGCGATTGGCAATAAAACATCCCTTCCCCCCCCCCCAAAGGAGGAGATGATGCCCTGGAGGATTGCTTCATGAAACCAACCAGAACAGATACTAAATTTGAATTATCCGGTTAGGAATCCCAAAGGGCCCCTGTAAATATCATAATACTCCAATGATATTTTCTTACAAAATTTTAATACATTTTATTTTTGTGTTATAAAACAAAATAAAAATAGAGTTTTCTTTTATTCAAATTAGGCAATAAATGAAGAAATCAACGCATTACTACTTGATAAGAAATGAACATATGTTGCGGGCCAATAAGGATGTCGGCGTGACAAACCAAAATAAGAGTCTCAACAGCCAACATAAAAATAAGTCATTCGGTTTAAGTAATGCCTGGCAAATTGTATTTTGGGTGAAAGAAAACAAGTAGTCACCTCACCGTCTTGATTCGAGTAACTAAAATGACACCTTTCTGGACCATTGGTTGAAACTGTCCTGCAAAAAGACATGTAGTCAATAATAAATTTTCTCCTCAAAAGTACAGTTTATCATAGGGTTGTAGTTTAAGATCTAGCCATGAAAATGGCTGTTTGTATGATAATTTAGTGTTGTCTATCTTTGTACCCCAACCCTGTGCACACGTCAGTCGATGTGATGTCATCACCGGTCTGACCATCCTCGAGATTGATGGGTAACTGGGTGTTGATCTGTTGAATTTCTTGTCTGGATGAAGGCCACCGATGTCGAGGGTTCTTGTCTAGTTACCAACACACTTCCCATGTCGTGACTGTTTATAACAGTGAGACATAAGGGTGGACAGTAACCGGTTATCTCTGCAGAAATAAGGGACATTCAAGCAGAACAAAAAAAAAATAATAACAGTTAACTCGGTCTGAGTTTTGTGTTTTAAATTACAGTTCCTTAATCTTTCTCTGTGTGAGCGACAAGTGATTGTTACTTGGCCGTGAAAAGAATTTCTCCAAGTCAGACAGTACGCGTTCTTTCTTTTCGACGGGCAAGGGCAAGAGTGATGGTGGAGAGGGCAGAATTTCTTTCGCGTGTGCCTGTTCACGGTCCTGTCCGGCTCTACTGACTAACTCTGCTAACAAACTCTGCTGACTAACTCCCATGCGCGAAGTCATATCCTGTTTTATTGAAAAGCTTGTGGCTGATATCTCTGCCTCTCGTCATAGCTTGCCCAAGACGCGCTAAGACAATCTTTAGTTCCCTTTATCTTGTAACAACTAATTAAATCCTTCTAACTCCATTTATGGAGGAGGTTTGTTTTTTAGACTTATCCTTGAAAAATGACAACAACAAAATGACACAACAAAAATTCAATTGTTGTTCTCAACAGCTGGACAATCTCCCCAGGCTCTTTTGCGAAATTTGCCATGACGGGTTACAAGCTTTTTTCTGACTCACTGGCGCCTTATCTTGAGGTGCTGATAATTCCAATTTTAGGCAAAATTCACACTAGTTCATATCCTCGCTCCATTTTGTTGGACCCTCTCTCCATATGGCATTTTCACTACATGCATACTAGTGCGCTATCAGAGTCTTCCTGACTCTCGTTGGGCCGGCGGATACTTGTCACATCTTCATGAATCACTACTGTTGGGTGTAGCTGTTGGTGATATAGACTGCGGCCAACACCCCAAAAGCCCTCTAGATTTTTGATTTTGTTTGCTTGGTCAGAGCACTACAATATAAAGGTGGCAAACGGAAGCCTATATACTCAAGAATATAATACTATTTTTCACAAGCCTAAATGTGGTTCAGTTGTGAGAATGGCGGCCATCTTTAAATAAAATATGACAGCTTACTTAACCCTTACTAGTACTAATACGAATAAAAATATGAATTAGCTCATTTTATTCATAGTTAAATTCTGTATCCTGTGGTCTCAGCTATATTACACTTTATAGCCAGAATCTGCTTCAGGATTGACAAAGTGCAAGCGGAAAAAGTACATTTTAGGACGTTATCTTTAGATACATATATTATAGTTTCTTACCAAAATCAATGAACAAATTTTTTTAGCATTTAAAAAAATATTTATGATGTAAATACACTTATATCTTACCAACAAAATGAATCACATCAGTTTATTATTGAATTTTTGTCACTGGGTGTCTGTGCAAGTTTATATTCTTTAGAAGTTTATTTCATCACAGCATGAATAAAAATGTAAAACATGTTAAAAAAACAACAAAGACAGAATTCTAAATTCCTGGTAACTCTTTGAAAAGATATACCATGTTCCTAACAGGATAATTCATACATTTGTATCTGTCAGCTATGACAAGTTAAAGCTGAAAACATGGTGATAGATACTCAAGCATTTTGCAAGTATATGTGTGCTGTATTGTTTCTGTCTATTTAGTATAGATTTAATTCTTAGTGAAAATAAACATTTATGGATCCTTAAAATATATTATCAGGTTCACAAAAATGTGTCTGCTATATTTATGTGTTATATATAGTTATAACAAGAAACAGGAAGCTAAAAATCCAACCAGTTTGTGAGTATACAATTGTTATCATTAGTTTAGGTACAAACACTTCAAGAACTGCTGCTGTATCTGGTTGCTCATCAAATTGCTGAAGGTCGAGTAAAACTCCTTCTCTTTAAAACAAAAATTAAGAGCTCTTTCTCCTTTTCCATGGCGCTATTACAACTGGTGAAGCAATATAGGCCAATCAATGCTTGGCTGATATTATATCCAATGCAGTCTTCTATCGTTTTCAAGTCTATTGTCCTCAAATTTGTTGCTTTTCTTGTATGGAAATATAAACGTACATGGATCAGAGACCGCAAAGCGATTCTATTGATGACTACATCAGTATCTGAACTGACAATGATGATGTTAGCACTGTTACTGGCTGCAGAAGAGGCATGTAACAATAGGCGTGTATCTGCTTCTTCCTATGAAGTCTTGTCTTTTCTTCTGTGGTCACCTTATGATTTGCATAATTCCCAGGTGAGAATGAATGGCATTTGCTGTTGTGTACCAAGAACACCTTCACTCCTATTAATGATTATGTTTCACCATTGGACCACGTTTTAAGAAGGTATTTTACCAGCGACTCATTGTTCTCTAACTGTGAGAAACTTATTCCACTGCTGGGGAAGGGATTTCCTATCACATCACATGAGAACCACTAGCTACTTTTTTGGCCTATTCAGGATTCTAGATGGAGATCTGCTGATACATGTCTCTCACAAAGTAAATTTCTTGTGAACTATGGCGTTTTACCCAGTTTGCACTTCAAGATTACAAGAGAGAGGTTGATAGATATTCTGCTTCAGGTAGATTGTTGACATTAAGTTGATGTAGCAATGTCATGCCATCCATTACATCTATGCCACCTATAATTGGGGTCTTGAATTAGGATTTTTATGGAAACTTTCAAGTTCATGAAGTAAGTTAACCTTGTTAATCCTTGAGAATCTGTGTGTGACAGTGGCAGTTACCTAATAAATAAGACAGCAGTACTTGTAAATTTATTTTTCTATATTTGCTTATCACAACCAATCTTGCTAGGAGGTTTTTATCATCTTTCAAAGTGATGTCCTTTCCATTATGTCTGGATTTCATAGACATACTGGTGAATGTCTTCAGATGCATTTTTTATGTTGGCAAAAATGCTCCCTGTTTCTGTTTATAGATGCTCTTTACAAAACTTTGAACACTAATTCACCTGTCGCATTTTCAGCCTGAAGATCAGTTTGAACAAATTGAGTTGCAACAACTCCTGATGCAATATGCATCAGCTCATTTTGTTCATAGTCGAATGAATTTATCATACATTTTACTGTGTCAACAATCTTGTCAACATCAGCCTTGTCATGTTTTATGTAGGAGATCTGATCGAGTTACACTATACTCTCCTTTGTCAGCCATTGCTTCACATTCACAGATGATGGATCCTCTAGCATGATGGGGCCATACCCACCTGTCGACTGCTCCTTTGCTAATGCTGAAACCTGTCGTACCAACTTTTGATTTAGAGTCTCAGTTAGCAGTTTGATCCATCATTTGGTCACAAGAAATTGTGGCAAATGCATTATGACTCTTTTGGACAGTGAAGGCACCTTTCAAACATTGCTTGTATATCTCTGGATAAATGAAGGGAGATTACACATTTCCAATCAGTATACAAAAGGACCTGGCCAGATATAAATTTGTTTATAAGTCAATTTCAAAAAGCCGTCTAACAAATGCCAGCATATAAAACTGATGATGATGTCGTTGTCTAAGTGAACCCAAGCTTATTTTTCAATCAAAATTATTTGGTAGGCATTAGACATACTAGGATCTTGATCATCACCTTTGTAACATAAGTCCAAACCAAATTTAGGGTCTCAAACACAGTTCTCAATCACCACTCCAGACAGGCTTTATGTTGTAAGTTTTCATCCTTTTATGAATATCAAATAAATTCCAATATTTACTAATTCCACAAATTTAAAAGAACAAATTCTTATTAAATTATCCGCACGTCAATTTTTTTTCTTTAACTATGCTTTAAATGTAACAAAACATAATAATAGACAATAATCTGCAGTTTTTTAAAGCTCCCCAAAAACGATATGACCTCTATCCCGAAACTCCACCAAATGCTACTTTGACAAATAATCAGTACCTATGCTTATTGAGTATTTTTTTTTGTTTTCAATGAGATTTTACTTTTTTTAGGCAATTACATCTAAACATACTGAAAATCTTGATGGTAAAAATAAAAACAAAACCCCACTATTTTAAGATTTTTTTGCATAAATTTAACATAAAATGACCCCTACATTTTTGCAAATGCTTTTTAGTATTGTTATTGTTCTATTTTATGTTTTATTGTTATTTTTTTTGTTATTTTTGGTTTACACCTGAAATGGTTTATACTTTTTAAAATTTTTCAACAGATCTGTCAGAGGAGTGAGTATGTCAACACAATGTGGAATGAAACGTCTGTAATGATTCAATATTTCAATAAAATGTTGCAATTGACGTAGTGAAGTTGGAGGATGTAGATCGATCAGAACTTTGACTTTTTCAGGAAGAGGTGAAATACCTTCCGAGTTTATTACATGTACCAAGAAAACAAGACTTGTGGCATCAAAAATACATTCAACATGGTTTATTCCAACATGATAATGCGACAAACGTTCAAAAAGAATGTGGAGATGTTTTAAATGAAATGCGTAGTAGAATGAGCAGATTTGTTTATATCAAAATTCAAGTCTGTTAGGTTAGCCGCAGGAGCAATAAAAAATATATGGCCATGGTTGAAATCAGTAGTCCATGTAATTATACACTATGGTAAAAGTGGAGCACAAGTCGGTGTGTGCTGTTGCATGAATAGAGAAGTAGAGGTGAATCTCTACTTTTGTGCATGGGGAGGAATGCATATGGATATGCATTGTTGCAAGTGTGTGTGATTAATGCATTGTAGCACGTAAGAAGTGCATGTAAGTGGATAAGCACTGTAGAAATCTTAGATGCTTTAACTCTAACACCATGGGAAACTAAATGTGCCTAAATCTTGAAAATCTAAAAATATCGGCCGCCACAAATAACGTGAATAGAAGACATCACGTGTTAAGATAAGGCAAAAAGAAATTAGTCAAGCTAATATTAGAAAATATACTGTATTAATTGAATTTTCAAAAATGGTCACACAAAAAAGAGTAAAAAATGGCTAAATTGAAGATTGATTACATATTTGGTAAAAATATGTGAAAAAACGTTAATAAATTGGAATAAATACATTGAAGACATTGTCAGGGATGCTGCAAAGAAGGTGGGATCACTCTACCGTGCTAGTAAACTTCTCACACCTGACATTATCCTATATCTCTACAAAGCCACCATCTGCCCATTCATGGAGTATTGTTGCCACATCTGGGCTGGGGCATCATCCACTAGTCTTTCCGTCTTAGACAAGGTCATAAAAGAGTTACCAACTTAATAGGTCCCTCACTATCCACCAAGCTCCAGCCCCTGTCCCATCACCACAATGTTGCTTCCTTGTGCCTGTTTTACAAGTACTTCAATGGATTGTGATCTGATAAACTTGCTGCTCTGGTGCCTCCACAATGCAAATTCACTAGACCAACCCGACAATCTACCAAATCCCATCCATTCACTGTGGAGGTCCCCAAATGCCGAAGATCTTTCTACTCCAAAAGCTTCTTTCCTCGTGCTGTTGGACTCTATAACTCACTCTCTGCTCCCTGTTTTCCTGACGGTACTGACATGCATAAATTTAAAACTACTGTAAACAGACATCTCGCTGCACAGCTCCCAATTTATGTTGCCCCCCCCCCCCAAAACAAAACAAACAAACTTTCACCCTTTTTCTCAGTAGCCCCTTACGTCTACAGTGGCGGCCTGCCTTGTTTGGGGTGAACTATGTTAAAAAAATATATATATATATAGTTACCCCAAATTTATTTATCACCTGGTGTTGAATTAAAATAATCCTGTGCCATTTTGGAATTTCGAGCAAGGGCTTATTTGACATTGAACTTACACAGCAAACTGAGCCATCATCTAAAAATTGAACAGGTTTATTTTTCAAAATTTCTTTTTAATAATCTAAGAATTTAATGTTTATGCGATGTAGAAATGCAAGGATTTTATTTGATCAGGGAGAATTCTTTTGGTGAATCTCAACTGTAGACAGATCATTTATTTTTTAACCTAACAAACTTTCTTTTTCTTTTGGTAAATCTCAACTGTAGACGAATCATTTATTTTTTAACCTAACAAACTTTCTTTTTCTTTTGGTGAATCTCAACTGTAGACGAATCATTTATTTTTTAACCTAACAAACTTTCTTTTTCTTTTGGTGAATCTCAACTGTAGACGAATCATTTATTTTTTAACCTAACAAACTTTCTTTTTCTTTTGGTGAATCTCAACTGTAGACGAATCATTTATTTTTTAACCTAACAAACTTTCTTTTTCATTTAATGAATTTCAACTGTAGACGAATCATTTATTTGTTAACCTAACAAACTTTTTTTCTGTTTCCTTTCTAGGTTTTGGCTTGACTTGCAATAATTGTAACACTTTATCCACATCGGAGTGCCTGGACAAATTTGAATCCTCCCACAGTGAAGACTGTGAAGAAACGGACAATAAATGCGTCAAGTATAAGACAGTTTCTGAGATGGCTGACCGGGGATCGATGTGGGGTGATAAAAGCTGTAAGTTAAAATCGTGAGGCGGCTTATTTTTATTTTCTTGTAATTATTTTTTATTGTTTGTTTTATTATTTGTTGTTTTTTTTCTTTGTTTTTTTTCTGTAGTTAACATGGGGAAAATATTTGATGACTATGGATACATACTCTCACCCTATTATATCTGTCTGCACCTTGGCTTACTCTTTATAGTGACTAGAAAACCAGAATCTGGAGTGACTGTCACCAAGCATCACATGTCAAAAGTGAGACGTGTTGGAAGTTAAAGAATAACTGGTTGCCATAGATCAAAATGTGTGTCTAGTGATATCTAACATATAAATTTATCTTAGCGGATTTCTAAATAGTAATTTTGCAAGCAATATCGATACTTGATTAGGACTAGCCTTTTTTATGTTTTTTTTTCCACTGTTATTAGCATGAATATAATTTAGTTCATTGCACTTTCCATTTGATACTGATTAGGCTGGCTAGGAACTTTTTCCATTTATGACCTGAAACCTATTTTACTCTCTCTCTCTCTCCTTCCCTCTATTTTACCCTTTCTCTATCTCTCCTTCCATCCCTGTATTTTTCTCTCCACCTCCTTCTATTTTACTCTCTCTTGACAGAAACTTCCTCCTGCACATCATGCAGGAAGATGGTGTTGCTGCAAAGCTTCACCACCTCATTTAATGCTATTACAGGTCGACAATAGTTTGGATATGAGCATACAACGATGAGTCAGAGACCTTTGAGATGAAGACGAATGTTCGACAGGATGTGCATTATCCTCTTTAACTACATAATTGACTCGAACCTTGATTAATATCTTCAGGACTATACTTGAGTGAGGTTGGGCGGGAGATGAGTGTGTCGGACTTGGTATATGCTGACGATATCGTTTTGTTGGGGTCAACCGGAAGAAGTGCAACATGCATTGGACGGGTTGCAGAAAGCTGCATTTAATATGGGCATGCACATCAACACCTTCAAGACTAAAGTTTTTTTCTGCCTTGGTCTCTTCGGAGGTCTGGACATGGCTATCACTGAATTAGACGTTTTTGGAAGACATTGGAAATCATTGGTGTACCTTGAATTCACTGTGTTTCTTTTCAGGCAGGATGCAGTGGAGGTCGATCGTTGAGTTGAAGTCCGTTAGATTCACCTTTATGCACCTCCAACAGTTCTTGTGGGGGCATAAGGAGACCAAGAGGCATGTCTATCAATCTATCATCTGGACGATCTTCCTCTATGGTTGTGAGACATGACCAATGAGGGCCGTCGTCGATTGGTAGAAGTTGGAAATTTTTGACAATATCTCTGTGTTGTCAGCAAGATGGCCATCTCCTGAATGCTGTTCTCCATTGTCGCTTTCATCTTTGTATATTTTTATGTTTTTGATGGTTTGGCTATGAAGCTATAGATTGAGAAGAGAGACTAGCAATATCTCTTCTGTGAGAAAGAGGCTGTAGAGAAGAGAACATATTGTAATTCATCGACCATTAGATTTCAAAGTTGGTTGTAAACTCTGGTAAGGCAACAAAGCCTCTCTGAGTGTGACAGCAGTACTCCATCTTAAGATGTTTCTGCTTTTTATACATATACATTTTTTCATGACCTCAAGCAGCAGATTGCAAAGTTAAACCAAATATTTATATTCACTTGTATTTTGTTTCCTTCAGATGCTTCAGCCGTGACCAGGGGATGTTTGCAGTCTGATGCTGATGATGGTTGCATAACCCAACTAATTGCCGGCGGTTACACCATAACGTGTATTTGCAGTGGGGACGATTGTAATGCAGCTATCGGACAACACTTTAACCAATCTTTATTGCTCTTCTGTTTACTCTTTGGTCTTTTTTTTATGACCATTTTTGGCCATTGATCAAAGAATGGTCTTTTTTTATGACCATTTTTGGCCATTGATCAAAGAATGGTCTTTTTTTATGACCATTTTTGGCCATTGATCAAAGAATGGACAGACTAGAAATATGGCTTAAATTCCCCCCCCCCCCCCCCCAATAAAAAATTGATCATTTTTATATTATACTTCTATCTTTTATGCTAAAAGTTTTTGTTTTAAATAGATTCAGTACAAAATATTAACAGGGGCACAACCTGCAAGTGTTAACCAAAATCCGAAAGATACTGTCTAAAATTGATTTCAAATTGTTCCATTCACTACATTGCATAGATTAATTTGCATATTACATGATTAAGCTGGTGCCCATTTTATGAACAATTGTGTCGAAGGGTAAAATAAAATCAGATTTGTTAAAATAACAAAAATTCAGTGGCAGACACTATAATTACACAATGAATAAATAAGCACCCAGTTATGTCTATAAAAGCTGAATATAGCAATTTAGAAAGAGAACCATTTTTAAAAGTTGCTTACAAAGTTTGAAAATAGTTAAAGCCTTAAGATGAAAAGATGTCACCATTATCAAAACATAAAACACATTCTATACACACTGATAGCATTAGAACACCTGTGTGTTAGAAGGAATAATCTGAAATGTTGTCTGCAAACACATCAGATATGAGTCTTATGTGATGAGTAAACACATCAGATATAAGTCTTATGTGATGAGTAAACACATCAGATATAAGTCTTATGTGATGAGTAAACACATCAGATACAAGTCTTGTGATGAGTAAACACATCAGATACAAGTCTTATGTGATGAGTAAACACATCAGATACAAGTCTTATGTGATGAGTAAACACATCAGATACAAGTCTTATGTGATGAGTAAACACAATTTGTCTTCTTAATAATTAAAGTATCTGTTTCATATAATTTGTCTTTGTAATTATTAAAGACCCTATTTGATATAATTTGTATTTCTAATAATCAAAGACCCTATTTCAAATAATTTGTTTCTTTTAATAATTAAAGACCTTATTTCATATAATTTGTTTTTTTTAATTATTAAAGACCCTATTTCATGTAAATTGTGTTTTTTAAATATTAAAACACTATTTCATGTAAATTGTCTTTTTGATAATTTTTTAATTATTAAAGACCCTATTTCATATAATTTTGTTTTAAATTATTAGTGACCTTATTTGATATAATTTGTATTTTTAATAATCAAAGACCCAATTTCATAATTTTTCTTTTTAATAATTAAATACCCTATTTCATATAATTTGTCCTTTTAATAATTAAATACCCTATTTCATATATATTTTTTTAAATTATTAAATATGCTATTTCATATAATTTGTTTTTTTAATAATTAAATACCCTATTTCATATATTTTTTTTTTAATTATTAAAGACGCTATTTCATATAATTTGTTGCAATCGATACATTATGATTGGATTCTCCTCTTTTATTTTAAGTTCATTTGGGAGTGATTGGTATGATTTATGGATAATTAAATATTTTATATAGATTTAGATCATCAAATCCTTTATTTTCATGCAAAACTGCACAAATACTTTGAAGTCTATCCCCCCACACTCTCAACAGATAGCCTGTATAATTTAGTATAAATAATATATTCATACCATTGCTATATATCAATATATACTAATAGCATTCATGAAGTTCGTCTTTCCTGTACATTACATCCAGTTTTACTAATACTCTTGGTGCTATGTCTTTCAAAACTTTCTATTTTGTTTGACTAAAAGGTTTTCTAATTTAATTAAAATATCAGTAGTCATACAATTTTCAATTTTTATGAAAAAATCCTCGTGTGAAACAGCAGATTCTCTGTTGTTTCTATTTAAATAAGATCTCTCCCTAATGCCATAGTGAAGTAAGGCTTGATATAATAATCCTCCTACACTTTCTAATTCATCTCGCAATATTTTTCGTCCTTGCTTTAATATTTAGATCATAATCAGAAATATTACTCGCATTCTCTTCATTATTTGATTGTCCCTGTTTTGACACAATTGAAGTACATCATCATCAACTTTGCCAAAAGTATTGGATCCATTATCTTTACATTGTTCAATAATTTGTATTAAAAAACAGGATTCACTACAGGTCTTGTTAAAATGTTCAATAACATGGAAGAAGCCTTTTCTATTAATAAATTCATACATCTATTTAAAGGAAGCACTGTTTCACCGGGGTAAATTAACATTCTTACAAGATAACAATTACATTTTCTGACTTACAACAACTTCCATTGAATGATTTAAGACTGAATATATTTTATTACTAATATTAGACTTATATTCTTTTGATGTGATAATATATCATAAGTAAAAATGCAGGGTGGCTCAGATGATTCATCATGATGAAACACTCAAATATATCAACAAAAGTATATTTTGTAAATAAAATTAAAATATTGAAATATAAGTGGTAAAAGACCAAGCCCTATAACCTATTGTGTTGTCTATAATGTGAGGTATTCTGTAACCGGTGAACTTTCCATAACCAACAGGTTACAGAATTAATGGCTCTTCTCATCTCTTGTCATTTCCCTTGATCTGAACTTTAATTTGTTCATTTAGACAACATCAGATTTAAAAATATCAGTTTCTTTTAAATTCTAAAGAAGAATTAATTAATTTTTTCAAATAATTTTTAAAAATCAAAAGTTTCTCATTATTTGTTATCTTGTGAGATTTGTAAAAGAACTGACTCACAAGATGGCAGCAATAACAAGGAAGGGAGATAATCCATGCACTGAAAAGTTTTCTATTAAGAAAATCTGTCAATTTTTTTTCTTTTCATTTTTTGTTCTTCCACTAGAATTTAGAAATTCCATAGAAATATTGAGTTTCTGCCACAAACTTCAAGACTTGACCCCCTGCCTTATTAAGGGTCCGACTGACTTGGATCGAATTGGCTCCAAATTAAAATTTTTTGAAAAATCAATTACTTATTCAATTTTTCAAGGAGTTTTGATTTAAACTGATTTTTGGCCAAATAAATTTCACATTTTTCAATCATTTTTACAAGAAACTTGCATAGTAAAAAAAGAGAGAGTAGCACGATTCTCATTTAATCCAACGATTTTGAAAAAATCTTTTTTACATTTTAAACTTGTGTGTTGTATTTTTATATATTAAACAAACATTTTGAAATATTAAAACAATAAAAAATGATATTTTTTCATCCAAACTATTCTTTTTTGTTTGTATTCATTTTTATAATAAAGGATTTGTGAGATCTTCATTTTAATTTCAATGTTTTTCTTTCTTATTTAAAATAATGTACCAATTTCATGCTGGATGTCTTGGATGGAATGAGAATCTCATGTCAATGTGGAGTGGCTCGGATTCGTCGCCCAGGAAGAACTTCTTTTTAATGCGGAGCGGCTTAGATTATATCTTCCATCCACTCCAGAAGAATAATATTTAATGCCTCTATTGAATATTATTCGTCAGGGGTAAGGGTGTGGGCTTAAAATTATATACCATTTTGGAAGTATAATATTTAATGCAGGGTAATTCAAATGATTTATCACGTTCGGAGGATCATATTTAATGGAGGTTGCTTCAAATTATAACCTCCTTCCCCATTGGAAGAACCACTTTTCTTCATATACATAATATCAGAGTTTTAATCCTTTTTTTAATCTTTTCTTTTCACATAATATGTCTTATTTTTACCAGTGCCATATATATATATATATATATATATATATATATATATATATGGTTCTCAGTAAAAATGGAACTGGTAAAAATAGCACAAGTGAATAAATAAGAAAAATGGTATAAAGCAAGAAAAATTGGATAATAGAAAATTAGGATCGTTCAGGAGGGGTGGATTAGGGAGGCGAGATAGGCTCCCTCCTCTTTAGTTTAAAATGCAAGCTAGCCCCCTCCCCCTCCAATATTTTAAAGTCAATATTTTAAAATGAGTATTTGAATTTGGGCGGGGGAGGGGGGTCTAGGTTATTTCATTTCTAGTTTTAAATAACGGCTAAGCCCCCCCCCCCCCCTATTTTAAAATAAATATTTCAACAATTTATTCTGTTATTTTGAAGCAAATAAAATCGATTTTTCCAAGTAATTTTTAGGGGATGGGGTCTCACCTCTATAGTTTTAAATAGGGGCTAAGCCCCTCTACCCTATTTTTAAATTGGTAAAAGTTAAAAAATAGTTTATAGCCAAGAAATTGAAGAAAAAAACAAAAAAAAACAAATGACTTATATCAAACACAGTAGAATGTTATTATCTACCGACCTGTATACTTTTAACATACTGAAACTGTTTAATTTTCTTTTCTTTTTTTTTTCAAAATATTATTTCATATAAAGCAGTCTTTATACACACACAAAAAATGGCTGTTTGTCGCTTAACTGGGGGAAGGTAATTCCTGAAATGTTATTAAAAAAAAATGACTTATCTTACAACTAACCCTAAGTCCTAGTTGCAAGCCTTACATCTCACCTCCGGAACTTAGAGTTAGTGGCAGTCATAGTTTTTTTTACTATTTTTCATGAATGAACCCCCTAACATTTAAGCGATAATTAATTTCCCATATATTGTAAAGACATCTTTAAAAAAAATTGAAATAAAAAATAAATTAAAAATAGTTTGAGCACGTTAAAAGTATACAGGTCGATAGATAATTAAATTCTATTGTGTTTGGTATAAGGCATTTGTTGTTGATTTTTGTTTATAGTTTCTCGACTGTTAACTATTTTGCACTTCCACCATTTAATCTTTTGTTTCTATTTTCTTTCCTTCCCACGAGTGCAGAGTTAGACACAAGGTCAATTCACGCGACTACAGGAGTTTTACTTTGTTAAAATATGGATATTTTATTTAAAAGATTTATTAAATTTATTTTTTAGCAAACTTTAAAAGTAAGAAAGTTTTCCACATGTAAAAAAAAAAAACATTGTAGTATTTACTTGCCTCCCCACAAGTGTAGAGTTAGACACAAGGTCGGTTTTTAATGTGGGGAAAATCATGCTCCCCCCAAAAAGGGGACAAAATAAAAATTGCCTCAGTCCAGAAGGACCGATACAGAAAAGATAATGTATAGTATCACAAAAGATACTACACTTTAAGGTTAATTCTATTTTGAAAAGTCCAAAAGAATAATAAAAATAAACCCAAAACAAAAAATTGTATTGTATAATCGGCAAATATTTTAGTCATAAAAAGATTTTCATTTTTAAAATATTCAGAGTAGACGAAAAAAAACCCAGTAAATCCTTGATTATAATTGGTGGCAGGCGTAAAAAGTTCTGCCTAATTTAACGTAAAATGATCACCTCGTTTTCCAGGCCATTAACATTATTAAGGACTGTTAACCAATTTATCTTCTTATGGGAGTTAAATTTTGCGTGTTTTACCTTTTAAGGCGATTTTGTGTGGTCTTATGACTTTGCCTGTCAGACTTAGGGTTAGAGATACATTTTTTTAGTTAACTGCTGTAAAAAGTTTAAATGGCCCAGAAATGCGGGATTATTTTACGTTAAATTTATATGCAAAACCAATCCTCCACTTTAAATTTGAAAATAATTGTTTTTTCGATTTTTTTGTTCGATGTGTTCACACGTAATCGCCTAAAAAAAGTAGAATCTCATTGTGGGGTGGGATTTAAATGTCCTCATCTACTTTTGATGTAGGTATAATTTCTTCTTTAATTTGACAAACTTGTTAATGTTTTCTCTTCATGTATTGTATCCAAGATTTTGATAATCTTGTGAGATTTTTATCTAGATTTTTCACTTGTGCCATTTTTTTCCTATTTATCCACTTTTGCCATTTTTACCTGTGCTATTTTTACATAATACCTAATACTAGCGGGATCCGTACACATGCGTTGTCTAAGAATAATAAAGAACCCAAGAAACTCCTGCTCTCACTTCTTAACCTTCATACAAGTATGTTTACTTGATTGCTTTTTAGCTATCTATAAGTATTAATTTAATTATTAAGTTTATAAATAATAATGAACATTTAAATATAAATACGTTTTGGTAGGGTAAAATTGTAAAACATAATTGTCTATTCACAAACACTGGAAGAAAGGTACCATTTAATAGAAATATAACTATTTGTAAATAAAGTATTATTTGTCTATTATTTTGTAAGATCAGTGGTCAATTAGAAGAGTAAACGACCATTTTATGAAAAAACGGATCTGGATTTGAATAAGGATTAGAATATAAATTGCATTTAAAGTAGAATGAAAAATCGTCTATAAGAAAATGAGAATTGAAATGTTCATATGTCATAAATAAGAACAGATATTTTCAAATTATTGTGCATTTTTATGATAACTGACCTACTTCCTCATGCGAAGTAACACCTACACTACGTTTCTATGGTAACTGATTAGTTAGCATTGGTATTTGCTAATTAAAAGTTGTTTACTGCTATTATGACCCTTCCACTTTTCTCAGTAACTAGACCAAGAACCATAGTGAGAAATATTGCCTACATTTTTAGTTAAAAAGGTTAAAAGTTAAAAAATAAAGAATTGTAGAGGACGTCTTATGTATATTCTATTTTTAGAATATACATAACAAAACGTCCTCTACATCATAGGAAAGAAGATCGTGGATATTTGTGTATAATTTGTAATGTGGAAAGTTTTTTTTTATTAGCCACATAATTGTTGATAGGCATGATTAATATGAATTGAGCAAACAGACGGTGTAATATGAAAAAGTGATCCTAATTAGATTTCTACTATATTTCTGTTACGGTGTTCTGGGTCGAAGGATGAGGACATATTTCAGCACAAGTGATATTCACTTCTAAATCTTGTGCATACTATAAAAACCCAATACAGCATTTTTCTTTCTCTTTCGAGCTTTTTCTTTGAGAGAATATGACACACGTGCATACAACACATTCTGTCTCGGTCCTTTGGGGCCAAAAGGTCCTTGACAAGTTTCACACACATGACAAGAGACACACACTAACGGCTAAACATAATGACAACATATACACAAAACTGATAACCAAATGCTATTGCATATAAACACTCATATAAACACTCTCTCACTAGCAAAACAAACACGCTAATACACATGCCATTTACAATTCCTATCCCATTTACACACACTGTCACACCGCGTCAGCCGAAATTAATATTTGTACTTAATTTCTCCTTACATACAAAACACATTTCACCCAAAACGTTCTTGAACTTTTTAAACTCTCATTTTCACAAACTTTTTATCTTTTGTGGTCTTAACAAAGTTATCTATACTAAATATATTTTCGTCTATTTCAAATTCAATATACTATACAATGAATAGATCATTTAAGACGTTAAGTCGTCACCAAAAGAAAATCACAGAACACTTCTCACTATTATTAAAAGACAGAATGACAGTCTATCCCTACAAAATAATGAATTATTTTTGACAACGCAGCATAATGAAAAATAAAGTGTTCATAATGAACGAGAGTTCGAAGAGAAAAAGTTGTTTAGTGTGTAAGAAAAGAATTGACTACAGGTGTTCATTTTGGCTGTCGCCATGTGTGTAAATGAGATAGGCATGGAGAGGTGTGTATAAATTAGCATACCTGTTTTGTTTGTGTGAGAGTATGCTTTTATTTTGACTGGCACTATGTGCGTTTACGTGTGTATGAACTGTGTACTAGCGTTCGTGTATATGAATTTAGGTTAAAATGGCACCGTAAAAAATGACACCTGTAAAAATTGCACAAGTGAATATATACGAAAAAATGGCACAAAAGAAAAATATAGATGAAAATCTCACAATGAGTTTATCACAATATGGGACACCATACATAAAGGGAAAACCTTTAATTTTGTTGTGAAACAAACACTCTTTCTTTGAGGATGGACATGCTATTGTCGAAAATTAATAAGAAAAAAAGTCAAGATAAAAATATATTAAATGATTTTTACTACAAATATTCACATCTTAAACGTGCTTTACAAAGGAATTTTGTATGTTTTTTCAATTTTTTAAATTTCTTAAAAGATGTTTTCTAAGAACTTTTATTAAGAAGTTTGTCAAATTAAAAAGAAATTATATCTACATTAAAAAGCTCCACCTCCTAAAAAACTGCGATTCAACTTTTTATTGGCTATTACGTGTGAACACCCTGAAAATAGCAAACAATTATATTAGAATTTAGAGTGGAGGATTAGTCACATGTATAAATTTAACGGTCATTCTAACTTCTTAGAGCATCAACTAATTTTTTTACCATTAATTCTAAATCGGACTGGCAAAGTCATAAAATCACAGCTAAGTAGAAACCGCATTTTACGCACTTTATGCCATCAATCAAGGATTTGTCTCACGTGACTCATATTAATGCGGTCTAAGGCAACCAATTTAAATTAAAGAAAAAAACCTCTGCTCAGAATATTTATAAAATGTAAAACCAGTTTTTTTTACGTCTGCTCTGAATATTTGCTTATTTTTCAATGTTTTTTTACTTTTCAAAATAAAATTAACATTAAAGTGTAGTATCTGTTCTTATACTTCATTTTTTCTGCCTTCGATAAATGAAGGATAACTCCTTCTAGATTAGGGCAATAAAATATGGTAAAAGTTAAAAAAATAAATAGAAATGAACAGAAAAGAACAAATATTGTAAAAGCGGCAAATATTCAGAGCAGACATAAAATATATACCGGTTTTACTTTTAAAAATATTCAAAACAGATGTTTTTTCTTAAATTTCAAATAGTTGCCTTTGATTGCTTAATTTGAGTCATGTGATAAAAATCCTTGAGCGTAATTGGTGGCGGGCATAAAAGTGCTGCTAATTTTATTCAAAAATTTATATGCAAAACTGATCCTTCAATCTGAATTCTAAAATAATTGGTAACCAGCATTTTGTTTAATTTTCGATTTTGAACATTTCAAAAGGTTTGATAAGAGGGATAGAAGTAAGTCGACTCTGGAATATTTACTTTGTATCCCCATAATTTACCAATAAAAATATTCGAATTACACTCGGAGAGACAATGTTAACTAAATTCTTTTACCTACTAAGTTAGAATGGTCCGGAAATGGGGGATCCTTTTATGTTACAAGTATATTAAAAACTGATACATTCTAAAATAATTGTTGTATTTTTCTTTCCGCGAAAGATAAGTGATACAATATAACGATTTATTTAAAATAAATAAATAAAATAAAATAAATACGGAAACAAAAAAAATAAACTGTAAAGTTCAATATGGGCGGGGGAAAGCTTAGCCCCTGTTTAAAACTATAAAGCAGGCAGCCTAGCCCCCCCCCCCCTCACAATTGGCAAGAGAATAAATGGTAAAAGTGCAGAATGGTAAACAGTCGAGCAATTATAAACAAAATCAAACAAATGCCTTATATCAAACGCAGCAGAATTTAATTATCTACCGACCTGTATAATTTTAAGGTGCTAAAACTGTTTTTAATTTTTTTTATTTAAATTACTTTTTATTTTTAAGTTGTCTTTACAACACACAGAAAACAATGGTCGCTTTATTGTTGAAAGACTTAATTCCTGAACAGTTGTAAAAGTAATACCACTAACCTTAGGTCAGGGCTTGCCACGCGGACATAGAGTTGGTGGTAGGATAAGTCATTTTTGTTTACAATTTTGCAGGAATTACCGTTCCCCTCCTTCCAACAGCTAAGCGACAAGTGGCCATTTGTGTTTTTCTCATGTGTATAAAGACCGCTTTGCACAAAATAAAATGCTGTAGTAATAAAAACTTAACAGTGGCAGCACGTTAAAGATATACATTAGATAGCTAGTTAAATACTACTGCGTTTGGTCTCGTAATTTGTTTTTTGTTTTGTTTTGTTTTCACGATTTGTTGACTGATAACTATTCTGCACTCAGAGAGTAAATATTTATTTTGAAATATAGGGTTGGAAGGGACCTTAACCCCTATTTAAAACTATAGAGGGTGAAACATAGCGCCCCCCCCCAAAAAAAAAATAACTACTTAAAAAAATCGATGTTATTTGTTTACAAACAGAATAAATAAAAAAAAAAACAACATTTATTTTAAAATATTGTAGGGAGATGGGGGCTTAGCCCCAATTTAAAACTAGAGGTGACGGAACCTAGCTCACTCACAAACAGTAACTACTTATTTTTATATATCGATTTTAAAATATTCGGGAGAGCGGTAGTTCGCTATTTAAAACTATAGAGTATGGAGCCTAGCTACACTTCTCCCGAAGGAAAATAACTTTCTGTTACCAATTTGTTCTTGCTTTGTGTCATTTTTTCCTATTTATTAACTTGTGCCATTTTTACCGAGCACCACATGTGTGAACCCCACTCTGTGCAGATCGTCGTAGCAATAAAAAAAATATCCAAGTCCCTCTAGGCCGGGATGGCGATGATGATAATTGTGATGATGTCGCCGGTCTGGTCGTCTCGTCCAGCTACACCCCACCCCACGTTGCAACTGTTTATAGCAGCGAGCGATCACTGGACGGACAGCAACCGGTTGGCACTGTGGGGGCGAAGGATCATTCAAGCGGAACAAAAGGAAAGGAACAATGTTCAACAACTCGGTCTGGGCCTTTTTCTTGTATAGAAGAGTAATTATTAATAAAAATAAAAGAATTGATTTTACATTGGTCAATGGTAGGATTAATGTTCACCGTGCTCGCAAATGTCTTTAGCAAGAGTTGGCTTTCGCTAAGTTACCTTACTAGTTCCCTATGCGTGCAAATTCTTTACACAAGTGGTTGTGTCTAAGTCACAAGCTTATCGGGTGAGGGCGGCGGCTAGAATCTCGTCCGATCCGGGCTCTTTGGCGCACGCCACTTGAATCTTCACTGTGCGTCACTTCCATTCTGGCTCGTGCGTGAAAAAAAAAAGACACTTTCTTTGATTGAAACAGCAGTATTTTTGTTATCTCTCTCGTCCTCTACAGCCGTACACACCCTTTTCCGCCATCCTACTTTCTGCCTCTCTTCCTCCACCCTTCTCCCTGCCTGTCTATCTTCCTCTCTCAAGGAGAGGGGGGATGGCGTCTTACTTTTCTTTTCTTGTTAAGAACCGATTAAGTCGAGAAATGAGATTTTCCTTAACCCACCATTATCGTAAAAACAAATGCTACAACCGTGGCTTTCTCATTCTGTCACACAGCTGGAGGTGCTCTGTGCTCGGCTTGTAATTAACGATGACAGGCTCAAATAAATCTCCATCCAGTAGATTTGTTTTTCCCCAGGTCGTGACGTCTTCAAAACAACCGTCACAGAATCGTGGTCCTAAAAACGCGCCATTCACCTAAACAATAATATCGCTTTATTGATATTTCAGAATTAGAATTGCAATGTCAAAATCTCCAATTTCCACCTTCCAGCTCGTAACTGTCTCTCGCTCCTGGTGGTAATTGATTTTGAACACCTTACACAATTCTGCGAGACATGCTGGAGTCTCGTTCTGGCATCCGAATAAGTTCATTTCTACGTCAAATATACACTAGTTTTATATCTCCACTTGGTCTCGTCGCAGGGTCGTCAGCCGGCGTAGTATTACCACCAAGATGCATACTAGCGTGTCACCAGTGTACCCGATCGCCATAGGGCCTCGGATACTTTGTCACACATGTATCTATTTGCTAGCGCTGTGTTTAGTAGTCTGTGAAAGACTCTCTTTATAAATGTGCTGCTTACCGAGGGACCTATACCCTTCAAAGATGCCAGGCAAGATAGTAACGTGTGCATGTGTATTGTCTGAAAGAAGAACAAGACAGAGAGAGAGAAAATGTGTTTGGGTTTTTATAGAAGGAACTTGAATTCTCTGATTGACTGAAAGAAAATGCTAATTCACTGTTGCTTCCAACATCGTAAACAAATATATGTGTATATATATATATGTATGTGTGTATATGTATCTGTATAGATTTAAAAAAAAAATTATGAACTAATTTATTGTATACAGATTTTTATAATTAATTTACTTATTAATTTAGCTATAAGACGTCATCAGCATGAGTTACCTGGCAGGGATCGAACCTTCAATGTTTAAATTCGTAGAATAGCGCTATAACCATTAGACTGGGATGACCTGTCACATTTGTGAGTGTGTGTGTCATATATAAATATATATATATATGTGTATATATATATATATATATATATAATATTGTAATATATATAGATATAATATTGTAATGTCTTGTCAACGTAATGAAAATAAGGTATGATAATGTGAAAAAATCCTCTCACAATGACGTCCTTCCAGAATTAATTCTTCCAAAATGGTAACCCATTTAGTAATGGTCGGAATATGCATTGCTTAACTTTAATTCACAACAAAACACCTTGTCTTAACAACGTAATGAAAATAAAGAATGATAATGTGAAAGAATCCTCTCATGATGACGTAACTTCCGGAAAGATGAGTCAGCAATTTATTTTTCCAAAATGGTCACCCATTTACTAATGGCTGGGATATGCGTTTTTAACTTCAATTTACAACAAAACACCTTGTCTTAACAACGTAATTAAAATAAAGAATGATAATGGGAAAAAATCCTCTCACAATAACGTCACTTCCGGAAGCACCGGATAGATGAGTCAGCAATTTATTTTTCCAAAATGGTCGCCCATTTACTAATGGATGGGATATGTTTTGCTTAATTTTAATTTACAACAAAACACCTATTCTTAACAACGTAATGAAAATAATGAATTATAACTTGTAATTAGTTCTTGCCATTCAAAGTATGGTTTAAAAATATGCTGGTTTCATAATGAAATGTGTTTGATTAATTGTATTTAAAAATTACTATTTAAAAAATCACACACATTCTAATAAATTTAATTTATGTAAACTTCTTCTCAAGAGCATTTAAATAACTAATCGTGTTCGCTGTATTTGATTTTTCTACTGTTTTTCTTTTTTTCTTTCTTTTTAATTAAAAATATTTATATGTATGGGGAGTATAAAAATAATTGGGGGCCGGTCAAATTTTTCATTTTTTCTTTTCTTAACTAAAAATATTTCTATGTATGGGGAAGGGTAAAATAAAAAATTTGAGGGGGTCCCAAAATTTTTTAAATTTTTTTTAAACTAAAAATATTTCCATTCATGGGGGAGTGGAAAAACAAAACTCGGGGTGGGGTCGAAATTTGTTTTTCTTTATTTTATAATAAAAAATATTCTTGGTAATAAACAAAGAAAATCAATTTCTAACCACCCAAGATATATGACTGGGGCTCTATCGCTTTACAGGTTAGCGTTCATTTCTGTTGGGATTTTTGTCGGATCTTTGTATCAGAAAGGTTTTAAATATTTATGATCACTTTTGTATCATGAACATATAAGTCCAGTCAATTTAGCTGATTTTTGGCTGAATCTCAAACAAATTGCTAACGAAGGTTTTTAACTTTATATTGATCATGAATAACTTCTCTTTCAGATCAAAACAAGTTTACCAAAATTAGCCTTGCAGAAAGGGGCCAACGGGTGCCATCTTTAAAGATTGCCGCAGATTCTAGCCTTCCCTCTCTCAGCTCAATTTCTGTAAATTCATTTTCAAAAATATCAAATGTAGCAATGTGAAATTGGATAAAACCAACAGTTTTCATAAAGTTAAATATAATTATAACTTCTTATGCCTTATTTTTGTCTCTTCTGATGTATTACTGCAGGAGTTTAATATTCTGTGATATTCTAATTTCAGGTGGGCTAAATAACTTTAGTACCGATAATTATGGATGCTGACAAGTGTGCGATTTGCAACAATGAACTGTCCAGTAATGAAGAAACATTCATCATCAGCCAGAAAGGCATTGATTCCATTAACAGAGCTTCTGAACAACGTGGAGAGAAGATCATAATTCAGATTGGTCAACGTCTTCACAAGAAATGCAGACAGCGTTGGATCAAACCCAAATACATAGAAATTGACCGTAAAAACAGGTCCACCCAAGATAAAATGCTATCCCGTGCAAACCGCTTTTGGGTGCGTTTAACTTTAAGGAACATTGTCTTTTTTGTAGTTCTGGAGAAAAAATTTGATGGAAAGAAAAGAGGTGTTGATGTTTCCCATGTAGAAACTATTGAGTTTAAGGACAGAGTGTTAAAAGTTTGTGAGAAAGTCCGGAAAAATGATCGCTGGAACCTACTCTTAAAGGTATAATAGATTATGTAGCTGACCTTATTTCAGGAGAAGCATGTTGTCACAGAACATGTTTTGCAAACTTTGATTCCAATAAAACATTTCTAAGCATTCTCTTCTGCTGATTATCTAACAAACAAAACCTTAGTAGACCAGAGGATTCAGAGAGAAAGCAGGCATTTCTGGAAGTTGCTAAATATTTGAAGCAAAATGACAAGGAGCAACTTACCATTGTCGATCTTGTTAAAAAAGTGGAGGAAATTCTCGAGGATACTAGCTTTGAACCATACAATCTCTCATACATGAAATCTCAATTGTTAGAATATTTCAAAAGCAAAATAATTGTGACTGAAATTAATGGGAAACATAATGTTGTTACATTCTTAAGTACAGCCAAATGTATTCTCCAGGAATTCTATGCACAGAGCCAGTCAACAGACAATTCAGAATCAGAGGCCATTAGAATCATCATAGAGACTGCAGCCAAGCTTATCCAGACAAGTTAAGAATATTACCCGTCTAAGATTGATCTTGAACAGGATGCGATTCTTGAATATGTTCCTAAAATGTTGTTGATCTTTCTCAGGAAAATATTTGCAGGCAAAAACAATGATTTGAAACTTGCATCAGTTGGTCAAGCGATAATGCAGGATGCTAGACCCAGAGTTCTCCTTGCACGTTTGCAGTTTGGTTTAGCAGTGGAAATGCGTGACCAATTTGGATTGAGATTCTTAATTGACACTTTGAATAAGCATGGCTTCTCTTCATCTTACTTGGAAGTCGAGAAATTCAAAAGAAATGCTGCTCTTGTTTATGGCACTGAAACTCTCTCCCCTGTTGAAACTGAATTTGTGCAGTTCATAGCTGATAATGTGGACCGTAATGTAAGAAGTATTGGTAGATTCCACGGTATGGACATCATAGCATCTTTTATGCCTGGGAAATTTAAAGCAAAACCAGTTCCAAGGATTCAGGTCCTTTCAGAAGATATAATAAGCACACCAACAAACCACCAGTGATATTTAAAGAGCTCCAGCCCAAGAAAGTTGTCGATTCCACTGCTAATGTTGACATTCTTTGGGAGGTTTCACTAATTTCACATCCGTCCAGACTCACATTGTCAGGCCTTATATGCAGTCAGTGCACTAAGGAACATATCATGGGAAATCAGCCACAGTTTTTTTGCCAATGATCGACATGGACTCTGGTTACCCAACCTGTGTGTACTCAACGTTATGTTACATTAGTGATTTAGCCATAAAAACAACATTACACCAATTCTAACATTCGATCAACCACTTTGGTACAAAGCAATGATGATAGCTGAGTCACAGTCTAGTTCCAGTCCCCTGAAATCATTTGTCTTGCAACTTGATGGGCTCCATACACAGGTGAGCTTTCTGGGCTCAATTGGTCATTTGATGATAGGTTCTGCATTTCAAGAACTTTTTGAACTTGTGTATGCTGAAAACACAGTCAAGCACATGGTAAGTGGAAAAGCAATTGCAAGAGCCATTCATGCTCACTTCTAGTTGATGCTGCTCTAAATGCTATTTTGTTAGCAAAAGCCTATGATTTGCCAGTTTCACATGTCACTGAGGATGATCAACCCAACACTGATGCAGAAGAGTCATTTTCTCAAAATGAAGACCTGAAGGAAGGTGCTATTGAAAGGTCTCCTTGATGGGACTGAGACATTGAATAATGTTCTCTCATCAGAGTCTATGACCAGGATTACCCAGAGAATCAACCATGTGAAGGATGCGATGGTTGACCAGCGAACAGAAAAATTGTGGATTCAATACCTTTATATGGTGAAGATCCTGCAATTGTTTATCAAGGCAAAGCGTACTGGGAACTGGAAATTGCACCTTGACGCTGTAAGGAAAATGCTGCCAATATTCGCTGCAGGACACATCCTATATGCAAAGTCGGCCTACTTGTACTTGCATAAAATGGAGGCGCTGCCGAAAAGCCATCGTGAAGTGTACCAGAAATTTTCTGAAGGATTCTATGTCATTATATGGAGTTATCACTACTGGGCTGGCTTGTTGACGGATCTGGCAGGTGCTAATGAGAAGCGTGAAGACGTCTGGAGGTCTTACTTATGGCAGAGGAATGGACGAAATTCAAAAATTGATTTGGACGCTATCACTGCCAGCATGCGATGAAATCAAGTTTACAATGCAGACATTCGTCATGGCACTAGTTGCCAGCATCAGGAGGCTACTTCAGCAAGAAAAGAGTGAGATCTGAGGGATGCATGGAAGCTCCTTGCGTTTCCTCAGACATATGACCCTTTTACGGAAGATCCGTCCATTCACAGCATTTCAAATGGAGTCCACAAAAAGATGAATGTGGATAGAGCAAACCCCATAGAAGAGGCAATCATAGCTTCAATGGTTGGAGAAAAAGTCCATGAGTACATTTTTAAAAGAAATGATCAGGCAATTGCACTTGGGTCAACAGTTTCACTCAGCAAAGATGAAGCAGTTGAGACTGATCCACAACTCCTATTCCAGAGACTGTGTCTGCTATCTACCAATGAACCTTCAACTCAGCAACAGCAAGAACATTTCTAGTGTGAGCTTTGTGGTTACCCACCTGCACTTTTTGATTCTTTCAAACTACCGCGAGAAGCAAAAAAAAAAAACGGATTTGGCAGACGCAATATGGGAACTGACTTTCGCTGTACAATCAGGTCCACAGTCTCCAGATCCACAGTATCTTTTAGATGGTGGATCACTACTTCAATTCCTCCCATGGCAAAAAGGTCACACATTTGATAAGATATGTGCCCAATACAGCAGATATTTAACAACTAGATATGGAAAAGAATGCAGTGTCTTTGATGGGTATGAAAGTGGTCTATCCATTAAAAATGTGACTCACCGAAGCCGAGTAGGAGGTTGTGTTCGTGTTAATGTGTCCCTGGCCCTTTTAATGATGTTCAAATTAAAAAAAAGGATGTTTTCCTAGCTAATCAAGAAAACAAACTATTTTTCATCAACTTGCCGGGAAAGAGTTTGGAGGAAGCAGGTTGTAAAGTAGCCCATGCATCTGGAGATGCTGACATATTGATTGTGAAGACTGCTTTAGAACTCGCACAGACATGATAAACCATTTTGATAGCAGATGACACTAACATATTGGTCCTTCTATGTTATCATGCCAATAGAGATGACGCTTACAACATCTTCTTAACGCCACAACCAAAGGATAGTGAAAAAGTGTGAAAGTCTGGAACATCAAAGAGATGAGGAAATCTTTGGGAGATGTGGTCTGTTCCAACATTCGTTTCATCTATGCACTACCGGGTTGTGATTCTACATCAAGTGTTAATGGAATTGGGAAGGCAGAATCCTTTCGAAAGGTGATGAACAATAGAAACTTCCTCAAACTGGCAGAATTGTTTGGCAAGGATAACAGTGCAGAGAAGGTTATTGAAGCTGGGGAGAAGACTTTAGTGTGCTTGTACAATGGTAATAATGGGGAAAACATTAATCATCTCCGACTGAGGCGCTTTAAGGAAAAGGTTGTAAAAAACTCAGAGTATGTGGAGGCCAAATCATTGCTATCAGGAGCAGCTACGAAATTCCACAGCCTTCGATTTTACTTTCAAATTCAGGAATGGAAATGTAGAAACAAGGTAAAACCTGACGAGTGGAGATGGAAACTTTCAGATGATAAATTACAACCAATCAAGACTGACTTGCCAGCTGGTCCTGTAAGTTTGTTGGCTATTATTAGGTGTAACTGTACTTCACAATGTACTACAGCAAGATGCAGTTGCAGGAAACATGGCATTGACTGTTCAAACTTGTGCAGTAATTTCAAAGGCCTCCACTGCAGCAACTCACCACAGCCAGATCTTGATGATGATGAAGTTACCTTTGACTAGTTCTTGACAAGAAATGTTCTTTGGTCCGTTCATGAACTTGTTTTATGATGGTTATGCAAGAGCCTTGCCCCAGCATTCGATCAACTGACAATTCCTTTATTGTAAACTGAACTTATTTTGTACCTATTTCTTATGAAATGTCAGGAATTAATGTGACAATTGTTGCTTTGAAAAAGGCTACTTCGTCTGTTTTTGTACCTTTTATATTCATATTTGTATAAGAAATAAAAAAAACATGAAAACAATAGCAGGTGCTAGTCATTTTCTGGTGTTAGTTTATTATTAAGCATATAGCTACCTATCATTACAATTTAAAACACCAAGAACATGTTAAGCTGGTTTGGGGTGGCACCTGTGTAGGTTTTCATGCAAAAAATATTTTTTAATTTTTAATTTAATAAAGTTTTTTTGTCAGGAAAAACGCTTATTTTTATCAGTAATTGTCAGGAATAATCGACATACTTGTCAAGAAATGTCAGGAAGTTTATGTCTAGAAATTTTAATATTGTTAAATTTGCTTTTAAAGATGGCACCGGTTGACCCCTTTCTGCAAGGCTGATTTTGGTAAACTCTTTTTTGATCTGAAAGAGAGGTTATTTGTGCCCAATATCCAAGTTAAAAACCTTTGTTAGCAATTTGTTTGAGGCTTAGTCCCATTTTGACTGAACTAAAGTGCTTTTGATAAGATTAATGATTTTTCTTTGTATTAGGAAAGTTATAAATAACAGGATGCCACCAAGATTTATGATCAGTGTTTGTATCATGTAAATATAAGTACCGTGACTCAGATTTATGATCCGTCTTTGTATCATAAAAATATAAGTGCCTTTGCTTAGATTAATGATTTTTCTTTGTATTAGGTAAGTTTTAAATGACAGGGTGTTACAGAGATTTATGATCAGTCTTTGTATTAGGAAAAGATAAATGCATTTGCTGAAAACTTTAATCACTTTAATTTCTTTCCTGAGGTTTTTAAACAACATGCGAGATTTATGATGACAAGTATTTGTATCAGCAAAGGATAACTCTTTTGATCATAAAGAGCTAAGTGGCATTGTTGAAATTATGACCCGTCTTTGTATTAAGAAAAGGGATAAATTCCTTTGTTGGGATGTAAGATCAGTCTTTGTATCAAGAGGATTTGAAACAGGCTGACATCTGGATTTATGCCCAGTCATTGTATGAAGAAGTTATAAATAGCTTTGCTGAGTTTTATGCTTTATCATTGTAACAGGAAGATTTAAAACCACAGGGTGCCACCTACATTTATAATCAGTCTTCCTATCAGAAAAAGATAAATTCCTTTGCTAAGACATATTATCCGTCTGTCTATAAGGAAACTGTTAAACAACAGAGTGCCACCGAGTTCTATGACTAGTCTTGATAGAGATAAATGATAGAGATAAATGTTTTTTCTTTAAGCATTATATGTCTTTTTATCAGGAAGATTTTAAACAATAGAGAGCCACATAAATCTCATCAAAATCCGGCATAATTATATGCGCTTGCTCAAGTAAAATACTTTTTGTTTTCTCATCAGATTGTTTAATCACTCATCATTTTGGCCACACATCATTTTGATTTCAGATTGCTTGACCACACATCACTTTTTTTCTGATCAGATTGCTTGACCACACATCACTTTTTTCTGATCAGATTGCTTGACCACACATCACTTTTTTTCTGATCAGATTGCTTGACCACACATCACTTTTTTTCTGATCAGATTGCTTGACCACACATCACTTTTTTTCTGATCAGATTGTTTGACCACACATCACTTTTTTTCTGATCAGATTGCTTGATCACACATCACTTTTTTCTGATCAGATTGCTTGACCACACATCACTTTTTTCTGATCAGATTGCTTGACCACACATCACTTTTTTCTGATCAGATTGCTTAACCACACATCGCTTTTTTGCTGATTAGATTGCTTGATCACTCATCATTTTGGCCAAACAACATTTTTTTTTCTGATCACATCTTTGTGACCATACATAAATCTGTTTTCTGGTCAGATTGCTTGATCACACATCACTTCGTTTTCTGATCAGATTTCAGAATAAAATAAAAACACACAACAAAATATAAAAGATTTTATTGCTGAAAACAGTTTTGTGTGTAGGAAATTTGCAAAAACAATTTTCTGATTTGAATTATTTTTAATTACTTGAAGAAGTTGGAATAAATATTTATTCAGTAAATTTAAAATAATGACACTTGTGCAGGGACGGTGTTATCTGTCTCTGAACCCCATGATGATTCACGCCAGTTGAAGGGGGCGGGTCAGCAGAACTCTTGAAGCCTATGTTGTTTTAGTTTTTACTCTTGCTACAAATGAATATGAAAATTGTATAGAGTAGTTTAAACAAGATCCTCCAATTCAAACAAACTTTTCCAAACACCAAAAAGCGGCCTCTGACAACGCGTAAGATTAAAAAAAAATAAGTTGAATGAAATCATAGTAAACCAAAATAGATACGGGTTTATAATATATAATGCTATCATATCTTAGAAAGAAAAACCAAACCGAAAAGTTAACAGAAGATAAATAATCATATAAAACAGCAACTTATTATTTATGCAATTGTCCATTTTTTTATATTTTTCTTTATGACAATTTTCAAAATTAGATAATTTTCAAAATTAGATAATTTTCAAAATTAGATAAGCCCTGAAAAGTAGTAATATGGGATTAAGTAGTAGAAATTGTTTGGGTTCATCATTGTTTTCGGACAACGCCTGGTATATCCTGAGTTATGCTAGTGTTAAATAAAACAAACTAGGAACTCCTTAGGTGTTTTTATATATGAATATATATGTTTATATATGCATTTAATCTGTTAATTAGCTATCTAATTTTCTGTCTGTTTATCTTTTTAATTAGTCTATTTTAAATATGTGCATATATTTCTCAGTCTAGTTCGTTCAAACTTATCTGTCTGACCTAATAATAAGAATGATTAAACAAGGTGGCGATCAAAATAAAATATTTAGACAATTAAATAAGACAATTACTCGCCATCCTGATGCTTTTAAGTCATATCAAATTAATAAAAATAAATTGATAGAACAAATCCAAAGTAATCTAAATAAAAATAATGTAGAATATGTATAAACGTATATATAACAGATATACTAATTATAATGAGAAAAAGAAAAACAATAATAATAAACAGTAGAAAGGGAAAAAGAAAGAAAGAAATTTTAAAGAAGAAGAAGAAGAAGAAGAAGAAGAAGAAATCGACAGTTATGAGCGCCGATTGGAAAAGCTGGGAGTGGGCAAAGAAGAAGAAGAAAAAGAAGAAAGAGAGACAAAATTGACAGTTAGCTTATGAACACCGATTGGAAACGCTGTGAGTGAGAGAAAAAATCGGCAGTTGGCTTGTGAACGCAGATTAGAAACGCTGTGAGTGGACAAGGAAGATTAGTATTTATTTGAGGTTGATGACAACGGGGAGGTGGACACAAAGGAGGAGGAGGAGGGACTAAAAGTATATATATGTATATATATACATATATATTTTTTGATATGTTGATATTTTTTATACTTATAATATAAAACTAAAAATCAGAATACATTGATCACCTAAATAATAGTGTAATGGATTCGCACAAACACTTTAAAATGCAGCAACATTTTTGTAAGTAACGGATAAATTTTATTAGACAGACGAATAACACAGGTTAGGAAGACTTTTAAAATGTTTTTTTCTTTTATTATTATAAGTTAGGAAAACATTTATATGGAACAAAACTTAGATTTAGTATACGGAACGTTTATGTTTTTGTCTTTTAAGGGAAGTGGGGTCTGATCAACTCTGCCGTAAAGCCATGAAATTAAATACTGTCTTGTTTTTAAATTCCCAAAACAGTTTTTCATGGTAAACAACTGATGATCCCTTAAATAATGTTAGAAGCAAACTACATCCAGTTATTATATTAATAACTGTAAAAAATAAATTGACTTACATGAGTGATTTTCCACTGAACGACTTGGGACTAAAAGTTTTTTTTTTATATAGTTTTAATTTTTATATATATATATATAGTCTCGGAAGTTTCTCAACCATTAAAACTATATAAAAAAAACTTATTCTATACTTAATCAAAAGAATATTTTAATAAAATACTCAGTAACAAAGTATTTTATATTCAAAAGAAACTGAGGAGCTATGCTCCATATGAACTTTAAAGCTATTTTACGGGGAGGGATACTTGAGATTTTGAATCAAGTAGCCCACCCTTACCGCATAATGAAAAAAAAAAATTTAATTAAAACTTTTTGTGAAGTAAAAATAAAATCTATACAATATAATTATCATATATTATTATTATTAATAATTATTATCTTTATTTTTATCATTATTGTTATTTAATTTTTCTATATTCATTATTCTTTTTATAATTATTTTATTATTTATAATATTATTATTACTTTATTAATATTATTGTTTTTAATATTATTATTAATATTATTATTATCACCATTGTTATTATTATTATTATTATTGTTATTATTATTATTCATTTCATAATTATTATTGTTATTTCTATTATCTTCATTATTATAACTTTTAGCATTATTACTATTACTTTATTATTATTATTATTATTATTATTATTATTATTATGATGTACACACAAGGAGTTCTCACACAGGCAGTAATCAGTGATTGCTCACTGATAATAACCAGTGGTGTTCCCTGGAGTCTGAATGACAACAAGTCTCGCCAGATTTCCAGTGCTCTTCACCTCTTTCAATAACTACTGCAAATTAATTTGCGTTATCACAACAGGCGCTTACCATCGATTTCTTGTTGGTAACGACCATTGCCCTTCGATGGAATTTGGATGGCAATAAGCCTCCCCAATGTCTCAGTGCTCCTCTAACCCTTCTAGTGGAGGTCTTGTTACTGCTATCTCTCCGCGGTCTTTCCATCCTCCTTGACCCTTCACGACTGTTTTGTGTGGTATCAGCCGAGGTTAAAGCCATTACTTTTTTTGGTGGGGGGATAGTTTATTAATTTTTTTGCAGCTTGTGTTTTTTAAGTTCTTGTGGTGCTCTTTATATGATTTTGTTTTCTTCCTATTGCACCTTGCATGGGATGTGTTAGTCTTCGTAGCTTATGTAGACAGGTTTCTGCATTTAAGGATTTAGATTTTAGTTGCCGTCCGTTGTTTGGTCTCAGTCTGCTCTTACATTCCAATGTCTCCCAGTCTTTTTTTCCAGGTCCTTCGGAACTGTTCCTAATGCTCCTACGATTATTGGTATTATATTTACTTCTTTCATACTCCATATCTCTTTCAATTCTCTGGCAAGTTCTGTGCATTTGCTTTGTTTCTTTGTCTCCTTGGTCTTCACCCTGTTGTCAGCTGCGACGGCAAAATCTACGATTTGGCAGGATTTTTCTTTCTTATTGACTATTATTGTATGGGTTTATCTGTTTGTACCTTGATATCCCAGAGGATTCTGTGTTTTTCGTGTTCGACTACGGTCTCTGGTTTATGTTTGTACCATTTGTCCGAGTGTTCGAAATGCATTTGTTTGTATAGCTCCCAGTGTATTGATTTCCCCACGCAGTCATGCCTATTTATGTGTTGGTTTTAGGCCAGTTTTGGGCATTCACTTATTATGTAATTTACTGTTTCGTCTTTTTGTCCGCACAATCTGCATTTACTGTTTTCCTGGGTTTTATCTATTTTAGCTTTAATGTAGTTGGTCCTAATCGCATTGTTTTGTGCAGTCGTCAATCGGGATTCCGTTTCTCTGTCTAGGTGTCCTTTTCTCAGCCATACTACACTATTTTCGTCCGTCTTTTTTCTTGCCATTCTTATGAAACGCCCATTTAGTTGTTTTCTTCCTACTTTTCTTTTCCTATTTTTTCGTGTCCGGTTTCGGTGCTTCCTGAGTTGTTCGTTTGGACGGTGTCTCTTGCTGCAGTGATCAGCCTTTCTGTGTTCTGGTTTATGTATTTCTTCAGCTCTTGTTTAGTGTCATCCACACAGTCTTCTATACTTACCAGTCCTCTTCCGCCTTCGTTTCTTTTCACGTAAGATCTGTCTGTATTGTCTTTCGGATGTAGTGCGTTGCGCATGGTCATTAATTTTCTAGTCCTCTGGTCAAGGTGCCTGAGTTCTTCTTTTGTCCAACTTATTAATGGTATTTTTTCAGCTTATGAATTATTATTATTATTATTATTATTATTATTATTTTATAGTAGTAGTACTTTTGGATGTTTTTTGAACATTAAGTCAATTCCCTTAACTTTAGACATTGAAGCTGTACATTAACACTTTCGTGTTCCTAACAGAAAAGCCTTTTGCACGATTGGAAAAGAATATGTCTCGTCAATCTGTTTAAGTCATTTATGCTGGCTTTTCGTTATAGTTCCATGCGTTCTAATTACAGCGGGAATTATTATTATCATACAATATATGTTTTCTGTCTGCTAACTCCTTTTAGCCATACAAATCCTGAAATTTTATAGAAATAATCACTGTATATTGCTGTAAGAGGATTATATTTATAATTTTTCTAATAAGAGATTACTGAAGGAAAATTACACACATTTTTGGGATTTTCAATGTTAATCATTTTAAGATGCTATAATTATTAAATATTGGACGGGTAGATAAAATAGTGTATATTTTAATAAAGGCTGCGTTTACAAGTGCTTCTAGAATGAAAGGGAATTTCGCAGGTCGAGGTTTAGTAGAGGTCCCATCACTAAAACAAGTGTTGAATTAGTTATACTGTGGAAAAATATTATCTAATTGATATTACACCATATAACTGGTAGAGAGAGATGGTGATATATCTATATTAATGCAGCTTTTGCTAGAGCACAATCTTTTTTAATTCGGTTTAAGTATTTTTGACGACTTGCTTTTTTATACAGGTCCTAAATTTTAGCAAACTGTGATCAGGTTAAGACCTTCTAATTGAAACTTAACACCAAAATATGTACACTTTTCTAAGCCAAACGATTTTCATGCTATTTGTCTCATGAAAGTATCATATTTTTATTACTGTGAAGTATTTAGGAGCCAAGCTGTTGCATTTATGAGATGGACATTCCAGCTAATACCATGATGTATACAAAAGGCAATGTTTGTTATTCAGCTGGTTAAAAATGGTCGATTATGAAAACCTGAATGAAAGATGTGGTTCAGGTGAAAGTGTCCGGAATGACAGACAAGGAAGGGGGTTGTTATTTTTGAAGAAGGCTTTTTAAATAATGCGTCGAAATGTCGAACCTCCATCCACATTTTCATGTTTGTGATTTTGTATGTTCTTTATAGCTTCGTTTATTTTTCATTTGAATTTTCTCATATGCAAAATTAGTGGGAGAGAACCCCAGCAGAGTGCTCCATTATTGAGGAAAAAAATAGAAAACACAATTTTAAAAAGAAGATTTTTTTAAAAAGAATTTTAAAAAAATACATATTTTAGAAAAACTTTGGAACTATTTGAAAATTCATTTATAAACTTTTTTTGTCTGAATCATATAATTTAGCTTTCAATCCGCAAAAACATATTCATCAACCCATGCTTTACATGCATGCATTTCATGGATTTTCTATTATTATATACCATTAACTTACATGACATTTGTATGTGCGTACGCATGCGTATATATATATATATATATATATATATATATATATATATATATATATATATATATATATATATGGGAAATGAAAAAGGAAAAACCAAGAGATATTTTTTTTATATATTCATCAACGTTTCGTCTTTATTGTAAGACTTCCTCAGAATGATAATTTTAATAAAAATGTTATGCAAGTACATCGAAATATTGGGTTTACATGATTGGTTGATAAGGAAAAGTAGTAGCCGTTGCTACTAAGAGCGCTGGACGAGTGTCCAGGCTGCGAGACGTCAGTAGTGGCAAAGAGTGAAATGAATATGGAAAGCTTTGAGTGGGTACCATTAAGGCAGCAGTGAAATTTACTAACACTCTAATCCCTCCCCTTTGCACTTTTTAAACAAAAGGAATAATTATTTTCAATGTTTAAAAACTAACGACTTGGTCTAAGTTTCTACAAGGCTATAAATCAGGGGCGAGCAACCTTTTCAGAGTGAGGGCCAGATGAGACTTTTGGAAGGAGATCACGGGCCGGAGTGAAAAACGAAATCTCAGAATTACTATATTTTGTTTACATAAATAAATTGTACAAAAATTGCATTGAGCACTCTACAAATCTGATATTTTTTCTGAAGAGACTTCTGTATGTGATGTTATAAAAGGCGTCGACGATGAAACCATAAAACAATAATGACGGGGGAAGTAGCAAATTGATCTAGCATTCGTTTTGACACACCTCACATAAGTTCTGTTTCATGCCCTTTCCTCGTCTCTCGTTTCCTCTTTGCCTCTCTCTTTCTCTTTTTCTATTTTTATCTCTTAATAGTTAAAGAAAAGTGAAATATACATGCATCATCACTCGCTGATATTTATACATTTTTCACCCACTGTAAATCTTAATTGAAACCTACTTTTATGTCTATGTGACAAAATGATATGAGAGTTACTGCGAGGTCCGCGGGCCGGATTGCAATAATAAAGCCTAGAAGGGTGGCGGGCAGGACGCTAAGCCTTCGTGGGTCTGATGTGGCCCGCGGGCCGGAGGTTGCCCGCCCCTACTATATATGAATTATATCTACAAATAAGAAGCCAACATGCCTGTATGAATAAAAATTAATACTAAATATACAGCTCAACTTGTTATTGAGTACTAAATATGAACACAGAAATGATTTACAGGATTAACTCCTATTGATAAAATTCTACCTGAATTACATTCATATATAGTTTGACTAGAAGAATACCCGCCCCAGGATGGGTAAAATTAATCCCCCTAACAGAACATTTTACACCACTTGTATGTCTCCTTACGAAGATTAACATCAATATATAATGATACAAAACCTTATGTCTAGAATCCTTATTCTAATTTTGATCAAAATCAATTATGTGATTTTTATGCTAGGAAATGTCGTAAATTTAAAACTTAAGAAGGAGTCTTGAGAAGAAATATAAATTACTAGACTCTCGCTTATGGTTCAAATTCAATACAAATCTACATGGGAAGTTGTGTCCATATAATGCCAGTAAAAACATTTAAAATACTCTAATAAAACTGAAATTTGAGAAATATTTATTAATTGATGTCTAATACCTATTGTTAAAAGTTCACAAAACTCGGAGATGTCTGAATATTCATGAATGTCTTTGCCTCCTTTAGATAAAACTAAATAAAACTAAATATAGCCCAGATTTAAACTCCTTACGCCTAGCAGCTGTGTTTCAAAATTTATAATGATCGGTTAATTATTATGTATATACATAATAAAACAGCTAAACTTGTTCCAATGCTTATTCCAATTTTGATCAAAATATATAATTAATCCTGTATTACCATAATCTTATATATGGAAGAGGTTTTACCTTTTCTTTCATTAACATAAAACATTAATTATAAGAGTTATTTATAAGTACTGACAACTGAACCGTTGTTATTATATGACAAAGGATTACTATTTACCCATTTTCACTTTCATAAAAGTTTAAAAAAATAAGAAATTAACCAGTGTAACCATTGAAGTTTGCTTGTTGCCATCTTTACCTCGATTCTAAATGATCAACCTTTTAACTAATAGACTACTAGTCTTGCGAAGTGCGAGAATAGTATTTACAATTGATTTTTTTTTTTTGCTGTCGTTTATTAAAAATGTGCTTTTTTTAGACTGTTCAACAATTAACATGATCACCGTACATTTATGCAAATAAAACAAAAATATTTTCAATGGGGTGAAAGGGGGATTTTTCTCGACTTAGAGTTAGTGTTGAGAATGGGGTTAACGAGGGACATGTTTTTAAAGGGGGTTTGTGTCAATGCTTTTTATCTGTGTTAAGTTCGTTTTGGTGGTAAACTCTTTTAATTAACCAAAGAAATTGATTAAAAAAACTTCTTTGTCTTATTTAGATAATCTATTCTGATCATATATTTGCAAAACGTAGTAACTTTTACTTTACTGCATTCCATATAGATTTATTAAACTTGTTGTGTTGGAATCCCGATCTATGAAGTGAAATCGCACAAAATAAATTATTTATTACCTTATTTCAACCATTAATGAAACTGTGTTTATGTTTAACTTTTTAAAAGTAGCCTTCTGTATTTAGTTGCATTACGTCATCCTCATCATTTTCTTCTGCGTTTATCTTGTGCACTGGGTTTCTCACTGTGGTGTTCCTCCACCATATACGGTTTTAGACTTAGACAGAATGAACTCTGGCTGCCTTTAGATTTGGATGTATAGTATCTAATCATTTTTGTTTTAGTCGACTTTCCAGCTTTTTTCCAAGGACCTCAATCTTGAATCCCTTTTTCGCAACAGTTCTATTCTGGTTCAGTACGCACTCTGAGTGAGTTTACCCGGATTCCTTGGAAAGAGAAAGTTTCTAGGAAATATCAAATTCACAAACTGTCCTCAGTCGCATGTGTGTCATGTTCAGGTAAACTAATTGTAATAACGTTAGTTTTTGCAGTTCTTTTTGAAGGAAGGTGTAGTCATCCTCCAACATACAGTGCATGGTATTCCTAAATAGTCACCAATATGGTACTGGCCAGAATCAACGTTGCTTAACTTGATATAATTACAACCGGTGTGTCAACGTGATATTGCTGTATACTTTTCATGCTTATATTGTCTTTTGCGCACAGTACATATTTGTACCAGTGCAGATTAGTTTCCCTAATTTTATCCGAGATTGAAGTAACTTCGTAATGGAAGAGAATATTAACATTTTAGACATGATGAAGTCTGGTCAGACCTTAAGTACAATGCATCCCCATGACCGACACTCTTCTTTCTGTCTCCTTCAAACACTTGGAGCTGCACAAAGCATGACGTCGTACTAAAGTCAGCTGTATCTTGGATGAGTCTATCACTGATCAGTCGATCACAGAGAATACCAGTACCAGTACAATATTCCTGGATGGTACCTCCACATTATCCGGTCATTCCAGGATTGCACTTGGTGTTGCAGATCGAGTTTATTATTGCCAACCAGCACAACGTTATCTGCATACAGAAATGTCTAAAGAACAGGCAATTGAAGAGTGTGTCTATGGCGATATTAAAGACAAGTAACGAAATTCCTGATTCCTGATGTACACTGACCGTTATAAGCAAGCTATTCTATATTTCAGAAGTCAATTGTACATGCCTCTTATTCATTGTAGATCATCTTGACCCAGTTCACAATTTTCCCCGGTACGTCATGCCCTCAAAGCCATACCAGATGACTATATGTGTTACCCGGTCGAAGGCCTTTTTTAGATATAGAAAGCCACATGCAATGGAATCCTTTTCTCATTGCATTTCTCCATCATTACTTGAGCAGTGTCTATTGTACCACAATTGTACACTGACTACGAGTCAGAAAGACTATTCCTCAAAGGCTATCACTCAACCATTTTATCAGTGCAAAAGCAGCTTAATCAGCCGGTAGTTGTAGCAATCATTCGGACTGCCTGTAATAATCCATAGCTATATTGTTGTACTGCGGTTTCAGCTAGATGGGATCTTCTTCTATGCAAACATTTGATTGAACAGTAATGAAGCCAAGTGCCAGTGTGTCAACTGCCGAACTTTCATTTAGACACAGCACCACGATGACTTTGGCAGCTGTGGTCTTATAAACAGCGCCATAAACAGGGTTTGCAAATGCAGTTGGGTCACTATGAGGATGGTATCCTCAAACCGAACATATACTATGTTTTGATCCAACCCTGTTTTGGAAATGTTACAAAAAAAGGTAAATATACAAAACTGTAGGTTCAATCCAGTGAGAGTATCTCATCTATTTCACTCAGTATTTGGTCAAACGATTTTTGCTAAGATTATAATTTACTTTTTAGCGTATATAAAATTGAACTTATATTCAATAATCTTACCCATGAAGCAATTTTATTTTCTGAACCTTAATGAATGTTATGTATGTATGTATAAAAACATCTTTGTTATAGTTAAGAATTAAAAAAAAACGATTCTTTTGTTTATTGAGTGTTTATTTTCATAAAATACAGTCTAATTAAATCTTTAAAAATAGTGTAAATTTTGATAACTGTTATATGGCAACCATCTTGAATTTGGGTGTTACTGTAATTTTAATACAAACACATTGTAAGACCTCTAATCTTTTATTAACATTTAAAAGAAAAAATAAAGAAAACTTATTATTTCTTTATAGAAATGTACTAAGACGATCAGAGTTTATGACGTCACACAAAGTGGATGAATTTTATCATGGCGGGGTTATTGTAAACATACACTTTCTTTTTAAGAATTAAGAAGAAACAAAAAAAATGAGTTTTCCTATATTCTGAAGTAACAATCTATAATCATGGTCCATGTGTGCGCATGTGAACACTGTTCCCCTATTTGTTCCTACGTGTTTTTGTTTTATTCTGAAAAAAATGAATTCTTTTTTTACCAGCTAGTATATTTAAGGAATGTGCACATATGGCCGTCTCTTATACGGACTATGGTTATTAAAATGAGCTTATCATTAAATGTTATATTAGTTGACGTTTTAATTTTGATTGTGTGTGAAAGATAAAAGCGTAAAGTTAGTCTTTAAAAGGGAAAAATGTATTTTGCACGTGAAAAAAAAATTCTAATGAAAAAAATCGGCGAAAAAAAGTCAGTTTAATTTGAAGAAAGTTATTGTAAAATTCCCTGAAAGATAAATATAATTTTTTGGAGTTATTTAATAGATAATTAGTAAATTTAAGTCGCAAGATAAGTATTATTTTTCACTAAAATAACCCCAATGTAAGTTTTAAGTTTAGTTTTTCCAATTCTTCAGATTATATGCATAATACTAAATAGATTTTAACTCGAAACGTTTCCTCATTAATTTATATATATTTATTTGAATTCAATGTTCAGGCAAAGTACCTTAAAGTCCTTAACTCATGAGTTTTCAAAGAAAATTCTTCTCTTCAGAGGACCAGTACCGCAATGACATTAGTGCAGATAATAAATTAAACTTTGAAAATTTTAAAAAATATATATAAAAATACATAAAAGTATATAAAACATCAAATATAAAAGCCCAAAACATACCTTTTTTTAAATAGGATTCGCACCTTATTTTATTACTTCATTTTATATCATGCTATTAATGTTCTATCCAGTATATTGAGCTTCAGTTTTATCCGGATGTTCACTAATTAAAGATATTAGTTGCCTCTTATATCTTTTGTTAGATTAACTTTATATATATATATATATATATATATATATATATATATATATATATATATATATGAAGGGCCGTTCTCTAAAAGTTCGATGAAAAGACAGGCAAGAACTCTTCAACTCCATCCTACCCTAAAAATCCCACTACTTCAGATATATTGATGACATTCCTTATTGACCCACACCACATTAGACTTCCTGACAATAAACCATTTCTATTACCTCCGAACTAGAATATAATCACGTCGTCAACTTCCTTGATATCACACTGCATAACACCCAAAACAGCCTAAACTTCCCAGTCTATCGAAAACAAACGAATAATAATGGCCTTATATATTTCTACTTCCACCAAAATAACAGAATTGAATCTGGAATTATACTATGCTCGTTTCTCAGAGCTCTCTGAATTTTCAGCTCCGCTTACCTCCGCAATAGATAGAAATATATATATATATATATATATATATATATATATATATATATATATATACACTGTGTTTCTCGCTTAATTGCAGATCATAATATTGTTAATAACTTCAATAATATAAATCGCGCAAGTTTGAAATTTTGCACACGGAAAGAGTGCTCATAAGATTATAGAGAAACAGTTTATATATGGAAAATAATATATATATATATATATATATATATATATATATATATATATATATAAAATATAAAAAAGGAAATCAAAAAATATTATTTATGTATTCATTTAAATAGGCCGCTCATGAAAAAAAAATGAGATACACATAGATTGTAGGAGTGGGAAATTTAGTTAACAGTTGAAAGTTTGGAGGAAAATGATTGCGGTTGGAGTTATAATATCATTAGGGAGGGGGTGAGCTAGTTTTAAGTTTTGGGGGACATCCTTCATCAGCCAATGGAAAGTAATAGAGAGAAGACCATCATACTATCCAGCCATAAATAATGTCCTCTGTGTGATGCAGAAAAATATTGCATATTAAGGGCCATTATTGACCCAAATATACGCTGCTTAAAATTAGAGACGAAATCTTTAAAGGATGTGTCCATAAAAGACAAACACTTCTTATAAATTGGACTGCCGGGTACGCATAAAAAATCTTCAATAATCACCATCACCTTGCCAAAAACATAACCTCAAACAGATTGCTATTCGCGCTTTAAATTCCCCCTGCTCTTCTCTCCCGGAATTTTTAAAAAATGATATATAGTCAACTTAGTATGTTCTATCTCAATATCAAAACGTAAAACGAGTAAATTATATCACGAAAATATAAAGGTTTTTCCAGTTGTTAAGAGAGAAGACCCCTTTGCCATGGTACTAAAATAGTAGGCTTATAAACTGGTTAATTCTTGTCAGACTTAATTTTACTTCCTAAATCTTATTCTTAACTCAAACACAAGCTTAATCACCCACATCATTAATAATTAATGTCATCATAAATTGATTCTCCATTATAATTATTTTGCAATTTTCATATCATACCTTCAATATTTAATTAAATAACGAGTTGTAGAGTTGCTCGGCTTAGACGTTTTTTTACCGTTAGCGATAACTGTGACGTACAATATTTTTTAATTATTATTTTTTTAATGAAAGAAAAAAAATAGCGATAACTGTGACGTACAATATTTTTTAATTATTATTTTTTTAATGAAAGAAAAAAAATAGCGATAACTGTGACGTACAATATTTTTTAATTATTATTTTTTTAATGAAAGAAAAAAAATAGCGATAACTGTGACGTACAATATTTTTTAATTATTATTTTTTTAATGAAAGAAAAAAAATAGCGATAACTGTGACGTACAATATTTTTTAATTATTATTTTTTTAATGAAAGAAAAAAAATAGCGATAACTGTGACGTACAATATTTTTTAATTATTATTTTTTTAATGAAAGAAAAAAAATAGCGATAACTGTGACGTACAATATTTTTTAATTATTATTTTTTTAATGAAAGAAAAAAAATAGCGATAACTGTGACGTACAATATTTTTTAATTATTATTTTTTTAATGAAAGAAAAAAAATAGCGATAACTGTGACGTACAATATTTTTTAATTATTATTTTTTTAATGAAAGAAAAAAAATAGCGATAACTGTGACGTACAATATTTTTTAATTATTATTTTTTTAATGAAAGAAAAAAAATAGCGATAACTGTGACGTACAATATTTTTTAATTATTATTTTTTTAATGAAAGAAAAAAAATAGCGATAACTGTGACGTACAATATTTTTTAATTATTATTTTTTTAATGAAAGAAAAAAAATAGCGATAACTGTGACGTACAATATTTTTTAATTATTATTTTTTTAATGAAAGAAAAAAAATAGCGATAACTGTGACGTACAATATTTTTTAATTATTATTTTTTTAATGAAAGAAAAAAAATAGCGATAACTGTGACGTACAATATTTTTTAATTATTATTTTTTTAATGAAAGAAAAAAAATAGCGATAACTGTGACGTACAATATTTTTTAATTATTATTTTTTTAATGAAAGAAAAAAAATAGCGATAACTGTGACGTACAATATTTTTTAATTATTATTTTTTTAATGAAAGAAAAAAAATAGCGATAACTGTGACGTACAATATTTTTTAATTATTATTTTTTTAATGAAAGAAAAAAAATAGCGATAACTGTGACGTACAATATTTTTTAATTATTATTTTTTTAATGAAAGAAAAAAAATAGCGATAACTGTGACGTACAATATTTTTTAATTATTATTTTTTTAATGAAAGAAAAAAAATAGCGATAACTGTGACGTACAATATCTTTTAATTATTATTTTTTTAATGAAAGAAAAAAAATAGCGATAACTGTGACGTACAATATTTTTTAATTATTATTTTTTTAATGAAAGAAAAAAAATAGCGATAACTGTGACGTACAATATTTTTTAATTATTATTTTTTTAATGAAAGAAAAAAAATAGCGATAACTGTGACGTACAATATTTTTTAATTATTATTTTTTTAATGAAAGAAAAAAAATAGCGATAACTGTGACGTACAATATTTTTTAATTATTATTTTTTTAATGAAAGAAAAAAAATAGCGATAACTGTGACGTACAATATTTTTTAATTATTATTTTTTTAATGAAAGAAAAAAAATAGCGATAACTGTGACGTACAATATTTTTAAATTATTATTTTTTTAATAAAAGAAAAAAAAATAGCGATAACTGTGACGTACAATATTTTTTAATTATTATTTTTTTAATAAAAGAAAAAAAATAGCGATAACTGTGACGTACACTATTTTTAAATTATTATTTTTTTAATGAAAGAAAAAAAATAGCGATAACTGTGACGTACAATATTTTTAAATTATTATTTTTTTAATGAAAGAAAAAAAATAGCGATAACTGTGACGTACAATATTTTTAAATTATTATTTTTTTAATAAAAGAAAAAAAAATAGCGATAACTGTGACGTACAATATTTTTAAATTATTATTTTTTTAATGAAAGAAAAAAATTTTAATTTAAAAATTTAAAAATTTAAATAAAAAAATTTCAGTTTCATTTCTTAATTTTTAATTTTTTTATTAATTTTTAATTAATTAATTTTTAACCTAAAATATTATTCTTGAACACATCATTTTAACGAACCTAATTTAACGCTTTAAAACCAATAACGCCTCAGATAAAAATAGCAGTTTGCAAAAATTGGCTCACGGGATGAATATTTTAAAATCTTAAATCTTAATTTTAAAACTTTGTGATTTTATTACGCTTTATAATTTCACACATCTTTCTCTAACACAAAATTTAGACGATAACAATTTACCACTTCAAAGGAAATAACGTATCCGATCGTGGCTTATGCGAGACCCTCAATTTGCTCTACCAAGTGACAACAAAGCTGAAGACCTTCTGAGCTTAAAACCAATGGTACCGATGTTGTACTGATTTTCTGTACCAAATAAAAAATAAATAATTCTGATTCTATTTATCTTCCTCCCACAAAATAAGATGTGACACAAGGTCGGGAAAGTGGAAAAAAAACAGCGCTCGAGAACTTGAGCACTCTGGCCATTTAAAAATTGCCTGGGCAGCCCCGTCGGCATTCTCCGGTAGGGGCGCCTCAGGCTATTAGCAATAAACTTACCACCTCTCAAAGGGTGAGAAGGCAAAGCCTAGGAGGGTGCACCTCCTAGCACTGCACAGGGCGGACAACCGATAGACCGGCGTAAATCCAGACTCGAAGGCCCGGACAATACCGGTTTATTAGGCGGGATAAAAAACCCTCTGATATTCTCAATTAATTGACCACTTTGCTGGGATTTTTGCTGCCATCTTAGAAAATAAGTTATATATATATATAAATATATCTCTCTCACTCTCTCTCTCTCTCTCTCTCTCTCTCTCTCTCTCTATATATATATATATATATATATATATATATATATATATATATATATATATATATATATATATATTCGCAAGGACTTCCAGTCTGTGAGGCAGATTACCACGAGACTACTCCTTTTTGATTGGTCGCTTTCAAATCCAGGACAGAGTCTTGTAATAAACCGCCCCCATAAATAATCATATTTAGTTATTGCCATCATCATTCTCAATCCTCCTATTAATGTCTATCAAATAATAGTGGACAGGAGTATATATATATATATATATATATATATATATATATATATATATATATATATATATATATATATATATATATATATATATATATATATATATAATGTGAATTGACTATAATATACAGGATGCGAACGGTATTTGAGGTCATTATTTTACTATGCCAGGAATGTTAATTCGACTTCATATTTTCTATATTTCAGAATTATCAATGGCAGCATCTATAATTAAAAAATAAATGTAGCGGTACACAATTAATATAGCTATAATGGCTGCATATAGCTATTAAATACAGGTTTAAATATAGATTTCAGAAAAAGACAGACCATTTCATAAACAATCTGTAGAATACAAAAAAGAGAGACGAAGCAAATAATGGTAATTACCTTTAAAATAAACAGCCCCAGCCACATTCGAGCCATAACTTCTGTTATGACTTCCTTCTTTACTATTTTTGATGTTGCTTTGATTGTATTCTCTTCTCTATAGCTTGTTGCAATGAATAGTTACCACCGTAAGGCTTTACCCGTTGCAACTGTGAAACACTATTGCAAGTAACATATTTTCACGGTATTTATAACATACAATCTGCTGAAGCCGATACTTCAAGACACCTCCCACATTTATAACTAATTAATGTAGCATGATACCAGACAATCATGAATGCTCTTTTTATACTCATGTAAACAAATGAAAGCTAGATTGTTGTTTGCGAAAACAAGCAAGTGTAATCATGATTAAAGAAACGTTCTCTCTCTCTCTCTCTCTCTCTCTCTCTATATATATATATATATAGTGATTAGTTAAATTCCAATGATCAAAATTCTGTCGTTAACTATAATATTTGTTTTGCAATGACAGAATTGTCGATGGTTTTACAATCGTTTGGTGTGGCGAACATGATGGTCCTTAGGCAGGATCGACAGTTGACATATATTTCTTTGTGTGAGAAATTGGTTTGCCATTTTCCTGTGTGGGCCTGGCTTAGGGTTGCTATTGCATTCATCTAGCGCCAAGCAAGTTTGCTAACCAAATTTGCCCCTCTTTGTCAAATGCTGGCGGAAACAACTGCAGGAGTATGAGAAACAGATCCTGTCGGGATAGACTGGCAACGTGATGAAGGTTTGGGTGTATGGAAGTGGCATTAAGCGTGAATGGAAACATCGTGTAATATGCGTGTTGGTTGCGTCCGAGAATGATGCTAGGCATATCAATTTGACTTAACTTGATGCAGTAATTAAAGGCGTTAATCTGACCCTTATATTGAATACACAAGTGTTGCATGAAATAACATGCATGTGGAGGTGGTGCCTGACATCGGAATGCTATCTTTTGTGCAACCCTTGGTTAGGTTCACTAACCTTCATGGTGTGCCTCAAGCACTTTATTCAGATAAATCTAATACATTTGTAGATAGCGACAAGCTGTTTGCCCGACTCGCTCTGTTTCACGAATACCAAGCAGAATTTGCCACCTCCAATATCCAGCTGCGCACTATTCCCCTGTATCCCCCCTGGTATGGAGGTGTGGTGGAGAGATGCATTCAAACTGTCAAAACCTGCCTGCCCAAAACCATAGGCAGGCGACGAGTGGATTACTTCTCGCTGCTGACTATCATTTCGGACATCCAGAGGGCAGTCAATAATCGTCCTCTCACCTACTAGGAATTTTCAAACCGAGGACTAGAGGCAGTGACCCCTAGTATGTTCCTGGAACCCAGGAAAAACCCGGATTGATGTTGAAGCTAGGAGCAGGGGACCTGACAAATACAGCTCCTCCTGGTCGCAAAAAATTGGTAGAGGCTATGATGCAGTGGAATGAATGGTTGGAAAATTTCCGGCATGTGTGGTATGAGGAATATGTCCTCTGTCTTAGGGAAAGGCCCCAAGGCCGATCACAGGAGCCCTTCACAAACCGATTAAGGGTAAATGATGTACTCATCAAGAGACCCCTTAAACCAAGACCTTTTTGGCTCTTGGGGTCGGTCTTGCAGCTTTTAGGATCCGACAGGGGTATGGTCAGGTCGGTTCGTATTAGGCAGAGTGATGGTGCAGTACTGGTGCATTCTCTGAAAAATCTATTTCCATTGGAGCTTTCCCTTTCACCAGAGGAGGCTGAAGAGGCTGGACAAACCGCAGACTCCTCTACCACATCCAATATTCCGAGCAACCCCATAAGAGAGGAGGCCACACTGTGGTTATGCCCGAAATGCAATTCCCATCAAGGGGATGAGAACATGATTGCCTGTGATTGGTGCAACGAATGGTTCCATTTTAGATGCGTGGGTGTGGAAAAGGCTCCGCCGGAGAGACAGAAATGGTACTGTCATGAGTGCGCTCCTCACAAACGCCGTCGGGGCATACCCAGCTTACTTCCGACTTAAATTAAGGTCCTGGGTACGACTTCAAACTACAACCTACCTCACATCACCTCTTTTTTCTTTCTGTTTTTCTTTATTTTCTCTTGTTTGGGAGTTTGTGAAAAAAGGTGACGATAGTCACGCAGACAGAAGGGGAGGACCGGAAGGTGAAACCCGATGACTTCGAACCTTTTATACGAGTAGAGAAGGCAGTTGATTGTTATACAATCTTCCTCACTACTAGAGAGCGGCAATTAACATTAGGACTTGCTCTCAAGTTAACCTATTCCAATACTATCTCTTTATTTTGTTACCAAGCTTACAGCTACCTCCATTAAGGATTATCCGTCAATAGTTACAACTGTTAATTGACTCCCCGATTTCGGTGTGAAGTCGCGAATCAGCAGTATTTCGCCAGACTACAACCTTCACTAATTATTACTGCACTTCTACTATTCATCCCTTTCTACCAGTCGAAAGATTTTTTCGACAATATATATATATATATATATATATATATATATATATATATATATATATATATATATATATATATAACTTAATGTATATGTGTATATATGTGGGTTTGATTATGTGTTTTCCATATAGAGAGAAATGTTAAAGAATCTACATGACATCTTAAAATTTATTCTTATGTAATATGTACCGGGAAGGACAATAGAAGTGTTCGCGAATCTCTCAGTTCATACTTAAGGGGGCTATGAGGGCATAACACCCGGAAAACTTACAAATATATCCTATTTTTGTGAAGTTTAAATTCTATAAAATTTTATTGAGAAGACAATGTAAGTGGCCCTAAATCTCAAAGTGCCCTCTTAACCCCAGTGAGCTATGGGTGCCCAAACGTCCTTTAAAACTTTACATATATCCAAGTTTTATGAAATTCATATCATACGTGCAAAATTTTCCGAAGAAGGAAGTGGTCCCAGATCTCTACGTTACCTTATATGTGCTGAATATCTACGTGCACCCAGCTGAAAGTTAGCCATGGCGACAGAACATCAATAAAACTTCAAATACATATATCCGATTGTTATTATGAGTGTTATTTTAAAAGTCGACTCCGCAGATGTCTAAATTATTAATTAGAAAAGAATCAGACTGAAAACATCTAGTGTGCGGTTTCGATTCTTACCCCTCTTCCACACGATTATTTTTGACAGAAAATCATATGAAATTAAACGATATATTCTCCTTTTTTATATAATAAAATGTAAGTTTCGAATTTTAGCATATTTAGTACACTTTGTCTCTCCGTCTCTCTATCTCTCTATCTATTTCTTTCTATCTATTTATCGCTCTTTATTTACCTAAGTCTACTTATCTATCTATCTATCTATCTATCTATCTATCTATCTATCTATCTATCTATCTATCTCCATATACATAAATACATACATATATATATATATATATATATATATATATATAGACACACACACACAATATATAAAGTTAACAAGCATTAATTACTTTCAAAAACTTATTTCTACCTCTAAGATTTTAAAATAGTCGTCAGCTTAGATAATGACATAGACAGCAGCCGAAGAAGAGTAGATAGTCCAAATAGTGAATACTTAGTATTACAAGAAGCATGGCCTGCCGAAATATCTTAGTTCGCAGAGCGTTAAACTGTAGATTTAAGTTTCTGGTTTCAATCACGGGACTTGGCATCCACTGCTTTGTTGTAAAGCGGGATCCGTTCCCAGGTGTTCTGGAAAAATGAGGTCACCAAAATATACCTGAACCACACACAAATATTTGAATCGCATTTTTAACGATTTATTAGTAATAATTATTGTGTCCTAATAATAATAATAATAATAATAATAATAATAATAATAATAATAATAATAATAATAATAATAATAATAATATGGACATATAAACAGATAAACTCATACAAGCAAGGAGACCTGATGTTATTATAATAGACAAAAAGGAAAAATCTTGTAGAATCGTAGACTTCGCCATTCCAGCAGATCACACAGTGAAGATCAAAGACACAGAAAAACGAAGTAAATACACAGAACTAGCCAGAAAACTGAAAGGAATATGGAGCATGAAGAAAGTTAGTATAATACCAGTAATCTTAGGAGCACTAGGAACAATCTAAAAAAACCTGGAGAAAAGACTGGTAGAAATTGGAATCAAAGGGACCATCGAAACTATACAAAGGACGGCAATGATCAAAACAGCTGCAATCTTAAGGAAAATCCTCGAATGCGGAAACCAACACGCATAAGCTACAAAGACTAACCAGTCACAAGGAATTTACAACAGGGAGAAAACAAAACCACACGAAGAACACCGCAACAAGAACGAAGGAACAGAAACTGCAAGAAACAGCACTTCATAATCCCCCTCCCAATAAATTCCACCGGCCTCAGCTATCACTACACAAAAATGAACCAAAGAAACAGAAATTACAAGAAACACTATAAGCTCATCCCTCCCCCCCCCAAAATAAAAAGAATTAAAAATTTTTTTTTTAAATAAAGAAAGAGAAAAGGAAAGAATTAAGGAATTGTTTTATTTTTGTAAATTATTTTATATATATATATATATATATATATATATATATATATATATATATATATATATATCAATTTTTTTTAATGGTGCCGGCCTAGGCTGACACCAGACAAAATATTTGTAGAGGGTCGAGAAGGATGAGAAGACCGAGGAAAGACAGCATAAACCAGACCATCACTGGAAAAGTGCAGAGAATGCTGGGACCTTGGGGAGGCTTATTGCCACCCAAGTCCCAGAGACGACGAATTTTCATTACCAGCGCGAAATCAATGGTAAGCGGCTGTTGCGATACCGCATCCTTATCGAAAAGAGGTGAAGAATACTGGAAATCTGGGGAGGCTTGTTGTCACTCAGACTCCAGGAAATACCACTGGTTGTTGTCGGTGAGCAATCACTGACGATGATCTGTGGGAGAACTCCTAGTGAGTACAAATAATAATAATAATAATAATAATAATAATAATAATAATAATAACAATAATAACAATAATAATAACGATAGTAACAATAATAATAATAATAATAATAATAATAATAACAATAATAATAATCATAATAATAATAATAATCATAATAATAATAACAATAATAATAATCATAATCATAATCATAATCATAATAATAATAATAATAATAATAATAATAATAATGATGATGATGATGATGATGATGATGATGATGATAATAATAATAATATTAATAATAATGAAACTTATAATAATAAATAATAATTACCATTTAAATTTCCATATTATTTCATAACAAAGAATGAACATCCTCGCAACAACGTACGCACGTAGAAGCGAGAGTTTGTTATGTTTATATTTGCGTGGCTGGTTTTAAATAGTTGTATCTATACCAACACACTAGATATTATTGTATAGGATACGGCGACGTTGGATTTAAATTTGAACGCTACAACAGGCGAAAGATCAAATTAAGGCAAGCTTTAAAAGAATAGAATAAAACGAGAAATTGATTACAAATATTTCTAGTTCTGAAAATTGGCTTACCAGTGGAAAAAAGGAGTAAAAAAAAACACGTGAAAACAAACTTATTATATCTCTTAATTGAAGAAAGGTCAGTGTTTTCTTTCTACATTGCTATTCCGATTTAACAATAAGGAAATACATGATTTTTTCTCTCTCCGAAAGAGAGAAAGTTACCTCTGCCGAAAGAAGAAATAATTTTGAAACCGTACTTTTTTCTTCTCTAACAAAAACGCGTAGAAGCGTACTAAAAAAATTATCGAGAAAAAAGGTTTATACTTTTTTTTTTACAACTAAGAACTTTTTACAAGCCATGCTCAAAAGAAAACATTCATTTTCTAAAGGACACACTTAAATATAGAAAACTGTCAGCAGAACATTACAGAATTAATACAATTTCAAATGCAAGAACAGAAGACTGAAGAGAAATTACAAAAGCTTCAACTCGAGCCAAATAAAGATGCTGAAGACAAACTTTTAAAACAAAAAAAGACTCTGATGACAAACTTTTAAAACCACAGCAAACTGAAGAGAAATTTCAAAAGCTCCCCTCGAACAAAATTTAAAATACTACAACAAATGAAAGAAGTTGACGACAGACTTATAAATGAAAGAAGCTGACAAAAGGATTGAAATATTAATGCAAACAATATCGACTAGAGGCCAAGGAAACGACAACGATAATACTTTTTTGCAGAATTCCGTGTGGAGTGCTATCGACGACTTAACATATTCTCCTGATGAAGAAAACACATTTGCATCATATTTCAGAAGATACGAAGACTTATACAGAATTGATTGCGAAAATTGGGTTGAATCTAAAAAGGTTCACCTGCTACTTAGAAAATTAGATACCACCGAACATACGAAGTTCGTGGATTGCATTTTAGCCCCGAAAAACATGCGATTTGACTTTTGCAGAAGCGGTAAAACTGTTAACAGAGTTGTTCAGTCCAAAGACTACGTTATTTCACAAACGCTGGAAGTGTTTAAACCTTGTAAAAAAAGACGAGAAAAATTATTCTACGTTCGCATCAGTAGTAAATAAGCATTGCGATGATTTCAAATTATCCGAACAGTGCTAATCATTTTAAATCTTTAATCTTCGACAAGGATTGGTATCAGGGAAAGACGCCGAAATAAGGTGTAGAGTTCTAAATAAATAAGAAAATGAACTAAGCCTAATACTACAGAAATTAGCCGAGGACTGCCAGAGATTTGAAAGTGTAAAGCAGGATTCAAAATGCATCGAACAGTCGGGCATTGCCCATATACAAAAAGTACGCCAAAAAACAAAATTCAATTCTCATCCAAAAATAAGTAAAAACAAAAACTGACTTTCACACCGCAACGACAAGCCAACAGGATAAATGACCGCCGAACCCTTGTTCGCGCTGTGGTAGCCTGCATTGGTATATGGATTGTCCATTTTGCTTTAAGACCTGAATGACTTGTAAAAAAGTCGGACACAAAAGTTCGCACTGTAAAACTAACAGAAGAAAAAAACGAAGGTACAAGCGACAAGTAAAAATAATCAGGAATGTATTAATATATGTACACGTAACATTCCTGAATATAAATATTAAATTTTAATTGGATTCGGGCTCGGACGTGTCAATAATAAATCTACATATGTGGAAGAGGTTGAATAAACCCACTTTGTTAAGTGACTGGTGTAAGAATTAAATTTAGGGGTGAGATTATTACAAATGAGTCTTTAATGGGAAATACAAAAGAATAAAAAATACTGGGGTTAAAATACTTTAGTAACATTTTTGAAACTGATTGGATGCAAGCATTTAATTCATGGAAATTACCGATAAATACATTTTGCAAAAGAATAAATAGTCTGGCGACCGAATCAGAAAAACTAAAGCTAGAATGAAAATAATCTTTTCCCAAAGTTTTTTCGGGCGGTCTTGGTCGTGCGCAAAGATGGCGGCCAAATTTCAACTGAACGAAAACGTCCAAACAATATTTAAGAGAAAAAGGAATGTGCCTTTTGCCTCGATAGACAAAATAAACGAGGAATTGAACCGACTTGTGACGACCGGCATCTTATCAAAAGTGGAGTAGAGTCAGTGGGAGATTCGCATGTGTGCAGACTTTTCAACGGCATTAAATGCAGCACTAAAAGATTATCATTAACCACTGCACAGCCCGGAGAAGGTTTAGCTCAAATTAAATGGAGGCAGATGTTTTTCAATAAAAGATCTGAGTGAAGCGTTCTTCCAAATACCCGTAGAAGAAGAGAGTTCGAAACTGCTGTGTATAAATACGTATGGCGGGTTATACATGTTCGAAAGACTAGCTTTCGAAGTCACAGTTGCTCCAGCTATTTTTCAGCAAATGGTGGATACAATGCTGAGCGAACTTGATTGTTTTATTGCATACCTTGACGACATTGTAATCAACAGTACAGACGTTGAACAGCACCGGAAACATATCACCAAGTATGTTCGCAAATCCACGATTATGGGTTTAAAGTGTAAGAGGAAACATGTGATTTTTTTTTGAGAAAATAAAATACCTGGGCCATGTTATAGACAAGGACGGATGAAGGCCGGACCCAAAAAGGCTACCGTGATTAAGAACATGATTGCGCCATTAAACGTCATAACACTACAGAGCTTTCTTGGACTAGCAAATTACTATCAAGCTTTAATTCCAGAGATGCATAATTTGCGCACTCCACTGAATGAACTATTAAAAAAGCATAAGGTCTGGGGGTGGACGGCCGAATGCTAGGGGGCATTCAATGACACCATTGAACTGCTGACGTTAGATTTATTCCTTACGCATTACAACCCGGATTTAGCGACGCTAGTTCCTATGGATTAGGAGGGATTAGGAGCGTGAATTCTGCATATAATGCCGGATGGAACCCATAAACGCATCGCGCCTGCATCAAGGGCCTTGCTTCCAACGGGGATACAGTATCCCCAATTTGAAAAAGAGGCTCTAGGGATATTTTTTGTTGTAACCAAGTTCCACCGTGATATACACAGTAGATTGTTTACGTTACAGACGGACCATAAGCTGTTAATTACCATTTTTGGATCGAAAAAAGGTCGACCTGTGCATATTGCAAATAGATTCCAGCGATGGGGAACGATGTTAATGAACTATAATTTCAACGATGTTAATGAACTATAATTTCAACGATGTTAATGAACTATAATTTCAACGATGTTAATGAACTATAATTTCAACGATGTTAATGAACTATAATTTCAACGATGTTAATGAACTATAATTTCAACGATGTTAATGAACTATAATTTCAACGATGTTTATGAACTATAATTTCAACGATGTTAATGAACTATAATTTCAACGATGTTAATGAACTATAATTTCAAAGATGTTAATGAACTATAATTTCAACGATGTTAATGAACTATAATTTCAACGATGTTAATGAACTATAATTTCAACGATGTTAATGAACTATAATTTCAACGATGTTAATGAACTATAATTTCAACGATGTTAATGAACTATAATTTCAAAGATGTTAATGAACTATAATTTCAACGATGTTAATGAACTATAATTTCAACGATGTTAATGAACTATAATTTCAACGATGTTAATGAACTATAATTTCAACGATGTTAATGAACTATAATTTCAACAATGTTAATGAACTATAATTTCAACGATGTTAATGAACTATAATTTCAACGATGTTAATGAACTATAATTTCAACGATGTTAATGAACTATAATTTCAACGATGTTACTGAACTATAATTTCAACGATGTTAATGAACTATAATTTCAAAGATGTTAATGAACTATAATTTCAACGATGTTAATGAACTATAATTTCAACGATGTTAATGAACTATAATTTCAACGATGTCAATGAACTATAATTTCAACGATGTTAATGAACTATAATTTCAACGATGTTAATGAACTATAATTTCAACGATGTTAATGAACTATAATTTCAACGATGTTAATGAACTATAATTTCAACGATGTTAATGAACTATAATTTCAACGATGTTAATGAACTATAATTTCAACGATGTTAATGAACTATAATTTCAACGATGTTAATGAACTATAATTTCAACGATGTTAATGAACTATAATTTCAACGATGTTAATGAACTATAATTTCAACGATGTTAATGAACTATAATTTCAACGATGTTAATGAACTATAATTTCAACAATGTTAATGAACTATAATTTCAACGATGTTAATGAACTATAATTTCAACGATGTTAATGAACTATAATTTCAACGATGTTAATGAACTATAATTTCAACGATGTCAATGAACTATAATTTCAACGATGTTTATGAACTATAATTTCAACGATGTTAATGAACTATAATTTCAACGATGTTAATGAACTATAATTTCAAAGATGTTAATGAACTATAATTTCAACGATGTTAATGAACTATAATTTCAACGATGTTAATGAACTATAATTTCAACGATGTTAATGAACTATAATTTCAAAGATGTTAATGAACTATAATTTCAACGATGTTAATGAACTATAATTTCAACGATGTTAATGAACTATAATTTCAACGATGTTAATGAACTATAATTTCAACGATGTTAATGAACTATAATTTCAACGATGTTAATGAACTATAATTTCAACGATGTTAATGAACTATAATTTCAACGATGTCAATGAACTATAATTTCAACGATGTTAATGAACTATAATTTCAACGATGTTAATGAACTATAATTTCAACGATGTTAATGAACTATAATTTCAACGATGTTAATGAACTATAATTTCAACGATGTTAATGAACTATAATTTCAACGATGTTAATGAACTATAATTTCAACGATGTTAATGAACTATAATTTCAAAGATGTTAATGAACTATAATTTCAACGATGTTAATGAACTATAATTTCAACGATGTTAATGAACTATAATTTCAACGATGTTAATGAACTATAATTTCAACGATGTTAATGAACTATAATTTCAACGATGTTAATGAACTATAATTTCAACGATGTTAATGAACTATAATTTCAACGATGTTAATGAACTATAATTTCAACAATGTTAATGAACTATAATTTCAACGATGTTAATGAACTATAATTTCAACGATGTTAATGAACTATAATTTCAACGATGTTAATGAACTATAATTTCAACGATGTCAATGAACTATAATTTCAACGATGTTAATGAACTATAATTTCAACGATGTTAATGAACTATAATTTCAACGATGTTAATGAACTATAATTTCAACGATGTTAATGAACTATAATTTCAACGATGTCAATGAACTATAATTTCAACGATGTTAATGAACTATAATTTCAACGATGTTAATGAACTATAATTTCAACGATGTTAATGAACTATAATTTCAACGATGTTAATGAACTATAATTTCAACGATGTTAATGAACTATAATTTCAACGATGTTAATGAACTATAATTTCAACGATGTTAATGAACTATAATTTCAAAGATGTTAATGAACTATAATTTCAACGATGTTAATGAACTATAATTTCAACGATGTTAATGAACTATAATTTCAACGATGTTAATGAACTATAATTTCAACGATGTTAATGAACTATAATTTCAACGATGTTAATGAACTATAATTTCAACGATGTTAATGAACTATAATTTCAACGATGTTAATGAACTATAATTTCAACAATGTTAATGAACTATAATTTCAACGATGTTAATGAACTATAATTTCAACGATGTTAATGAACTATAATTTCAACGATGTTAATGAACTATAATTTCAACGATGTTAATGAACTATAATTTCAACGATGTTAATGAACTATAATTTCAACAATGTTAATGAACTATAATTTCAACGATGTTAATGAACTATAATTTCAACGATGTTACTGAGCTGCAATTTCAAAATGGAGTATTTACCCTAAAAAAGGATCTATCACGCGGATGGATTGTGTAGACTGGTGCCAAGACAGAGAGTGCCACTAAGAAGACACAGTGATCGCTTCCCTACAAGCAGAAGGGGATATAAAAACCATTTTGTGCAACGCGTTTTGAGAGCTCCCGGTGACTCTATACGAAATTTAAAAAAAGAAGCCTATCGTGGTCGATATTTTTTTCAAATGACCCGAAGCATTACGTTGTAAGAAACCCACTACGGAGGTGACAATAAACTTATTGTATGAATTGTTCGCCCGTTTTGGGGTGGTCAATTGTTTTGGTTTGCGAAAACGAAACGCAGTTTACGTCATCCGACTTCAAATAATTCTGCGAAATTTTTCAGATCAGACACATCACGACTCCCCCGTATCATCCTCGGTCAAACGGCCAACTGGAACGCTTTGTGGACACACAAAAAGAGCCCTAAAAAAGCTCGCGATACTCTCACGGAAAAAGACCTGCAACAGTTTTTGCAATTGTACAGAATCACGCCAAACGTGAACATCCATCCTCATTGTCGCCCGCATAGATGATACTGTAATAATTACATTTGACTTTCAAAATAATATATAAATTATTTATTAAAAGGCCCTAGGAATACGGGAATATACCGTGGGTACTAATTAAAAAAACTTAATAAAAAAAGTGATTTAAAAATAAAATCTTATCTTCTTTCTCGATCACTAGAGTTTTATGTAACGCCGAAATTTCACAATATTTCAGGGATGACTCTTTTTTCAAGCATTTCCATTTCTTTACCCAAGGGACTTCTTTGCCACGCGCCAACGAATATACGTACATAGCTGTAGTGATCGAGCACTGACAAAACTTCTATTTTATGCTGAAACATGATAGAAAATGACGGATTCGCGTCATATATAGATGTTTTAACGTATCTAAAATAAGCTGGGTGTATTAATATGCGCGTTTAGACAGACCTCATACATATATTTTTGGCATCTGAAACAAGTTGAGTTGATTCAATACACGCATTTAGCAATGTTCAGGCGTTTTTCAGAATAAACCATTACAGACTGGTAACACTTCTATTCTAAACTGAAGCGTGACAGACATCGTTACGTATCGAACCTAAGAAGAAGATGCGTGGTTGCATCTAAATTTAGTTGCATTCATTCAACATGTGTGTTTAGTAAATGTCCACCCTATTTTAGAATTAAGCAGAATACACTGACAAAAAAGCTATTCTAAACTGAAGCAGGATAGACTACCTTACGGACAGAGCCTCGTTATGCTTGGTCGAATCTAAGATAAGTTGCATCCATTCAATATGCGCGTTTAGGAATGTTCATGCGTTTTTTAGAATCAAGCATAAAATGCTGATAAAAACTTCTATGATAAACTGAAGCGTGACAGACAAAGTGACGGACAGAACATCCTAGAAAGTCTTGGTCGTATCTAAAATGAGTTCCTTTTATCAATATGCGCATTTCGCTTGGTTCATGCTATTTTAAAATTAAGCATGGCAGTCTGATAGAACTTCAGTGCTAAGCTAGAGTGTGACAGACAAAGTCACGGACAGTGTTATGGAGAGATGATTGGTCGCATCTCAAATAAGTTGCGTTTATTCAATATGCACGTTTAAGCATAGCATACTAACTAAACTACTATTTTAATCTGAAGCGTGACAGACAAAGTGACGGACATTTATTTAATGTCTATGCTAATCAGAAGCTTGATCGCATCTAATATAAGTTATGTTTATCCGTTATGTGAGATTAGCAATGTTCACGCGTGACAAACAAACTCGAAAGCAAAAATATTGACCATAGAATCGAAAGAAAATGTTTTGTATCCGAATTATCAAAGGGGAATAACTTTTGTATTCTCTAACTGAGTTACTCCCCCTGAAATAAGTTTGGTAGAAAAGAGACTTTTTCGAAATAGTTAGTATCTTCCGAATACGCTAATATCTAACTAGTTTTATGTTGATGCTATATCAGAATTAAACATCGCAGGCGGATATCACTTCTATGCTAAGATGAGGCGCGACAGACAAAGTAACCGACAGAGAGATGATGTGTTGCATCTAAATTAAGTTGCGTTTAGTAATGTTCAGGCTTTTTTCAGAATTTAGCATGGCAGACAAACTCTAAAACAAAAATATTGTTAATATTTTTATTTATTATTGATTTTATTTATTAACTAGCGGGGCTACCCGGCGTTGCTCGGGGTCATAAAAACATATATTTGAAGAAAGATCGTGTGTGTAACATCTTTATATTCAAACTCCTATGTCCGCCCCCTCTCTCTATAGCCGTCTCTTTATCTGCTACCTTTATCTTCCCTGGTCACCCCATTTCGCCGCTACTTTCTAATTTTGCCTTTTGCAAAAGCTGTTTCTTCCCCACCATTTCTCCTATTGCCCAGGGTAATAATATGACATATTTCTATAAAAAGTAACACCTCTATCTGCGCCTTCTATATAGGTACTTATCACCACCACGGTGTTCATACTATATACGTATCTATTATCACCCTCGTGCGCATACTATATACGTACCTATCGCCGCCCCAGTGCACATACTATATACGTACCTATCGCCGCCCCGGTGCAGATACTATTTAAGTACCTATCGCCGCCCCGTTGCGAATGCTAAATAGTACCTATCGTTGCCCCGGTGTGAATGCTAAATAAATACCTATTGCGCCCCGGTGTGCATGCTACATAAGTACCTATCGCTGCCCTAGTGCGAATACTACAGACATACCAATTGCGCCCCGTTGTGCATGCTACATAAGTACCTATCGCCGGCCCAGTGCGAATGCTAAATACGTACCTATAGCCGCCCTGGTGCGAATGCTAAATATGTACCTATAGCCGCCCCAGTGCGAATGCTAAATACGTACCTATCACCACCACGGTGCGAATGCTAAATACATAACTTTTCGCCGCCCCGGTGCGCGTACTATATATGTACTGATCGCCGCCGCAGAGCGCATGCTATGTACGTACTTATTGCTGCCCATGTGTACATGCTATATACGTAGCTATCGCCACCCCTGAATTCTGAATACGTACCTATCGCCGCCCTGGTGTGGAAGCTAAATACGTACATATCGCCGCCCCCGTGCGAATGCTAAATACATACCTATCGCCGCCCCTGGTGTGAATTCTAAATACGTACCTATCGCCGCCCCGGTGTGAAGTCTAAATAGTACCTATCGCCGCCCCGGTGAGGAAGCTAAATACGTACATATCGCCACCCCGGTGCGAATGCCAAATACATACCACTCGCTGCCCCGGTGTGAATGCTAAATACATACCTATCGCCGCCCCGGTGTGAATGCTAAATACGTACCTATCGCCGCCCTGGTGTGAATTTTAAATATGTACTATTCGCCGCCCCGGTGTGAATGTTAAATATGTACCTTTCGCCGCCCCTGTGCGCGTGCTATATACGTACCTATCGCCGCCCCGGTGCGCGTGCTATATATGAACCGATCGCTGCCTCAGTGCGCATGCTAAATACATACCTATCACTGCCCCGGTGTGCATACTATATACATACTTATTACCGCCCATGTGCACATGCTATATAAGTACCTATCACCACCGCTGAATGCTAAATAAGTACCTATCGCCGCCCCGGTGTGGAAGCTAAATACGTACATATCGCCGCCCCTAAATTTGGGCGGACCCTAAACAATTTGGCCTGACCCCTAAAATTTTCCCTGACCCCTAAATCTCTCCAGCCCCTAATTTTTCACTCTCCCCCAACCATGAGAAATATTTTGACTTCAAAACAAAAAAAAACAAAAAAATTTGGCCTGACCCCTAAAAAGTTCGTCTGACCCCTAAAATTTTCCCCGACCCCTAAATCTTTCCAGCCCCCTAATTTTTACCTCTCCCCCAACCATGAGAATTATTTTCAGTTCAAAACCAAAAAAAACAAAAAAATTTGGCCTGACCCCTAAAAAGTTCGTCCTGACCCCTAAAATTTTCCCCGACCCTTAAATCTCTCCAGCCCCCTAATTTTTACCTCTCCCCCAACCCTGAGAAATATTTTCAGTTCAAAACCAAAAAAAAAAAAAAATTTGGCCCGACCCCTAAAAAGTTCCGCCTGACACCTAAAATTTTCCCCGACCCCTAAATCTCTCCAGCCCCATAATTTTTAGCTCTCCCCCAACCATGAGAAATATTTTCAGTTCAAAACCAAAAAAAACAAAAAAATTTGGCCTGACCCCTAAAAAGTTCGTCCTGACCCCTAAAATTTTCCCCAACCCTTAAATCTCTCCAGCCCCCTAATTTTTACCTCTCCCCCAACCCTGAGAAATATTTTCAGTTCAAAACCAAAAAAAAGAAAAAAATTTGGCCCGACCCCTAAAAAGTTCGTCCTGACCCCTAAAATTTTCACCGACCCCTGAATCTCTCCAGCCCCCTAATTTTTCACTCTCCCCCAACGATGAGAAATATTTTGACTTCAAAACAAAAAAAAACAAAAAAAATTGGCCTGACCCCTAAAAAGTTCCGCCTGACCCCTAAAATTTTCCCCGACCCCTAAATCTCTCTAGCCCCCTAATTTGTCACTCTCCCCCAACCATGAGAAATATTTTCAGTTCAAAACCAAAAAAAAAAAAAAATTTGGCCTGACCCCTAAAAAGTTCGTCCTGACCCCTAAAATTTTTCCCGACCCCTACATCTCTCCAAGCCCCCTAATTTTTCACTCTCCCCCAACCATGAGAAATATTTTCAGTTAAAAACCAAAAAAAAGAAAAAAATTAGCCGGACCCCTAAAAAGTTCGTCCTGACCCCTAAAATTTTCCCCGACCCCTAAATCTCTCAAGCCCCCTAATTTTTCACTCTCCCCCAACCATGAGAAATATTTTGAGTTCAAAACCAAAAAAAAGAAAAAAATTTTGCCTGACCCCTAAAAAGTTCGTCCTGACCCCTAAAAATTTCCCCGACCCCTAAATCTCTCCAGCCCCCTAATTTTTCACTCTCCCCCAATCCTGAGAAATATTTTGACTTCAAAACAAAAAAAAAAAAAAAAAAATTGGCCTGACCCCTAAAAAGTGCGTCCTGACCCCTAAAATTTTCCCCGACCCCTAAATCTCTCCATCCCACTAATTTTTCACTCTCCCCAACCCTAGGATATATTTTAAGTTCAAAAAAAAAAAAAAATTAGGCCTGACCCCTAAAATTTTCCCCGACCCCTAATCTCTCCAGCCCCCCCCCCCAACTTTTTTTTTCAGTGTCCAACAACCCTGAGAATTATTTTAAGTTCAAAACAAAAAAAATCAAAAAAATTTGGCCTGACCCCTAAAAAGTTCCGCCTGACCCCTAAAATTTTCCCCGACCCCTCAATCTCTCCAGCCCCCTAATTTTTCACTCTCCCCCAACCCTGAGAAATATTTTGAGTTCAAAACCAAAAAAAAGAAAAAAATTTGGCCTGACCCCTAAAAAGTTCGTCCTGACCCCTAAAATTTTCCCCGACCCCTAAATCTCTCTAGCCCCCTAATTTTTCACTCTCCCCCAACCCTGAGAAATATTTTGACTTCAAAACAAAAAAAAACGACAAATTTTGCTTGACCCCTAAAAAGTTCGTCCTGACCCCTAAAATTTTCCCCGACCCCTAAATCTCTCCAGCCCCCTAATTTTTCACTCTCCCCCAACCCTGAAAAATATTTTCAGTTCAAAACCAAAAAAATGAAAAAAATTTGGCCTGACCCCTTAAAAGTTGGTCCTGACCCCTAAAATTTTCCCCGACCTCTGAATCTCTCCAGCCCCCTAATTTTTCACTCTCCCCCAGCCATGAGATATATTTTGACTTCAAAACAAAAAAAAACAAAAAAATTTGGCCTGACCCCTAAAATGTTCGTCCTGACCCCTAAAATTTTACCCGACCCCTAAATCTCTCCAGCCCCCTAGTTTTTCACTCTCCTCCAACCCTGCGAAATATTTTGACTTCAAAACAAAAAAAAAAAAAAAAAAAAAAAATTTGGCCTGACCCCTAAAAAGTTCGTCCTGACCCCTAAAATTTCCCCGACCCCTAAATCTCTCCAGCCCCCTAATTTTTCACTCTCCCCCAACCATGAGATATATTTTGACTTCAAAACAAAAAAAAAACAAAAAAATTTGGCCTGACCCCTAAAAAGTTGGTCCTGACCCCTAAAATTTTCCCCGACCCCTGAATCTCTCCAGACCCCTAATTTTTCACTCTCCTCCAACCATGAGAAATATTTTGACTTCAAAACAAAAAAAAACAAAAAAATTTGGCCTGACCCCTAAAAAGTTCGTCCTGACCCCTAAAATTTTCCCCGACCCCTAAATCTCTCCAGCCCCCTAATTTTTCACTCTCCCCCAACCCTGAGAAATATTTTGACTTCAAAACAACAAAAAACAACAAAAAAAAAATTTGGCCTGACCCCTAAAAAGTTCGTCCTGACCCCTAAAATTTTCCCCGACCCCTAAATCTCTCCAGCCCCCTAATTTTTCACTCTCCTCCAACCCTAAGAAATATTTTGAGTTCAAAACAAAAAAATGTTATTTAACATGTATACAAATATTAGTGAAAACAATGGTGGAGCATAATTATTTCTCTTTTTACTTTACTTATTGAGACGTTATTTAACATGTATAAAAATATAAGTGAACACAATGGTGGAGCATAATTATTTTTCTTCTTTCTTTACTTATTGAGACGTTATTTAATATGTATACAAATATTAGTGAAAACAGTGGCGGAGCATAATTATTTCTCTTTTTACTTTACTTATTGAGACGTTATATCATATGTATACAAATATTAGTGAAAACAATGGTGGAGCATAATTATTTTTCTTCTTACTTTACTTATTGAGACGTTATTTAATATGTATACAAATATTAGTGAAAACAGTGGTGGAGCATAATTATTTTTCTTCTTACTTTACTTATTGAGACGTTATTTAATATGTATACAAATATTAGTGAAAACAGTGGTGGAGCATAATTATTTTTCTTCTTACTTTACTTATTGAGACGTTATTTAATATGTATACAAATATTAGTGAAAACAGTCGTGGAGCATAATTATTTTTCTTCTTACGTTACTTATTGAGACGTTATTTAATATGTATACAAATATTAGTGAAAACAATGGTGGAGCATAATTATTTATTACTTTAATTTTACTGATACTACACTAACTTCACACCTCTCAAAAAGAAGGAGGTTATACCTGGGAGGATGGTATCATGTCAACAGAAGAAATGCAGTTAGGATTAAGCAACCCTGGCTTCACTACAAACTTGTGTTCAAAAAAGTGCCGTTATTGATTAACCAACCCTGGCTTCACTGTGGATTCATGTTCAAAAAAGTGCCGTTAGGAATTAAGCAACCGTTGCTTCACTATGGACTCATGTTCAAAAAAATGCCGTTAGGGATTAAGCAACAGTTGCTTCAATAAAAACTTATGTTTCGTTGGGATAAGGCAACCCGTGCTTCACTATAAACTCATGTTCAAAAAAAGTGCCGTTAGGGATTTCCTCTGACGTCATTTCCTGCTGAAATCGTGACTTTGCATTATGCCGACAATCCCCCATCTCCAAATTTGGCCTGAGGCGCACCACCGGCGAATGCCGACACTCCACCAAATTCGGCCTGAGTCGCTCACACCGGCGAATGCCGACACTCCCCCAAATTCGGCCTGAGGCGCTCATACTGGCGAATGCGACACTCCTCCCCGAATTTCGCCTGAGGCGCCCCACCGCCGAATGCCGACACTCACCCTCCCCAGATTTGGCCTGAGGCGCCCCACCGCCGAATGCCGATACCCCCCCCCCTCTTCCCCAAATTTCTCCTGAGGCGCTCACACCGGCGAATGCCGACACCCCCCACACCCACCCCAAGTTTTCAATATGTATACAATATGTATAGAAATATTAGTGAAAACAATGGGGGAGCATACAAATATTAGTGAAAACAGTGGGGGAGCATAATTATTTATTACTTTAATTTTACTGATACTACACTAACTTCACACCTCTCAAAAAGGAGGAGGTAATACCTAGGATGATGTTATCATGTCAACAGAAAACATGTGGTTAGGATTAAGCAACCCTTGCTACACTATGAACTCATGTTAAAAAAAGTGCCGTTATTGATTAAACAACACTTGCGTCACTATAAACGCATGTATCAAAAAGTGCCGTTAGGAGTTAAGCAACCCTTGCATCACTATGGACTCATGTTCAAAAAAGTGCCGTTAGTAAGTAAGCAACCCATGCTTCACTATGGACTCGTGTTCAAAAAAAGTGCCGTTTGTGATTAAGCAACACTTGCTTCACTATAAACTCATGTTCAAAAAAGAGCCGTTAGGGATTTCCTCTGACGTCATTTCCTGTTAAAATCATGACGGTGCATTATTTCTCAAATTCTTTGTTTGTTTCTCAAATTAGTACTAAACAACGTTGAAAATCGAGGAAAAAGGCACCCTCCCATTGGAGAAAAGTGCTCAGTCGACCCTCAAAGAGTCCATTTTTTTTCCGGTTCTGAGATATTATACGTCCCGGGGCTGGCCGGTTATAATGATGTCAACCGTGTGACTGTTTGTTGGGTCCTCTCGGAGGAGTATCTGGACATACAAACAGACAAACAAACAGACAAACAAACATACAGACAACTGCCCTTTATATAGGAGACTAGCGGGGCTACCCGGCGTTGCTCGGGGTCATAAAAACATATAATTGAAGAAAAATCGTGTGTGTAACATCTTTATATACAAACTTCTATTTCTCCCCCCCCCCCTTTCTCTATAGCCGTCTCTTTATCTTTCTACCTTTCTCTTCCCTGGTCACCCCATTTCAGCGCTACTTTCTAATTTTGCCTTTTGCGAAAGCTGTTTCTTCCCCACCATTTCTCCTACGTTGGCCAGGGCAATAGTATATCATATTTCTATAAAAAGTAACACCTCTATCTGCGCCTTCTATATAGGTACTTATCTCCGCCCCGGTGTTCATACTATATACGTATCTATCATCACCCCGGTGCGCATACTATATACGTACCTATCGCCGCCCCAGTGCACATACTATATATGTACCTATCGCCGCCCCAGTGCAGATACTATTTAAGTACCTATCGCCGCCTCGGTGCGAATGCTAAATAGTACCTATCGCCGTCCCGGTGTGCATGCTACATAAGTACCTATCGCTGCCCTAGTGCGAATAATTAATATGTACATATTGCCGCTTTGGTGCGAATGCTAAAAGGTACCTATCGCCGCTTTGGTGCGAATGCTAAATACGTACCTATTGCCGGCCCGGTGCGAATGCTAAATACGTACCTATAGCCGCCCCGGTGCGAATGCGAAATACATACCTTTCGCCGTTCCGGTGCATGTGCTATATACGTACCTATCGCCGCCCCGGTGCACGTGCTATATACGTACCTATCGCCGCCCCGGTGCGCGTGCTATATATGTACTGACTGCCGCCGCAGAGCGCATGCTATGTACGTACTTATTGCTGCCCATGTGTACATGTTATATACGTAGCTATCGCCACCCCTAAATTCTGAATACGTACCTATAGCCGCCCCGGTGTGGAAGCTAAATAGGTACTAATTGCTGCCCCGGTGCGAATGCTAAATACATACCTATCGCCGCCCCGGTGTGAATTCTAAATACGTACCTATCACCGCCCCGGTGTGAATTCTAAATACGTACCTATCGCTGCCCCGGGTCGGAAGCTAAATACGTACATATCGCCACCCTGGTGCGAATGCTAAATACATACCTATCGCCGCCCCGGTGTGAATGCTAAATACATACCTATCGCCACCCTGGTGTGAATGCTAAATACGTACCTATCGCCGCCCCGGTGTGAATGCTAAATACATACCTATCGCCGCCCCGGTGTGAATGCTAAATACATACCTATCGCCGCCCCGGTGTGAATGCTAAATACGTACCTATCGCCGCTCCGGTGTGAATTTTAAGTACGTACCTTTCGCCGCCCCGGTGCGCGTGCTATATACGTACCTATCGCCGCCCCGGTGTGAATTTTAAATACGTACCTTTCGCCGCCCCGGTGCGCGTGCTATATACGTACCTATCAGCGCCCTGGTGCACGTGCTATATATGAACCGATCGCTGCCCCAGTGCACATGCTAAATACATGCCTATCACCGCCCCGGTGCACATACTATATACATACTTATTGCCGCCGATGTGCACATGCTATATACGTACTTATCGCCACCGCTGAATGCTAAATAAGTACCTATCTCCGCCCAGGGGTGAATGCTAAATACGTACATATTGCCGCCCCGGTGTGCATACACCATATGTACCTATCACTGATCCAGTGTGAATACTAAATATGTACATATCGCCGCCCCTGTGCGAATGCTGAATACGTACCTATCGCAACCCCAGGGCGAATGCTAAATACGTAACTATCGCCACCCCTATACACTACTATATACGTACCTATGCCACCCCAGTGCACATACTATATATAAACCTATCGCCGGCCTGGTGCGCATAATATATTCGTACCTATCGCGGCTCTGGTGTGCATACTACATACTTACCTATCTCTGCAAGGGTGCACATACTATATATGTACCTATCTCCAGCCCAGTTCGCACACGTAAGAACTCATATCAGTGCACCCCTGTCGTGTTTGAAAAACAAAATAGTGTTCATTCATGTATTGTCACTATCATAAATATAAATAATTTTAGTTAAAAACAGAAAAAAAGAAATGTTTTTGCCTCCCCCCACGAACATTTTTTTTCCATCCTCCCACATACTTAGAAATATTTATAATTTAAAAGAAATAAAAAAGAAAAGAAAATTTTTTGACCCGCCCCAAAAATTTTTTGTTCCCCCCATACATAGAAATATTTTTAGTTTAAAAAAAGAAAAAAAAAATTTTTTTAGCCCCCCGCCCCGAAAATTTTTTTTTTCATCCTGCCCCATACATATAAATATTTTCAATGAAAAAGATAAAAGAAAAAGAAAAAAAATGTTGCCCCCCACCCCAATTTTTTTTTACACTCCCGGTGCGCATGCTATATTCGTACTTATGGCATCCCATGTGCACATGCTATATACGTTCCTATCGCCACCGCTGAATGCTAAATACGTACCTATAGTCTCCTCGGTGCGAATGCTAAATAGGTACCTATCGCCGCCCCGGTGCGAATGGTAAATACGTTTATATCGCCGCTAAAAATTTCCACGACCACCAATCTCTGCAGGCCCCCCAACTTTTTTTTTACTCTCGCCCAACCCTGAGTAATATTTTTAGTTCCAAAAATAAAAAAATAAAAAAATTTGGCCCGACCCCTAAAAAGTTTGTCCTGACCTCTAAACATTTCCCCGAGCCCCCAATCTCTTCAGAACGCCCCCAACTTTTTTATTATTCTCTCCCAATCCTAAGAAATATTGTTAGTTAAAAAAATAAAAAAACAAAAAAAATTTGGCTCGACCTATAAAAAGTTTGTCCTGACCCCTAAAAATTTCACCGACCCCCCCCCAATCTCTCCAGCCCCCCCCCACCCCCCCAGTTTTTTTACTCTCGCCCACCCTGAGTAATATTTTTGTTCAAAAAATAAAAAAATTTGGCCCGACCACTTAAAAGTTTGTCCTGACCCCTGAAAATTTCTCCGACCCCCCCAATCTCTCCAGCCCCCCTCAATTTCTTTTACTCTCCCAAACATGATAAATATTTTGAGTTCAAAGAAAAAAAAAAAATTTGCCCAACCCCTAAAATTTTGGCCTTACCCCTAAAATTTTCCCCGACCCCCTATCTCTCCAGCCCCCCCCCCTTCCAACTTTTTTTCACTCTTCCCCTGAGGAATATTTTAAGTTCAAAAAAAGAAAAAAAAAAATTTGGCCGGACCCCTAAAGAATTTGGCCTGACCCTTAAATTTTCCCCGACCCCCTAATCTCTCCAGCCCCCCCACCAACTTTTTTTCAGTGTCCCACAACCCTGAGAAATATTTTAAGTTAAAAAAAAATAAAATAAAAAATTTGGCCTGACCCCTAAAAAATTTGTTCTGACCCCTAAAATTTAATTGTGTTTTTAAACGTGAGTTAACGCACTTCCTTAGCTATCCTCTAACAAATAAATTTCATTAAAAAACATTAATTGGTTTATGAACTTGAGGTATTACGTAATTAAATTACAATATGACTCAGCAATTTCCAATTACTATAAAATATAATGAAAAATAAATGAAAAGCCCCCCCCCCCGATGAAATATTTCCCATGGACCCCTAAGGGCTGGGTTAATAGATTCGAGAATACTCTCATCATCTTACTCTGTGAATTTTACATAAGAATACACTTTTATATGTTATGTATATATTCTCTAACCTTGTTTAAAACACCTTAATTGTGTGTTTTAAACGTGAGTAAACGCACTTCCTTAGCTACCCTCTAAAAAATAAATTTCATTAAAAAACATTAATTGGTTTATGAACTTGAGGTATTACGTAATTAAATTACAATATGACTCAGCAATTTCAAATTACTATAAAATATAATGAAAAATAAATGAAAAGCCCCCCCCCCCCCGACGAAATATTCCCCATGGACCCCTAAGGGCTGGGTTAATAGATTCGAGAATACGCTCATCATCTTACTCTGTGAATTTTACATAAGAATACACTTTTATATGTTATGTATATATTCTCTAACTTTGTTTTAAACACCTTAATTGTGTGTTTTAAACGTGAGTTAACGCACTTCCTTAGCTACCCTCTAAAAAATAAATTTCATTAAAAAACATTAATTGGTTTATGAACTTGAGGTATTACGTAATTAAATTACAATATGACTCAGCAATTTCAAATTACTATAAAATATAATGAAAAATAAATTAAAAGCCCCCCCCCCCCTCGATGAAATATTCCACATATACCCCTAAGGGCTGGGTTAATAGATTCGAGAATACTCTCATCATCTTACTCTGTGAATTTTACATAAGAATACACTTTTATATGTTATGTATATATTCTCTAACCTTGTTTAAAACACCTTAATTGTGTGTTTTAAACGTGAGTTAACGCACTTCCTTAGCTACCCTCTAAAAAATAAATTTCATTAAAAAACATTAATTGGTTTATGAACTTGAGGTATTACGTAATTAAATTACAATATGACTCAGCAATTTCAAATTAGTATAAAATATAATGAAAAATAAATGAAAATTCCCCCCCCCCCGACGAAATATTCCCCATGGACCCCTAAGTGCTGGGTTAATAGATTCGAGAATACTCTCATCATCTTACTCTGTGAATTTTACATAAGAATACACTTTTATATGTTATGTATATATTCTCTAACCTTGTTTAAAACACCTTAATTGTGTGTTTTAAACGTGAGTTAACGCACTTCCTTAGCTACCCTCTAAAAAATAAATTTCATTAAAAAACATTAATTGGTTTATGAACTTGAGGTATTACGTAATTAAATTACAATATGACTCAGCAATTTCAAATTAGTATAAAATATAATGAAAAATAAATGAAAATTCCCCCCCCCCCTCGATGAAATATTCCCCATGGACCCCTAAGTGCTGGGTTAATAGATTCGAGAATACTCTCATCATCTTACTCTGTGAATTTTACATAAGAATACACTTTTATATGTTATGTATATATTCTCTAACCTTGTTTTAAACACCTTAATTTTGTTTTTAAACGTGAGTTAACGCACTTCCTTAGCTACCCTCTAAAAAATAAATTTCATTAAAAAACATTAATTGGTTTATGAACTTGAGGTATTACGTAATTAAATTACAATATGACTCAGCAATTTCAAATTAGTATAAAATATAATGAAAAATAAATGAAAATTCCCCCCCCCCCTCGATGAAATATTCCCCATGGACCCCTAAGTGCTGGGTTAATAGATTCGAGAATACTCTCATCATCTTACTCTGTGAATTTTACATAAGAATACACTTTTATATGTTATGTATATATTCTCTAACCTAGTTTTAAACACCTTAATTGTGTGTTTTAAACGTGAGTTAACGCACTTCCTTAGCTACCCTTTAAAAATAAATTTCTTTAAAAAACATTAATTGGTTTATGAACTTGAGGTATTACGTAATTAAATATGACTCAGCAATTTCAAATTACTATAAAATATCATCAAAAATAAATGAAAAGCCCCCCCCCCCCGATGAAATATAAATGCACATTGGTCTTTATTATAGATAAATATAAATGCACATTGGACTTTATTATAGACTAGCGGGGCTACCCGGCGTTGCTCGGGGTCATAAAAACATATAATTGAAGAAAAATCGCGTGTGTAACATCTTTATATTCAAACTTCTATTTCTCCCCCTCCTCTATAGCCGTCTCTTTATCTTTTTACCTTTCTCTTCCCTAGTCGCCCCATTTCACTGCTACTTTCTAATTTTGCCTTTTGTGAAAGCTGCTTCTTCCCTACCATTTCTCCTACGTTGCCCAGGTCAATAGTATGACATATTTCTATAAAAAGTACTACATCTATATGCGCTTTCTATATAAGTACTTATCTCCGCCCCGCGTTCATACTATATACATATCTATCACCACCCCGGTGCACATATACTATATGAGTACCTATTGCCGCCCCGGTATGCATACTACATAAGTACCTATCGCTGCCCCGGTGCAAATGCTACATACGTACGTATCGCCACCCCAGTGTGAATGCTGCATATGTACCTATCGCCGCCTCGTTGCTAATGCTACATATGTACCTATCGCCGCCCCGGTGTAAATGCTAAATACATACCTATCGCCACCCTGGTGTGCGTGCTATATACGTACCGATCGCCGGCCCGGAGCGCATGCTTAATAAATACCTATCACCGCCCTGGTGCGCATTCTATATACATACTTACTGCATCCCTGTGCACATGCTATATAGTACCTATCGCCATCTCTATGCACCACTATACACGTACCTATTGCCACCCCGGTGCACATACTATATATATACCTATCGCCGCCCCAGTGCGCATACTATATTCGTACCTATCGCCGCCCCGGTGTGCATACTATATACTTACCTACGAAATATTTTAAGTTCATAAAAACAAAAAAATTTCGCCCGACCCCCTAAAAAGTTTTTCCCGATCCCTACAATTTTCCCAGACCCCTATTATCTAAAGCCGCACCACCCAATTTTGTTTTACTCTCCCCCAACCCTGAGAAATATTTTGAGTTCAAAACAAAAAAATAACCAAAAAATTTGGCTTGACCCCTATAAAGTTCGGCCTGACCAGTAAAATTTTCCCCGACCCCTCAATCTCTCCAGCCCCCCATCCCAAATAAGTTTTCATTCTCCCCCAACCCTGAGAAATATTTTGAGTTCAGAAAAACAAAAAAAATTTAGCCTGACCCCTAAAAAGTTCGGCCTGATCCCTAAAATTTTCCCCGACCCCTCAATCTCTCCAGCCCCCTATCCCAACTAATTTTTCACTCTCCCCCAAGCCTGAGAATTATTTTGAGTTCAAAACAAAAAAAAACAAAAAAGTTTTGCCTGACCCCTAAAAAGTTCGGCCTGACCCCTACAATTTTCCCCGACCCCTCAATCTCTCCAGCCCCTCATCTCAACTAATTTTTCACTCTCCCCACCCTGAGAAATATTTTGAGTTCAAAACAAAAGGAAAAAAATTTGGCCTGACCCCTTAAATTTTCGGCCTGACCCCTAAAATTTTCCCCGACCCCTCAATCTCTCCAGTCCCCTAATTTTTCACTCTCCCCCAACCCTGAAAAATATTTTGAGTTCAAAACAAAAAAAAGAAAAAAATTTGGCCTGACCTCTAAAAAGTTCGGCCTGACCCCTAAAATTTTCCCCGACCCCTCAATCTCTCCAGCCCCCTATCCCAACTCATTTTTCACTCTCCCTCAACCCTGAGAAATATTTTGAGTTCAAAACAACAAAAAAAAGAAAAAAACTTGGCCTGCCCCCTAAACAGTTCGGATTGACCCCTAAAATTTTCCCCGACCCCTCAATGTCTCCAGCCCCCCTCCCAACTAATTTTTCACAGTTCCCCAACCCTGAGAAATATTTTTAGTTCAAAACAAAAAAAAAAAAAAAAATTTGGCCTGACCCCTAAAAAGTTCGGCCTGACCCCTAAAAAGTTCGGCCGAACCCCTAAATCTCTCCAGCCCTCGATCTCAACTACATTTTGACCCTCCCCCAACCTTGGGAAATATTTTGAGTTCAAAACAAAAAAAAACAAAAAAATTTGGCCTGACCCCTAAAAAGTTCGGCCTTACCCCTAAAAAGTTCGGCCTGACCCCTAAAATTTTCCACGACCCCTCAATCTCTCCAGCCCCTCATCCAAACTAATTTTTCACTCTCCCCACCCTGAGAATTATTTTGAGTTCAAAACAAAAAAAAAAGAAAAAAATTTGGCCTGACCCCTGAAAAGGTTGGGTTTGACCCTAAAAAGTTCGGCCTGACCCCTTAATCACTCCAAGCCCCCCCAACTTTTTTTTTTAAACGTGAGTTATCGCTCTTCCTTAGCTATCCTTTAACAACATTCCGGGGGGGACCGTTATACTTTAGAAGCACCAATATTTGTAGGGACCATTATAATTTAGAAGCACCAACATTCCTTGGGTGAGACCGTTATACTTCAGAAGCACCAATATTTCTAGGGACCGTTATACTATAGAATCACCAACATTCCTGACGGGCCGTGATACTTTAGAAGCACCACCCCTGGTCTCTATACTGGAGAAGCACCCATTGCCCCTATTCTGCAGAAGCTTCCGGGTCCTAAATTGTAGAAGCACCCCTGGTGCTGGGTTATATACTGTAGAAGCACCCCTGGTCCCTTTACTGAAGAAGCACCCATGGTCCTTTTTCTGCAGAGGCCTCTATGTTCTAATATTGTAGAATCACCTCCGGTACTGGGTCTTATACTGTAGAAGCACCTCTGGTCCCTATTCTGTAGAAGCACCTTTGTCCCTATTCTGTAGAAGCCTCTGGGTTCTATATAGTAGAAGCACCCCCAGTTCTGGGTCCTGTACTGTAGAAGCACCCATGGTCCCTATTCTGCAGAAGCCTCCGGGTCCTATATTGTTGAAGCACCCCCGGTTCTGGGCCTTTTTTTATACATATATAGAGTGGTTATGACCCAACGGGTCACTGATAACATGTACTGGTTAAATTCTTTTTTTCTGTTTTTATACATATATAGAGTGATTATGACCCAACAGGTCACTGTAAACGTGTACTTGTTAAATTCTTCTTTTTTTTCTTTTTTTATACATATATAGAGTGGTAATGACTCAACGAGTCAGCGTAAACGTGTACTTGTTAAATTATTCTTTTTCTATACATATATAGAGTGATTATGACCCAACGGGTCACTGTAAACGTGTACTTGTTAAATTCTTCTTTTTTTCTTTTTTTATACATATATAGAGTGGTTATAACTCAACGGCTCACTGTAAACGTGTACTTGTTAAATTCTTCTTTTTTTCTTTTTTTATACATATATAGAGTGGTTATGATCCAACGGGTCACTGTAAACGTGTACTTGTTAAATTCTTCTTTTTTTCTTTTTTTATACATATATAGAGTGGTTATGACCCAACGGGTCACTGTAAACGTGTACTTGTTTAATTCTTCTTTTTTTCTTTTTGTATACATACATAGAGTGGTTATGACTCAACGGTCATTGTAAACGTGTACTTGTTAAATTCTTCTTTTTTTCTTTTTTTATACATATATTGAGTGGTTATGACCCAACGGGTCACTTTAAACGTGTACTTGTTAAATTCTTCTTTTTTCTTTTTTTATACATATATAGAGTGGTTATGACCCAACGGTCACTGTAAACGTGTACTTGTTAAATTCTTCTTTTTTTACTTTTTTTATACATATATAGAGTGGTTATGACCCAACGGGTCACTGTAAACGTGTACTTGTTAAATTCTTCTTTTTTTCTTTTTTTATACATATATAGAGTGGTAATGACTCAACGGGTCACTGTAAACGTGTACTTGTTAAATTCTTCTTTTTTCTTTTTTATACATGTATAGAGTGGTTATGACTCAACGGGTCAGTGTAAACGTGTACTTGTTAAATTCTTCTTTTTTTCTTTTTTTATACATATATAGAGTGGTTATGACTCAACGGGTCATTGTAAACGTGTACTTGTTAAATTCTTTTTTTTTCTGTTTTTATACATATATAGAGTGGTTATGACTCAACGGGTCACTGTAAACGTGTACTTGTTAAATTCTTCTTTTTTCTTTTTTATACATATGTAGAGTGGTTATGACTCAACGGGGCACTGTAAACGTGTTCTTGTTAAATTCTTCTTTTTTTCTTTTTTTATACATATATAGAGTGGTTATGACTCAACGGGTCATTGTAAACGTGTACTTGTTAAATTCTTATTTTTTCTTTTTTTATACATATATAGAGTGGTTATAACTCACCGGGTCACTGTAAACGTGTACTTGTTAAATTCTTCTTTTTTCTTTTTTTATACATATATAGAGTGGTTATGACTCAACGGGTCACTGTAAACGTGTATTTGTTGAATTATTCTTTTTTCTTTTTTTGTACATATATAGAGTGGTTATGACTCAACGGGTCACTGTAAACGTGTACTTGTTAAATTATTATTTTTCTTTTTTATACATACATAGAGTGGTTATGACTCAACGGGTCAGTGTAAACGTGTACTTGTTAAATTCTTCTTTTTTTCTTTTTTTATACATATATAGAGTAGTTATGACTCATCGGGTCATTGTAAACGTGTACTTGTTAAATTCTTCTATTTTCTGTTTTTATACATATATAGAGTGGTTATGACTCAACGGGGCACTGTAAACGTGTTCTTGTTAAATTCTTTTTTTCTTTTTTTATACATATATAAAGTGGTTATGACTAAACGGGTCATTGTAAACGTGTACTTGTTAAATTCTTCTTTTATCTTTTTTTATACATATATAGAGTGGTTATGTCTCAACGGGTCACTCTAAACGTGTACTTGTTACATTCTTCTTTTTTCTTTTTTATACATATATATAGTGGTTATGACTCAACGGGTCACTGTAAACGTGTACTTGTTGAATTATTCTTTTTTCTTATTTTATACATATATAGAGTGGTTATGACTCAACGGGTCATTGTAAACGCGTACTTGTTAAATTCTTCTTTTTTTTTTTTATACATATATAGATAGGTTATGACCTAACGGGTCACTGTAAACGTGTACTTGTTAAATTCTTCTTTTTTCTTTTTTTATACATATATAGAGTGGTTATGACTCAACGGGTCACTGTAAACGTGTACTTGTTAAATTCTTCTTTTTTCTTTTTTATACATATATAGAGTGGTTATGACTCAACGGGTCACTGTAAACGTGTTCTTGTTAAATTCTTCATATTTTCTTTTTTTTTTAACATATATAGAGTGGTTATGACTCAACGGGTCATTGTAAACGTGTACTTGTTAAATTCTTATTTTTTCTTTTTTTATACATATATAGAGTGGTTATGACTCAACGGGTCACTGCAAACGTGTACTTGTTAAATTCTTCTTTTTTCTTTTTTTATACATATATAGAGTGGTTATGACTCAACGGGTCACTGTAAACGTGTACTTGTTGAATTATTCTTTTTTCTTTTTTATACATATATAGAGTGGTGTATGACTCAACGGGTCACTGTAAACGTGTACTTGTTAAATTCTTCTTTTTTCTTTTTTATACATACATAGAGTGGTTATGACTCAACGGGTCAGTGTAAACGTGTACTTGTTAAATTCTTCTTTTTTTCTTTTTTTATACATATATAGAGTGGTTATGACTCATCGGGTCATTGTAAACGTGTACTTGTTAAATTCTTCTTTTTTCTTTTTTTATACATATATAGAGTGGTTATGCCTCAACGGGTCGCTGTAAACGTGTACTTGTTAAATTCTTCTTTTTTCTTTTTTATACATATATAGAGTGGTTATGACTCAACGGGTCACTGTAAACGTGTTCTTGTTAAATTCTTCATTTTTTCTTTTTTTTATACATATATAGAGTGGTTATGACTCAACGGGTCAGTGTAAACGTGTACTTGTTAAATTCTTCTTTTTTCTTTTTTTATACATATATAGAGTGGTTATAGCTCAACGGGTCACTGTAAACGTGTACTTGTTAAATTCTTCTTTTTTCTTTTTTTATACATATATAGAGTGGTTATGACTCAACGGGTCACTGTAAACGTGTACTTGTTAAATTCTTCTTTTTTCTTTTTTTATACATATATAGAGTGGTTATGACTCAACAGGTCATTGTAAACGTGTACTTGTTAAATTCTTCTTTTTTCTTTTTTTATACATATATAGAGTGGTTATGACTCAACAGGTCATTGTAAACGTGTACTTGTTAAATTCTTCTTTTTTCTTTTTTATACATATATAGAGTGGTTATGACTCAACGGGTCACTGTAAACGTGTACTTGTTGAATTATTCTTTTTTTATACATATATAGAGTGGTTATGACTCAACGGGTCACTGTAAACGTGTACTTGTTAAATTCTTCTTTTTTCTTTATTTATACATATATAGAGTGGTTATGACTCAACGGGTCACTGTAAACGTGTACTTGTTAAATTCTTCTTTTTTCTTTTTTATACATATATAGAGTGGTTATGACTCAACGGGTCACTGTAAACGTGTTCTTGTTAAATTCTTCATTTTTTCTTTTTTTTATACATATATAGAGTAGTTATGACTCTACGGGTCAGTGTAAACGTGTACTTGTTAAATTCTTCTTTTTTCTTTTTTATACATATATAGAGTGGTTATGACTCAACGGCTCAGTGTAAACGTGTTCTTGTTAAATTCTTTTTTTCTTTTTTTATACATATATAGAGTGGTTATGACTCAACGGGTCATTGTAAACGTGTACTTGTTAAATTCTTCTTTTTTCTTTTTTATACATATATAGAGTTGTTATGACTCAACGGGTCACTGTAAACGTTTTCTTGTTGAATTCTTTTTTTTTTCTTTTTTTATACATATATAGAGTGGTTATGACTCAACGGGTCATTGTAAACGTGTACTTGTTAAATTCTTCTTTTTTCTTTTTTATACATATATAGAGTTGTTATGACTCAACGGGTCACTGTAAACGTTTTCTTGTTAAATTCTTTTTTTCTTTTTTTATACATATATATAGTGGTTATGACTCAACGGGTCATTGTAAACGTGTACTTGTTAAATTCTTCTTTTTTTCTTTTTTTATACATATATAGAGTGCTTATGACTCAACGGGTCACTGTAAACGTGTATTTGTTAAATTCTTCTTTTTTCTTTTTTATACATATATAGAGTGGTTATGACTCAACGGGTCACTGTAAACGTGTACTTGTTGAATTATTCTTTTTTCTTTTTTTATACATATATAGAGTGGTTATGACTCAACGGGTCACTGTAAAAGTGTACTTGTTAAATTCTTCTTTTTTCTTTTTTATACATATATAGAGTGGTTATGACTCAACGGGTCACTGTAAACGTGTTCTTGTTAAATTCTTCATTTATTCTTTTTTATATACATATATAGCGTGGTTATGACTCAACGGGTCAATGTAAACGTGTACTTGTTAAATTCTTCTTTTTTTCTTTTTTTATACATATATAGAGTGGTTATGACTCAACGGGTCATTGTAAACGTGTACTTGTTAAATTCTTCTTTTTTCTTTTTTTATACATATATAGAGTGGTTATGACTCAACGGGTCATTGTAAACGTGTACTTTTAAAATTATTCTTTTTCCTAAAATATGTTGAAGTAAAATAAGTTTTGAAGAGAAAAAAATTTAAAAACCTATAACGATTACGTCATATACCTATTACTGTGACGTCACGTGCACAAGAATAAGTTGGTTGAAAACAAAATTATTATTACATAATTACATTGGCTGATTTCCAAATTACTACTGAATAACATTAGAAAAGTTTGAAAAAACCAGACTCGCTGCCGAAGACTGGCCCCGTTGACCCCCAGGAACATTTTTTTTTGTTGTAATTTTGAGATATTATGATCCCAGGTGTTGTACGGTGCTGAAGATATACACTTTTTGACATGTCGCCGCTTAGTTTTTGAGGAGAAGCTTTACATACAGACATACATACATACATACAGACAAGTGCCCTTTATAGCGGAGATAAAAATAAATGCACATTGGTCTTTATTATAGATACAAATAAATGCACATTGGTCTTTATTATAGATTTTCTTAATATCCCCCCCCCCCCCAAGAAAAAAATTGGCCTGAGGCGCTCACACCGGCGAATGCCGTCACCCCCTCCCAATTTGGCATGAAAGGAGGAGGTAATGCCTATCATGATAACGGAAGGGAGGGGGAGGAATATTAGCGTCTATTAAAAGGTTGTAGTGTGAGTGAATTTCTTCCTGACACTTTGCATTATTTTTCAAATTATCTGCCACTCTCTGACGTCATGATGACCTGATATAACCGGACACAATTTAGAGCAAGACCGGGTACATCCGGCAAGGGATTATGGGACAGGTGCGGATGTGATTGAGCAACCCTTGTTTCACTACACACACTTAACATAGGATTCCTATGTTGTTATTGATGTATCCGGACAGAAGTTATTGGATGATCTGATACAACCGGACACAATTTAGGGCAAGACCGGGTACATCCGGCAAGGGATTATGGGATGTTTACAGTGACTCTGCATTTTATCGGATTAGTACACAAATACATTAGAGTAATTTACTCCTCTCCAGGAGTTAGGCACAAGGCCAGTTTTTATCCTACTCCCACCAGTAAGATGTGACCCAAGCTCGGGTCGGAAAGTGGGGGTTGAAAAGCCAGCGCCCGAGAGGTGAAATACATTAGATTATTTCGAATATGTTTAAAAAATGGCGTATAAAAGCTATGTTGAATTAGAGAAAAACGGCCTAGAGGAGTCTAAAAAATTTTGTTGATATTTAAAACTCATGTAATAATTTGTTAAATAGTATTGTACAATGTTTGTTGAAAGAAAATCATAGTTATTATTACTTGTTAATTTATTAAAGTAATTTGAACAGTGTATAGTGGATAGGCTGCTGTACGGCAGTAGATTTGTTATAAATAGTCCAGTAAATCGCATAAAACTTTTTAAGCTCTGTCGGCCTTTTGGCTAAGATCAAAGTGTAGTATCTGTTCTCAGTTGCGACATTTTCATTTTACCCAAAGTCCAGTGATCAGCTACCGGGCCTATTGGCAAGGTTAAAGCTTTTACCATTGACTAAGCCCCCCTTTGGGGCTTTTGTTGACTCCCCCTTTTGGGGAGTTTTTTCACTTTTTCTCCCCCTTTTGGGGATTTTTTCTCTTTTTTTATTTTCTCTTTTTTCTCTCTTTTATGTTACTTCTATCTAACTATCCGTTGGGGAGGCAGCTCCCCGTTGGTAGAGCTAGGTCTTCTATATTGTAGTTCCTCCCCCTCTTGGGGAGGCAGCTCCCCGTTGGTAGAGCTAGGCTTTCATTGTATATTAATTTTTTAAATTCTTTTTTCATTGTCCCAACTTAAGCAGCCGGCAGGTTCGGGGAAGACTCACGTGCCTTTTGGCGACGGTCTCCCTGATTCCGAATCGGCGGGTTGTGGACAGCAGACAGATCCAGTTGCGATGGAGGCCACCTGGGTCTCAAAAGCCAGAGCTGTCTTGGCTAAAGACAGCGAGAGGGGTGTGGCCGCGAAGGGCACCCCTGTGAAAGTGGGTGGCACACCCGAGTGCCCCCTAGGAGGTGTAGCCCCGCAGGGCACCTCCGGATCCTTGTTGGGGAGTGTCGTGCCGTGCGACACTCCAGTCCGGTCGGGGGGTGGCACACCCGAGTGCCCCCTAGGAGGTGTAGCCCCGCAGGGCACCTCCGGATCCTTGTTGGGGAGTGTCGTGCCGTGCGACACTCCAGTCCTGTCGGGGGGTGGCACACCCGAGTGCCCCCCAGGAGGTGTAGCCCCGCAGGGCACCTCCGGATCCTTGTTGGGGAGTGTCGTGCCGTGCGACACTCCAGTCCGGTCGGGGGGTGGCACACCCGAGTGCCCCCCAGGAGGTGTAGCCCTGCAGGGCACCTCCGGATCCTTGTTGGGGAGTGTCGTGCCGTGCGACACTCCAGTCCGGTCGGGGGGTGGCACACCCGAGTGCCCCCCAGGAGGTGTAGCCCTGCAGGGCACCTCCGGATCCTTGTTGGGGAGTGTCGTGCCGTGCGACACTCCAGTCCGGTCGGGGGGTGGCACACCCGAGTGCCCCCCAGGAGGTGTAGCCCCGCAGGGCACCTCCGGATCCTTGTTGGGGAGTGTCGTGCCGTGCGACACTCCAGTCCGGTCGGGGGGTGGCACACCCGAGTGCCCCCCAGGAGGTGTAGCCCCGCAGGGCACCTCCGGATCCTTGTTGGGGAGTGTCGTGCCGTGCGACGCTCCAGTGTCTGATGACGGCCCAGATTTGGTGTTTGGGGATTTCGAGAAAATCCCAGGGGTTATCCTCTCTCATGAGGAGTTTTTTGCCGGGTTTGACAATACTCCTTTTGAATCCGTTGCAGGAAATAAAAAAGCCCCTTTACTCAGAAAGTCCCAATCACTGGATTTGGGGGTAGCACAGGGCCGGTACGACCCTAAATTGTTTTTCGGGTGCTCCTCGGGGGGTTCTTCATCGGCGGAGTCGGAGGGGGAGAGCCTTGCCAGGAAGAAGGAGAGGAAGGGAGTGCCAAAAGTCCGGAGCAGGCCGCCCGCCACAAAGCTCCCAGCCAAAACCAAGCCGGAGACCACTACATGGGGTCCCCAGTCCAAAAAGACCCCGGAAGACTATAGGGAACTCTTCAGGGGAAAATACCAGGAGTATACCGAGGGCAGTACCATTCGACTTGTCCCGGGTACTCTGGAGAACCTGAGGAGGAGAATAGTCTCCCTGGTGACAACAGATGCCAAACTCAAGGGACTCACTGGAGTCACCAGGGACAAAATGTTCCGGATGCTGGTGGACCTCAAGATACCGGCGACCTACATCACAAAGAGGTCCTATGCGATGTGGGACATCCTGCTCCCAACCCAGCAGGAGGCGGAAAAGGTGGCAAAATGAGACTTTGGCTGGAAAGACCTCCAATTCAAGCCGGAGTACCTTGAAAAGAGAAGGACAAACGTCACCATTCTCGGCGTCCCATGCTGTGTCAGCGCTGACCATTTAGGCGCAATAATGTCACAGTATGGAGATGTCGAAGAGGTTATTCCGGTCCGTGGCCCCCGCAACATCCAAACGGGGGAATTTAAATTCCGGATGAGGTTGGAGCGTGCGGGTTTCCAACAAATTCCTGCCCAACTCAAGTGCGAGAGCTGGACGATGTCCATCATCGTGGAGGGACGGAGGCCACATTGTTGGCATTGCCAGACGCCGGGGCATATGTCCAAGGACTGCCCCAGGAGAAAGACCCCGGCACCCGTCCCAGCCAAAGCTCCAGCTCCAGTGGCAGCGGGAAAACCCAGAGCACCCGTTCCAGCCAAAGCTCCAGCTCCAGCTCCAGTGGCGGCAGAGGAACCAAACGCACCCGCCCCAGCCAAAGCTCCAGCTCCAGTGGCGGCGGAGAAGCCTGAGGAGGAGGGATTCAGCCCGGTAACCTCCAGGAGGGGAAAGAAAGCCCTCCCTAACAAAAGGAAGCTACAACAGTCATCGGAGTCAGAGGAGGAGCCAGCGGCCAACGAAGAGAGGATGGCAGTGGAGGGGCCGGCAGAGCCCCAAGAAAAGGACCCGAGGGCCAAAAAGATCAGAGAGGCCGAAGACTGTGGGGCTACTCCGACTGTCCAGGCACCAACACCCCCGGGGGTACAGGACTCCACTCCTCTCTCCAAAACACCCACAACGGCCGTTGCAGAAGCAGCAGGGACCAAAGAGTCCGCCCCAGCCAAGACGCCCCCTCCTCCACCAGCTGGAAGGCAGGTAAGGACAAAGAGGTCCCCTTTCCTGCCGGGGGAGAGGGTTTGTGCAGCCAACGCCTCCCAGGTTCACCCAGATCTAAGTGCGAGGCAAAGGCAATACCTCAAACAGATGCAGGCTTTCACCCATGTGAAGGGAAAGCGGGTGGAGAGCCCCCAGAAGTTCCGGGAGGCCCCCATGATGACCACCTTCCTGAGAGAGAACAAGGGGAGCAGGACAAATGCTCTCTGGAGGATGGTGGAGGAGGGGAAAACAGCATTCCCGGGGTTCAAACTAATTGACGAGGAGCACCCTTCCCTTAAAAAATTATCTTTTCAATGTCCGGGGAGGGTCCCTGTTTATGTTCACCCCTCTTTCTTTCGGGCCCTTAAACTAACCTTCCCCTTGGACGTGGGAGGTTTGGCACGAGACGGACGGATTTCGTCCGAACTGCTGACCGGCAGTCTCGGTCAGGCCTTCGGCGTCCTCACTCCCGAGGACTTTAGCCCCGTTTGCGACACTAACTGATGGGGATCACAAATTTGAACTTGGCTTGTTGGAATGTGAGGGGCATGAGATCCCGAGGCAAAGCTGCTCGCGTGCTAAGGGATCTCGTGGCCCGTAAGGTAGATGTAGCTGCGATCGAAGAGACCCACTTCTGTTCGTACGGGGATTGTGATGTGCTGACTGACGACTTTGACGTCTACTCAGCATATGGCGATGTTCGTAGAAGTGGCATCTCGGTGATGGTTAGACGCAGCCTGTCGGCGAACGTTAGCGTTGTTCATACGGATGCGGCGGGACGGCTGGTCGTGGTCGATGTTGCCGTCGAAAACAGCAAGTTTCGGATCGTTGCGGTTTATGCGCCTAACATTGCTGGCGAGAGGGTTTCCTTTTTTCGACGATTGGAGGCGTTCCTCGGGGGTCCGGAGCGAGTAGTTTTAATGGGGGACTGGAATGCCATCCTAGACCCCAAGATAGATAAGGTCGGTGGGAATAGAGGGTCGGCGTGGTGTGAGAGCAGTCTGTCTGACCTGATGGCCTCGTGCGATCTTGTCGACAGATTTCGTGTCGATCACCCAGGGCGGGAGATGTGGACGTGGTATACTAGCGCAGCCTTCTGTCCGAGTACCTACTTGGACAGAATGTTAGTTAGAAGAGGCGACATAGATTTCTTATCTTGTCCCACGTTCACTATGTTAGGACATTCGGACCATAAATTAGTTATGGCCCGTCTGAACTTAAGCGATAGGCCTAGGTTGGCTGGGTACTGGAAGTTTAATACCTCCTTGCTGGAGATACGAGACTTCCGGGAACAGCTGACGTTACTACTTCAGCAGGGATTAATGGGGGTGGTTATCGGGAGTAGATACTGGGTCAAAACTAAGGCTCGTGTTAGAAGCTTTTGTGTCCGCTACAGCCAGCGCCTCGCTCAAGATAGGGCTAGGACACAAAAGCAGGCAGAGGATAAGATGACCCGGGCGGTGGCGGGGGGGGATCCCCTAGAGATAGCCTTAATTACGGGGGACCTCAATCGCTTGGCCAGCGAGCGATATGAGGGACAAGTAGTTAGAGCTAGGTTAAAGAAAGTCTCTAACGAAGCCGTGAATGTTGACACTGTTGAGCGTAAGGCTGCTTTACGTCGTGGCTCGGACGGGTACATTCGGAAGGTGAAAAACCTGGAAGGACATACCCTGGTATCGACTCGTGAGATCTGTGAGGGGTTCCGTGAGCATTTGGAGGAACGCTTCACCCAACTGCCCAGACTCCGCGGTCAGGAGTTTGACAGCTATTTGGCTGACTCGCCCCGCCTCGAGGCGGCTCGAGCAGCTGGCTGTGATGGCAGGATTACGGAGGGCGAGATCGTTACTGCGTTGAAGCAGGTCGGCTTGAACAAATCTCCAGGACTCGATGGTCTGCCGTACGAAATGTATTTGAGGCTGTCGCCCATGTTTGTCCCAATTCTGAAGGATGTGTTTAACCACTGGTTTGCTCAGGAGTCAATCCCTGGACAGGTAACCAAAGGAGTGGTCACATTACTGAAGAAGGGGGACCAACCTGGTGGGGGTAATTTAGACGATTACAGGCCCATAACTCTGCTAAACACAGAGTTAAAGATTTTGGCCCGCGTTCTTGCGAACCGCCTGCAGGTTGTTATCGGTGATTTGATCAAGCCTGAGCAGAACTTTGCTGTGAAGGGGAGGTCGATTCAGAACAATTTGCATTTGATTCGCATGATCATAGAGGGGACAGAAGACGACGCTGAAGCCGCGCTGATCAATTTAGATCAGTCCAAGGCTTTCGATAGGGTCGACCATGGTTTCCTGAAAGCTGTTTTAGCGGCTGCCGGTTTTGGTCCGGACTTCCGCAGGTGGATCTCCATTCTGTATGACTCGCCGACGGCAGTGGTGCAAGTCAATGGAAAGAGGTCGGAATCGTTCGTTGTTTCTCGGTCGGTACGTCAGGGTTGTCCGCTGTCGCCCCTGCTCTACATCCTGGCGTTGGAACCCTTCCTTCGCAAATTAAGGGATCAGGCGACAACACCAGTCCTGCGCGGAATCGCTATCCCTCCTCGCAAAGCGCGAGTCAGGGTTTCCGCGTTTGCCGATGATGTCACCGTTTTCGTGTCGAGCCGTACTGACATTCGAACGGTGATTAAGGCGCTCGCTCGGTACGAAGAAGTGACAGGGGCCATAGTCAACCGCAGCAAGTCGAACGGCCTGCGGTTGGGTGCCTGGAGCGGAGAGACCGCTCTTCCAGGTGACTTCAGCTGGTCGGATGGCCCGGTTCGAATCCTCGGCGTATGGTTCGGGCCGGGCCTCCAGCTGGAAAAGAACTGGTCGGAAGTACAGACAAAGGTCGAATCGTCGGTCCAGGCTTGGATTCGAAGGAAGCTTTCCTTAAAGGGCAGAGCGGAGGCGTGCGCCACTTACGTCTTCCCTCTCATCCTTTACCGGCTGTCTGTACTACCACTGCCTGCGGCCCGCCTTCACGCTTTCACGCGCTTGCTCTTCTCGCTTCTTTGGAAGGGCCGGAAAGCGTACGTCCGCAGACAGGTCTGTACTCAAGTTCCGAGTGTGGGAGGCTTGGGGATGCCTGACTTGGCAAGTCATCGACATGCCGAGAGACTGGCTTTCCTGAGTCGGACTTTGATGGAAGACACTCCGTGGGTCCCTGCGGTCGGGAGCGCCTTTCCCAACCTCATACCCGACCTCTCGGTCGAAGGTCGACGTAGGCCGAGAGGGGAGCCCTTGTTCTTCGCCGAATGCCGGGCCGCGCTTAGAGCGTTGCCGGGGTCCAGTAACCTTGCCCGGTCTAGAAAGAGACTATATCGGGATCTAGTGGAGGGTACCGCTTCGGACCCACTTGAGGAGCGGCTTGGATGGTCGAGGGAGGAGTCCCGCTCCCAGTGGAGTTGGGCGCCGGGCCAGAGTTATCTCAACAATTCTGAGTATTCTCTGACCTGGCGACTGGTTTGGAACGCACTGCCCCTCTATGGCAGACTACGCAGAGATGGCTTAAGGGACGTCCCCTTATGCCCGCGCTGTGAAGACGACGAAGAAGAAACGGCCGAGCACGCCTTTTTCACCTGCAGCAAAGTTCGACGTCTCTGGGAGTATGTCGGAGAGGTGACGGCTCGCATCGACGCCGAGCAGCCGATGGTCCTGGATGTCGCATCTGTCATCAACAACGCAGCTCCGCAATGGACGGGGGAAAAACGAATGGTGTTTCTGACCATCCTAGCCGTAGCGAGACTAGTGACGTGGGTTACACGTCTTGATGAGGTTCATGGGGTTGGATCGGTTTCAGATCGCGATCTGGTAGTTTACTTTAAACATCAACTTAAAGTGAAAATCAGATGCGATTGGAAGCGATTACATCGCATGGATTTCAATAGGAGATGGGTGCATGACACTAGTTTGTGCATCCGACGAGGCGCCAAGTTTGAGTTCGTGTTCCCTCCATAGTTATGGCACACGCGGTACTAGGTTCTACGGAACCCACCCCTGTAGACTTTTTTAATTAAAAGAGCAACTCTTAACTAGTAGGAATGAGAGATATCCTGTCCCTATATTATTTTTGCCGGCACTAGAGAGCTTCCAAAGATTCCCACTTCCATTTTTTACTTTGTCCCCGGTCGCTTGAAACCCTTGGCATTACCATCTTGGAAGCCGCCATCCACCCCAGATCCCATTCCCGATGAAGTTATTTTTGAATACCCCTCTTTTAAATTCCCACTCCCATTTAGGGACTGACCCGCTTGTTTTCGGTCTTGGGGCCGGAAAACAGCGGGTGGTCCAACACTTAGCAACGAGGGAAAGACGGGCCATACTAACCCCCCTTTTTTATCATTTTATTTGGTTCTTTATTTTTCTTTCTTTTTTGGGTGTTTTTAATAATTTTTTCTCACTCCCACGATAATTATTATTTACAACGGAAAATTTTTGGGATATGTTAAGTAGGGATCCACCCACAGAGTGAATGCGGTATTTTGGTGCAAGAAACTGGTTAAGAGTAAGAAAAAGTTTTTATTTTCTGTTTTTGTTGTATTTTTTGTTGAAAATAAAAAATGTTAAATGCTTGTGTCACTTATCCCCGACCCCCCCTCCCCCTACATCCCGGGCGCTATGCCTAAGGTCTGGTGAGTTCCCTAAGGTTTGTAAAATCTCCATCTGTAGATAAAGATGGAGGTTGTCCGAGGGAATTCACCGGCCTAAATAACTTCTCGGCATTTTTGCCTTGAGATCAAGTGTATTATCTAGTCCTATCCGATAGGTGTCGATCTTACACTCTCGAATCAAAAATCAGATTATCATTTTATTTTTTAATCCCTTTTCCTTTGGTGCACTTCCTCTCCCCTAAAGTACGGCTGATCGCGCCCACGCTAGGGATCTCTCTCACGCCGACTAATACTCAAACTCCCCAAAATTTCGCCTGAGGCGCTCATACCGACGAATGCCGACATTCCCCCTCCGCAGATTTCCCCTGAGGCGCTCATACCGGCGAATGCCCACATTCCCCCTCCCCAGATTTCGCCTGAGGCGCTCATACCTGCGAATTCCGACATTCCCCCTCCCTAAATTCGGCCTGAGGGGCCCGACTGCTGACATTGCCCCTCCCCAGATTTGGCCTGAGGCGCTCACACCGACGAATGTCGACACTCCCCCTCCCCAAATTTGGCCTGAGTCGCTCATAACGGCGAATGCCGACACTCCCCCTCCCCCAAATTTGGACTGAGGCGCCCGAATGCCGACACTCCCCCTCCCCCAAATTTGGCCTGAGGCGCTCATACCAGCGAATGCCGACATTCCCCCTCCTCAGATTTGGCCTGAGGCGCCCCACCGCCGAATGCTGACACTCCCTCTCCCCAGATTTGGCCTGTGGCGCTCACATCAGTGAATGGCGACATCCCCCCCCTAGTTGGCCTGAAAGGAGGAGGTAATGCCTGGACGTATTATATCAGGATAACAGAACGGCCATAGTGAGGAAGGGAGGGGGGAAGGAATATTAGCGAAAGAAAGGTAGTGTGGGAGTGAGAGGGAAAGAAGAAAGAAAGAAAAAAAATGGTTGTAGTGTGAGTGAATTTCTACCCGCCACTCCCTTACTCTGACGTCATATCTGGTTTATCGTGACTTTGCATTATTTTTCTTCTCAAATTAGTATAAATAACGTTGAAAAATGGAGTTAAAAGCCACCCCCCATTGGAGAAAAGTGCTCAGTCGACCCCGGAAGAGTCAATTTTTTTTTCCGGTTCCGAGATATTACACGCGTCTGGGTTGGCCGGTCGGAATGATGTCACCCGTGTGACCGTGTGTTGGGTACTTTCGGAGGAGAAGCTTTACATACATACATACATACATACATACATACATACATCCATACAGACAGGTGACGTTTATATAATAGATGAGTCACTGCTTATCAAGAGCCATAGGCCACTTGAAGATAAAAGTTAATGAGTTTGTCAGTCTGTAACGATGGTTGTAAATGAGCAGAATTTTATTCTTTCAAAAACTATAAAAGTTGAAAGAACATGTTTTCATGGGGAGTAACTCGGGTAAATGATACAAATTATCAATGGGGAATAACTTTGTATTCTCTACTTGAGTTACTCCCCATGAAATTGTTAATTTCTTTTATAAAGGAGACTTTGCTAAAATAATCAGTATTTGTCGAATATGTTCATATCACTATATCTATTATTCGATCTGCGCGTTTTGTAACGTTCATGCTATTTTAGAATTACGCATGGCAGGTTGACAAAAGCCCTCTGCTAAACTGAAGCGTGCAAAGTGACAGAGAGAGCCTCGTATAGATATGCTTTGTCGTATCAAAAAAAAGTTGCGTTTATCCAATATGCGCGTTTAGCAATGCCCATGCTATTTAAGAATTTGCCATATAGAAAGACCTATCATACCTGTTAATACTGTATATATATATATATATATATATATATATATATATATATATATATATATATATATATATATATATATATATATATATATATATATATAGTATTAACAGGTATGATAGGTCTTTCTATATATATATATATATATATATATATATATATATATATATATAAATTTACAAACGAGAAAGTTCCGTGACGTTCAACAACGCTGGCTTGGATATATATATATATATATATATATATATATATATATATATATATATATATATATATATATATATATATATATATATACGGTATTAACATTTATCCGAATTTATATAAATTCGCATACTTGTTCATTTCAGTAACATAGTGCAGTAGTATACCGGTTTAAGATCTATGACAATATATCTTATCACTGTGTGCACGTTAGTTTAAACATAACCATATTGAGAATAAAATGTAATACGTGTATGTATATATATATATATATATATATATATATATATATATATATATATATATATATATATATATATATATATATATATATCCGAAAGCGCTCGAGATTTGACCAAAACCATACTGCACCAGCTACTACCACACGATCGTAAAATCGCTCGAAGAGTCGAACGACTAACCAAGAAAATCTCAAAAAAGCAGAACTCCGTGGATTTTAATGAAGCGTGTCTTAATATATATATATATATATATATATATATATATATATATATATGTATTTATAGAGAGAGACCCGCGTAGAGCTATAAAGAGACCCGTGTAGAGCTAGAGAGAGAGACCTGGGTAGAGGTTTAGAGAGAAACCTGTGTAGAGCTATAGCGAGACACCCGTGTAATGATATACAAAGATATCCGTGTAAGGATATATAGAGAGACAGGTGGAGAGCCGCATAGACTTATTCAGGGAGACCCGTGTAAAGATATATAGGAGAATCCGTGTAGAGAAATATATGGAGATACATATAGAGCTATATAGAGAGACCCGTGTAGGGAGATAGATAGATACACGTGTACAGATATAGACAGAGCCACGTGTAGAGATATATAGAGATATCCGTGTTGAGGTATAGAGAGAGACCCGCGTAGAGATATACAGAGATACCTGTGTAGAGTAATAGAAACGTACCCATATAGAGCTATAAAGAAAGACCCGTGTATAGCTATACACAGAGACCCATGTAGAGATATAAAGAGAGAGAGAGACCTGTAGACATATATAGAGAAATCTGTGTAGAGATATAGATGGAAATCCGTGTAGAAGCTGAGCGAGGGACCCGTGTAGGGATATAGAGAGAGACCCGTGTAGTGATATAAAAAGAGACTCGTGTATAGATTTACAGAGAGACCCATTTAGAGATATATAGAGAGACTCGTGTAGAGGTATAGAGAGTGTCCCGTGTAGAGCCATAGAGAGACCTATGCAGAGCTGTAGAGAGACACGTGTAGAGATATAGAGCAATGCACGTTCATAGATATAGAGCGAGACACGTGCAGAGATATAAAGAGACCCGTGTAAATCTATAGGAAAAGCCATGTGCAAAGTTATAGTCATAGAGTGTAAAGTCAGTGAGAGATCCGTGTAGGGATATAGAGAGATATCCGTGTAGAGATATGTAGAGAGAATCGTGTAGAGATATAGCGAGAGCCCTGTGTAGAGTTATAGAGAAAGACCCGATAGAGGTTTAGAGAGAGACCTTTGTAGAGCTATAGAGAGATTCCCGTGTGGAGATATACAGAGAGACCCGTATATATATATATATATATATATATATATATATATATATATATATATATATATATATATATATATATATATATGTATAGAGAGAGAGAGAGAGAGAGAGAGAGAGAGAGAGAGAGAGAGAGAGAGAGATAAGTGTAAAGATGTAGAGGCAGATTCGTGTAGAGCTATAGAGAGAGACCCGTGTATAGATATATACAAAGATACACCTGTAGAGATATATAGAGATAGCTGTGTAGAGATATAAAGAGAGGCACGTGTAAAGCTATAAAGAGAGACCCGTATAGAGATATACAGAGAGATCCGTGTAAAGCAATCAAAATATACTCCTGTATTGCTATTAAGAAAGAACCGTATATAGTTATAGAGAGATACCGTGTAGATATATGTTTAAAGATATATAGAGGGACCTGTGTAGAGGTATAGAGAGACACGTGTATAGATATAGAGCGAGAATTGTGCACATATTTAAAGAGACCGGTGTAAGACTATAAGGTAAATCATGTGCAGAGCTATCGAGAGAGACCCGTGTATAGATATATGTCCCGTTTATAACCAGTAGTGTTGAAAACAAAAATTGGTTATAAACGAGATGATGGATGCTATCTGTTAATTCCGTTTGAGGGGTATAAGTTTAGTCTCTGGGTGGGGGTTGGTAACTTCTATTTTATTGATAGTGTGTTAATAATATTAATATTTAGTGTATTTCAGAAAAATTATAAAATTCTTTATCTTATTATTTTATTTCATTCCACTCGTACGTGTACTTCCGTCCATGCGCACCGGAAAATAAACTTATATACACATACGTGCATGTCTATATACAACATCCGCACGCAATGCGCATGCACGCACGTACGCGCATCTTCACTCACATGTACGGGTTTTTTTAATTTTATATTTTTTATCTTTTATTATTTTTTTTGTGTTTTTGTTATGTTATTAATTTAATCTTTTATTTATTTTTTTAATATTATCTTATATTTTCTATTTATTAATAATATGTTCCTATACATACACACGCGTACCCGCACATACGTGCTTGTACATACACACGGACGTATACACACGCGTGTACATTCATCTTCATTTATACAGGGGTGGGCGGGTGATTTGAGAATCTATTATATGGATTGTATGAAGCGGGGGGAGGGGTTCTTAGGGGTCAAACATTCTTTCGTTCTGTGGTGTATCTGTATTCCTGGCAGTTTAAAGGGGTTTCATGTATTTACCGTGATACGGGGTTCACGTGGAGATGGGGTATCTGCTGATAAATGTATAACCGCTCTAGATGGGGTTAGTTTTAGTATGGATTATGTGATTATCTGTGGTTAAAAATGAATGTGTTTATTGATGAATGTTTTATCTGTGGTTAGAACTAGGTTGTATCAGGGTAGGTGGGGTTTGTGTAGTCGCGCCCGTGGTGTGTTTAACATATATCTGGGGGTATTTTGTACGTAAATAAAAAGAATTTTGTTATAGGTTTAGGGAGGTCTTGGAGAGATTGGTTATTTTGTATTTTTTTAAGAAATACTTTACTATCTTTTTGGAGGGGTATTTGGTTTAAAGGGATGATTGGTGGGTTATGTAATATTGTTATCAGACGATTGGGCTAGCAGGAATTTTCTTCTGTGAGCATTTTCTGAAGACCTCGGTTTTTATATTCATGCAGCTTATGGAAGGGTTGTTGATAGCTTGTATAATTCTGAATTTCTCAGTAGTGCACAAAGGGCAGGCCTTAGAGGTGGACCTGTAGGATTTAGACTTGTCGGTAATTCTCCATTCTATTTTGTAGGGGGTGTTGGACTTCGTGAGATCCTATACGTGGGTTGCCAGTGTGGTTATGTGGTCTTTTGGGGGTATTTGAAAGTGTTGTTGTGGGCGTAGAGTCTTTGTTTAAAATATATTTGGGTAATTCCGATGTATATATCCTCCCTTTTGGTATCCACCCCGGATATAACCTTGGCTTCGCAAACAACGGCGCTGACTGTGCATCCTCCGCCCAAGGGACAGGTCTCACCTCTTTTGCAAGAGCAACGGGGGTTGGGTGAATTAGTTGGTGGTTTGGAGGTCAGAATGGATCCCACGGACTGAAAACATGAATAGCTAGTTTTACTGTATTTCTGTTAAAAAGTTTATGGAGATTATTTGATGGCGGGAAGTGCTTGTCTATTAATTTGGGAAATTGCTTACCTACGCTATATTTGACGCTGAGGGAATAAGGGGGCCGAACCAGATAATATGTATTTGTCTATTGCGCCTGTGTTGACTGGTAGATTGGTTGGGTATGTAGGATATGTTTTCGTTATAACCGCTCTCAATGAGGGCATTATTGTAATACGGGTTTTTTTTTCGGGGACCCCCTTAGAGATACACCGTTTTCTGTCATTGTTGACGCCATTCCCTATCGGGACGGGACTACAATCATTTCAGCTTGCCGATGATTCCACCAGGCACGAAGATTTACTAAAGATGTCTAAATCTGCTCTTTTGGATGAAACCGCGGTACATTGCTGAAATATGTAATATACAGTATCTAAATAAATTATATTAGCTCTCTTATATGATCGAGAACTTTATTTGATTTCTTTTCATATACAACCTGACACACACACACTATATATATATATATATATATATATATATATATATATATATATATATATATATATGGACAAAGAGTTATAATGTTTCAGTATAAAAAGACTTTAACTTCTCAGACCTGGGTAACTCCTAATGCGAAGAGGGTATGTTTAATAATTCAAATCGAACATAGTAATATTTTAACATATAATCTAATATAAAATCTAGTGGAAAATAAACATATTTTTTTTCATATATAGAAAAATATTTTTTATTATATATATATATATATATATATATATATATATATATAGTCATCCACAGACTGTATCACAGCTCTTCAGGTTTGTAGGATAAGCAAGTGCTTCAAGCTGGGACGAAACCCGACCGTCTAGACGACAGTAAGCGCCTCTGACAACTGCTGAGAGTGAGCGTAAGCTCAGTGTTTACCATTGCCAATTGCCTGAGAGCTCAATTTCTTTCAATACTTCTGGAGAAAAAGTTTTATTGAACCACATATCGGTAGTCGATGGTCGAGTGCTGTTATGGCCAATTACAATCAATTAGTCATGTGTACATATACTTGTTTGCGATCAAATCATAATAGTCCAGACTTAACTATCACACTTGATAATTCGTCATCGATCATACAACTTTCCAGTGTGATTACTAGTACTTATGTTTTTGTCTATCATGTCAATCACCGACTAGAAAATATAAGAACATGGCGACTGCTTTATAACAATGGCAGACGTTATTCATTTCTGATTGATCTCCTTGAGTGTACGCCATTATTTTATGAGGGTTGGACTAAAATATTGTGACGACAAAACAATTAGACCTTCCGATCGATTCTTTCTTTGGAAATACTTATTGAGAATAATCGAATTAGGAAAAATATCGCTGAATATCGACAGAGTTCCGCTTTACTTACCTCCCCCACGAAGGTCGTTTTTGGAATGTAGAGAAGATCCAGCCCCCCTCCCCCCAAAAAGCCCCTTTGGATTGGAACAAAAATACAAATTAACTGAAGACAGAAAAGATAAAGTGTAACATGAGAACAGATACTACACTTTGCTTCTAGACAAAAAGCTTAGAAAAAGATATTAATTATTTATTACCTACAGACATCGATATTTCATGCTTACGCAATCTTTAGTGCAGGAAGTTAATTACCGACGGTCAGCGGGCGCGAACTCCGATCACAAGTCGCCACTGATTCGCAGTCAAGAGTCGTAAACCGTGAATTAGCTTGGAAGTTAGGCGGAATTTTGTAAATGTCAAGTCAGCGTGCATTTACAACGAGCAGAGAATAGTGATCACCAACAAGAAACCGTGTTGGATCTCGCAATGAAGCTAGTGATACTTCTTGTTATTAAACTCTTTCAGGGTGCCCGGCCTTAGTAAAGGGGGCTATAATAATATTTATAAATAGATATTAATTTATTACCTATATATATATATATATATATTTCATTTTTTCGCCATATGTCTACCATTTTCACTTTAAAAGTCACTAAAATGCCACATTCGCATCATGAGATACCCTACTTAAAATCTTTCCAATAGTTTGAATTTTTTGAATAAGTATATAATTTCATTTGTTAAACGTTTTATACGGAAATGGGGACGCTATAAAAAAATAACTCGAAAGGCATTGACGAATTGTTTAAATATTTATGTGTTTTAAATTAAAGAAACAAAACAACAAAGCATGATACCGTGGCCATTAAGACAAATTGATGATGTATGCAGGGCACAGATTCGAGGATGTCCGAAAACAAAGGTGAATGAAAGAGAGTGTGAAAATGTTGCCTCGTGACGTGACTTTCTCTGCAAATCAAAGCTCAACATTTGGTTGTGGCATATTTTTCAGCTTTGTTGCAGAAATGCTAACTTAGGAAGAGAAATTGTCCGAGTATCGTGTGTCCGGGCACGGAGGGTAACCCTTGATAGATTTTCGTATTTTATGAATGACTTCGAAAGGAGATTACGTTGCTATTTGAAATTTAATTCTTTGTCGAATAAATTTGAGCGTAACATTGTCCCGCCCCCATGAGGCATGTTCACAAATTAACAGATTCGAGGTTTTCTGAAAATAAAGCTGAACGAAAAAAGGAGATTTGGTGTAAAAAATAGGTAGGATGCTCAGTTAAAAAATTAATTCAAGTGCATAAGAAATCGGTGAACAAGATCTTTAGTAGTAACATGTTATCCCCACTGAAAAAAGGGAAGGGTCAAAAGTATACAATATGAACAAACTACTTAAATTCCAATAGTGTCGACTGCGGGGATGCCATAACATGCTGTAAAATCCTATTAATAGAATTTCTTTATTGACTTGCCTCTCCACGATGGCAGAGTTAGACACAACATCCGCTTTAATATGGGAAAAATTCAGCTCTCAAAAGGGCACACTGGATTTGAACCAAAATAAAAATTGCCTCAGTCTAGAAGGACTTCTCCTTCACTGACCGAGGACATAAAATACTGATCCCAACTCGAAGGCCGAATCTCCGAGATAAATATCAGTGTCATCACAATACAGACACTCTTCAACCGCCTTTACTGCAGTTTCATGCCGTCGGGCTTGGATCAAAGTGTAATATCTGTTCTGTTATAATTCAATTGGGTAGTTTTGATCTTGGTGCTAGTCAGTGCCCGTTCCGATGAGCTGAGATAACCCCACATTAAAAATTGACCGTGTGTCCAACTTTTCCCTCATGGAGAGGCAAATAAATAAGTACAAATAATCACCAATAGTTTAACAGGTAGTTTTATTTATGTATTCAGAAATAATTATTTATTAACAGAAATAGCGTTCTATTGAACTTCCTTGGTCGAAAACGAGGCTTGCTGTAATTCGATCTCTTCAGTTGATATCGATATGTTTGTCCGACCTATTCACTCATAAGTTTGCTTAACTCATTCAAACATCCTGTTTAATTCAGTTTGTTATGTTTTCATCATCACGCAAAAATCACATAGGAATAATTAGACTAGATCCGTTCTTACTGTATAGACATTAAATAGGCTGGAGTTGCGTTAACCCAGTCTCTGTACTCAGCAGAACCATTACGGCGATAGTAACTCATTAACTGGTGAAATAAATAGATATGTGAGACTAGCGAACGTAGGATTGATACCAACTTGTATAAGCTACTCTCTTTCTTTCTCCATTCGTTCGGTTTACTTTTTATTATTTCCTATTCACTTCTTCCTCCTAGTGTACTTAAGGGAATCGACCCCAAGAAAAGGTTCGCACAAACACAACAGGCGATCCCGAAATAAAAAACAACAACATTAGTTCACATATAGGTGCGAACTCTAGATATTTTAACCAATGAGAGCGATTCCCGTTTATTTAAATTGATTCTTTTGACAAACCTATGTGAACGGATCCTAATATAAGCAGTCACGCGATATTACAAGATCAGAGTTGTTCTGACTGGCACACTTACGACCTCGACTCGTAAAGATGACAACAACAACAACCAGGATCGTACAAAGGCCGCGGGTGCACCCCAAGAAACATGACTTGTGTTGTGCCAAGCTGAAAATACCTTAAGAAAAACTGATATTTCTACAATTACAGCCTTACCCAAAAAGGTAAACACCCACAGAAAATGAAACTTTGAACAATTCTAAACGAAAATTAGTCCAAAATATTTTTCACGCCACTGTAAATGTGTATGTATGAATATGTTTGGTTCGTTAATGGTTGTTTGGATTTTAGCACTTGCTAAATGGTCACCCATTTTCAATCATTCATAATACACATGTTTGTTTATTTTTTTATTCACAACTTACAACAGTTTAATTGTCAGTGTGGATCTTGGTATATTTCCAAAGATATGACCATCGTTCATATCTTGTCCAAGCCAGGATCACTGCCGACATGTATTATTAATAGTTTTCGATTCTGAAAATTCTTTGAATAATAAACAACAATAAAATATTCGTAAGACATTTTTTTCTATTTTTATTTGTAGAAGGAAAAGAAATATCAGAAGTAAACGATGACAAAGCCTATATTGGCGTTTTATTAGTGAGAGAGTATATGTATGTACTTGTGTGCGAGGAAGTTGGGTTAGAAGTGTTTATATGATGTAGCTATGTTTAGTAGTACGTGTGTGTGTCGTCATGTCTGTTCTATTGCCGAATGCCTTTCGGTCCAAAGTAGATGAGCAGAGTGTGTCGTACGCGTATGTTGTAGTTGAATGAAAAATACCGGAAACAAGAGAACGAAATATGCGTGTTTAGGTTTTCATAGTACGTGCTAGAACTCGGAGTAAATATTTATGTGTTGCTGAAAGCAACTGCTGATTTCAGCATTTGTCAAGGTAAGAGTCTTTAATAAAACATCATTCTCTGCCGCCGCTGCTTTCAACGGATTTTTGTTTTGATCATTTATCAGAGTAAGGAGGACAGAGAAATATAAAAATCAAGACAGAGAGACATAATAGGGAGGAATGTGAAATATAAAAAAGAAGCCAGAGGGACAGAATGAGGAGAAACGATAAATGTAAAAATCAAGACAGAGGGACAAAATGAGAAAGAAGGCTAAATGTAAAAGGAAGAAAGACGGACAGAAAGAGAGGATGGAGAAATGTAAAAATGAAGACTTATTGACAGAATGATAAGAAAGGAGAAATGTAAAAGGATGACATAGAGACAGAATGTGAACAAAGGAGAAATGTAAAAAGGAAGAAAGAGCAACAGAATGAGGACGTAGGAGAAATGTAAAAAGAAAAACCGAGGGAAAGAATGAGAAGGAAGGAGAAATGTAAAAAGGAATACAGAATGTTTGAATGAGTAGGAACGAGATATGTAAAAAAGAAATCAGAACGACATAATTAAGAGGAAGGAGTAATGTATAAAGGTAGACAGAGGGGCAGAATGAGTAGGATGGAGGAATGTAAAAAGGAAGACAAAAAAGACAGAATGAGGAGGAAAGAGGAATGTAAAAGAATACTGAGACACAGAATAAGGAGGATGGAGAAATGTAAAAAAGAAGACAAAAAAGACAGAATTAGGAGGAAAGAGGAATGTAAAAAAGAAGAAAGAGAAACAAAATGAGGAGAGCAGGAGAAATGTAAAAAGAAAGACAGAGGGACAGAATAAGAAGGAAGGAATAATTTTAGAAGGAAGATAAAAGGACCATAATGAGGTGGAAAGAGAAATGTAAAAAGACGGAAGGAGGGACAGAATGAGGAGAAAGGAGAAATGTAAAAAGGAAGACAGAGGGACAAATAAGGAGGAAGGGGAAATGTAAAAAGAAAGATAGTGTGACAGAATGAGGAGGAAGGGGTAATGTAAAAAGAAAGATAGTGGGACAGAATGAGGAGGAAGGGGTAATGTAAAAAGAAAGATAGTGGGACAGAATGAGGAGGATGTGGAAATGTAAAAAGAAAGGTCAATTGGTGTGAGTGGATTTTATGATAAAGTTGCGAACTTCGGATTTTAATGCTCCTGGCCCTGACGAGACACTGCCTCATCCGAGCTCACCTTTGTTCAATGATATTTGTTAGACCTTACAGTGCCACGACGACGACAATCCAGCCTTATCAGCCTTCTTACCTTCTTCTACAGCTCGTCAACTATGACTATGACTGCCTGCTATCATCAATGTCATTATAATCACTACTGTCACATCAACTACAAAAGCAATTAACCGATTCATGCATCATCCACATCTGCAGCTTATTCCTGCTTCTGCATCCCCTCCTCCCGCTAATGTTCTTCCTGCATCTCCCGCATCTGTTGACATCTAATGAGTTTTTTATGCTGATTCCCGCCTGCACCTGGAAACATTCTACCTTCCTAGTTCCTGTCGACATACTACCTTTACAAGTCTCATCGACTTCCTGCCTTTCCAGTAGCCGTCGATGTCTTGTCTTTAAGTGTTTCTGGCGACTCTCAGCAATTGACGACGAACCCCTACATATACAGCTTTTGACAGATTCCATTCTGAACCGAACCCACATCAGGAAACCTATTATAACTCAGAGACGTCTACACCAATCTCTGAGTGACGTTGTCTTAACTATCCAGTTTCCAGTCACACCTTCATACTCTTCCAGACTTTCCAGTTCCCAGAGACGTCACTTAGCCTTTTTCTGCTATTCAGTTCTCAGTAACGTCCTCCAGTATTTCCAGATTTTCCCAGTAGTCCAACTCGGTGCAATAAATCACGTTGTAACCAACAGCAACGCTACCCCACAACAAGTGGTGAAAAATACAGGCAACAGCGGGCAAAAAAGATTACAGATTGTCCAGACCGTACCAACCATGGTTTGGAATCTAGCCCCCTATAAAACAGTATTAGGCAAATGACTAGATAGTAATCTAGTCATTTGCCTAATACTGTTTGTAAAAAAGTCTGACTCAGCAAAACATTAACATCAACCTTCAAGCACTACCAACACTCTTCAGTAAAGACTCACTAACACAACTTTCCTGGACATTCATCCAGTACTACATAAAATACCCTCGAATTCAACCAACGAAATAATCACTGACAACACTATGCACGAAGCTTAAACGAGTACCGCTGCATATGCACTACTAAATTACTCAACAATTGTACGTTCGGTGATTAACTCAAATCCGAAGACATACTTGCAAACCTCACGCTTCAACAAGCGTGTAGACCAACTTGCACATTTGATTTCAACCATAGTGAATCAAGGATCACAACGATTAACCGTTACTTGATTAAGTCCATCGGGGTCTCTTTAGTCTGGGCAACGCAACCAACAATTGTGCAGACTCACTTGCACTCTTCCCCTTCAACCGAGCAGGTGTACTTGTACTCGTCTTTTCGAATTTGCAGACTCACTTGCAGACGACGCGTACCACTAAAAGTGCAGACCTACTGCAGCCATCATTTTTAACAGTGCAGAATCACTTACACCACGCATTTCGTAAACTGTTGATTCACTGATTCATCGAAAACAACGAACACTAACTTGCATCACTGTTTTCGTCACGTACAGACACATTTGTACTAATCACTTCGACTGTCTTTGCGGATACATTTTCAACACATATGCACATCTGTTTGTTACTCATCACCACAATCCTTATAATTAGTACAATCAAGTAACAAAGTCGAGGGCCTTGTCACACCGAACCTGTTTATTACTCAGCCCTCCTTAAGAAAATCGGATATTTGATCCTTGAACACCTTAGCCTTGTCGTAGCGATCACGTTTACAGTTTGACATTCCATACAAAAACCGGATGTTTAACCATGAAATATTTTTGCCCCGTGTGACAGAAACTAACACGGTTTCTTTTTTCTGCACAATTTGTTACTTCAGGCGTCCAATCAGATCTCATCAAAACGTTGCATCAGGATGAAGCTCACAAAACAATATAAAAAGAGTGTGTTCCTTCACTCATTCGGGACCTCGCTTCCGGCTATGACGCCTGATGAAACATTGTCTCATCCATCTCTGCCAACCGCACCTTTCTCCATGGCGCTTTTTATCATTGCAGCGACAACATATAGCATCATCCTTTTCCCCTCGAATTCCTGATAGACGAAATAGCATTTTTCACTACAATGAGGCGATAGTTAGAAGCAACAGCTCCGATCCCTCCTTCTACAGCATATCAATATTGACTCTACCAGCATCATCACCCAAAACTTTCTCCAGTCAGTATAACGATCATCATCATGATACTACGGTCACGATCCATCTTTCTCGTTCAACTCATTGATATATTACCTCTTTTTCTAACGGACACATTTATTTCTTTGAAATAAATGCCACCTTTATATTTTGATGAGCACACGAGTTAGTTTGTCTTCTTTTCCATTGTCGTATTTTTGTTTGTTTCTTTTCTTAGTTGATCATCAATGACCAGCAAGTATGTTAGAAATTCAATTTTTAATCCTGTCAAAGAGGAGGATGCTAGTATTATGTCCACCAACCCAAATGTAGACACAATACTCCACGAATGCTAGCTTTATAGAGATATAAGATAATCGTAGGTGTGATAAGTTTGCTAATCCGATAGATAGAGCCTAGTATCTTTGCGGCAGACTTGGCAGCATCTTCTTTGTACTTATTTAATTTAGTTGGTGCAAAAACAATGGCGTTTTCCCCACATATGTTATATTTATATATGTTTTCTGAATTAATTTATTGATAGATATAGCGTTGTAATAGGTCATTTTAAAGCGCGTTTCTCGCTCTATCGAATCGTATTAATCGTTTCCATTTATAATCTCTTCATTTATTGTTTTTGCAGGCTTTTCGACAATATGGACAAAATCGAAATCCGCACGATATTCTTGTTCCAGTTCAAACTAGGCCCAAAAGCTGCCGAGACAGCTCGTGACATCAATGATGCGTTAAGCCCAGGAACCACTAACGAACGTACGGCATAAGGGTGGTTCAAAAAATTTCGCAATGGGGACGAGAGCCTCGAAGATGAAGACGGTCAAGGCCGGCCGACTGCGTTTGATAACGATAATCTGAAAGCCTTAATTGAAGCCGATCCTCTCAAAACCACACCAGTGGTTGATGATTAACTCGAGGTCGGCCATTCAACAGTCATTCGCCATTTGAAGCAAATAGGAAAGTAAAAAAGCTGGATGAATGGGTGCCGCACGAATTGAACGATAATAAAAAAAATCGTCGTTTTGAGGTGTCTACTACGCTCTTGCTGCGCAACAGAAACTGCCCATTTATCAAGCGAATTGTGACGTGTGAGGAGAAGTGGATCCTCTATTACAATCGGCGACGTTCGGCACAGTAGTTGGATGCCGACGAAGCTCCAAAACACTTCCCGAAGCTAAAATTTCACCAAAAAATATTCTAGTGACTCTTTGGTAGTCTGCGATCGGTCTCATCCATCACAACTTCTTGAATCCGGGCGAAACGATTACAGCGGAGAAGTACTGCAAACAAATTGTCGAAATGCACCAGAAACTCCAACGTATGCGCCCGAGATTGGTCAATATGCAGGGACCAATTCTCCTCCATGACAACGCTCGCCCACATGTTGCACAACTGACCCTGCAGAAGCTGAACGAATTGGGCTACGAGACTCTGCCTCATCCGCCATATTCACCAGACCTATCACCTACCGATTATCACTTTGTCAAGCATCTCGTCAACTTCCTGCGCGAGAAATGCTTCAAAAGCCGAGATAATGCCGAATTGGCTTTCAATAACTTCATCGCTTCTAGAACTCCGGATGTTTATGATAATTAATAAGTACACGTGTTTCCCGTTGGCAAAAATGGTGCTCATTTTGATTAATAAAGTTTGCTATAAAAGAAGTTATGGTCTTTTGAAGTTGAACGTCAAAAACGCTATTGTTTTTGCACCAATCCAATACTTTATGTTGACTGAGATGAAAAAAAAAATAGAATGCATGAATTGAACTCTCGACTAGTATTTATCATTAAGTTACGGCATAAGATAAAAGGGGCTTCGTGTCACTATCAGAGATATCGCCAGGCTACTGATTGATTTTGTTCGGTAACTTATGCTAACAATAAAACGAAAAATCACCATAGCTTAGCAAATGATTTTATTTACACCAACAAAAACAAATATCCACAACTTCATTAAATGAAAACGAGACTTTATGTTATTCTATCCGAGTTATTATCGATCGGTTTATCATATTTGTAATCATATAATCGATCAAGGAGCATTGCTAGTTTTCAAATAAACAAGTGATCAATACAAAAAACGCGTAGGATTAACAATATCTAAAGGGAAACCGGAGAGAAGACGTACGAATATAAGTTAATTTCCTAGTTGAACATTGCTTTAAACGAACGGTCATCAGAAAGAAGAGAGCTACGATGAAACGACTCGAATTCTTTCTGCTTTTTGTTACAACTGGTAAGTACAAAGAATACTGTTTTGAAATTTAGAGTTTCTTAAGTTTATGTTTTTTTATCTATCAACACATCTGTATACGATTTGTCAAGCCTTTGTCCATGCTATCGAATCGAGGACATTATGATTAGTTAATGAGTGTTCGTTGATATTTTGAAGACGGTGACACCTTTCATTTGTCATCGTATATTTATGCTTCAATGCTGTTTGTTGTCGCCGTTTAGTACTTATTTATTTGTTTGTTGTGCCTGTTTGGGATTCCCCTTTTAAACTATCTTCTCAATTCAGCCCTTAAAACAATTATTGCACAGATAATTACACTATTAAAAATAGAAACATACAGATCAAATATTTAAACAAATATTAATTAGTCTTACATTTTACTTAAACGTTTACAAACTAATATTATTCTACACAATTAATTAAACTCTTAAGTTTAATTCGTTTTGTAAAATATTATTATTTAACGTATTTCTATCAATATAAAATATAATAACTAGTTTTTATAATGATTAAAAATTTTTGTTGCTGATAACAGAGATGGCGTTCATTTTTAATTACATTTGCTACTAATAATAAAGATAGCATTAATCTGAAAAATATTCGTAGCCGAATAAAGCATTTTCTGAAAGGAATAAGATCGAATTGCATTTCATTGTTCTTAATCACATGACCTAACAGCAAAAAATGGCCATTCGGAATGAATTTTACTGTTGTAGCATGAAATTTATCGATGGCAAAACTAGACTGACTTCACTTTATTATTCATGATTAGTTTTTCTAGATTATAATCATATTTTGTTCGAAGTTTAATTGTTAATTTTAATCGAACTAAATAATTAATTTGTGTTTTTTAATAATTAATACAAGATTATTAGTAAGTAGTAAAATCATATCTAATTTTAATGGAATTACATAGTTATTATTTTTTTATGAATTATAATTCAATATATCAAAATATTAATTAGAAAGATAACAGATATCTTTTATGAAGTTAATTAAAATTATATCTGTTAGAAATTCAATAGTAAATTTTAATTGCATTTAATAACTATTTAATAGCTAACTTAATGGAATTAAAAAATGATTATGTATATTTTTTAGATGACGACGTTGGAAAAAGAGTCATTCTTTCTCTAAATCCCTCAGAGCAGAGACACTACACAACATCAGGCAGTTGTTGAATAAACATAGGGTAAGAAGGGACGAAAGAACTACATAGCTAATACAGATATTGCTGATTTGTACAGTTAATAATAAATTACGGCTAATTAGAGTAATTAAAACAGGTATTTTCTCCAGCGTAACTAAATACCATAGCTAAGGTAATTTAAGCATGTTTTTCGGTTAATAAAGTATGTGAGGGGATAAACATTGACTAACTCACATTAAGTTCAATAATAGATATATCATTCTGTTCATCTATTTTGTTATATCTATTTAATATTGTTGTCCATAACCCAAACGCTATCTTATCGGTCATATCTGTCTCTCTCCGTCTGTCTGTCTGTCTATCTGTTTTTCTCTCTTTCTCTTTCTCTTTCTCTTTCTCTTTCTCTTTCTATATATGTATATACACGGTGATTCATATGTCACTTAGCTATTTATTTTTGAAATTCTAAAGTTAAAAAAAAAAGGTAATACAAAACAGAAAGTCTATTCAACAAATTCATTCATGGGAGTTTAAAATTATAGCAAATTTTCAAAATTTCCACCTTCGTTCTGCATGCATAGCTCCATTCTTTTTTGCAAGGAATTTACGACTCTTTGTAGCATATTTGATTGATTATGAAATAAATATATATAGAAACAAATATATAAACGAACAATTTTAAAATAACAAATAGCAGTAATTAGAGAGTAAGATAACAATTATTAAAAGTTCATAGTATGTTTGTGCTGCATATGGTAATCATTTTAAATAGCTAAGTGAAGTGACTTATGAATCACCCTGTATATATACATATATATATATATATACATATATATATATATGTATATATATATATACATATATATACATGTAAATATACGTCCAAATTAATATATCGCTTTCAGTTTGTTTATGTGTATCAATCTATATCAGTTTCTTCTCCTCTCACCCCCTCTCTCTCTTCCTCTCACTTTCGAGCAAGTAGATTCATTACAACAGCAATTTCTTCAATTGTCCTGACAATAAAGGTTTTCAACAAAATATTGAATTTCCTAAGATAATGATCCATCAGAAAAATCGGAGAAATATCCGAAAATCAAAGCATTACTTTAGAACACATTACTTTATACCGTTTTTTTTACCTCCAAACACGCGTGTATTTCTTTAAAAGTTGACGCTATATTTAATATTACCAGAGAAAAACGAAGTTGATTCCCTCTATCTATCTTTACTCAAAAGAATGCGGAAAAATGCACAGCTCATCTAAAAAAAAAAAAACGATAAAACAATGCAATGTTTTGAATTTGCAAAAACTACAACCAATTCGAATATATGAGAGACAACTTTGATATTTTAGGAGTAATACAATTAAGTCGATTTTACTTCTATACGATTAATAACTTTGTTATTAATCAGTTTAAAAAAATGTCATATTCACTCGATTTCTATATTTGATTCTCATCGATATTTTCCATAGTTTCGAAGAAAAGAATGTGAAGAGGCTTAGCTCCTTAATCTACATGAATGCTTACTTTCCCCGGGGGAAATATTAGCTCAATTGTTTCAATTCAATAATAAAAAGAAGAAAAGAGCAATATTTTCTTACTTTTTCTTATTTTCTGACCTTACTTTTGTTGACGTTGGCTTATACTGGGGACTGAAGACGAAAATAAAGATAGAAAAGAAGGAATATAGAAAATATTAGCGCCGTTTCTGGTTTTAAAAGAGGGAAAATAAACACATATTCATGATAATATTTTAAGTACCGTGACAAAATATATGACGAAGGAGCCCTCCAGTACGATGTCGAAACCATTTTTTTCTAGAAAAGCAGATTTAGTCCCCACGCTGTGAAAATATGTTGTTGCTGTTACAAGTCACTTTAGTTTTTACAATAATTGGAGATTACAGATACAAAATTAAAAGAAGTAGGCTATTCAGAGCGATGCTGAAACTATCTTTTTCGGTGAAAAGTAGGCCTGGGCTCATCACCTGAAAATATGTTATGGCTGTTAAAAGCGACTGAGTTTTACTTTTAATCACAGTATATTACGGTGACATAAACTAAAAGTAAAAGCTTTCCAGAGCGGTGCAGAGACGGCGTTTCCAGAAAAAGCCAAATTAGCCAAATCCCCTGAAAATATGTTGTTTCTTTTAACAGTTACTTTATATAATTTGATTTTACAAGATTTTAAGTACGATGGCCAAATATAAAACTACGGATGTCTCTCGAACTCTCTTGAAACGATCCATTTTGGGGAAGCAATAACAAATGCTGTTGCTGTTAAGATCCCCTGTATATAATTTGTATTTCAATATTTTAAGTACTGTGAAACAAAGTAAAACTAAAGCGCTACTGAAACTATAATTATCGGCGTACCCCGTAAAAATATTTTAAGTACATAGTCACAAATTAAAAATGAGGTGTCCCCCAGAACGCCGTCGAAATCATTCTTCAAATTTTTTTTACACTATAAAGTAAACCTATAAAATTTTTCTTACACTATAAAGTCAACCTATAAAAATTTCGTACACTATAAAGCCAACCTATGAAATGTTTCTTACACTATTAAGTCAACACATAACATTTTTCTTACACTATAAAGTGCCAAAAATAAAAATTTTCACACACAATAAAATCAACCTATGAAGTTTTTCTTACACTATAAAGTCAACCTATAACATTTTTCTTACACTGTAAAGTCAACCTATAAAGTTATCTAACTCTATAAAGTCAACACATACATTTTTCTTACACTATGAAGTGACAAAAATAAAATTTTTCTTACACTATAAAGTCAACCTATAAAATTTGTCTTACACTATAAAGTCAACCTATAACATTTTTCTAACACAATAAAGCTAACCTATAAAATGTTTCTAACACTATGAAGCTTACCTATAAAATTTTTCTTACATTATAAAGCTAACCTATAACATTTTTCTTACACTATAAAGCTAACCTATAAAATTTTTCTTACACTATAAAGCTAACCTATACATTTTTTCTTACACTATAAAGCTAACCTATATATTTTTTCTAACACTATAAAGCTAACCTATAATATTTTTCTTACACTATAAAGCTAACATATAATATTTTTCTTACACTATAAAGCTAACCTACAAAATTTCTTTCACTATAAAGCTAACCTATAAAATTTTTCTTTCACTATAAAGCTAACCTATAAAATTTTTCTTACACTATAAAGCTAACCTATAAAATTTTTCTTTCACTATAAGGTGACAAAAATAAGACCCGAGGAATTATCCATTCCGGGTAAAGCATACCTGCGACCACCCATTGAAATACGGTGATGCGAAATACTTTTTAAAACCATTCGTAATTCAAATGTTTTAATCTTAGAAAAAGTGAAATAATATTTCATAAATGCGTTTAATCTCAGCAATGTTTACAGGAAGGACGTAACGGTTTTACTGTTTATGCTCGCCGTCCTGTCGTAGCCACCCAAACCTCAGCTGCTGTTGTTTCATTATCGTTCGTCAGTATTCGGGCATCCTATGCCCTTAAACCCCAGTAACCTCTACCCTCCAACATAAGAAATCGCTGCATTCGTTGATATTTTTACATTTTCGTTGGCGTTTTGTTTTCTTTGTTCAATGCCCAGTTTTATTTAAGTATCTTAAATATCCCTTGCGGTATTATTTTGAATAAAAAAGTAAGATTATTTCGAATCCTAATATCGACCTAAAAAGATATTTCCCAAAATATTTAAACCCGAGTTTCTGATTTTTTAAAATTCTCAATTTTTGAATTTCATAATTCGTTGTCATTTTAATGTTTCATTTTTACTTTGTTTACATAGTTTTTAAAAATTTCGAATGTATATCATGAAAATGTAAATAGTAAGCATTTACTATTAAACAAGTTAAATTGATGTAATAAAAAGTAAACAAATATATTTTTCTTTCGTAAAAAGTACTGTAAGCTCCAAACTGTCAACACACATAAAAACCTGAACAGAAAAAAAACAAGGAATAAATGAATATTGACTGTATCTCTTGCTATGTCGCATGGGACGTGTAACACGTATTATACACACGGCGTCATTCCAATTGTCATTGTCGTCTGATCAATTCAAATGGATATACAAGGCTTCTTTTCACGGAAAGATTTATTAGCTTCAAGACAAAGTTACAAATACTGTGATCATAGTCGGCGAGAGAAATAGAGATCGGTCACTGTTAGAGAAAAAGATAGATAGATAGATAGATAGAGAACGAGAGAGATAGATAGATAGAGAGAGTGAGAGCGAGAGAGCGTGAGCGGCTTTGGTTGCCATTCTATGCTAGCTCACATTGTTTGCCCGCGCACTGTCATTGCTTTTTTTTGTTTGGAACAAGCAGATTTGTCGTAACAGTTTCGTTTGTGAGTCTGGCAGAAAGAGACCAGAAATAACTTTTTCAGAAATCACGTAATATACTTAACTTCCGCTTACCTGTTAGAGTCAATTGTTTTGAACCCCAACCCATCAATCATTACCTCTAATCGAATTCAGGGCTTTCGTTATATAACAGTATTTTCTGAATGTTAATATATTTAAGTAACCCAATCCTAAAATAATTGTTTGCTAGTAAGTATTAAAAACCCGCTTTATATTAATAAAAGAAAACTATTAAGCTTACCGGAAACACAATAATGGGAGCGGAATGTGTACTCGTTTAATTATACTAAAAGCATAAAGTACCTGAAGTTAAAAAAATAGTTAAGCAATAAATAAATATTGTAGACTGTAGTTTATTATCATTATTAGTATTTTTAAGTATACTCCAACACCGTAAAAAGATCAGTCTGTAATTAGTTAAAAAATGCGTTAAAAAATTGTTACGGTTACTGAAAAACAAGTGTGAAAAATGAGCTGAAGCTGTATCGGCAAAATTGTACTGTAAGCCCCACCCTTAGCACAATAAAGTATGAATACGCATCAAATACCTAAAGAAGGCAAAGCAGGGAGGAACAAAAAATACTGTACATTATTGCATATGAATATTTCCATTTGTATATAATGCATTTCCTTTTTTCATCTGTCTAACATCTGCAATCAGCAAATAATTGCAGCGTAAAGAAATAGTACTAACCTGATTTTTTCACAAATTGCACGATGTGGAAGTTTATAAATCTGAAAAAAGAAAATAATAGTTTTGTTAGAAGGAAGCAATTTTCAAACTAAGAATAATGATTAGACTTTTTGTCTTTGAAAGGAAGTAACGCTTTGCCCTTTGCTGTCTTGCAGCAGATAATGTGCATTTTGGAAAGCAGGGTTATGCCCCTTGCATTCAGCTAGCCAATATTGGTAAACAACATGTAATAGACGTTATAAATTATGCCCTCATTACAAAGTAATTCTTTTTTCAGATGTAATCATATAAAAAATAATTATATTTGTTGATCTATACATAAGAATTTTCATAAAATTTATTCTAAATATTAGTGTATTATAGCTCACAAACACCAACTTATTTTAAGTTTCGTAATTAGTAAAGAAATCGTTTTATATTTGTTATATTACAAATATAAAACGATAACAAATTAACATTTCTGTTCTTAAAAAGCTTTTTAAGAAAGATTTTAAGATGGCAACGTTCTTCATCAATGCCCTCTATATACTTAAAAGTTAGAAGGACAATATGTTCCTTGGTAATATAGTTTACAATAAATGGCAAGAAAAATAGTTTAATGTTCATTTAAATTCATGTAATTGGTTATGAGATAGAGATGTTGGAACTTTATTTTCATAGAGTGAGTAAGCTAACGCTTCTGTTCAGGTCAGTAAAGAAAATTGTCTCCACTTTAACATTACTTTTATTCCTAGCTGGACTAAGAAAGAAACTAAAGCGAACTAAATTATATACGTGCAAATAACATAGCGGAAGAAAAAAAAGAAAAAACAGGTTAGTCATAATCAAGTATCTGTTTGTCAGACTATATTTATGCATGTCTTTACGCTGTAATTTTCATTGTAAAAAGAAAATATGTGTTCATCTATTTAATATGCAAATGTACGTGCATTTTATTGATAATAATCATTATTTTTTTATCCGCCTTTCTCCTTCTATTTCTCTCTTTTCCCTTTCTTTATCTTTTTTCCTCTTTTCTTTCTTTCTATTCTCCCCTATATATCCTATTTCTCTCGCTGTTAATTATTTATGACGGTTCGTATCATTCGCACTTGATGCATATCATCCACCTTTAGTAAAGTAATCCAGTCTGCATAAATACAAACTACAAAATAAGCAGTATCCATAGAGTTTTAATTATATACTCGACCCACATGATTATAAACGGTTTGTTTAGTAAAAGAACTGATGAAAATAAAACTCCTTAAGGATCTTGTCTCCCCTCTCTATGGTTGGATGGAAAATGTCATCATTTTGTGACGTCATCCTCGGTTCACGATTATGCTCCATTTCTATGTGTTAATGGATGACATCATCCTTTAATGACGTCGTTTTCTGTGCATGATTCCCCCAACTTGTGGAATAGTGAGGGGGCAAATAAAATCAGTCATAAATTTCACGAGAGAAATAAATAAGTAGAATTTAATAAAATTGAAACGTTACACAACATTTGCAAAATAAGGGCCAGGACAAATATTTTGTTGTATATAATAATGAACGTAATCTTCATTAATGAATGTCAATGACGCAGATTCAGAGGCGTAACAAAATTAATCCATTAGTATTTGTAAACAGAAATGTCAAATATCCGCTAATTAAGCTCAGTAAGAATCTTTTTGTCGTAAAGCATGACAAATGAAATCAGAACTGAGAAATGTTGATAGCGAAAATTGTTATGTAGACAAAGGATTTGGTATAATGAAATAACATTTGCAAAGGAACAGAAAACGAGTTCGAACAGAGCGAGAAAAGAAATAACTCATGACACAAACATGTTGCGCCATTCAGGTAAGCACACACAAATGCAATAGCGTCAAAGATTCTAACAGCAAGAACTACCGTTATAAATCTACAAATAAATAAGAACCACCTGTTCTTTTTAATTAATAAAAAGTAGTTAAACCAAGGATAACAATGTTATGCGTTTCGCATGTACCTTGCGTGCTACTAACTCTACAACGACAACAGCATCAGCAGCAACAACGACGACCACAAACACACCAACAACAACAGCATCAGCAACAGCAACAACAACAACACGTGTCTGTCCAAGTTATACGTTACAAGATCCGCTGATAACGTTGCCACTTTTGTTTAATTGATAGCGTCAAAAAGAATGGCATCATTCAGTGTTCTCTGGGAGAAGATAACAAACAAACATACACACACATATGTCCGCAGTGTTTTAGTAGTACGGGTCGAGACAGCTTGTCTAATAGACGACCCGTGCCATATTAGGTGTCGAATCAAACAGAAAGCTAACAAATAGGATCTGTCCTATTTTAGCGTCAACAAGGGATAAGAAAAAGCGGCAAACCAAGAAACATCTTCATAGTTGGATGGAGGATGATGTGAAGAGGACAAGCCATACATAAAAGACGGCCAGAGAATCTTTCCCGGGACAGAAATACTTGCAGAACTTTGGGTGACAGGGCAGAGATGATAACGATAATGACGATGACGAATAGCAGTGTTTTTACTGGATGCTTATGAACAGATTCAGTGGCATTATGTATAAGCTTCGATTCATATTTGAAAATAGCTCAGACTTTTTTGGCGTGAAGCATTTTTATTTAGTTTTTATAGTTAATCAATTACGTTGCTTTATCAATGCATTATCAGCATATTCGCAAATCAATACAAATATAGGCTGTTCGAGACAAATTTGATACTTTTTTATATTTTTTAATTTCAAATTAATTTAAAGTATTTAATAGCAGCAAAGTGAAACGGGTTAGTGTACTATTATGGGTGTTAAGAGCTGGAGACCACGGACGACTATAAGGCACCGAGTAATTGAAGGCATAAAAAGATTCGGAAATCTTAGCTTCAGGTCTGCGTTCTTTGAATAACTTGAAGACCGTGAGATGTGAGCTAGAGATTGATGATAGAGATTTGGAAGCAATGGCGGGTAAGAAGGATCATATCAGGCGTTCTAACTGTGTCTAAAAAACAAAATTCATCGAGACGTTGCAAATCAAAAGATGCGGAAAAATCCAGGAGAGATGGGCGTCAGAATGGAAATGCTGAACGAGGATCTTCGCTAATTCTTATAGAAGAGTCGCTCAGGCCAACTACTCACTGAAAAAGCTAAGAAAGTCAAACCACTAGTTGGACCGGGTATACTCTGGTCCTTATTAGTATCAGTTAGACAATGCGAAGTTCGCACAAACTCCCCAACGTCACGACGGCCAACTTCCCTCACACTATAATAGTATTTGTGTGTTACCAGCAAAGGCTACATCATGCCGCTCCACATATTACAAAAGGTACTCAAATTCAATCCAGATGGTTATATTGCGTTGCTATCTACTATTATCAAGCGCTGGGTTTGTAGGGGACGGCGGGAAAGCTATACGTGTGGCAACAGAACTCAACTCCATGTTACATCTCCCGGAAAAGCCAGACGTGTCTGTCTTAGAAATTCGACAAAATCATCAGTCCCAACATCTGCCCTCTCACCAACTCACCTTTTGGCAACCCCATGCACTATTATGTGTTGGACACAGTTGGACACAGTTGGACACAGTTGAAAAAGACACAAACCGTATCGCCATCATAAAACTGGTGTTCAGATGTCTATCGAAACACATCGTAAAGGCCGTGGGCTATAGGCTCAGATTCCGCTTTGAGCTGTATTCGACAAAACTTTCTCTAAAATATGCCCTTTGTATCTTGAGTATACATCAATGATTGTCCAAGATATGACGTTTTGAAAGTTTCAAATTTGAATCGAACACCCTGTACATTAATGCAACCATCATTTTCAGAGGTGTTGCTTAATTTACCTGCAATAGAACATTTTATGTATAATTCCTTATTGTTTGGACAAATATTTAGCATTTGTGTTCAAACGTTTTCTATCATCGTTCAAATGTTTCAAACATCGATCGCTCTCAAGAAAAAGCGACTGACTTAATTTTTGTAAATTGCCAATGAAAAGACAAATCTGTTTTTCTCTCTTTTCTTTAGGTCCCATTTAAAAGGTCAATAAATGTTTCGAAATTGCCAAAATGTTAACGTTTCGTGTTTGAAAAGTTTATTATTTTAAACTAGCAGGGATACCCGGTATTGCCTGGAGGAATAGTAATTTATTTTTATCAATAACCATTGAGTTCCTATTGTTGTCACACGCAAGGTAAATCTTACTGTACGAACTGAAAACAACTAATCGAAGTGATCCCCCCCCCAAAAAAAAACAAACAACCCCAACAACAACAATCAGAAAACATAACAAAAATAAACAAATACGCAAGTTACATCTGACTAAAAAATAAATGCCGAGTAAAGTTTTAAAAAAACACGAGATAAGTTTTACTTAAGAAAATAAACTAACATTCTCTCTCTCTAGCTCTCTCTCTCCCTCTCTATCTCTAGCTCTCTTTATCTTCCTCTCTCCTTTTCTCTATCTCCTGTTAACGACGCCGTATTATTATGATATTGTTATTTTAATTAATTTTTTAAGCAATAGTTTCGCAAATAGTAAAATAGTAATGAGCTGCTACAATTTTAATTATGTCTTTGCTCAATATATTATTTTTTAATTACGAACGACTAAGGCACAAGACGATGCAAAGTGTGTAAAAAGGAGGTCGTTGGTCATCTTTGGCCAACATTTATAACAATGTCTATCTTACTTTTAACTAGAACCATCTCAGTCGCCACAATACCACATTTACTCTTGAATTCTTATTTAAAATATCTTCAAGTTTTGGAAAAAAGCTTTTTTTCTCGTAAATACATTTATTTACAGAAATTCATTGAATTAAAACGGTGAGTGATATCTTAGAGAAAGGACCAAGAAACTAGAAAAATATTTGTTTAAAACTTTACATTTATAAATGAATGACCCCCCCCAATAAAACCCTGATTTAATCTATTAATGTATTATATTTTCATGGGTATAGGTTGTGTTATCATAGGACAGTCCTCCCAGTAATAGCCTCCCACTTTTTAATCCTCCCAGGTCTTACATTCCTGTGTGGGAGGCTTAATGTAGTATCAGTTCTATTGTCATGAGACCGTCTTCCCAGTGACTTCCTTCTTTTTGAGGAGCAGGTGATAGTGTAGTACCTTTACTGTTGTCATTATACTATACTCACAGGCATTACCTTCTGCTTTTAGGGGGAGTTCCTCTCAGGTATTATCTCCTTTATTTTGGAAGGGGCATTGTAGTACCTGCACTGTTGTCATGATACCATCCTACCAGAAATGAACTCCTCGTTTGGGGATTAGTGTAGTATATGTTCGTTAATACGCCCTCCTTCAGTGTATGAATGTCGTTTATCATGATTTCATCCTCACAGCCTAGGAAAAGTATGCGACCGGAAGGAGAATATATTTGCTAGTATATATATATATATATATATATATATATATATATATATATATATATATATATATATATATATATATATATATATATATATATGTGTGTGTGTGTGTGTGTGTGTGTGTAAAAATAAAAATGGAATAAAGGATAAGCATTTCAACAACTAGCAGAATTAAACTCAAACACTGATGTTGTATAGTTCTACCGAAATATTTCAATCGTTTAAAATACGACCATTATCAATCGGTTGGTGAACTTTAATTAAAAACGGAAAAGTTTTCAAATTCATACCCTCTTTCTGTTGTTTGTTGCATGTGACTATTTCTTCCAATCGCATTCTTTGTATAAATTTGAAAACTTTTCCGTTTTTAATTAAAGTTCACCAACCGATTGATAATGGTCGTATTTTAAACGATTGAAATATTTCGGTAGAACGATACACTATGAGCTCTTGAATTTAATTTTGCTAGTTGTTGAATTGCTTATCCTTTATTCCATTTTTATTTTTACATTTTGTCCGAAACATTGTTTCTTTTTTCCTCATATATATATATATATATATATATATATATATATATATATATATATATATATATATATATATATATATATATATATATATATATGAGGAAAAAAAATATGCTTTTCCATCGACCACGGGTTTGGATAAGACAACCTACTGTATCAGTTTAAATGCCCATTGGGAGACCGTGTCTTCGATAAGGAGGACACATCATATACGTAGCCTTACTAACACAACTCTATCGAGACGTCTCATTATGCACTGATTTGACACCAGCACAATCGCCAATCATCTAAAAACTAATCATTCTTGCCCCCGCTCTCATGTCGAAGACAAAACAATTATATTAGAACGCGAAACTAACAAACGAAAACTACAGACATTAGAATCTTTGAGCATAAAAACTAAACAGTTGCCCATTAATACAATTAATTTCGATAAAAGTAAAAACATTAAAAAATACTTTTAATACCTATACTAACATTCTATTCATACTACAACCAATCACAAGGTTCCCGTTAAAACCATCACTAAACGTATATAAGTACATGTTATTACTCGATACACATACCTGAAGATGGTTCCAGAAGGAACCGAAAGTACACAACGAGACAACGAGTACGAAAATACATCTGCCAGTTTCAGCCCGAAACTAAAAAAAATAATCAGGAATTGTGAAATGACCAAAGAAAAGATATGCAGACAAAAATGATTAGTAATATTTAATGAAATATGTCTTCATGAGAAACTGCTACCTGATGTATATATGTATATATATATATATATATATATATGTGAGTGTGTGTGTGTGTGTGCGTGTGTGTGTGTAGGCAGTATTCCTTGATTTTAGAAAACATTGTTAAACATAACAGAGTTCTTGTGCTTCATTATATTATTTTTATTGTTTTCGATTTTTCTGATTTTTGTATGAAATAAAAAAAATAATGAATGTTCTATAATTTTGATGCTTCGTCAAACCATTTTAATGTTACACAACTAAAATGAACACAAATCTAAAAAAGGAGAGAATTTCAAGAGACAGCCGAAAACGCCGTGTGTGAAGTGGTTAAACGTTAAAACAACAAACCGGAGTAGTTCCAGAAGAACGTTTACAATTTAATTTCTTGCACGTCAGCATTAGCGTCACAGGTTATATTCTATTTACGTTAAATATTTTTTAAATGTTGTTACTAGCTTCATACATAATCTATTTATCATAGGTTGGTTGGCTTTAATAAAGATAACTTCATATAGTTAATAAAAAATTAGAATGTAATATTTTCGTGTTGTTAACTAAAATCTGCTTTAATCAAATGGGGGCAGTTATGTTGTGTTTAATTCTTGTAAATAGAACAAAAATTTCGCAGCTGAATGATAAATTGGAGTAGTAGTCTAACCAATGTATCTATTGGTTTTATAATATTAACAAGCCGCGCATGCGTGGTCCCCCTCTGTATGTGACTCGATGTGGCGAGTGTAAAATGCAATACATTTGGGCAATTTGGGGAATTTTTGCCTCTACATTTTGGCCCAGTTTCAGAAAAATTGAATGGATGGATCAAACGTTATGGGAGAAAAGGTTCATTTTTTGTCATTTTGGGGGCTTTTGACCCCCTTGGAGCGCGAACCAGATTTTTCCCAAGGTCAGCGATATTTATTGTCTATTAGGAACAATTGCCTCCACATTTTGGCCAAGTTTCAGCGAAATTGAATTGATGGATGAAAAGTTATGGGGCAACATTTTTTTTGACATTTTGGGGCCTTTTGCCCCTTGGGGGGCTAACCAGATTTTTTTTTCAAAAATCGGAGAATGTCACTTTTTAACCTGACCAAAGTTACAACTTCATGCAAAATTTCAGATAAATTCAATGGATGGTTGCGGAGAAAAATCCGGACGGACGGAAATGCCTCAAAACATAGGTCACCCGATTTTATAAATCGGGGGACCAATAATAATACTAATTATTATTATTATTATTATTATTATTATTAGTAGTAGTAGTAGTAGTAGTAGTAGTAGTTGTATTACTACTACTATTACTCACTGTGAGTTCTCACACAGGTCATCGTCAGTGATTACTTACTGTTAATAATTGGTGGTGTTCCCTGAAGTCTGGCTGACAAAAATATCTCCAGATTTCCAGTAATCTCCACTTCTTTCGATAACTATTACTAATGAATTTGCGTTATCACAACAACCGCTTACCATTGATTTACCGCTGGCAACGACCATTGGTTTTCTGTGGGATTTGGGTGGCAATAAGCCCCCCACCCAAGGTCCCAATACTCTCTGCACTCATCCAGTTGAGATCTGGTTAGTTCTCTCCCTCCTCGGTCTTTGCACCCTTCTTGACCATTCACACTTATTTGGTGTGGTATCAGCCGATACTGATTCCTTTTTTTGGGGGGGGGGAGGGTGGCAAAGTTTATGACATATATAGCAGTTTCAGTTCCCTTGGTTTCATGTGATGTTCTTTCCATATTTTGATTTTACTTCTGTTGCAATTTCCATGTGGCTGCTGTATGTTTGTAGTTTATGTTGGTTGGTCTCCAAATTCGAGTTTTTCATAAGATTTCAGCTGCTCTCATCATTGCTGTCGAGTCTTCCCTTGGATTCCAGTTTTTTTCGTGACTGTTCCTAGTGCTCCTACGGTTATTAGTATTATATTGACCATCTACATATTTCATATTGGTTTCAGGTCTCTGACACGCTTCGTGTATTTACTTCGTGTTTTCTCTCTTTGATCTCTACCTTGTAGTTTGCTGGGACGGCAAAGTCTACAATAGGCATTTTGTTAAAAATGCAGACATTTGCATAGTTCTTATTGTACTGATTTCCTCGCGCAGTCGTGTCTGTTCTCGTATCTTTCGGGGCTAGTTTGCTGCATTATCTTATTATGTGATTTACTGTTTTTCTTTTTTTCCAAAGAATCTACATTTACAGTTTTCCTGGGTTTTATCTATTTTAGCTTTGATGTACTTAGTTCTAAGCACATTGTTCTGTGTAGCTGTCAGTAGTGATTCCGTTTCTCTGTTCAAGTGCCCTTTTCTTAGCCATGTCCAGGTGTTTTCTGATACTCTTCTCTTGTCATTCTTATGAATCATCCATGTAGCTGTTCCTCTTCCCATTTTTCTTTTGGTTTAGGTTTCGCTGCTTCCTGTATCGTTAACTGTGAGCATTCCACACAACGAGTATCTAGCTCTCGATTGGTATTAAATATTACGTCTATTGCAATATCAGTTTAGTGAATAATATTCGATCAAGACTTTCAGTAAAGAACTGGTCAAGGTACCTTAAAAGGAAAACATTACTTTGCATTTTGTTTCGTAGTGATATTCACCTGCTGGTAAACTACGTCCAATGCAGCTTGTTTGTTGTAAAAAAGAGAGTTGACCATGGTTCGAATATAGAATAAATTACATTAAATATATATATTTATTTACAATAGTAACAAAGTAGCGGAATACATGAACTTTTTAAAAATTAATTTCAAAAGCGCTGGATATGCTTTGGTCATACACGAAAACTCCTCTATTGTAAATATCATCATAGCTTAAATAAGTATTTTCTAAAAGAAAGGAAGCAGATGACATTTGTCAGATAATATCCTATAGCGATCTAACTTCGAGAATTTGACTAAATTATCTTTATATATTATATATATCTATATAAAGATTCTTATTGTATTGTTATATCCCAAACTAATCAACTGATCATTACGAATTTTGAAACACAGTTGATGAGCGTAAGGGTTTCAATTGTGGGCTATATTTTAATTAATTTAGTTTCATGTAGGGGGTAAAGGGAATGGAAACTCTTCGTGAAAATTCAGATAGCGTGGAATTTTAATAATATAAATTTATAAATATTCCCCACATTTTCTGTTTTTGAGGAGTATCTTAAAGGGTTGTAATGGGATCATAATATGGGCATTGGGCATTCCCATTTAAAAATTGCTGTCTAATAAGACAGCAAGCCATATTCCCTTAATTTAATTTTCTTCTTAAGATCCATTAAGCTTTTACTTTGATTATAAACATATTTAGAATAATAATCATATAATAGATATCATCAGAATTGGAATAAGAATTCAAGACATTTAATAGCATTATATCTTAATTTAATTTCTGTAAAGAAAGGTAGAAGTGGCGCAAAACTGTTCTGTTCGGAGAATTAATTTTACCCGTCCTGGGTCGGGTAATCTTCTACTATATTGAAAGTAGCAAACTTTAGTTTCAGAAGAAGGGGTTGGTATGAATGAAAGGGACAAAATGATTGAAAAGTGACTTTGCACTTTGTTTAGTAGTCATGTCTGCCTGGCGATGAGTCATGCCCATCAGTTTGTTTCTCGAGAAAAAGAGAGTTAAGCATGTCTGGCAGAAAACGTAAATTACCTGTTTTCAAACCAATGTTCGCTTTTTTTGCTTAGATTCTCTTGGTTAAACATTTTCATAGGATCCTACTTAAAAAAGGAGACTATGGTGGTTTCAACTTTAAATTAGATTGAATTTAACTATTAACTATAATTCTTTAACTATTTTTGATCTTATAAGTAATATTTTTATTTTATTTTTTCATCTGATATCATTGCAGGCGTGTGTTCGGTGCCATGGTTTCGAATCGATTCAACGTGTTTCCAAGCGGATGAAACGCTGGTCGACCAAAACGCTGCCATCAAATTATGTCAAGAAAAAGGCGCCACTTTACATTCGATTCAAAACGAGACGGAATTTGTCAATTTACTACATTTTCTCCCCACATATCCTCAATTCTGGGTCTGGGCGAGAAAAATGTCATCCGGTAAGAGAGTATATATATATATATATATATATATATATATATATATATATATATATATATATATATATATATATATATATATATATAAATGAATAAATGGAACAGTTTTTACATGTATCCCTCCTATATCATAATCAAAACATGTAACTGTTATTTAAATCAATTATAAAGCATAAAATCTTCATATTCTATATATTAAGTACAGTAATTGCTGGTTACACAGTGAATTGCTTTTTAGTGAGTGTTGAAACAAGAGGTCGGTTGGAGTGTCAGTTCAACGTGTTAAGTACGCCTCCTTCGGTTGTACAGATCACCTTCTCATGGCTGCACTCAACATAGAACAAAATGGGCTCTGTTCGCATTAATAAAATGTTTATTAGATACATTTTACTTCTCTAAATGGGGGTCGATCACTCTACATCTGTAACAATATATATATATATATATATATATATTGTTTTTAAATTCCCGAAACAGTTTTTCATGGTAAACAACTGATGATCCCTTAAAATAGTGTTAGAAACTAACTAATATAATAACTGTAAAAAATAAATTGACTTACATGAGTGATTTTCCACTGGAAGACTTTGGACTATAAGTTGTTTTTTTTTTTTTGTTGTTTTTTTGTTTCTTTTTTTTTTTTTTTTTTTATATAGTTTTAATGGTTGAGAAACTTCCGAGACTATATATATATATATATATATATATATATATATACATTTAAACCGACTCACGAAAATTTGATTACGTGATACGACATAACTCTGCATCGGAAGCGAGTAATAATGATGAAAATAATTGTGTACAATGGATATGGTAGTGACAGCACTGGAAATCAGAAGCAAATCAACATTTTCAGAAAAACAACATCAACAAGAGTACGGCGAGTTCATAATCACGCCTTTTCTAATAAACCTGGTGAGACATTCTAACAGTCACCTGCATCAAGGTGAATCAGAGAAGATGGTGACGGTCGATGAGCGTGTCAATTTTGCTACATTGTTACGTTACTACTTCTTTTTCTTATCTCCTCTTCCCCCTTATTTTATTTATTTATTAATTTTGTATTTATTAATCATTCCCCGCAAGTAGTAATAAAAGTGTCATATTATATATATCGAATCGACCGAATTTAAAAGCTTACCTATTATTAAATCATTGCCAATATGCGCATATATACACCACATACACGCACATGATACGCATATATATATATACATATATAAATACACGCATACACATACTTAACTAGATACATACATACACATATATATTGAGTTTACCGAAAAGTTCGTAAGTTTTAGGAAAGAGGAACCAAAAAATAAAGTTTAGAAACATAACCGAGTTTATGCAATTCCTTTTCATGCTCGATTTTGAAATTGTGAAAATTTCTGCGATTTGTCTGGTTGTCAAATGACCATCTTGTTCAACTATGTCTTTCGATTGGTCACTGTCGATTATCTTCGGATGGCCACGGCGATGAGCATCTCTCACTGAAAAATTCTTTTTGGAATCGAGCTAACCATTTCATGCACACCCGTTCTGTAACAACATTTTCCCTATACACATGGCATATCTTTATGCAAGTTTATGTATTTTTTTTCTATATATATATATATATATATATATATATATATATATATATATATATATATATATATATATATATATATAAAGTGAGTTGATATCATAAAAAAATGAAAATTGTTATAAGAATTCAAAACCAATAAATTATATGGCGTACGATCATTTCTAAACAATTTTGAAATATTTTATTCGGTATTTTTGTTCTGAAGACTCCAAATCGTCATCAGCGCGCTTCACAACCTCACATCCCATGAAAAATCAGATTCCATTACTTTTAGTAAAAAAAATATATTTAGACTATTCTGGAGACATAACCTCTCATCATGTAACCACATATTTTTCCATCAGTCAGCTCAAATATATAACTGTTGAAGTACCCTAGAAACAGCAAATTAACAGCAAATAAAATAATAAATTAAATATTAAAAATATTCACAATATCAGATGAATCAGGTAGAAAAATACATAAATAGAAAAATAGAATATAATAAAATTTAATTAAGAAAAAATATTAAGATAGAAATAATAAAAAATGATACAACACTAATAGGAAGTAAACTACTGATAATAATAATAATAATAATAATAATAATAATAATAATAATAATAATAATAATAATAATTATTATTATTATTATAGTGATAGATAAAATTAAAAATAAGAAAAGATAAACATAAATAAAATAAGATTCAGTAAATAAGAAAAGAAAATAAGATAATAAAAGGTTTAAAATGATACCCAATATTTATAGAGAATATTTAGAATGAAAAATAAAAAAATAAAAAATAAAATAATAAATGATAAAATATAATGAAGTATAATAAAATAAAACTAAATAGGAATACATGTATGAAAATACATTTGAGAATGAATTAAAGAACGAATAAATAAAAACAAATAAAATACAAATTTATTTTATTAAAAAAAACGAGATAGAGTAGAGTTTTAACTACTGAAAAATAAAAATAATTAGAAGATAAAAAGTCTATAATTTTGGTTTGCTTTCTTATGTATGGCGTATTTGCATCAAAACAATTTAATATTTAATAGGCATCTGAAGGTAATAAAAATAAATAAAAAAGGAAATGAAATAAATAAATACTGAACTGAAATACTAAATTTTCACTTATGAGTAGGTAAAGCAAACTAAATTGTGTTGGACTAATTTCCCAACTGTATTTTCTTTAAAATCTTATGTCACGAATAATAACGTTGAGCCTTTTTCATAATAAACTCAAATTTGCTCAGTTCTCCTGTGTGATCAATAATATATTGCTACTTTATTCAGGTTATAACAAATATAAAACTTTTTTTTCAGGTTTCAAATGGGGCGATGGAAGAGATTGTTGTCCCGAGAGTTGGTGGAGACCTGGTGAACCTAATGCAGGAGAGAAATGTGCTCGCTTGACCAAGAATAGCAACCTGTTGCTCAGGGGTCATCAATGTAGTATGAAATATGGGTCTCTTTGTTCAAAACCTGCTGGTATGTATTCAAACATTATCTGCACTTTCGCCATAACATTCTTTATGTTAACGGCATTTCAATTCTTGCGTGCCAGAGTAACAGGTATGGCCGCTTTTTCGATACCCAAGTAAGAATCTTTTCGATATCTAATTTTGATACCTTTGGATTCTGGCTCAGAGTGACCATACTCTTCCTCAGTATATAATTCTAGTAAGCGTCGATATATCTACACACAATTGCGTTTATCTGCATCGGTAAGCTCTCTTAGAACCCGTTTCGCATCACAGACATTATGGAAGTATAATGACTTCGTACGCTGAACCATAAGTAAATTCGCAGAGAAAATACAATAGCATCGATTGTCACTCGCCAGAATCATCTGTCCAGCTTGTTGAACCATAACAGCAGTTGTGGGGGATTGATGACTTCATGTTACAAGATTGTCCGTTCATTTATAAACTTCTCAGTTGACCCTAACCCTAACCCTAACCCTAACCCACTTTTGCATGGTAAACCGCTTTCCCCTTCAAACCCTGCAATGAACTTCAACCTCTAATCCACCAGTCTAATTGGATCACTATCTTCTCCACAAGTTCGCTTAAAACTACCAGCGAAGCGGCCATGTTTGTTACTCTGTAAAACAAGCACGAAACACTTGTATTAAGATCAACCTCTGTGATGTAACTAGAAAAAAAGTAAATGATTATTGAAAACCAAATATAAATATAAAGTTATGGCGAAAATGCAGATAATTCGTTATTTCCGCCTGTCAATTGTGATTGAGAAGAAGATAGAGAAAAAGCAATAAAAGCACATTTAAATAACAAATATAATAGTAAAAAAAAACAGTGACGTAAGAAGAAAAAATAATTATTATAATTGGGTGCCTGTGTCTGTCTGTGACTTATAGCTTCTAAAACCATTGAACAGAATCACACAAAATGTTTGTATAAAGAATCCTTTAAATGCCGAGTGGGTCATATGGGTTAAACATGGTAATATCACAACTGCTAATACTTGTGCTAATTCTAAAAAAATGAACACTTATAGGCTCTAAAATTACTACTCAAAAGATTCACAACAAATTCAGCATGAAACACCTTTGAGATTTAAGAAAGTATACTACTACTACTACTGCTACTACTACTACTACTACTACTACTACTACTACTAAGAGTTTGCGGTGGTGGTGGCGATATATCTGTATCTTGTTCGAGTTCTTTCAATTCTATAGCACCATTTTAATTAGGGATGTTGATAACCTTCAAGTGGTCCCAGCCATCAGTACTTGATCTATCGGGAAAACTAATGTCATCCAAGCAAAATCAATCGAGTGAAAATATTGTATCTTGCAGATTGCAATTGTACTTCCGACAATACGACTGCTACTACTACTACTACTACTGACACTACTACTACTACTACTACTAGTACTGCTACTACTACTAATAATAATATATACTACTACTACTACTATTACTACTACTACTACTACTACTACTACTACTACTACTACTACTACTAATAATAATAATAATATATAAACAATTAGGTGTTCCAAATGTAATTGTCAGAATTGCACTAAATTTAGCATGAAGAGCCATTGGGATGCCGACTGTGCCACGGATTATCAGCATTAGTGAACGAAAATAGAAGCAGAAGTATCATAAATTACAGAGAGCAGTAATTTAGATAATTTTACTTTGGACTATTGTCTTCAATGTTATTATTTATATCTTTAGTACGTTTTAGCCGATGTGCCCTCCAGCCTTCTTCAAATGAATCGTTCCTTTACGATGATGTTTTTCCATATTTTAATGTGATTGTTATTGATTATTAGTTAACGTGTGATCCAATAGCTTGACCGAGGGGGTATATCTTAGTCGCGGAACTAATGTGATCCGATCAATGTGATCCAACTGTTTGACAGAGTGGATCTTGGGACGATATCTAATCTTGGTCGCTTGGACGTCTGGGCGATCTTTACCAGACTTTTGTCGACACAATGTGACGACGGGATAATGTGTGACAACATGTGCACATATGTACAATATCTCGTCTTGTTATCGCCAGTGAGCAATCGTCGTTTAACGATGGTCACTGTCGTCTGCTTGTGGGATTGGCTGGCTGGCTGGGGAGCATCGTGCTGCAAAATAAAGTTATGTAAATATAGAACAAACCATTTTACTTTTAAATATCAAATTATAATATACTATTGCCGAAGAACATTTAAAACTCGAAGATTTGGTTGAGTTCGGCGATCGTGTCAAGCACGCGTCATCCTCATTCAGATTTCAAAAGCCACCTATTTGTTGCTTGTCGTGGAGAAGCGACGGGGGAAAGAAAGAGATAGAGAGGGGAGAGGGAGAGAGACAGGAGAAGAGAAAGAGAGGTCGAAAAGGAAGGGAAACAGAGACGCCGTCAGTGTTTCAACAAATCTCAGTGACTAGTTATCTGACCTCTGGTTTGTGTCTCATATAATTGTTGATATTTTAGCTGACATCAGATTACACCGAATACCCCGATCAGTGAGCTGACATTTTTAGTGCAGCGAATTTATTTTATTTGCAACTCAAGTCTGGCGCAAGGGTTACGAATATAACGTGGACCTGTTAGCCCCCCAAAAGGTCACGCATTGTGCCACAAACGCTGATGTTATTATAACATGAATAGACAAACTACGGCTCCCACAAAAGTCGGAAACGCACTGTTTCATAACATGTCTACCATAGAAATCCGAACAGTGTTTGCTTTTTCAGATAACAATTCTCAGTAACTATAGTAAATGAGAATCTAATCAGACTAGTTATTATGTAGAAAAGTAATATTTTAAGTTTAAATTAACACAAACAGGGATTTTTTTATTGCAGATTTTCAAATTTACATAGCTTTATTTCTGTTACTAAGGATTGTTAGTCCCAGAGGCACTGATGATCGTTTTCAAACAAATGAAATAACATTTTTAAAGGGTATCCGTAGTAAACATCCGTAATTTCTTGTTCTAATTTTCCATTTTCAGTTGGCAAGTGGACACTGATGAAAAGTACCGATTATAATTGGCCGGATTTGTGCGGCGTACAAATATTGCCCAGTTGCGACGGACTGTCCTGCGAAGAGGCGTGCAATTCTCATGCGGAATGCAATCAATTTGCGAAAATAGCAAATTTATGCATTCACATAAAGAATGACTCGCACGCCAACAGTTGCATTGTGAAAATGAGACCAGACATGGAATTATATGAATTGACATTTTGTTAACAAAGAATGAACACGTTGCAAATGATTAAAACTAAAAAAATGATTAAAAATTAATATTATTTATAAAAAAACCGTAGATACACTATACACCATGGACCTTACATCGAATGTAAAGAATCGTGAAACGTCATCAGTTTGTGTGTTAATTACAAAACTGCGTACACTATATTTCAATTGTTTTCATTTCATTCTGTTTATAAATCTCCCAAAATGAAGTTATATTTACAAAAAGCTTGTTTCAAAAAAAAAATAAATTAAGGATTAAATTATCAGACTGTGAAACATAATTACTTCATCGTGAGAAATAAGTAAACAAATTTCGTTTTTTTTCTCCAGCGAATGCCTGTTTATCTTTTTAGCTTATACACAAAAATGCGCATTGTGATGATTATATCTTTAATATCTACGGATGGCTAAATGGAAAGAAAATAGTTCTCGTGCTTACTTCAAGATGTGAAAACTTTAAACAGCTAATCAGTGTAAACAGAGTAACGATCTCCCATACATTCCGGGGTGTTAAACGAAGGACTATAAACGTTATTCATTGTGTTTTTAAATCCCCACAAAACAAAGTTATATTCATAGGAAGTTGTTTCAAAGAAAAATTGATAGAAAATTTGTGGAGACAAATCAGCTTTCTATTAATTATCACAAATTATTAGATCGCGGTCGAGGTTGATCTTTTACAATTAGTACCATAAAGGTTATATTATATTAACATATCAAATCCGGAGAATTATGGAGGGTGTTCAAGAAATAAATCCAAACGCAGTTTTGTTGTTCGTGGATTTCTCTAAGACTTTCAGTTCGATACACAGAGAGATGATAAAGAAACCATATCTGACATATGGTATTACAAATAGGGCTGTTGATGCAATAATGATCTTGTACAGCAGAACACAGTCTATGGTGCAATCACCTGATGGAGGCACCGAATTCTTTTAGGCTACTGCTGGTGTTCCACATGGAGATACTATAGCTCCCTATCTATTTATAATCTGTCTTGACTACATCCTCCGTATGTCAATTGACATGTTGAAAGAAAATGGCTTGACCTTGACAAGAAGCAAAAATGATCCTGCACAGAAAATTACTGACGCAAACATGCTGACATTGCAACTTTTACTGACACAACTAAACAAGCAGAAACCCCCTTAAACTGTCTCGAAGGAACGGCAAATTGCATTGGACTTTATGTTAACATAAACAAAACAGAGCACATTCTTCTCAACCAATATGGAAACATGTCTTCTCGAAGTAGGTCTTGTATAAAATATATCGACGAGTTTATCTATCTTGGTAGCAAAGTTGCAAAGTTGCAAAGCAAGATTTCACAGAGAATAAACTAAAGATGCGAATCAGCAAGGCCTGGGATGAACTCGACATGGTAAAAGCAATTTGGAAGTCAAATCTTCATACTAAGATGAAACATGACTTTTTAAAAACTATTGCTACATCAGTTCTCGTATATAAAAGTAGCACTTGAACTTTTACCAAAAGATTGGAAAATAGAATTGCTTGTGTGTGTACCAGAATGCTAAAGGATGCTCTTACCATATTCTGGAGACAGCACTCCATAAGGGAGTAACTCTACGGACAGCTTCCTCAGATATCAGTCTTGATCAAGAAAGGAGAACCAGATTTGCTGGAAGGAAAAGATGAAATCATCAGCGATGTTCTTTTGTTAATACCAAAAACAGGAATGTGGCTCACAGAAACTACATCAAGCAACTCGCAGAAGACTCACAACGACACATGAAGACCTACCAGGTGTGATGCAGGATAGAGTGAGTTGGCGTGAGAGAATCAGGAGGATCTGTGGCAGTACTACGACTAAATGATGATGATGATGATGATGAACATATTTGTAAAAATTTGGAAGCATTATTTTAAGAATAGTTTTGTAAACCTTAACATTTCTAAATTATTTCACCATTTAAAGAAATTAAAAATCTCTTACAAATTATTTTTGAGAATTATTTTTCTTTGCACTTTTGAAACAGTATATATTAATGCGGAAAGGAAATAACAATTTTCAAAACATAAGAATATTGCATTTATTTGTACTTCATATTTTAAAATTTAAGGACATTTTACAAAAATACGTTTCCATAGAAAAAAACTGATTTTTTTTAGACTCTTTTGCTTTATAAAATATTTAAATTCCGATCAATCCGAATACATTATGTTTAGATTTCATAAAATGAAATAAGAAATAGTTTTCCCTAATATATTGAAATAAAACCGCATTTAAAAAAATAAATTAATCCAAAAGTGAATAAATATCGAAAATTTCGTGAAAATCTGACCATTTAAAAACATCCTAGATTTCTTAAACACACGTGTGCAGGTGCGTAAAATTACCGTTACATAAGAAAACTGTGATAATACTATAAATAGGGGTGGGACGTAATGAGTGAAAATTTCAGATTCATGCGAGTAGTATTTTTTTGTGTTCATTTATACATAAATAACACTAAAAAAATCAAACATTTTGAAAATTTTGCAAAATTCAGAAGGTGCAGGCCACTAGTCTTTGGCTATTTTACATTCATGAGAACCCTTTCGCAGCCTGAAAATGGTCCTAAATTAAAGTACTATATCAGATTTAACCATCTATATCCATTCATAGATTGTGAGGATTTTTTAGGACATACAATGTCGCATGAAACCACTTTTTCACCGAAAAATGATTGATTTTGAGTCCCGTAGAGCCCTAACGGCTATTTTTGACCTGCACCTTCTGAAATTTTCAAAATTTTCAAAGTGTTTGATTGTTTAGTGTTATTTATGTAAAAAATACTACTCGCATGAATCTGAAATTTTCACCCATTACGTCCCACCCCTACTATAAATACGATTCTTATTTTATTATATAGACACTTGTTGTCGTGTAAAAAAGTAATATTTAAACTTGTGATGAAAATAGTTTGTTTTCTTTCTTGCCTAAAATTTTCAAATTCTCTTAGGATATGAATGCCACATTGATAAACAAAGAAGATAAACAAAGGTGATAATTCTATCTGCAGTTTTACTCGAATTTAGCTGGTCTAGTCAGAATCGAGTTATCGTCCTTGACCGTTTTTTTTTCAAATCAAAAACAACATGGCGGTTGTATATTTGAACGATAATTTGAAAATCTTAAATAAGTAAAACTTCAACTATCACTTTTGTTGTTGTTTACAATAACAATTCAGCATAAAGAAGGCTCTATTTACAGATTTGTGCAGATTTTCACTTGGATCGTTTCGCCATGGAAGCAACTAAAGGTTTACTCTAACACACGTCTCGATTTTATAAAGAAATTGATGAATTTTAATAGTTTAATGATTTTAACTAATTTTACCTTTGAAGCCGTCGGAAATTACTTCAAAACATTTGAGTTTGTTAGGTGAATACGCAGTTTAATGTTTGCATTTAGTGGCAGATTCTTTTGCAAAAACGATGCTACTGAAAATGATATTCCTTAAACTACATTCCTCTGCCTACTAATTAAAAGGGGTATTGTTTTGGCTAACATCGTTTTTGCTAAATCTTGCTAAAATAATCTACATGAAGGATGCATTTACATAAACTGTAAGACTATTTCCTATAATTATTTGCAACAAAAGGATCACCAAAGAAAGTAAAACAAGGCCGACCTTCAATAAATAACACATTATATATATATATATATATATATATATATATATATATATATATATATATATATATATATATATATAGTCTCGGAAGTTTCTCAACCATTAAAACTATATAAAAAATTAAAAAAAAAAAATTAAAAAAATTAAAAAAAACAAACTTATAGTCTCAAGACTTCCAGTGGAAAATCACTCATGTAAGTCAATTTATTTTTTACAGTTATTATATTAGTTAGTTTCTAACACTATTTTAAGGGATCATCAGTTGTTTACCATGAAAAACTGTTTCTGGAATTTATATATATATATATATATATATATATAGTGACCTGCACCGTTAAAACAGTGAAGAAATGAATAGTAATAATAAACGTCGGCTGACGAGAGTATTTTCTTTGGAGCAGTATATCTTCAACTGAAGATAGCCTTGCTCGGTGTCTACCTGACAGAGGCTGGAGAGAAAGAGAGAAAGAGAATCAACGTCTTTCTTTGCGGAATTCTCTAAAATACTCCGGATTGAATCCATAAAAGATCCGATTGGAATTAATACGTCCAGGCGTCTGATTGGTCTTCAATGTTTATGACTGCTACATCATCCCATGCTTAGGCTGAAAGTCGATAGAGAAAAAATTAGTCGTTTTCTCCGTGTAGCAGTTGGAAAGAACAAAATGGAAAGGCAAAAAATATGAACTAAGTTTACATATTTTTTTGTGTTCTTTAATTAAAAAACAAATTTTTGCTTTTCAGTAAAAAGTATTTTTTTTTAGTAGGAGCAATAATTGTTAAATGTTAATAACTTTCATGCAACATGTTTAAATGTACAATAGAGTACAACAATTCAACATGTTTTTCTCTATATACAGAGTCTGTCACAGTTTTGGGGCCAATGTACTGGCCGAGTGTGATGGTGACATATGTATCTTTTGGAGGTGTCTGCAATTTGTCAGGTGTAGTAAGGGTGAATGATTCGCTTGTTTTATAATCTAAAAAAAAACATGTTTTACCCTATCAATCGATACTCTCTCTTATTCCCGTCAATGTGTAGAATAAACAGTTTGTCAATACGTGCAAGTACACGTTAAGGACCGGTATACCGTTCACCTTATACCCGTCTTTATCGTGTGATTGCACGTACTAACAAAGAGGGACTCTCACAACACCCTTTCATAGAAGAACATGGGTCGATGACGAAATGTCTTTCTGGAGAGAATATTTTGTGGTCTGCTATTGAATGTTCATAGTTGAGGGTCTTATTAAAATATGAGTGCAGTCTGTTTACGTACAGAGTTTTATCTGTTGCCGTTAAATTATCGAAGTCAGCATCTGAGCCGGCAAAGATAGAGGTACTCCATAAACGACTTCGGCTGAAGATTATCCGAGATCCTCCGTGATAAATGCATGACAACCAAGACGCACGATAGGTACGTACTCGCTACACCGATGTTGGCTTTCATTTGCCGCTAGAAGCGTTGAATCATCCCGTTAGAAGCTGGGTGATAGCTAATCTTACGAATAGGCTTACACCTCAAAATCTTAAAAAGTTATTGGAAGAAATAGGATTCAAACTGTCTACTATGGTCGGTGGCAATAATTGTGGGAACACCGTAACTCGATATTCAGGCCGATATTAGTGCTTGTGCTACAGATTTAGCAGGCATGCTGTTCAGGTGAAGGGCTTCAGGCAACTGTGTAAAGTGGTTTATAGCAATAAGAAGATAAGTAAATCCCTCACTGAAATGCCATGATTCAACCAGATTGTGATTCAAGATACTGCAATAATTTGCATATGTAGTGGTTTAAACAATATAAAAACCGTACTTTTTTGACTGAAGAGTTGAGTTGAGTTTGGAAGAGAAGAGAGTGACGATTGGAGAGAGAACTTTTAATATTGGAGATTGCAATTGTCGGTGAAGGTGAAGAAAATCCAATTTTATTTTTTACTTAAGTTTGGATTACAAGCTATTTCGGCATGAAGAAGAGAATATGAAGCCCGGAAAAATAAGTTTTAGCAAGGATGTGATATCGCCTTTTAGTGGAGAAGGTGATGTAGTCGGGTGGATGAAAAAAGTAAAACTGGTGGCGAAACTACAGAGAGTACAACACCTGGCTAGTTTAATTCCACTTTTTCTGCATGGGGATGCGCTTGCTCTCTACCTAGAGATGAGTGATACAGACCAATTAGACGCGGAAATGATAGAGATGAGATTGGTGGCAGCATTTACTGAAGGTCCTTTCGAAGCCTATGAAAAACTGAAACGCTTCAGGTGGACTGGAGAATCGGTGGATGTTTATGCCAACAATATCAAAAGATTGGCTGGATTAGCTGGATACCTAGGGATAGGTCTGGATCAGACAGCAAAACTCGCGTTCATCACAGGATTTCCAGATGACGTATCTGTGGCACTGCAACAATTGCATACCTTGGGGAGACTGGGTGTTAGTCGACTGATACCGACTGCACGGCTATTGGTTAGCAAGAGGATGCGAGATACTGGGACGGTGGCAGCGAGTGCACAAAGAATTAAACTGAAAAATGAGATTCAAAGCATTCGGTGCTTTAGGTGTCGAGGACCACATCTTATTAAAGATTGCACGGAGCCAGCTAGAGTCAGAGTAAGGTGCTATGAGTGTGGAAGAATAGGGCTCTGGCTCAGAGAAACATGCAAAGGGGAGCTTCTGCGCCAGTAGCTACCCCAGAAACAGAATGAAGGAACTCTACCCATGATAGAAGTGGCAGTAAATGATGCTGTAATGACGGCACTTGTTGACACTGGATGCACCACCACTCTACTTAACTCCAAACTTGTGAGTGGGTGTGGTAGAAGTGGCGCGATTAAAACAGTTGACGGTCGGGACGTAAAATGTAAGGGAGCTCGGCAAGTGGAAATGAAAGTATGTGGGGTACGAGTGAAGGTGGAAGTGATTCTGACGGATCATACGATTGACGAAATTGATGTCATAATTGGAATGGACGTGATCAATGAGATGGGAGGTGTGAGTACCAACAAAACTGAGATCAAGTTTGGAGATGTACACTGTGCCGTAGCTGCCCATCATCCAACCGTTTGCAAAATTGAGGATAAAGATCTCGAGACGTATTTTGATGGAGAGAGATGGACAGTGAAATGAAAATGGATGGGAGAGCATCCAGTGTTGCAGAACAAAGTAAAATATTATAAGAATTCCCTGGACAGTAAGAAAAATTCAGAGTTCGAGAAGGAAGTGGAAAGATGGATAGCAGATGGTATTCTCTTACCATTGAAGGGTGAGGAAAAAGGTGTGTTACCGTTGATGGCAGTGGTCCAGGCCACAAAAGGTAAAGTGAGGCCAGTGCTAGATTTTTGGGAATGTAACCGTTTTGTAGCATGTCATACAGGGAGCGACCTAATAGATGTGTGTGAGGAAAAGATGAGAAAATGGAGGCGGTTGGAAGGAGGAACTGCGATTGTCGACCTTAAGTCTGCCTACTTGCAACTACACGTGGCAAAAGAACTATGACAGTACCAGCTAGTTTGCTATAAAGAAAGAATCTACTGTCTGACACGGTTAGGATTTGGACTTAATGTTGCACCAAAAATTATGGCAGCCGTTCTAAAAACTGTGTTAATGAAAGGAAATAAGACAAAGACGGCGACTGATTCGTACATTGATGACATAGTCGTAGATGTGACAAAAGTATCGACAGAGGAAGTGGTGGAACATCTTAAGGGATTTGGGCTGACAGCAAAGCCACCTCAATCTTTGGACGGCGGAGCGGCACTGGGACTTAAGTTGATGAAAGGAAAGACGGGTGAGCTGATGTTCAAAAGGGGCAACGAAGTCCCGGAGATGACGGAAGAAATGAATAGGCGGCAGTTATTCTCTATCTGCGGCAAATTGTTGGGGAACTATCCAGTTGTTGCATGGCTGCGACTGGTATGCAGTTATGTTAAAAGAAGAGCAAGTGGAGTTGACTGGGAGGAAAGTGTTGATGGCAAAACTGTCAAAGTAATACAGAAGATTCTAACTGATGTAATGAAGGAGAACTCAGTTAGTGGAGCTTGGCACATACCTGAAACAAAAATAGGAGGGGTGTGGTGTGATGCAAGCAGTATTGTAACAGGCGTGGTTGTGGAAGTTGGTGGTTTGGTGGTGGAAGATTCAGCATGGCTGAGAAAAAAAAATTGACTGAAATCACATTAATGTGGCCGAATTAGATGCTGTTTTAAAAGGCGTCAATTTAGCCATCAAATGGGGATTGAGAGAGATTGAAATAAGGACCGATTCAGCAACGGTACAAAGTTGGGTGAACTCTACAGTGGAGAAGAGTGGAAAAATAAGAACCAAGGGTGCTGGAGAAATGATCGTAAAGCGAAGATTGGGAATATTTGAAGAGTTAATATCCGAATTTGAACTGCGAATAAAGGCAGTGTTTGTGTCTTCACAGAGAAACAAAGCAGATGCGCTAACCCGAATAAAGAAACGGTGGTTAGTTGAGAAAGAAGAGGTCCCGGTATGCTGTTTAGGAACCGGAGAACTAGAAGAGTTGCATTGCATGCACCACATGGGAGTGGATAGAACATTATATTTGGTGCGGAAAGTTGATCCACTTATAAGACGGGAGGAATTTCAGAGAGTGGTCAGGAACTGTGTTCGATGTCAATCAATCGATCCTGCCCCGAATATACATGATCCTGGTGAAATTGGAACTTGAAATAATTCGACAAGATTAGCTATTGACATAACACACTATCGTGGGGCCGCATACTTGTCAATGATTGACTGTGGGCCTGAGAGACTAGCAATATAGAGGGAGTTACATGCGGAGACGGCAACTGCGGTTACAGAGGAATTGGAGAAGGTGATATTTGAACGGGGTCCGGTAATGGAGGTGATAATGGACAATAGCACTTTTTTCACCCAGAACGTCTCCAGACAATGCTAGAAAAATGGAGGAAAAAAATATAGGCCCGGAGGAAATGGAATAGTAGAGCGACATCATCGAACAGTGAAAGCGATAGCTGAGAGAGGAGGGATATCACCTGAAGAGGCCACATTCTGGTACAACATGACACCCAAGGTCAGACAGAGGGACGAGCCAGTGCCACATAGATCCATTTTTAAATATGAATGGCGACATCCAAGAGATATATCCTCAGAAGTCGAAGAGCGAGGACCAGCCAGAATCCAAATAGGAGAAGAGGTTTGGGTGAAGCCACCAAAATGCTCGATGTACAACGCAATGGGGAAGAGGAGTGATTACTGGAGTGCAATCCCCTAACAACTTGAGTGTCGATGGGATGCCGCGGCATATTTTAGATTTGAGGCGTGTGGTCCAAGTAAACGATGGAGATGTATGCACCGGACATGAAGGTGAGACGGTCGCGATGCAAAGACCGCGGAGAGAACGTTATGCGCTGATTTGGGCACAGGATTATGTGATGGGAAATGATCTTTGATGATCATGGGGGCGTGTGATTCAAGATACTGCAATAATTTGCATATGTGGTGGTTTAAACAATATAAAAACCGTACTTTGTTGACTGAAGAGTTGAGTTGAGTTGAGTTTGGAATAGAAGAGAGTGAAGATTGAAGAGAGAACTTTTAACATTGGAGATTCCAATTGTCGGTGAAGGTGAAGAAAATCCAATTTTATTTTTTATTTAAGTTTGGATTACACAGATCAAAATGAATATGTTTAAACTGAACATTTAGAGTTCTGGAGTGCGTGTGAACCTGGCACTTTTGGCAGGAAATGCAGGAACGTGTCATTCGGCCAGATAAATCTGTAGCTTTGATTCCGGGTTATGCCAGATTGTTAAGGTATTATTAGAACAACATAGTGAGGTGGATCTGTTGAGGTGTCACAGGTAATCTGCGGGCGTAAGTGGGCACAGGCAGGTATGTTATTTGCCAGTTGCAAATTCAGGTGACGACAGGTCCAAAGTATTCAGACGTGGCTGGTTTAAGCCCTTTAATTATAGATCGATATTTGAAGGTGATGACAGAATTTACAGAAAAGTGAGACAAGGTGTCTGTTGCTGCATTCTGTTTACCGGAAATATGTCGGATATCGCTGGTAAATTACTAAACGAAATCCTATTCCTAAAAATATTTATCTGGCTTTGAACACAGTGTGATCATAAGCGGCAATGAAGAATACCGGGCTTATAGATGAGACCATTGATTTCAAACGCTAAACGGGAAGACGTATTAGTATCATTTGGCCGGCGTCTGCGCATATTCACTAAAATATTAAAGTTGTGCAGAAAGTCCAAGCCCTGAATGGAGTAAGCAGATTAGCTACAATGTAAAACTCACAGAAAGTTCCTACGCAATTCTAAGGTCAATGAACGAGAAATCTTACCGTACGTGAGAAAATGGACAAATCTGGTGGCATCGCAGTCAGGACCTTCAGGGTCCATATATTGCAAGTGATGCCTTATTGACCAGGGAGCGTGCTTGATATATGGAGTCCGTAAGGAAAAATTAACACTTGTGGAGATTTTTCCATGCTCAGGACTCCAGAAATTAGTTTCCTTGGTTAGAAAAAAAAACGGCTTTTTCAACTACCTGTCGCTATGCCGAAACGACTGTTATAAAAACACAGTCCTGTCTTGTTTGTGTGACTGCTGCGATGAAATGGCGAATAACGTTGAAGTCGATGCCTGGACGATTAAAACTTAGACACATTTTATCTTCTCATTCTTTTGATGAGTCGCACTATTGCTTCATATATATCCAAAGACATGGTATCTGCTAGTGAGAACGAAGAACCTGTGACTTAAGAATAGTCGTAGAAGTTGACAGTTTCCCCGTTTATGCAATCGTCATGCCCAGGTTGTAAGAATTCATGAAAATGGTACACAAAGGACATCATCCGGGAAGGGCAACTGTTGTGATTTTGCCTTTCATTGACTTGGATCCATCAAACTTGTCATGTATCTATTCTAAATTGATATTCCTGGTTGAACAAATAGATTATAACAATACAATTGTTACCACATTTGACCATCCACTGTATTGGAAGGCTCTTACTATTATGGTTAATAAGCCATTTAGTAGCCGTCTTAAATCTGTAGTGCTGAGAATTGAAAGATTACGCATGGAGATGTTTTCTGGGGTGTATAGGCCATCTAAAGAAAAATCAGGATCATCAGAAGTTTTGGAAGATACATATGCCCACAAATCAGTGTCAAATATGATTAGTGGAAATGCTTTTGCAAAAGTATGAATATGTCATTTCTAATTAGAAGGTATACTTAATATATTACTTCTTGCAAACATATTGCAACTCACTGTGCGCCATATTTCTATACCAGACACTGACACTCAAAGTGAATAAAAGACTCACACATGAACAGGGAAACCTAATATAATTCAAGTGAGATGTACTAATTTAGAAGAAAGTTGAATAATGTCAGCTAAAAATATTTGCTAAACCCATTGTTAACCCAGATACGATGGTAGATGAAGAATCTATAATATCCGCTATGACTATGCATGAACAATATGACTTTTCACTGATCTTATAGTTTATGCAAAGTATCAAACCCTCTGACAGATTTACGAGGGAGAAAAAGCAGCGAATCATGTGAATTAAATCTGTCCGGTTTGTTCTGACCTAAATCAAGTTATGCAGCAGTTTACTGGTGTACTTTTATAAAATTAGTAAACTGCACAAATAAGTAACTGACACCAACTAAATACAAGAAAGCATATCAGCTTTTTAAAAGCCAGAAATTCATTTGAAAGCCAGAAATTCCTTTGAAAGCCACAAATTCCTTTGAAAGCCAGAAATTCCTTCAGTAAATCTAATGTCACTGCACAGCATTATCTCACGTATTGTTGTATAGGATTCACTAAATTTAAATCAAACAGAAAATGTTGGCTATGAGATTCTTCAATCCATGAAAGGCAATGAGGTATTTAACAATTCATTTAAGTAAAAAGAAAACAGGCACTTACCCTTGAACCAAAAACAGATGTGATTATAGACAAAAGCGTAGTACATATTCATCCACAATCACTATTTCAACATCTAACATTAGTTGTAACAAAAGAACACGTTAATATAGAGGACCTCTTTAAATATGAAATGTGTCGTTAAACAACATCTATGTTTGATTCCATTGCTTCTCCTAGATCTGCAAGGAAAGCAGTTCTAGGAAGTGCCGTATAAATCCAGCTTCGATGCCAAGAATGCAAACTACCAACTGCTAAACACTTTTTCTTGGATGGAGGGGCATTACTACATCAGATCATTTCACATAGTGATCTTACATTTAGATAAATATAGTAGGTATATATAAAATACGTACTGTGTAAATATGACAAATGCGTTATTATATTTGATTGTTATAGTGAACAACCTTCAGTAAAAGACATAATTTATTTGAGAAGAAGAGTAAATACTGTATCTGTACACTGTGAATAAACTATGGTTCCAGCAACAAAAAAGAGATGTTCTTAGCAAATAAATCTAATAAACAGATTTATCCAGATGTCTTTGAATGTTTGGAACCTGCAGGGTGTCGGTGTATCTATGCCAATTGTGATGGTGTCTCATTATTGAAACTGTTGTTAAAATATAAACTGTTCGAAATCTGACCTTGGCCCAGCATATGCTTACATTTAACATGTTTTCATTCCTTACTTGGATGTCACACAACTTCAATGAAAGCGAATCAGTTGCTATTAAAATAAAAAAAGACTTATCATTGTGTTGTGCTCTTCTGTCAGTGTGAAACATCCAGAGAAATCATTATTGCATCTGAAGAACGCCAGAAAGGAACATCAACACATCGTGCTATTATCGGTTTTCCCAAAAGATAGATACAAACATAATCACACTGGATTAAATAACATTTCTTAAAAAACAGCTGCTGCAAACATTCTATTCTATGCATTATACTAATAAGTACAAATACGGTTAATAACGCGTTGGTTAAATCCCATCAATTGGTCATGACAGATGATCAATGGTGTCATCATACCATAAATGACTGATATGCTACCAGCGCTAGAAAGTTTTCTTCATTGGATCTGGTGCAACTGCAAAAATATTACAATACAGCACGGTATACATGTAAAAAGTATGGACTTTATTGTTAAACACACAGGAGAGTGTTGTGGTACAGCTTGTGCTACTTTGTCAGTGCTTGAATATAACATTGAGTTAGATGATTGCAAAATAATTGAATAACGAAATCACTTAGCGAGCACTACCCTCCGCCAAGGTTTATTGTGTTACCATACTATGCAGGGAAAATGAGAAACTATATAAACATAGGAAAATTTACACAGATTGATTAAGAAATTCCAGATTGACGGAGATTCATATGAAGTTGTTAAATGGGGTATTCTATATTAAAATAAAAAATCTGAAAAATGTTGAATCTGTTTTTGATTTGGGTGACATTTGATCTGGTGATATGTAATACTATATTGTACTCATGTTTCATATTTCAAATAAAGAGACAAGAAATTGACTGAGATCTGATTATGTAAAAACTTTGACAATGATGAAAAATAGGGATTTTCTGAATTTAAAAAAGATCTTGCATTCAGATACTGAACTGGATCAGCTTCAGCATTTATTATGGGACTACCCTGGTTCAAGATACAACTTTGGTTAAAAAGGCATTGGAATTTGGTTATTATTCTTGCATAAATTTGATAACAAACGGACAAATTAACTAACAAATGAAAAAAACGATGATTAAAACATGACTACTTTGTGTGTATGTGTGTGTAGGAGGAATTCATAATATATTCATTGTTTTTTTTAATTGAAAAATAATGCTGTAGTAGTTTATCTAATAAAATAATTCCATGAAATATCCCAATAATTTGATAATGGGAGAATGTTCTTTGAATGCATACGATAGAACGGTGTATTTAAAAAAAAAACATAAGATTTACCTTAAAATACATTGCTGTGAGATAAAAGAAGAATTCTCTATACATTATTTCATATCCTACTTTTTACCTATAAATTTTAAATGATGCTTTGGTGCGATTGGTTACATACATCATGTTCACTGAAAAATACAGGGCACCTGTTGATAGAAAATGCCAAAATTGCATATTTCGCATCAGGAGATTTTTCTAGACTTTTAGTATGTTAAAATAGAGACTTATAGAAATGCATTCGGCCAAAAAACCTTGCAATTAGTTTTACCAAAATTAAGACTTATTTGACTGGACTATATACCATTCTATGATGTAATGACAATTTCAGTACAAATAATATTTAAATGTGTTTCTGGAGAAGTCGACAGCATTCACGGGTAATCCGGGCAATCCGGGCTGTATAATTGACTCCTTCTGAATCAGAAGTATTCCTCAAATCTAAGAGATACATTTTGAGAGGAGTGGCAGGTAGGTAATCAGAGATACTTAGAAACGAGATCAAGGAACAAAACAGTCAAATCTGATTATAAAAGTAAAAAAAAAATATTGTTCTGAAAAATATAAGACATAATGCCAGAAAGTTTTAAAGTAAAAAAATGAGATAAAATTAGATAAGGACAATATAAACATAATGTAAGCTTTTCAATACCAAAATGATCGCTTCCATTTTGGTGAAGATTTCCCAACCAAGGGCAGATAAGCCCAGGATCTATACAAAGTAAAGGAAGGGAAGTAATCTGAGACAATTGAAATATTGTAATCATTTAAAATGTTACATTAAAATAATAATAATAATAATAATAATAATAATAATAATAATAATAATAATAATAATAATAATAATAATAATAAGGAATCACTGAGACCATAAATAAGACGGCAATGATCAAAAGAGCTGAAATCTTAAGGAAAATGTTCAAATGCTGAAAACAAACCTGCATAAGCTACGAATGGTAACCAGTCACATGGAAGTTACAGCAGGATGAAAACAAAACATCAGGAGGAACACCACTGAAAGACACCAAGCAGACACCATCAAACAGAAACTGCAAGAAACATATTAAGCGATCTCGCCCCTCCAAACAAATATGGCGCCGGCCAAGAGTGACACCACACAAAATAGTCGTAGAGGGTCAAGGAGGAGGAGATACTCGAGAAGGAACAGCACTATCCAGACCTCCACTGGTAAAATGCGGAGACTGCTGATTGCCACGCAAATCCCAGAGTAGACTAATGGTCTTTTTCAATGAAAAATCAATGGTAACGGCTGTTGAGATACAGCAAGGTAATTTGCGGTGATTATCAAAAAGAGGTAGAGAATACTAGAAATATGGAGAGGCGTGTTGTCACTCAAACTCCAGGGAACAGCGCCGGTTGTTGTCGGTAAGCAAACACTGACGGTGACCTGTATGATAACTCCTAGTGAGAACAAATAATAACAACGACGACAACAACAACAATTATAATAATAATAATAATAATAATAATAATAATAATAATAATAATAATAATAATAATAATAATAATAAAAAGAAGCAAAAGAACAACAACAACAACAACAATAATAATAATAATAATAATAATAATAATAATAATAATAATAATAAAAAGAAGCAAAAGAAGTGGAAAACATCAAACGATTAATGTCCGAGGACAAAACAAAACTTCCATCCCTAAGGAACGAAGACTGGAAGAAGTTAAAAGTTGAAACAGAGAAAGTAAACAGAGTACTCACGTACATCCTAACAGACACTATCACAGATCTAAACAACTTGATATATGCGGGGGCAAAATCAATAAGTATGAAACAAAAAAAGGGAAAAGAAGACTGACCAAAAGAATGGACAGACGAAATCTGGATGGGAGATCAGACTGGAAACCCAGATCACCAAACTTCAAAAGGAAGCTAAAACCGTGAATAGGATGAAGGAGAACAGTAAACGATGGAAGAGCAAAAATCTGAATCGCAAGGAAAGACTAAATAAGAAACACGAAGAACTAAAACAAAAGATAGCAGCAAAAGAAGGAAGATTGAGACGATACAGATACAAATCGGAACAGTACAAACAGAACAGGACCTTTGAAAACAATGAAACCCAGTTTTACAAAAACGTAAACGGAGAAAGAACAACAACAGAACAACCGGACCCGACACAAACAAAACATTTCTGGAGCAAGATATGGGAAAATGCTGAAGATCATAACAAAAATGCTAAATGACTGAAAGACATGAAAGATAAACTTCTAGAAATTGAAGAAGGAACGGAAACAGAAATTAATGAAGAAACTATCAAGACAACATCAAAGAAAATGGCAAATTGGAAAGCACCAGGTCACGATGGAATACATGCGTACTGGTTCAAAAAATTCACGACCCTACATGAAAGGCTAGCACAGAAACTGAGTATGTATCCATAAAACAGACGTACCAGAGTGGATGACCAAAGGAAGGACAACGCTCATACAAAAAGACGCCAAGAAGGGAAGGACCCCAAGCAATTACAGACCAATAACCTGTTTACCAACAATGTGGAAAATCCTAATGGCACAACTTAGAGAGCAATTTACCATTCCCTGAACAGTCGTGGACTACTTCCCGAGGAACAAAAAGGATGCCAGAAAGGGAAAAGAGGGGCACATGATCTGTTATACATAGATCAAAAGATCATGAAAGAAGTTAAAAGCAAGAAAAGAACATATATATGGCATGGATTGACTACAAGAAAACGTACGACAGAATCCCTCAAGCATGGATAATTGAATGTTTAAAAATGTACAAGATACCCAACAGGATTATTAATTTCATCAAGAAAGCAATGGAAACATGGAGATTAGAACTGACAGCTGGAGGACAATACTTGACGGAAGTAAAAATACAGAGAGGCATTTTCCAAGGAGACTCCCTATCACCACTACTGTTTATCATAGCCATGATTCCCCTCAACTACATACTCAGGAAATGTGATGCCGGATACAAGTTCACAGGCAGAGAACAACGAATACACCATCTCATGTACATGGACGACCTGAAGCTATTTGCAAAAAGCAAAAAGGAACTGGAAAAGCTGATAAATACGACCAGAATCTTCAGTCAGGACATTCAAATGGAATTCGGAATAAGTGTGCATTGCTAGAGATTAAAAAGGGAAAGTTGGAGACGACTGACGGCATGGAACTACCCAACCAAGAGCAGATGAGGGCGCCAGATGAACAAGAGAGCTATACATATTTGGGAGTTTTGGAAGCAGACACAATCATATCAACAGAAATGAAAGAGAAGATTGAAAAAGAATACCTGAGAAGAACAAGAAAGCTCCTAGAAACAAAATTATATAGCAGAAACCTAATCAAAGGAATAAATACCTGGGCAGTATCACTAATAAGATATTCTGGACCATTCATAAACTGGACTAACGAAGAACTCAGGCACCTTGATCAGAGGACTAGAAAATTAATAACTATGCACAATGCACTACATACAAAAGACGATACAGACAGACTCTACGTGAAGAGAAACGAAGGGGGAAGAGGACTGGTAAGTATAGAAGACTGTGTGGACGACGCTAAAAAAGTGCTGGAGAAATACATAAACAAGAACACAGAAAGGCTGATCACCGCAGCAAGAGATACCGTCCAAACGAACAATGCAGGAAGCATCGAAACTGGACACAAACAGACAAGAAAAGAAAAATGGGACGAAAAACAACTACATGGACGCTTCATTAGACTCACAAGAGAAGAAACCAACGCAAATAGCTGGACATGGCTAAGAAAAGGTAACTTGAACAGAGAAACGGAATCTTTACTGATGGCTGCACAGAACAATGCGATTAGGACAAACTACATTAAAGCTAAAATAGATAAAACCCAGGAAAACAATAAATGCAGACTGTGTGGACAAAGAGACGAAACAGTAAATCATATAATAAGTGAATGTAGCAAACTTGCTCAAAAAGAATCCAAGAAAAGACATGATTGTGTTGGGAAAGTAATACACAGGGAACTGTGTAAACAATTAAATTTCGAATATGCAGACAAATGTTACAAACATAAACCAGAAACAGTACTGGAAAACGAAAAACACAAAATCCTCTGGGATATGGATATACAAACAGATAAACTCATACAAGCAAGGAGACCTTATGTTATTATAATAGACAAAAAGGAAAAATCTTGTAAAATCGTAGACTTCGCCGTTCCAGCAGTCCACAGAGTGAAGATAAAAGGCATGGAAAAACGAAGTAAATACACAGAACTAGCCAAAGAACTGAAAGGAATATGGAGCATGAAGAAAGTTAGTATAATACCAATAATCGTAGGAGCACTAGGAACAATCCCAAAAAAACTGGAGAAAAGACTGGGAGAAATTGGAATCAAAGGGACTATCGAAACCATACAAAGGACGGCAATGATCAAAACAGCTGCAATGTTAAGGAAAATCCTCGAATGCGGAAACTAACACACATTAGCTACAAAGGCTAACAAGTCACAAGGAATTTACAACGGAGAAAACAAGACCACACGAAGAACACCACAACAAGAGCTAATGACCAGAAACTGCAAGAAACATCACTTCATAATCCCCCCCCCCAATAAATTACACCGGCCTCAGCTATCACTACACAAAAATGAACCAAGAAACAGAAATTACAATAAACACTATAAGCTCCTCTCTCTCCCCCACCCACCCCCAAAAAAAATTTGAAAAGAATTTTAAAAAATTCTTCTTTTTTTTAAATAAGGGAAGAGAAAAGGAAAAGAACAAAAAGAAAAAGAAAAGGAATTGAAAGGAAAAAATAAAAAAATTAAAAAGAAAAATTGATTTTTTTTTTTTTATTAATTTAAAGAAATATTATTTTATTCATTTTTTTTTTAACTGGTGCCGGCCTAGGCTGACACCAGACAACATATTTTTTGAGGGTCGAGGAGGATGAGAAGACCGAGGAGGGACAGCACAAACCAGACCCCCACTGGAAAAGTGCATAGAGTGCTGAGACCTTGGGGAGGCTTGTTGCCACCCAAATCCCAGAAAAGACCAATTGTCCTTACCAGCGAGAAATCAATGGTAAGAGACTTGCGATACCGCATCGTTATCGAAAAGAGGTGAAGAACACTGGAAGTCTGGGGAGACTTGTTGTCACTCAGACTCCAGGAAATACCACTGGTTGTTGTCGGTGAGCAATCACTGACTATGATCTGTGTGAGAACTCCTAGTGAGTACAAATAATAATGATCATAATAATAACCTGTTTACCAACTATGTGGAAAATTCTGACGGCACAACTTAGAGAAAAAATCTACCAATTCCTGAACAATCATGGATTACTCCCCGAAGAACAAAGAGGATGCCGAAAAGGGAAAAGAGGGATGCTCGATCAGCTATATATCGATCAAAAGATCTTGAAGGAGATCAGAAGCAGAAAAAAGAACATATCCATGGCATGGATTGACTAGAAAAAAGCTTACGACATAATCCCTCAGGCATGGATAATTGAATGTTTAAAAATATACAAGATACACGACAGGATTATTAATCTTATCAAGAAAGCAATGAACACATGTAGTCTAGAACTGACAGCCGGTGGACAATGTCTGACTGAGATAAAAAAATACTGAGAGGCGTTTTCCAAGGAGACTCCTTATCACCACTATTGTTTGTAATAGCCATGATGCCGCTCAACTACATACTTAAAATGTGATGCTGGATACAAGTTTACAGACACTGAGCTAAGAGTAAACCATCTGAAACATTTTGCAAAAAGGAACTAGAAAATTTGATAAACACAACAAAAATCTTCAGTTAAGACATTCAAATAGAATCCGGAGTGGAAAAGTGTGCACTACTAAAAATGAGATGAAGAACTGGAGACGACAGAGGGCATGAAGCTGATCAAGATGAGATGAGGGTGCTAGGCGAGCAGGATAGCAACGAATATTTGGGAAATCTAGAAGCAGACACCATCAAAACTACAGAAATGAAATAGAATATTGGAAAAGAATACTTACGACGTACAAGAAAACTGTTCGAAACAAAAGTATATATCATGGATCTAGTAAAAGGTACAAACACCTAGGCAGTATCGCTAATAAGATACTCTGGACCATTCATAGGCGGGACTAAAGAAGAACTCAGACACCTTGACCAGAGGACTAAAAAATTAATGCGCATGCTAAATGCCCTATACCCAAGAGACGATACGGACAGACTCTACATGAAAATAAAACGAAGGGGAAAAGAACTGGTAAGTATAGAAGAGTGTGTGAAAAACTCAAAAAAAGAGCTGGGGAAATATATAACTCAAAACACGGCAATCCTTATCACCGCAGCAAGAGACACCGTTCAAACGAGCAACTCAGGAAGCATCGAAACCAAAAACAAAATTACAAGAAAAGAAAAGTGGGAAGAAAAATAACTACATGGACGCTTCAGAAGACTGACAAGAGTAAAAACCAACGAAAATAGCTGGCATGACTAAGAAAAGGACACTTGAACAGAGAAACGGAATCGTTACTGATGGCTGCAGAACAATGCGATTACATTAAAGCTAAAATAGATAAAACCTAGGAAAACATTAAATGCAGACTGGGTGGACAAAGAGACGAAACAGTAAATTATATAATACGTTAATGTAGCCAACTAGCCCAAAAAGAATACAAGAACAGACATTACGGTGTGGGGAAAGCAGTACACCGGTAACTATGTAAACAATTGAATTTCGAATACGCAGACAAATGGTACAAACATAAACCAGACACTCTACTGGAAAACGAAGAACACAAAATAATCTGGGGTATGGATATACAAGCAGACAAACTTATACAAGCAAGGTTGTTATAATATTCAACAAGAAGGAACAATCTGGCCAAATCGGAGACTTCGCCGTTTCAGCAGATAACAAAGTGGAGATCAAAGAAACGTAAAAACGAAGAAAATACATAGAACTAACGAGAGAGCTGAAAGGAATATACAGCATGAAGAAAGTCAATATACTACCAATAATCGTAGGAGCACTAGGCACAATCACAAAAACCTGGAAAAAAGACTGGGAGAAATTGGAATCAAAGGGACCATTGAAACTATACAAAGGACGGCAATGATCAAAACAGCTGTAACCTTAAAGAAACATCCTCGAATGCGGAAACCAACCCGCATCAGCTACAAAGGGTAACCAGTCACATAGAATTTACAACAGGAACAACACAAAAAACACAACGAACACCCCATCATAAACCAAGGAACAGAAACTGAAAGAAACATCACTTCATAATCTCCCCCCTAATAAGTTACACCGACCTTAGCAAACACCACACAAAAATGAACCAATGAACAGAAATTACAAGAAACACCATAAGCTCTCCCCCTTCCCACCCATCTCTCAAAAAACTATAATATAGTATGTTATAGTATGATATGATATGATATAATATAATATAGTATAATATAATTAAAAAAAAAAAATTTTTTTAAATAAAAAATGGTGCCGGCTTAGGCCGACACAAAATAAAATATTTGTAGCGAGCCAAGGAGGATGAGAAAACCGAGGAGGGACAACACAAACCAAACCTCCACTGGAAGAGTGCGGAGAATTCTGGGACCCTGCGGATACTTATTGCCACTAAAATCCCAGAGAAGACCAATGGTCCTTACCAGCGAGAAATCAATGGTAAGAGGCTGTTGCAATACCGCAAGGTTATTTGCCGTGGTAATTGAAAAAAGGTGAAGAACCCTAGAAATCTGACTCCAGGAAATACAACTGGTTGTTGTCAGTGGGCAATCACTGAGGATGATTTGTGTGAGAACTCTTAGTGAGTACAAATAATAATAATAATAATAATAATAATAATAATAATAATAATAATAATAATAATAATAATAATAAAGGAGACGGACAAACGAGGAAAGAGGAAAATACACGGAACTTGCTAGAGAATTGAAAGAGACATGGAGTATGAAGAAAGCCAATAATCATAGGAGCAGACGGAACAATCCTGCAAAGCCTGCGGAAAAGACTGGGATAAATTTCCATCAAAGAGAAGACTGAGACCAAACAACGGACGACAATTATGAATATAGCTTAAGTCTTAAGGAAAATCCTTGAATGCGGAAACCAACACACTTAAGTTACGAATGCTAACCAGTCACATGGAAGTTACAATAGGTAGAAAAAAACAGAAATAACACCACCACATGAGACCATAGAACAGAAAATTCAAAAACAAAATCATAAACTACTCTTCCACCTGAAAAAAAGTAATGGAACCAGCCTCGGTTGATATCACAAAAAATAGTTGTGAAAGCCGAGGAGAATAGAAAGACCAAAGAAATAAAGCACTAACCAAACATACACTGGAAGAGTGCGAAGAGGACTGGGATCTTAGGGAGGCTTATTTCCATCCAGATCGAAGAGAAGACTAATGGTCGTGGCCAGTGAGATATCGATGGTAAGCGTCTGTTGTGATAACGTAAAGTCATTTGCAATAGTTATCGTAAGAGTTGGAGAGTACTGGAAACCTGGGGATACTTGTTGTCAGTCAGACTCCAGGGAACACCACCAGTGATTATCAGTAAGCAATCACTGATGATGACCTGTGATGATGATGATGATGATGATGATGATGATGATGATGATGATGATAAACGGTCCAAATCACGATAACTACTTATTATTATTATCATCATCATGATGATAATAATAATAAGTATTTATCGTCATTTGGACCGAAAACAATTGTTGCCTGAGGAACAGAAAGACTGCTGAAAAAGATAATATGGCACCAAAGATCAGCTTCTGATCGATACAATGATCCTGAGAAACTGAAAACGAAGAACTATTAACCTTACCATGGGGTGGGTAGATTATAAGAAAGCATTTTACATGGTGTCTCATTCATGGATACGCAAATGATTGGTGGTTTCCGGAATAGCACCCAACATTCTAACAGCTATAAAGAATAGCATAAAGAATTGGAAATCCATTTTAACATAATGAGGTGTTGCATTAGGTATGGTGAAAATCAGGAGAGGGATTATTTAACCTAATGTGAAGTCAAGATATGAACTTGGGAAGGGAATTCCTATAGTCGACCATTTACTATTCCTAGATGACCTTAAATGTTTTGGAAAGAATGAAAACCAAATTGATACCCTGATGAATACGTTTTAATTATTTAGTGACCACATACGAATGGAATTTGGCATAACTTAATGTGCCATTAATGTTATGGAAAGGTAAACTTGTCTACTCAGATGACCTTGAACCCACAACAACAGATCTGATAAAGAATGTAGACAGTGAGAGGGGCTACAGATACTTGGGAATACTGGAGGCAGATTAGATTACAAACAAGGAAATGAAAAACGAGGTCACAGCTGAGTACAACAGAAGAGTAAGGATCCTTCTTAAATCACACTCCACAGTCAAAATACAATCTATGCTATCGATGCCAGAGCAGTAGCTATTATTCGATATACTGCCGGTATACTTGACTGGAATATAGATGAACTAAAATGTTTGGATACCAATTTATGGAGATTTTGCTAAGAAATGAGATGCGGATCGATTGTATCTACCTAGGAAGGAAAGTATTCGAGGTTTACTTAGTGTTAAAATGTTGTGAATATAAAAGAAGGTTGTCTATATAAATGTATTTCTGAAAGTAATGATATTCTAATTCGTGAAGTAAAAAAAGAGAGGAAATACTTAGAACTGGGGTGAGAAAAATCAAAGGTTGCAAGTAGACGCTAAAAATATTTATAAAGAAACTACACAGTGTATACTAAATTTAGAGATATAAGCAGCTATAATTGGTAGGTCAGGAGTGATCTCAAAAGATCTAGTGAGAGCACTTAAATGGCAGCTCAGGAAAACAGCCACTAGCACTAGGCCCATCAAATATTACATTCACCAGACTGCAGAATCACCGATATGCCGATTGTGGAATGGAAAGAAACCTTAGCGCATATTGTATATGAATACTCTATGCTATCACAACATCAGTATAAAAAAATAGAGATACGACAATGTCGCTCAAGTAGTACACTGGAATATATGCAAAGTTTATGAATTGGACCACAATCGGAAGTTGTACAGGACAATGTCACGTTTCTTTGCGACATGCGCATAGAAACAGATAAAGTTCTTGAACATTCAACACCCGACTTAATCTTTGTAAACAAAAACAATAGAACTTGCTTAACCATTGATATAGCCTGTCCCCTGGATACCAAAGTGCATGAGACGAAACACGAAAACACACATAAATATCAAGATCTAAGATGGGAATTAGTTAGACTATGGAAATGTAAAGAAGTAAAGGTGATTATCGTGGTAGTTGGAACGTTTGTAAACATAACGAAAATCAACTATAAATGGATTGAATAGATTGACGAGAAAATGTATTTTCTAATTCTGTAAAAGGCTTGCCGGTTAGGAACAGTGAAAGTGTTAAGGTACAGCTTGAATGTTTGAAGTTAAGGGAATTGACTTGATGCTCGAAAAGGAAAAATCTAACTAGAAACATCCAGAAGTTGTGTCTACTATGAAATCATCATCATCATCATCATCATCATCATCATCATCATCATCATCATCATCATCATCATCATCATCATCATCATCATTATTATTATTATTATTATTATTATAGATTCGGTCTATCTGTCCCTCACAATTTTTAAAAAGTAATAAATACATTGCGGAATGTGTCTCATTTCGAACTATGAGAGAGTTTAACAACTTTTACACATGCAGAATATTCCATTACTAGTAAATAATAAATTCTCAACAAACATTATCAATAGCGTTGGTAATTATTTTAATAACCAATTCTATGTAGTTCATCCTGAATTATATAATCCCCTGGCCTAACAAAAAGACAGAGCATATATTTGCTAGTAATAAAAAATGTTAGCAGTTAAAAAATAGAATTTAAGTATTTTTTTTTTGGATTACATTTATGCACATATAACACTAATAAAAATATATCAATATTAATGTATTGTTTTATGAAGTTAAAAGCCACTAATAATGCAATCTCCGGCATTAATCTGTACTACTTAGGAAGTGAACAGTATAGAAATAGCAATATAACAAAATATACCATCAACAATAAAAACAATTACATAAAATACATTATATATATATATATATAATTCTTTATGATTAACCCATCTCAAAGGAAAATTGATTTGCTGAACTGTGAATGGACACACCTTTAACAAATTAATAATTTTTGATCGACTTGCTTGTTTTCGATTCTATACAAACCGGAAAACAGTAACCGGCCTATTGTTTAGAAAATGGTGGGAGGTTTATTAACCTCCTTTTTCTTCCACTCCTTATCTTTTTTCCAAATTAAATTATATATATATATATATATATATATATATATATAATACTAGTTTCCTACAAGTATTTACATAAGAATGAGGCAGTGAAAGTCTGTCTTTCATTGTGTACTTATTTGAGATTATATTCATACACATTGGACGACTAAAAACCGGATTGGAATGCAACCTATTTAATATACAAAACACAAAATTGTTGTGCCTCAGAGATTGGGCTCCCTTTTAGTAGCCCTCTCTATAAAAATGTTGACTACTAATTCAGCTAGCGATCGGGTTTCGATGTCTGTGTATAACCATCTATCTATCTACCTATATATATATATATATATATATATATATATATATATATATATATGTGTGTATGTAATGCCTCAGTTTATGTTGAAAAGAAATCAATAAAGTGCTCGATTGCAAAAGGTTAAAGCCAAATACAAATCATTTATTTAAAACACAGTCCGTTACATAATTACATTGTCGTACCTCGGTTTCACAAGATGAACTGACTTTTTAAAACTTTTAAAAGTCGTCTATAGCCCATCAGGAATCTTCAGCAACTCGAAATGAAAATAACAGGGAGTAATGTCGTTTGAATACACCGTTAAATGGTGCATTGCTGAAGCGTCTCTTTCGAAGAAAGAACTGGGTCAAGGGGCCAGAGTTATATATTCATATATGGGTCTTAATCGTGATTAAGTTTTATTTAAAATAATTGAATTATTTATTTTTCATGTTTTACTGCTTCAGAGGTGTGTTTAGTTTAGGGATAACTGTATCGCGTACTTTACTGGTAGGTAAATAGGGTAGGTTCTGGGTGGGATTTATGAAGTTATTTTTAAAATTAATTTATTTATAGTTTTTTATTTTTAATGTATATTAATGGGGGTCTATATTTGAGTTGATCAATTACTATCTTGTGGCTGGATGTTGAAGGAGATTATATCTTCCACCTTTATCTGATGGTGATATGATGATATTATTGTTATTAGCTAGGTGTATAAAAGTATCTACATACCTCTCCGGTGATACGGTATCATTGCGTATAGTAGCTGTGATTGAAATGATTCCTTGTATAACACATTTTTGAAATCTGTGTCTTCATGTATGCAATTATTATAAATTGTGTGTGTGGTGATAGTTGAATGTATCTCAGTAGCACATTTAAATCCGAGACTGAGAGATTCAGTTTCCATATTTGAAAGCCCTAAGGTGGTGAGGTTTTGTATAAGATGCCGGCGTCCCAAGGTTCGCCATTTGTTGTTCGAAATTTAGTTTGTGAGTTTGTTTTCCAGTCTGACTGTGTGCTTGTCGGTTACTTATTTGACTGATTAAGTGATATTTGTGATTGGGTTGGAGGTTATTGTGTTGTTCTTTTGAAGGTTGATGGCCAACGTTCTTGCCTTATGGAACAGATAAGAACTTTTGTGTATCACAAGATTTGCAGAAGATGATAAATATTTTTGAATGTAGTCAGCGAAAATATGTTAGACTGTTTTGAAGATTTAAAAGTACTTTCTTCAATGCATCTCAGCAAAAATGTTCTCCTGTTGTTGTGGGAGATGGCTTCTAACACGGTGTTTTTATATATTCGTAGATTTCGCTGGAAACTTTGGTTGTCCATTTTGACAGACTGATAACATAATGGAACTAATATTCCAACGTAATCAAAAAGGAAAAAAGGAAAACCAAAAATATTATTCATGTATTCATCAGCGTTTCGTCTTTATTTCAAGAATTCCTCATAATTATTAGTCTGAAGAAAATGACACATCAAGTTCAAATATTTAAAGCAGTGGTAGTAGGAAAAGAGAATGTTAAAAAGGCAGCTTATGGAAATATAAATTATGTGCTCGAATTGGACGGTAGAAATGGAATAAATTGAGTTTCAAAAACTGCTCATAAAAAGATAAATTCTGAGCTACAAATAGATAAAGCAGTGGGAGAAATTCTGGAGAAACTGTGGAAAGTGTGTGGGGGAATCGTAACGGTCGATGTTAATAAAACCATTAGGTAAGGGGGTTAGCGTGTGTGATGTAAATCACAAGGGTCGCTTATGAAAAAGTAAGTTATGGGCTGAAAAAGATGGTAGCATTAAAAGAAAATAAATCAACTGTTGAAAGTGTGGGGGCTAGAATTGGTAGCGGTCGTAGTTATTTAAACAAAAAGGGAGTAGGAGGAAGCATGCGTCACGTTTATTGAGGCTATATAGTTGGTTATCGGAAGAGCGGAACGGGAGGGTGAATTATCAAGGTAGCATACACCGGATAGTGTAGGACAGGGAGGACTAAAATTAGATATAGCGAGGAGAAATTAATGTAGTAATATTTAATATATATATAAATATATATATGTATACATTTATATATATATATATATATATATATATATATATATATATATATGTTATGGTGCGGTACATGTACGAAGAACAAATGGACTCGTCCATCCATAATAAAATGCGAGAATTATTCCAACTCACAGTCTCCTTCCACCCCAGTTCTCTACTGACCGTCCACAATACCACTTCTTGTATATATATTCTTTTACTTCAATAATATATCTTTGTTCCTGAAACCCAGTGTTTCCGTGTCTTTAATTCGGCCCCTAACAGGGTTACAACAAACTGGCGACGAGGATGAGATTCGCGTATGTGCAGACTTTTCAACGGGTTTGAATACAGCTCTAAAAGACTATCACAATCCACTGCACAGCCCCGAGGAAGTGTTCTCAAGTTTTAATGGAGAAAAACTTTTTTCTAAAATAGACCTAAGTGAGTCATGCCTCCAAATACCGGTGGATAAGGATAGTTCGAAGCTGTTATGTATAAAAACACACATCGCGGGTCATATAAATTCGAAAGGTTAGCTTTCGGAGTGAAAGTCGCGCCAGCCATTTTCCAACAAGTAATGGATACAATGCTGGGCGGACTGGATTTTGCCATAGCGTATCTTGATGACATTTTAATTAACAGCAAAGATATGGAACAACACCAGAAACATGTAAATCAAGTGTTTGCGAGAATCCAAGTTCAAAGTGTAATTTTTTCCTGGAGGAAATAAAATACCTGGGTTATGTTATCGACAAGGACGGCAGAAAGCCTGACTCAGAAAGGGCTACCGCAATAAAAAAAAAACATGCCGACGCCAGAAAACGTCACGACATTACAGAGTTTCCTGGGGCAGCAAATTACTACCAGGCCTTTATCCCATAAATACATCATTTGCGCACTCCATTAAATGAGTTATAAAAAAGAGAAAGCTTGGGTGTGGACACCTGAATGCCACGATGCATTTAATAAAATTATAGAAAGGCTTACGTCAGAGTTATTTCTAACACATTACAATCCAGAATTGGACATCATTTTGGCTAGTGACGATAGTTCATATAGTTTAGGAGCGTGTATCCTACATATAATGACGGATGGGCCCATAAACCCATTGCACATGCATCTAGGACCTTACTCCCGGCGGGAAAACAGTATTCTCAAATCGAGAAAGAGGCCCTAGCAATAATATTTGCGGTAACAAAGTTTCACCGATACATACATGGTAGACGATTTACTTTAAAGACAGACCATGAGCCGCTAATTACAATTTATGGATTTAAAAAAGGCCTACCGGTATATACGGCTAATACCCCGCCCAATAAACCGGTATTGTCCGGGTCTTCGGATCTGGATGTACGCCGGTCTATCGGTTGTCCGTTCTGTGCACCCTCTCATCTCACCCTTTGAGAGGGGGTTAGTTTATTGCTAATCGCCTGAGGCGTCCCTACTGGGGAATGCCGACGGGGCTTCCCAGGCAATTTTTAAATGGCAAGAGTGCTCAAATTCTCGAGCGCTGGTTTTTTCCCACTTTCCCGACCGTGTGCCACATCTTACCTTGTGGGAGGAAGATAAATAGAGGCTACAAAGATGGGGACCTATCTTATTAAATTACAACTTCAAAATGCAGCATTTCCCTTCAAATAAAATCTATCATGCAGATGGGTTGTCGAGACTAGTGCCAAAACAGAAAGAGACTCTAGAAGACACAGTGATCGCGTCATTTAAACCAGAAGGAGATTTTAAAGAGTGTTTGTGCAACGCAGTGAGAGAGCTCCCGGTGACGCTATACGATATAAAAAGAAGCTCACGAGGACGAATTTATCACCAGCACAATAATGAAAATGGTAGATTAGGATGTACATGTGACAAAGAGTTTCTTACTCTGTGATGAGGTACTCATACACAACGAAAGAGTGGTCAACCCAGAAAAAACTACGAAAGAAAATTCTAAAAGATTTTCATGTTGGCCATCCAAGGATAAGCAGGATAAAGGGTTTAATGAGGAGTTTTGCGTACTGGCCAGGTATTGATGATGACATTGAAAAAGCAGTAAAGCTGTGTAAAGGCTGTGTCTTGGCAGAAAAAGCACCGCATATAAAACATAGCCCATGGCCAAAGACCGACCCTCCGTGGGAAATAATCCATGTGGAATTCGCGGGACCACTGAAAGGTTTTTACTACTTAATCGTAGTCGACAGTTTTTCGAAGTGTCCCGAGGTACTACGTTGCAAGAGTCCCACGTCGGAGGTTACGATAACATTCCTACATGAACTATTCGTGCGTTTGGGGTAGTGGATTGTCTGGTGAGTGATAATGGGACGCATTCTACGTCATCAGATTTTGACGTTTCAAATCAGACATATAACGACTACCCCGTATTATCCTAGGGCATACGGCCTGACGGAACGTTTTATAGACACGTTAAAAAGAGCACTAAAAAAGGCCGGTGATACTCCTAAAAAGAAGGCTTTGCAACAATTTCTACAAGTATATAGAATTATTAAAAACGTAAACGTACCATCTGCATTATCCCCCGCAGAGATGATGTTTGCGCGGAAAGTGAAGTCCGTGTTTGATAAGTTACTACCTAAACAAAATAATTATGATCGAATCTCTACGGTACCGAAGAAAAAATACAGACCAGGAGATAGGGTATACTTGAAGATGTTCAAAAACAACGCATCGTTCTGGAGACCTGGTACAATTGAAAAAAAAGGCCACAGTTCTCATATAAGAGACATCTGAATCAGTTCAGAAAAAGACTGTCAGATGACACTGACAGCTCTCCACAAGTAGAAGACGTAATGGACGTGATATACGACACTGTCAACTTGCCAACAGCTCAGGTAGTCACACAGAAACGGCAGCTAAAAAGAAAACGAATGGCTCCAGACTACATAGAGATAAATCCGAAAAAGGAAACGTTACTAAGACTCCTGAGGAGGTTAGGCTTGGAAGGGGAGTGTTATAGTGCCGTACCTGTACGAAGAACAAATGGACTCGGCCATCCATAATAAAATGCGAGAAACATTCCAACTCACAGTCTTCTTCCACCCCAGTCTTATACTGGCCGTCCAGAATACCACTTGTATATATATTCTTTTTCTTCAATAATATATCCTTGTTCCTGTAACCCCGTGTTTCCGTATCTATATTTCGGCCCCTAACAGGGCCACAACAATATATATATATATATATATATATATATATATATATATATATATATATATATATATATATATATATATAAATATATATATGTATATATGCATTTTTTTCAAGTCAATCACACTTAGGACGCTGTGACATACATAATATCTTTGTTCCTCTCTTTATTCTCCATATATGTGTGCGGGTATGTGTGTGTATGTGCATAGAACACAGTTGGCACTTCTTATCACTTACTTATCATCAGACAGTTGTGGAGTGTAAGCGAAATCTCAATGTTAAACATGGTCAGTTGCCGGAGAGCTCTATTTGTTTACAATATTTCCGGGGAGAGTTTTATTAAGCTACATTTCTTTCAATACTTCCGGAAAAAGTTTTATCGAACCACACATCGGTAGTCGATGGTTGAGTGCTGTTATGACCAATTACAATGAATTAGTCATGTGTACATATACTTGTTTGCTAACAAATCGTACTATTTCAGACTTAACCATCAAACCTGATAATTAGTCATCGATCATACACCTTTCCAGTGCGATGTTTGTCTATCATGTTTGAATCACCGACTAGAAAAAAAACATTTATAATATAAAAAATGGCGACTGCTTTATAACAATGACAGACGTTATTTATTTCTGATTGATTTCTTCGATTGTCCGCCATTATTTTATAAGAGTTTGATTGAAATATTGTGACGACGAAACAATTGAACCTTTTCGATCGATTCTTACTTTGGAAAGACTTATTGACCATAATCGAATTAGGAAAAATATCGCTGAATATAGACACTGTTCCGCTTTATTTGCCTCCCCCACGATGACAGAGTTAGACACAAGGTCGTTTTTTTATTTATGCAAAATCTAGCTCCCAAAAGGGGCCATCAAGATTGGTAAAAAATAGCTCAGTTTAGAAGGATTGCTTTTTCACTGATCGAAGATAGAAAAGAGAAAGTCAAATACAGAACAGATACTGTACTTTGCATCATTTATTTGCTATGAGGTTAATATTTTTACAATGTAACAAATTAGGCACAAGGCCATCAAAAGTGTGTCGAAAACTTGTTCTCGCTGGTCATCCTTGCTCCAAAAATAAAAAAATGTCTATCTTCCCCATAACTAATTTAATTGTTGAAATTTTTATTTGTTATAAATTAGCAAACATATGCTCTCTCTGTTTAATAACAGGTTTATAACATTGTAATGTCGGAATCTCTGGCATTGTAAACAGTTCGCCTGTTGATCCCGCGAACGGGACGATGTGTCGTTTCTATTCGAGAACCCCAACTGGAGGGGGAACTATTTGTACTAACCGTGCGTCTCTTTCTTGTTTCACCACCGCGCCGCCGCCACCACCCGATATCTCTGCAGGTTTTTTGTGTCGCTGCTGCTATCTGTATGTCGCTTCGCCCCGCGTCATAATTTCGCCCTCTTTTTCTATCGTCCTGGCGGTTTCTTCGTAAGCTGAAATTAAGTCTTTTACACACAAAATATAACAAATCTTCTAATTTGTTTGAGCTATCTATTGGTATTAGCTTGTCGACACTGAAGCAGTTACGTCGTAGTAGAGAGAGAAGCTTACGCTAGTTAATTTTCTAATTCTTAATTACTTGCAAAGGAAGGAAGAGGGGGACATCGCCTAGCTCTCATTTTTGGGGATCTGGAATCCCCTAGCTTATGTAATCGCTACATGGCTAATGCGTGTTGACTAGCCGGCTTCCAAGTCAAAACTGAAAATCTCACTGCTGTTTTCCCACCGGGAAAACTGTGACGTCACGAAATCTTGTGATCGACGCACAGGTGTGACCTAACCCCCCGACCCCGAGGCCTCGTCAACTGTCCCCGTGAATCGTGAGAACACATCGCACCAACATTGCACAAGATGACTCCGTTACAAATCGCGCAAGTTAAGCGATCTCACTGTACGTCCATCACCCATGCGTCCCATTATATAACATTTCTGGTTGCATATTTTGCTGGGCTAGGAGTATTATATAATTGTGACAGAACTATATATACTACATAGTTAAAGCAAAAGAAATGGTTTCAGACTATTAAGAAATTTTAATGTGACGGAACTACCTTATTTATGGATGTAAAACACGAACGTAAGCTCCATAATGTTTTATGAATAAAATAAAGTAAAACCTATTTCCTTTTTATAAGTGTGAAAATAAACGAAGACACCACAATTTTTTTAATTAATAAAATTAAATCAAACGTGTTTCCTTTTTATAGATGTCATGCACGAAATAAAATAATAAAAACATTACAACTTGATCACAAGCAATTGAGTCAATTTGAGTTCGATTTTAAAATCTTTAAAAATCAAATTAAAATTTCATTTCGGTATAAAAATACAATTAAGATTAATTAATAAATTTCATCCGACATGTGTGCGAAAATTTAACAGAATAAGCGAGATATTCAAATAATCTCTATAGTACCATTGCACGCCGATCAGAAACGTTTATTTCGTCCCTTCAGTTTTTAATTTGAACAATTTAGTAACTTGAACTATTTTTTTTTTTTTTTAGTTTTAAATACGAAAGAGGGTGTAATACATTGAAGGATTCCCCATCACACCGAAATAGGTAATTCCTGGGAGGACGGTCTTATGATAACAGAACCGGTACTACACTTATAAATTCTGATTAAATCGAGTGTTTTCATTCGTTTAAAAATGTCTAGTCACAAATAAATACATTTGTATTTCTCCTTGGCCTCTTGGCTAAGATCAAAGTGTTCTGTTAACATCAGCGTCGGAAGTTTTTATGTAAAACCCCTTGAAACTGAAAGTCTTAAAATGTTTTATAACGATATTGATTTTTTGTAAAAATCTTTTTAATTATTGTAATAATTATTATAATAATATTACTATCGAGAAAAATATAAATATATAATAAAATTTGACAATAAAAAGTATATATATATATATATTACAGAATAATAAATCATTAGAAACTTTAAAAGAAAATAAATATGCTAATGTGCAAAAGCGGGTTTGTTCGTCGGATATTACTATATAAATCCTTCCTTGGCCTATTGGCTAAGATCAGAGTGTAGTATATGTTACGATAGATGCTAAACTATGTAGATATTTACTGTCATGGCCTTTGAGCTTTGATTCCGTCGGTCTGAGGTATTGTCCTGTGCATTTCTAGGAGGCCAACCTTGCCAGGATTTGCTCGCTCATCCTTTAAGAAATGATTAGTTTATTGCTAACCGCCTAGAGCTCCAATACCGTGGAATACCGATGGAGCTCCCCAGCCATTTTTGATAGGCAAAGTGCTCTTCGTCTGGGGAGCTTGCTTTTCAATCCTACTTTTTCGACCTTGTGTCACATCTTACCGCTGTGGGAGGTAGATAAATACCAACTAAGACTGAAAGGTTTTACTTTTAAAATCACTCCTTGGCTTTTTTTTAGCAAAGATCAGAGTGTAGTATATGTTCTGATAGATGCTACACTCTGTAGACCGGTACTGTCTTGGCCTTTGGACCTTGATTCCGCCGACTAGCGATATTGTCCTGTTCTATTCAGAACCAAAAGCAAGCAAATCAATATGTAAATTAAAGTACTCCCACAAGAGAGAAAAGGAGGAGTTTAGAGAACGAGTGGTGTCTCTCCAAGATAAATACAATTTAGGGAAAGCTGAGGACAAAAAATTGAAAGTGGGCATCTTGAAGGATTTCTATTACCAGGGGAGGGGGTAACTAATTTACTCGACTAGCTAAGCGGTAAACCACCCGAAGGCTGGTGTCCAACATGACCGGGTACTGTGTACGCCATGCTCGGGCAGGGAACACATACTCATACTTGACTCATATTCGTCTCCACTTTCTATCTAATACCAGGGAATGTAATCTTTTTCTACTACACCTGACCTTGACCATCAGCTGGTGCTTGAAAAACGCGATCAAATCATGATCAGCAAAAGATTCAACCGCTTGGGATTTTCTCAGACGCAATGACCACACCACTAGTTGCGCTACGGCCAGGATCGCGAGACACACTATTCGTCTCTCCCTGTCCCACGGCGGTCAGCGTTGTCGTTTAGAGGTAGAGGATACTCTGGAGCTATTCGAGCCGTTACCTCGCCGACATAAACCCAGAACCGCTGAAGTTCGTGCATTGTAAGAAAGCGTGATTGGGCGTTCCTTCTACAAGAATGTCGCATCCGGGACACTTAGATGAATTCTCTATTCCATAATTGTATTGTATGGCATTGAGTGGTAACGTGTTTTGGTCAGAAAGAACTGAGATGTTGAGATCACTCGCACCTAGCTAGCAGCTCCATTCGAAGCGGATCTCCTCCATTCACACAAACCGCTCGACGAACGGATCCTCAGCTTCCTCCTCTAACTAATCCTCTGTGAAATTTCTTTCTAAAAAAACGAGAAAGGTGACTGAACCGATTAAGTATTTTGAACGCGGCTTGCCACTCTCTGAATCTACAACGGCCCTTCACCGCGGCGTTCACAAAGATTGCTCTGTCAAAATTTGACTCAGGGAAGCCAGTCTCTCGGCGTGTCGATTACACATCAAGTCCGGATTCCCCAAGCCTAACTCATACGGACGTTGAATACAGACCAGTCTGCTAACTCAGTGCGACCCCCTATCCTTTAGGCGGTTCGCAACCAGGGAAAGTACGGCCAGTCAGCAAAAGAATAGAGGAAAGACGTAAGTGGCGCACCACTCGATTCTACCCTTTAAGTAGAGTTTTCTTTCAAAGCCAAGTCTTAACCGACGCTCCGACCTTTGACTGTATCTTTGACCAACTCCCCTCGAGCTGGACGCCGGGTCCTAAGCACACGCCAAGGATTCGAACAGGGCCATCTGTCCAACAGCAAGAAGTCGGCAGCGTTCTATTATTGCTCCAGGCACCCAAGCACAGGCCGATCGACTTATTGCAGTTGATTTTCGCCTTTGTGATCGTTTCGTGAAGGGTGTAGCGCTCCTGTCACCAGCTCAATGTCTCAGAAGCACGACACAATAAAGGTAATGTCATCGGCGAACGCAAAAAAATCCTGGCCCATGCCCCGCTTTGTAAAGCGATTCTACGTAAGATCGAACTTGTTCTGAGCGTGCGGAGCAGTGGCCCCAACACAATGATGTAAAGCAGAGGCGACAACACCAGTTCTGACGTACTGACCTGGAGATAGTGAAAGATTGCGAACGCTTTCTGTTTACTTAAATCACTGCTGTCAGCGAGCGATATTGAACGAAGATCAATTTGCAGAAATCTGGTTTAAAACTGGCGGTCTGTGAAACAGATTGAACTGATCCAAGTTGATCAGCGAGGCCTCCGTGTCGTCTTCTGTCCCTCTAGGATCGTATGAATTATAAGCAGGTTGTTCTGAATCGATCTTTTTTTCACAGCGGAGTTCTACTTGAGTTCGATCAACTCTCCTATAACACTCTAGAACCGGTTTAATAAGATCTTGTCCCAAATCTTGAACTTTGTGTTTAGCAGAGTTATGGGTCTGTAATCATGTAGTTCTTTCCTACGATCTGTCCCGCTTCATCAGCAATGTGATCACTCCGTTTGTGACTTGATCCGGGATAGAACACGCGTCAGATCAATGGTTGAACACATCCGTTATAATCGGTGCAAACGTGTGTGACAGGCTCAGATACAATTCGTACGGCAGACCTCTAAGTCTCGGCAATTTGTTGCATCTGACCTGCTTCAAGGCAGCCAAGAGCTAGCGCCCTGTAACCCTGCCTTCGCAACTAGGTGCTCTAACCACATCGAGGCGGAGAGAGTTAGCCAAATAGTTACCAAACTCTTAGAGCAGGAATTTGGGCAGTTGGGTGAAGAGCTCCTCAAAATCATCCCAAATATCTCGCAAATTTTTCTAATCAATTCCAAGTTACGTCCATCCAGATGCTTGACTTTTCGAATGTATCTATCCAAACCACGCCAGAAAACTTCCTTACGCGCATCTGCATCAAAGCTCACAGCTTCTTAGTATATTTGCTTCGTCTTGCCCAAACTACTTGGCCCTCGTATTGCTCGCTAGCCTCGTATTGTACGTCCGTCTATGATTACAGTATCCCACCCAAGAGTTTCTCTTCCAAGTGCTTATTCACCTTGGCCTAATCTAGTGTGAGATGCTGAGCGTATTTGACGAAGTAGCTTCTTACCATATTTTTTTAGCGGACCCAATACTTACTCCCGGTAACCGTCCCAACTGACTCTCGCTAGATAAATAGTTGTAGATTTTTCCGGAAGTCTCGTATCTCCAGCAAAGAGGAATTTAGCTTCCAGTACCCAGTTAATTTAGACGTATTCCTAAGGTTCAACCAGCCCGTAAGTAGTGTATGGTCCGATTGACCTGGACAGTAGAAAGTAGGACATGATATAAAGTCTATGTCGCATCTTCTAATTAAAATCATATCCGAATACGTATTCGGGTAAGAATGCACGCTATTTGTCCATATCCACCTCTTCCGCCCCGGATGATGAACATGAAACCTGTCGACAAAATCGCATCTAGCCAGGATGGTCTTACCCGCTACATTATTTATGTTGGGATCAAAGATATCATTCAAATCTTCAATTTTAATTACGCGGTTAGGACACACGGCGAACGCGTTTATAACCTGAAATAAAGGAGACCATCGCCGAACGGTGTTGGCCGCATAAACATATGAGAATAGGAATTTGAACGTGGCATTTACAAGTAAATGACAAGAGTAAGGGGGGGGGGGATATGTCACCATAATTGGTGTAACACGGCGACTGGCAATATTTTGTTTTGTTAAAATATTTGAGATGTCATTTCGTGCGTGAAGAAAAACGGTGACATCTGCACATTTTGAATAACCTAGGGTCGAGTTATCAAAACCAAGGTAATACTGAAACGTCACTTTTAATATATGAATTGTCAAAGTATAAGTGTCAGTCAACACGGCGCCATTAGTTCATTGGTTGTGTGACCTAGGAAGGGGTGTTTTGTATGAGATATTGCTGACGTGGAAAGTCAATGACAGGTTGGAAATGGACACTGAAAATGTTCATGTAAAAATCGGGGCTATATTATATTTTTGTTAGGAAATATATCTACAGTGTTAGTTAAGTTATAGTAAAGTATATTCTTAAAGACAAAGATGTCTTTGGTATTTTTGTATACAAACATTTATTTACTTGCTCACAACCCGCCAGACACAGCACACTGAAAAAAGCTGAACATATGAATTAAGACAATTCGTTTTCGGACCGAAGCAGAGAGTAATTGTTGACCAACTATTCACTCAAGTCCCAAATAAGCTGAGTCAACGCTAAAGTTTTGCGGATCGTTTAAACACATCGTTGGCATAGAACGATTGACATAGCAACCAGTAGGAACGCATATGACCCTCGTAGCATCAGCGAACATTTCATGCAGAGTGACTTTAACAGCAAACACGCAGCACATTTATCAGAAATTTATACTGACTGAATTCCACGGCATATATTACTACGTAAGGTGCCACGAGAGGGTCTCACAATTACATAGAAATACTGTCCATATAATAGAAAACATCGTTTTACATGTGGAAAAAGGACATATAAAGTTACACTATAAAACAAACGGTAGAATCACATTCACACACCGATAACTGACGTTAAGCGGTGTTGAACCATGCCAGTACCGGATTGGTGCCCATTTGTGAATACCAGGCCCTAAATACATATAAAGGTGTAGTTATCTGGATACATATCTAGCCATTAGAAAACTATGACAGAGTCCAGTTGCGGAATTTGTCAATCTTTCACTTACACTTACTGGCATGGGATGACTCAAGCCAAAGTTCAGTCAATAAAACAAACTAAGTATCAACGCCTGCGTGCCTCTAGCTTCCATTCTGGGCCCAAACGATTTTCCTGATCTTCATAACTGATCTCCCGAGCCACATTCTGAGTGATTTGTCGATATTTATACTGATGACACAACCATCTATGGAAACACATCGAAGAGCATTCATCATCAGGTTCTGTCTGTCTATCTGTCTGTCTGTCTGTCTGCCTGTCTGTCTGTCTGTCTCTCTTCCGACCTGGATCAAAAGGTACAATAGGGGGGAAGTGGCTGGTTACTTTAAATGGGTCAAAGACGAAGCTCGTATCATTTAACCACCAACGCCCTGATCCCCACTTTGTTCTAACTTAATGAACGGCTCTTCCCTATAGGAAGTCCACTGTTTTGATAAGCTCATGGGAATGACCTTCTCTTCAGACTTGAAATGGAAGAGTAACATCAAATATGTTGCTAAGACAGCTGGAAAAATTATTAGGAATTCTACAGCTCCTGACGCCATTTTCTTCCTATACAAGAGTCAAATACGTCCTAAGATGGAGTACTGCTTCCACATCTGGGGAGGTGCTGCTCAGAGCCCCGTTACCTGCCTTGACAGAGTCCAAAATCGACTTCGAAATCTAGTAGCGGTTGTCCTCTTCTTTTCCCTACAATCACTCTATCACAGAAGAGATGTTGCTAGTATTTCCTTTCCATACCGTACTGTTTACCTAGCTCAAATATATGCCTCCCCCTGTAAAACATTCACAACTAGAGGCCGACTAGCAACTACCACTGTTAATGATTTTCCTCTCACACTCTGCAGGCTCAAAACGAAACGAAACCTCCATGAGCCGATATTATTTTCTAGAACTGCCAATCTGTCGGACACATTGTCGCGAGCTTGCTTCCCTGCCGACTACAATATGGTCGTCTTCAAGTCCAATGTAAGCAAGTTTTTGTTGAACCGTCCCCGTAAATAATCAATTTCTGCTCTGGTACAACCATCGTGATCGCGGTGCTGCCACACCGTTCAGCAGTCAAACCTTTTCATCCTTTTCCTCGAGTGGCCTCTGGGCCTTAATAAGCGGTAACCTTTATTATAAAATACAACAAAAAAAACCCTCATTAGTCTCTGTACTCAACAGAAGCATCATAACACTAGTCAATCACCATTGTGTATGTTGTGTAACGGAAGGCGGCCGATTGACGTAGATACAGACAAAGAGGCAGCGTCTGGTATGCTGTGTGTGGGGGCGAACCCGAAAACTCTCGCTGACGACAAAAAAGAAAGAGGAGTGGGAGGAGAAAGGCGTCAGAACGTCAAATAAGTTTTTTATTTGAAGATCCGGGCAGCGGCGTCGAGTGAGAGATTTATGTTAATTAACTTGGTTTGCATGCGTCGCATTTTTTTTTAATAATGAGAAAGAAAATGAAGATTCGGGAAGAGACGTGGAGATCGTTCTGAACGTGGGATCGTAAAGCGAACGAAAGAAGAGAATAGTGCTGGATTCTTTTTATGTTGGACTGACCGACGTTTTTTTGTTTTACACTGGAGAGAGATATTAACACTTATTTGGGCTTGATCTTGGCGACACGTTAAACTGTTCCGATACTATTTCTTTATTTTATTTACTGTAGTAAATAGATATGCAAGACGAGCGAACGTGAAATAAATACCAACTAGTATGAACTTTTATCTTTCTTTCTCCATTCGTTAGGCACACTCCTTGCGATTTACTTCTTCCTTCGGTACATAAGGGAATGAACTTCAATAAAATCAATTGATTCATCCACGGTACGCACAAATGCAGCAGGCAATCCTGAAATTAAAAAAAAGACGCAACATTATTTCACATATAGGTGCGTAGTCTATGTGGTTTAACCAATGAGAGGGATTTCCGCTCATTGAAATGGATTCTTTTGAACGCACCATAATATAATCAGTCACACGATAAAAATAGATCAGAGTCGTTCTGTCCCACTTACGCACATCAACTCGTGAAGATGACAACAACCAGCACCCAAAACAAAGACCGTGGGCAGACACCAACAAACAGGACATGCCAAACTGAAAATACCTTAAGCCCAACTGCTATTTCTACAATTACAGCTTTACCCAAAAGGTAAACACACACGCTAAATGAAACTTTGAGCCAACGCATATATTTCTAACACTCGCATTTTCGTTTAGAAAAGTTAAAAGTTCTCTTGTTTATAAAAAGTAAAAAATTCTCTTGTTTCTATAAACAAGAGAATCTTTTACTTTTTATAAACGAAAATTTACTCTAAATTTTATATATAAATATGCTTTGTTCGTTAACCATATTTTAAGCTTTTTTATTCACAACACAGTTGTTGGTGAAGTTAGCACTTGCTAAATGGTGACACTTTCGTAATCATTCATTTTAGTCCATTTTTCTTATTCACCACATTATAACACTCTGATTGTCAGTTGGGTCTTGGATCATTTCCAAAGACGCGACCGTCGTCCATATCCTATCTAAGCCAGGATCCAGCCTACACGTATTATAAATATTTTTCGATTCTGAAAAATTCCTTGAATGATAAACAACAATAACATATTCGTAAGATATTTGTTTTCTCTTTTGATTTGTTTTTGGTGAACTTGTAAAGGAAAACTACATATAAGAAAGAATGGATGACAAAGTCTATATTGGCGTTTTATTACTAAGAAAGTATATGTATGCACTTGTATGCGAGGGTATTCCGTTACAAGTGTTTATATGATGTCGCTATGTTTAGTAGTCCGCATGCTTTTCGTTATGTGTGCGCTATTGCTGAAAGCCTTTCGGCCCGAAAGGAGCTTAGCAGGAAGTGTTGTACACATGTCTTTTCTCGTAATGAAAAATACCAAAAAGAGAACGAAAGCTTTGTGTTTAGGTTTTTATAGTACACGCTAGATTTCAGAGTAAATATTCTGTGTCGGTTATTGGCTGAAAGAAACTGCTGACTTGATCGTTTGTAAAAGTAAGAGTCGATATGTACAAATAACATTCTATTCCGCTGTTACCTCCAACATACTCTTGTTAGGATCATTTTACCATTCTATTTAAGTTTTAAGTATGTCCTTTCCCCAAACTTTCAGACATGCCTTCCCGCCAAGTTAGTATATTTTAACGTCTCATTTGTTTCTTTAATAGAAGATCGTCTAGTCGCAGGGTCTATAAGGATGTTGGCTCTACAATCCAAATAAACAAATAAAGGTTAATCAATACAATCAGCAGAAGGATAAAACAGTGAACAGCTTTACGTATTATTGCAAAGTTTTTTTCTACACACAGCAAAAATGGTACTTTTAGTTGCTTTATTGGCTTGGTTAGAATAGCTTGTACATCGACTCGGTTTTGCTTAACTTGAACGAAAACTTTCTGAACCATTGTTTTGTTTAGTCCTTAAAGGACAGTTTTTCGCATGTTGTAAGCGGATAAATAAAATTGTCCTGAAAAGGGTAATTTTATCGTATGATAGTAGTTTAAAATTAAACTTTTTCAGAAAAGAACACTTTACCACATTGTAATAGTAAATAGATTCTTTCCTCAAAAAGATAGTTTGTATCAGTTGTTAATAAGATTTGTCTGCCTTCACGAATCTACCAGAGGTGAGGTAGTGATATAGCTGAGTTGACAGGTCATTCGTCAAGAATGTGTTTACTTATATAGTATTCGACCATTGGTCGAGACCTTAGGTGAGACGAAATCTCTATTTATATAAAGATAGGCATGTGTATATGTTTCTATATTTGTATGCACATGATTCACTCCTAAAATAATTAATCGATCATTATGAATTTTGAAACACAGCTGCTAAGCCCAATGCCCCAAATGTGAGATATATTTAGTTTTATTTAGTTTCATGCAAAGGGAGTAAAAATGGAACATAAGCCTTTGAAAATTCAAATAACTCGGATTTTTTGAAAGTTTATATACTATAGATACTAATATGCATTAACAATGTCGACAATAGATATTATACATGAATTAACACATATTCTCCAAATTTCAGTTTCTTTGGGTATTTTAAAGGGTGTTTAGGCACTACCTCTCATTTAAAAATTCAAATATTTCAGATTCGGATTAAATTTGAGCCAAAATCATCAATTAAGCAAGATTCTATGCGTTTCAATTTCTATCTTAGCTTAAACTTATAGAATAAAATTTAGGTAATGGATTTTAATTTAAATTGGAATAAGGATTCTTGATATGTGGTTTAGTAGCATCATATATCGATTTTATATTTGTAAGGGGACATAAAAGTGGTGGATAAGAAGAATTAATTTCACCCGTCCTAGGACAGATATTCTTTTTGTTAGTTATATTTATGTCACATGCGTCATGACTTCCGGTTCATTTGTCGCAGTATGTTGTGTATGACAGCCTTATGAATGTTAACAGGAATTAGATGAGAAAATTGTGCTTGTCTGAAAAATTCGCTTTGAGAGTTTGTATAAAATAGAATGAAAAAGCATCACGTGATTGACGTCACGCTTTCGGGATGAAATGCGTAATATTTCAAGTGTTACGTGTCTTTATGGTAAGATAGGTTAGAGCTGTATGCCCATCACGAAAAATGAACTGTTCTAAATATCTTTTATGACTACATCAAAATGATGTGTTTTTAATCAATAAGTAAACTTTTTATTTTTATTTTAGTTCGCTCCAAACAAGGCATATTTCCACTGAAGTGTAAACAACTTCTGTGATAGGGGCCAGATTCATGGAGGGGCAACCTGCGGCGGGAAGTTGGGCAACAAGATGTTTGTTCACAATTTAAATTTATGCATATCGAGGAAATAGGGATGTCAAAAGGCAAGTGGTTTGGTTAGAGAATCCTTCGGCATCTAGTGATCTTTAAAATGAAGGGGGTTCCATTTTGTCCCTAATCGAGTGGGTCGGGGATATCTACTTTAAGGGGAACAAGTACAGTAAGTTAATAAGAACACATTCCGTGGAAGTACTTGTAAAACAAAACAGGGATGCAACCTGCGGAAATGCGGCAGGGGTCGGAGCTTGGTAGACAGTGCGGAGCTTATTAGGTCGTCGATTCTTGAACACCTTAGCCCTTGTCGTGGCGACCGCGTTCACAACATATGTTTAATGCTTGAATACTTTAGCTCGTATGACAAAAAAAAACATCACAGTTCCTTTCTTTCTGCGCATATAGTCATTCGAGTCGCCTAATCAGATCTTATCAAAGCCCCTTACCAGAAGCAGCTCACCACACAATATGAAAATAATGTTTTACTTCACTCAGTCGTTAATTCCAGGGCCTTGCCCTCGATGTTACGGCGCAATTTCTCCACCGCGACAATCAAGCAGCAGCTCGTCAACAATGACGGTCTGTCATCAACGGCGTCAACATAACTACCTTAATAGCAGCTACAGCAGCTATCAACCGATATATGCATTAACAACATATGCAGCCTTTTCATGCACCTTCATCTCATCTTCTGGCTGATGTCCTTCTTGCATCAACTGACATTCTTCTTCAGACTCTGTTCTTGTTGACGTTTTCCTGCATCTCCTGCACCTGCTGACGTTCTCCTAACGGTCCTGGTCCTGGTAACGCCCTCCAACACTTGGCAACGCCCTGCCGTCAAAGTTCCCATCGACGTCTTGCCTTTTTCTATTTCTGGCCACGTTCTGCACCCGGCGATATAACATTTGCCGACACAGCTCAAAACCACATGAGGAAACTTATTATACTTTAAGGACGTCAACGTCGTCCTTACTATCCAGTTTCTAGTGACCTCATCATGCTCTTTCAGCACTTCCAGTTCCCAGATACGTCACTCACTTTTTCCCTGCTATCCAGCTGTTCTCAGTTAGCCGTTGTACCTACTCTATGCAATAAATCACGTACTTCAACAACAGCGAACCCCTGCTACAAGTGGTGACCCCGACGGTATTCACACAGGCAACAATAGGCAAAGAAGATGACAGGTCGTCCATATATAACTCACCATGATTTTGAACATCTCCCAGTACCAAGACCCCTCCCCCAAATAAAAGAGCGTTAACACTACTCAATCATTGACTTAATACTGTTTGTAAAAAAGGTCAAACTCAGTAAAAAAAAGTAGCATCACTCTACAAGCACTACCAACCATCTCCAGTAAAGACGCACTAACTGACATTTCCCCGACATTTATAAAATACGAAATAGAATATCCGGAAATTATCACTGACAACTCTATGAAAGAAGTTTAAAACGACTACAGCAGCATATACACTACTAAATTACTCAGTAATTGGGCGTTCTATGATTACGTCCGCATCATGAGGACACATGAACTCGAACAACGCGCCCTGACACCGGTACATACCGATTTGTAATTGTATTTTCAAATCTGCAGAGCCACTTATAAACCTCACTCCCTTACAACCGCGCAGACTGACTTGTACATTTGATTTCGATGATAATGAATCATCGACCCCGACGATTGATTAACTCCACTGATGACTCTTTAATCTGAGCAACGCAACTAATAGCAGTGCAGACTCACTTGCACCCATCGTCCTGAACAATGCAGACTCATTTCCACTCATCACCTTCATCTGTGAAGACTCACTTACACTAATAACCTTAAACTGTGCATATTTACTTGTAATCGCCACATCCAATAGTGCAGCCCTGCGTGCACACCGAACTTCGAGCACACCGAACACTACATTTGCATTACTGATTTCATACACGTGTGCTATTGACTTCGACTGTTTTTGACGATACACTGTCAAACATCTTCACGTTTTGTTACTCATCCCTACAATGATTCTAATTGATACGATCAATTCACCAAGTAGAAAGCCTTGTCTCGTCGACCCCGTTTATGGCTCGGCACTCCTTAACAGAACCAGAAATTTCATCCTTGAACACTTTAGCCCTTGTCGTGGCGACACTGTTTACACTTATCTAACCTAACAAAAACCGGATGTTTATCTCTAGAATATTTAAGTCCTATGTGACAGAAACTAACAAAGTTTCTGTATTTCTGCGCATATCATCACTCCAGATGTCCATTCAGATCTTATGAAAGCTTCGCATCAGGAGCAGCTCACAAACAATATAAAAAAGTGTTTCTTCACTCAGCCGCCAATCAGAGGCTTAACCCCTGGCCTCGATACTCGATGAGACACTTTCCTCTCCTTCTCTCGCCGACCGCACCTCAACAGTGACTGCCATCATCATCACTATCGTCATAGTAACTACAGCATCTATGAAGTTATCTATGAATCCTCATCAAAATCTGTAGCTTGCTTCCCTGGCTGCTTGCAGTTCTACAGCAGCCACGCTTAAACGCAACATCTCTCAGTTAAAAGACAAAAGAACACTTCGGTCAGGATTCATCATCATAGCAACTAACGACCATATCCATGTACCATCATCATACTCCCAAATAATATTTGGCTAGGGTAGCCATCGTCATCGACATTCTATGGTAACGGTCCACTTGTCCCTGTCAACTCAGTAAATCTTGAACTTTTTTTTCTAACAGTCACATATTTATTCTTTAGAATAAATGCCACCTTTATATTTTGCTGCACACACAAGTTGGATTTTCTTCTTTGTCATTGTCGTATTTTACCTGTATTTTTTCTTGGTTCTAATAGCGATCATCAGTGACCGACTCCTATAACAAGGTTAGAACTTCTATTTCGCACCTTATCACAGAGGGAAACTCAAGTGGTGTTTCCACCAGCCCAAATATAGCAACACTACTTCATTCACAAGCGAATGATAACTTTATAGATGTATAGGATACTGACATGTGTGAGAATATTTTTGGTCCGGTAGATGGAGACCGCCTACTTTGCAGCAAATTTGACAGCATCTGCTATGTACTTATTCAACTTAATGTTGCTTGAGATGAAAGTACTTGTGAAAATATAAAATGCTGCGGACAATATTTGGACTTTTCGAGTGTTAGTTATCATTAAGCCACGGTATAGCATGAAATACCCTTTGTGTCACTATCAGAGTTACAACCAGAATTGATTTTCTTAGACGATTTACTGATGTGTTAACAATAAAACGAAAATTCACCATAGCGTAGCGAATGATTTTATTTCAACCAACACGCACAAATATCCATCGTATTTGACTAATCAACTTCAGATGAAAACGATGCTTGCGGTAATTCGATCTGAGTGTGTATTGATCGGTTTATCCGAAATGTGTAATATATAATCGATCCAGCCAACAGGCAGTTCTAATTATCCAATCGTAGCCTTAAAAGAAAATACAAAAACAAAGTGATTAATAAAAAGAACGCGTGGGTTTAACAACTTGAAAAGGAGAAACAGTAAATGCAATATACCAAATATAAGTGTATTCGACAGTTGACGATTGCTTTAAACGAACGGTCATCACCAGGAAGACAGCTACGATGAAACGGGTCGGATTCTTTCTGCTTTTAATAACAACTGGTAAGTGTTAATAACACCGTTTTGAAATTTAGAGTTTATAGCTTTTTATCTATGAACCTTCCTGGATTGTTAATTGATTTTATGTGTCAAGCCTGGGTCGACGCACGCTCGGATATGATTAATTAATGAGTGTCTAGTGTGTACAAAGTCCCTTAATATTTTGTTGACTGTGAAACCCTCTATCTGTCATCGCATATTTATGTTTCAATGATTTATTGCTGTGTGTTTATTGTCGCCGTTTAGTACTTATTTATTTGTTTGTTGTGCCTCTTTGGGAATTTCCCATTTTAACTATCTTCTCAATTAAACGCTTAAACCAATTATGTCACCGACATTTACACCATTTAAAACATCAACTGTAATAATACGATTACATATTTCAATTGATAGTTCCCTCGTAATTCATCTATTTCCGTTTTTTATGAATTCATCTCATTACAACTTTCAATTGTGCTGATCAGACAACTCGGTTAAAAAAATATTACTCTCTCAACAAAATTAAATTAGTTGATAGATCTTGTTTTTAAATTTACTTTGAGAGTAAACATAGCCTTCGGTAGTAACATAAAATAAAAAGTACGAGGCCTCCAGAGCGCTGCCGAACCATTGTTTCCATGGAGGGCAGGGTTAGACTTATCCTTAAATTATGTTGTTTCTATTAAAATATAATTTAATTTTACAATATTTTAAGTACGGTTGCCAAAATTAAAACTAAAAAGGCTACCTGAGCTCAGTCGAAACGATGCATTCCTAGGAAGCAGACATTTCCCACACACGTTGGTATTAAAATCCACCGTACATAATTTGTATACAAATATGTTAAGTACAGTATAACAAAACAAAACTAGGGAGGCCTTCAATGCGCTACTGACTGAAACCGGTGAATCCCTTGAAAATATTTTAAGTACAGACGCACTAATCAAAAGTAAGAAGTCCCCCAAAAGGCTGTCGAAATCTTTCTTTACGGGGAAAGTAGGATTAGGCTCATCATATCCAAAAAAGTTGTTGTTTATAAAAAGCCGAGCTATATAATGTTTTCTTACACTATAAAGTGGCAAAAATAAACACCTCTGAAACGCAGCCGAAATCATCCATTCGAGGTAAAGTGCGCCCACCTGTTGAAATACCTTTGAAAACCATTCGTAATTCAAATATGTTCAGCAGTTTTTATTATTATTAAGGAATGACGTAACTGTTTTACTGTTTATGCTTGCTGCCCTGTCGTAACCCTTAAACCATCTCTACCCGCCAACATAAACAATCGATATATTCGTTGATCTTTTTACTTTTTCGTTGTCATCTTGTTTTTGTTTGTTCGATGTCGAGTTTTATTTAAGTATCTTAAATATCCCTTGCAGTATATTTTGAAATAAAAAAATAAAACGGATTTAGTCACAACTTTCACAGTCGTAAAGATTATATGGACCTTAAAAGATATTTTCCAAAATATTTATGCCCGGGTTTTTTTAAAGTCTTGAATTAAAAAAAAATGAAAGAATTCGATGATATATTTACTTTTCTTTGTCATTTTGTTTTTTCATCTCGATTATTTCTCAGAATAAGTTAAATAGTAAGCATTTACAATTAACCAAATTTAATTGGCACTTTTTTCTTCATCAGACTTGTATCAGTAAAACTGTACTGTAAATCCCAGGCTTAGCGAGATTAAACGCCTAAACAGAAAAACTAAAAAAGTAAATATTTATTTACTCCTCTGCAGGAGTTAGGCACAAGGCCAGTTTTATATTACTCCCACAAGTAAGATGTGACCACAGATCGGGAAATAAATATTGACTGTATTCGTTGCGATGTCGCGTGAGGCGTGTATCATACACACGGTGGCTATCTAATCGTAATCGTCGTCTGATCAATTCACACATAAATACAAAGCTTTTTTCACATACTGATTTAGAGACAAAGTGATAACTACAGAGATCAGAGAGATAAAGAGGGAGAGAGAGAGAGGAAGAGGAAGAGAGAGATATGTCACTGCTATAGATAGAGATAGAAATAGAGATAGTGAAATATATAGAGAGAGAGAAAGAAAGAGAAATAAGCTTTGGCCGCGATGCTAAACATTCTTGTCTTTAGTAGAAATGTACTGTAAACCGCAGGCTTAGCGATATAAACTGTCAACAGGCACAGACAACCTGAACCAAAAATATACAGAAATAGATAAATATTGAGTGTATTTGTTGCGATGTATCATGAGGCGTGTATAATCTATTATACACCCGGCGGCTTTCTAATAATCATCGTCGTCTGATCTATTCACACCGACATATAATGCTTCTTTTCACGGAGGGATCTATTAGCTTCAAGACAAAGTAACAATTACAGAGATCAGAGAGAGAGAAAGAGAGGGAAGAGAGAGACGGATCACTGCTAGAGAGAGATAGAGATAGTGAGCTATATATATATATATATATATATATATATATATATATATATATATATATATAGAGAGAGAGAGAGAGAGAGAGAGAGAGACGGAGAGAGAGAAAGCGAGAGAGAGAGATTTTAAAAAACTGGTATGACAGAACCGGGCCAGAAGTTACTTTTACAGAAATCACGTAATATTCTTAACTTCCGCTGAATGTAACTATTTTTTATCATGTATTTTCTGAATAATCAAATACCCCCTCTGAAAATAATCATTTGGTAGCTAGTAAAAAAACGCTTTATATATATTAACAAAAATATTACACTTACTTGAAACACAATAATGGGAGCTGAATGTGTATGATCCTGTAAGCCGCGCGCTTTGCAAGGATAAGCTGTCAACACGAATGAACTGAAGAAAAAAGTGAAACAGTAAATAAATATTGTAGACTGTATTTTATGAGTATTATTTCTTTCGAATATATCCCTACTCCGTAAAAGGATTAGTTAAAGAATCCGTTTGTGATTGTAGCTGGACATTGTTACACTTACTGGAAAACAAGTGAGGCATGTGAGCTGAAATTGTATTGATAACATTTTACTATACGCCCCACGTTTAGCACCCAATCGGTGAATACGTATCAAATACCTAAAGAGTGCAAAGACAGCGAGGAACTAAACATATTGTAGATCGTATTTTATGAATATTGCCATTTGTATAGAATGCATCTACTATTGTTTTATCTGTCTAGCATCTGTTATCATCAAATAATGGCATCGTAAACAAGTAGTAATAACTTTTAAAATGTTTAACTTCACGATATGTAAGTTTGTAAATCTGAAAAAAGAAAAGGATATTTTTCTTTGACGGAAGCAGTTTTCCACCTAAGAATGAGTATTAGACGTGATGTGGGAGGTGACGGTGGTTAAGTGGATATCGACACGAACTGAAGTTCGAATCCAGTCGGTTACACAGTCCAACTGTCACTTAGGGATGCTGGCAACCTTTTCATGGTCCTTCCCGTAAGTACCCGAAGTCTTTCCAGAAAAGGTTTCTAACTAGAAAAACATCGGGGAAACTAATGCCAACACCAGTATCATCTGATTCACACGAGAGAAGAAGAAGACGTGTTGCATTTGAAAGGGAATTAACCCGTTGCTGTTTTTAGTCTGGCTGGAGATAATGTGCATTTTGGAAAGCAGAAGTATACCCCTTGTATTCAGCTATCTAACATTTGGAAACAACATTTCATGGATGTTTATCACAGCGACTACACTTAGTTCATTCCTCATTAAAAATGAGTTATTTTTCAGTTGTAATTTTATACTAAATCACAAACAGTTGTTTAACTTATCTTTTTACAGGGTTGGGGTATATTAAAAAAAATAATACTCATAAAAAAGAACTACTTGCCCAGCGTTTCGCCTTAAACTCCACTTTGAACTCCGATAACCACCTAGTTCCCAAATTTCCTTTTGCGGACTAAAACAACACTTGATCCCCCCATCTCAGGTCCGAGATATCAGAAAAAACCGTGACACCTCCAAAGCATGTGAGTCTGATCTCATACCATTTATAGTAATAAACAAATGCTCTGCTGAACTGGCCCCTGTCCTCTCCGAACTCTACAATTAATGCCTTGCCGAATCTTGCTTCCCTGATAGCTGGACAATTGTCTCTGCGTGAAGAATTCCGGATATAGAACTGACCCTCAGAATTATCGCCCAATCAGTCTACTCCTGCCTTTCTCTGAAATCTGAATCCTTAACCAATCTAGCGATAATCCGTCACCTAGCTAATGCAAGACTTCTTTCTGACGATCAGTATGGATTAAAGTAAGCATGGTCTACTGTGGATATCCTAACAGTCATCTCTGAACGCATATACCATACACTGAATAAGGCAGCTGAAGCTAGGGAAGTAGCGCTTGATATATTCAAAGTCTTCGACAAGGTCAACCATATGGGTCTTCTCATAAAAATTAATTCATATAGTATTACTGGACGAATATTTAATATAATTATATCCTTCCTATCCAAACAAAAATCCATTATGAACTCGATGTCAGTTCATCCAAATAACATAACATAAATGCAGGTGTGTCCTAGGGATCGATCCTTGGACTTTTATTGTTCCCGATTTTCATAAATGACCGCCCTGGTGACATTGTGTCTGAGATGGGTGTATTTGCTGACGACACCACGCTCTTCTGTCGTCATGCAGGAAAAACGGACGCGCACATATTCGAGGCAATGGCTGAATCTTTAGAAAGCGACCTCCAGTCGGTAGTAGAATGGGGTAAAAAATAAATGGTAGCATTTAATGTTGCTAAGACAAAGCTGTTTTTCTTTCAACAACTAAATGAAACCTGTTCAACCACCGATTGCCATGGCAAATAACAACTCACCTACATGTTACGTGAATTGGAACAAATACATAGAAAACATTGCCACCGAAGTTTCAACGACAGTGGGCTCCCTGTAACTAGCTAGAAAACTCTCACACCTGACAGTATCCTATATCTGTTCAAAGCAACATTCCTCATAATGCATGTAGTATTGTTGTCACATCTGGGTTGGTGCATCATCCCCCAGTTGATCGCTCTTTGACAAAGTCTAAAAAGAGTCTCTAATCTAATAAGTCCATCACTATCAACCAAGCTTCAGCCCCTGTCCTATCGCCGCAATGTTGCAACCCTGTGCTTCTTTCAAAAGTACTTCAATCTGATGTGCTCCGTTGAACGTGCTGCTCTGATTACGTAAATGCACTTGACAACCCCGACAATCAACTAAATACTATCCATTCACTGTGAAGGTCACCAGATAGAGGAAATCCTTCTACTCCAATAGCTTGTTTCCTCGAGCTGCCAGCATTTGGAACTCCCTCCCTGTTCCCTGTTTCTCTGAATATTCTGACATGCAGAAATTTAAAACTAATGTCAATAAGCATCTAAATGCACAGCTCCCAATTTAGCGTGACCCCCAAATTTTTCACTCTAATTCCCAGTAGTACCTCAGGTCTACAGTGGCAACTTGCCTTGTTTGAGGTTGGACTAAGTAAAAAAAAATGATAATAATTATATTTGTTAGTCCATGCATTCTTCATATTTGTATCTTATTAATCTCAAAGACAATATTATTTCACTTTTTATTATTAGTAATAAACAAATGACAATGTCTGTACTTAAAAGCTATTTAAGTAAGATTCTAAAATGCAAACGTTTCCTATTAATAATAAAATGCCTTCTACATTCTTAAAAAGACAGCAGTCAAAATAAACTACCTCTTGTAGCATCTAATAGAAACCACTGTGTATGTTGAAGTTAGAACATAAATATGTGATCTATTAATATGATACACAATTAATGGCAAGAAAAATAGTTTCATGTTTATTTTAAATTCATACAATTGATAATCTGATAGCAAATAGCAGTAGGTAAGGAAATGTGGAAGCTTTATTTTTATGAAAGGTTTAGCTCACGCTTCAGTAAAGATTGTCTCCACTTTAACATTATTTCTATTCCTAGCTGGCCTAGGTTTTATTAGAAAGAAACTAAAGCTAACTAAATTATATACGTACTATAACATAATGGAAGTAGGAAACTAAAAAAAGGGTTGTTATGATCAAGTATTTTTTGCCAGACTTGTTATATTTATGCATGTTATTACGCTGCAATTTTTATCGTAAAAGAAAAATATATTTTCATCGGATTTATATGCAAATGTACGTACACTTTATTGATGATAATCTTTCTTTTTTTCACCTTTCACCATCTTTTCCCTATCTTTCTCTCCTTTTCCCGCTTTTCATTCTTTCTATTCTCTCCTATTTCTCATCTTTCTCTCGCTGTTAACTATTTATGTCATTCGACATTTTACACTATTGCTCTTATCATTCGCACTTTATTCATATCATTTACTTTTAGTGACGTCATCCAGTATGCACGAATACAAAATAGAAAGCTAGCATACTCGACCCTCAGGATTCTAAACGGTTCGTTTAGTAAAAGAACCGATAACACGCTTTAATGATCTCGTCTCTCCTCTCTATCGTTTATTGGATGATGTAATCCTGTATTGAAGGTTTTGCTCCATTTGTCTTTTTTAAGGGATGATATCATCCTTTAATTACGTCTTTACTGTGCACGATTTTCCCCACGTTTGTAGCATAGCAAGGGGGGAAATAACATCAGTCATAAAGACAAAAAAGGTAAATGAAAAAGTCGATTTTGTAAAATGAAAATGTTAATTGTGGAGGTATTTCAAAGTCACGCAACATTTGTAAAATAGGAGCAGGAAAGATCTTTAGTTGTATATAATAATGAACGCAACATTTATTAAGTAATTTCAGTTTATTAAGAGGCAGAAAAATGAATCCAACCGAAATTGTAAACAAAAATGTAAAATATCTGCTAGTTAAGACCAGTTAAAATCTTTTGTCGACAAGCATAACAAATGAAATTTGAAGTGAAAAATATTTATGACGAAGTGTTACATTATGACGGGCCATGTATTTTGAAAACAGGTAAAGTAGCTAGTATGAATTATGAACTGGGTGAAAGAAATAAGATTAAGTACAAATTAAGTGCATATGTGATTTGGGACAAACAGACATGTCTCATAGGGAGTCATTCTGGGAATCATAACATACTGGCCGAGAGGAAACGCTCGGATCAAAAAGGTTAGACACAAAAGCGATGTTGACTTCTATGACATTCGTTGAAGGGTCAAAGGGATCCCTGGTGAGAAATTAGCTTTCAGACAGTTCACCATGGAGGCGCATCATGGGCAGACGTCCATAAACTGAGATCTGCAATACGTAATCTGGGTGACATCGCCAGATATGGGCTAAGATGTAGAAGAATATAGCCGATTGCATCCCGTCACGTTCCAAAAGCAGTATGAAAGAAAAACAGAGTTTGAATGAATGAACCGACAAATGGAAAACTCTCCGATGGAAGTGTGAAATAAAAGAATAGAACTCTCTCTCAAAAAGTCTCGTCTGCAAATGTTTTTGTCTCCGTGCATGAAAACAGAGTTTGCCCACAAAACAGTACATCACAGCGATCACGAGCCAGCGACGGGGATAAGTGTGTGCCGGCAAACCCACGACCAGCGGAGGCAGAAATCTGTAAGGTAACTTTCTTTGTGCATCTGTAAAACGAAAAGAACTAAAAAACAGGAAGGAAAAGTACACCATGCTTTATTCGATATGCTTAACGAACAATGTTTAAAGTGGTTAATGTTTAATGTGGAATGGTTAATAAACAATGTTTAATGAGAAAAGCATTTAAAAGAGAACAATGTTTAAAATCTATAAAGTGTTTAAATGAGATACAATGTTTAAGGTAAAAGGGTGAATGAACAATGTTTAATGAATAAAGAATTTAAGAAAAGATGTTTTAACGAGAATTGTTGAAAATAGGTTGACAGTTTGAAGACTTAAAATCGCCCTAAGGAAATGTGTATTGAAAGTGGCTGTTGAAAATGCCTATAGAAGTGCCTTACAGAAAGTGTTAAAAAAAAAGTTTGAAAACGCTTCTAAACTTTCGTGTTATTTTCGTATGGTTTTCATGTGTGTTATGCAACATGTGCCCTTTTGGTGCCACGCCCCATTTTAATGGGCTATGTAACAGAAGTAAAAGGACCCAAGCCAGGTAGGTACACACACATGCAATAGGTCACATTTTTAGTAGCAGGCACTAACGTTAGAAATTTACAAATAAATAAGAAACGTTTGCTTTTATATTAATTAAGGAGTAGTCAAACAAAGGAGAACAATTGTATGCGTTTCGTTTGTGTCTTGCGTGCTACTAACTCTACGATGAGAACAACAACAGCAGCAACGCTAAAACAACGACGACAAAAATCACCAACGTCAACAACAACATCAACTACAAAAACTTAAAAAAACAACGCGTGTCTAGTTCAAGGATACGTTACGAGATCCGCTAGGAAAGCTGCATCCATTTTTTTAATTGATGACATCAAAAAACGATGACGTCATTCAGTGTGCGCTTGGACAAAATAATAAACAAACATACACCTCCACAGAGTTTTAGTGCTATATTGGTGTCGAATTAACAAGCAGGATACAAAATAAGATCTGTCTTATTTAAGCACCAAAAAAGAGAAAGAAAAAGCGGCAAACCAAGAAACATCTTCATAGTTTGATGGAGGATGATGTGAAGAGGACTAGGCATACATAAAGGACAGTCAGAGAATCTTTCCCGGGACAGAAATACTTGCAGAACTTTGGGTGACAGAGCAGAGATGATAACGATAATGACGATGACGAATAGCAGTGTTTTTACTGAATGCTTATGAACAGATTCAGTGGCATTATGTATAAGCTTCGATTCATATTTGAAAATAGCTCAGACTTTTTTAGTGTGAAGCATTTTTATTTAGTTTTAATAGTTAATCAATTACGTTGCTTTATCAATGCATTATCAGCATATTCGCAAATCAATACAAATATAGGCTGTTCGAGACAAATTTGATACTTTTTATATTCTTTAATTTCAAATTAATTTGAAGTATGTAATAGCAGCAAAGTGCAGCGGGTTACTGCTTCTGTGTACGATTATGGGTGTTGAGAGCTGGAGATCACGGACGACTATAAGACACCGGATTATTGTAGGGTTGTCTACATAATAATGATTCGCTTTGGATTAAAATATTCGGAAACCGTAGCTTCAGGTTTGCGTTCTTTGAATAACTTGAAGACCGTGAGATGTGAGCTAGAGATTTATGACAGAGATTTGGAAGCAGTGGCGAGTAAGAAGGATCATATCAGGCGTTCTGACTGTGTCCGAACAACAAAATACGCTGAGGAGCTCCAAATAAAAAGATGCGGCAAGATCTTGGCGTGAGACATGGGCATCGTAGTGGCGACATTGTAGAGAACGCTGAATGGGGATCTTCGATAATTCTCATGGAAGAATCGCCAGTGCCAACTACTCATCAAAAAAGCTTAAAAGAACCACCTTATAAAATCCAAGAGGGTCCCCAACAAAGTCAAACAACCAGTCGGGCCGAGGATACTCTGGTTCCTTTTTAGTACCAGTTGTACAACGCGCAGAACAGATGGTAGACCTACAGTCAGCATAAGGTCCCCAGCGACATGAAGACCAACTTCGCGCAAACTTTGCGTTTGTTACTAGTGAAGGCAACGCCATGCCGCTTCAAATTTTTAAAAAGGGTCCTAAACAAAATTCAGATGGTTATATTGCGTCGCTGTCTACTGTTATTAAGCGCTGTGTGCTGATAGCGTTGAGAGAAGACCATACGTGTGGCAATGTCACACATCCTGGAAAAACCCAGAAGTAGCTGTCTGAAAAATTCGACGACTTTAACAGTCACAATATCTGGTCACACAACTCGCCTGATTGCAACCACATGGACTATTATCCGTGGGACACAGTTGAGAAAGACACCAAGCGTACATCCTAAAACACTCGATTTCCACGATCAAACTAGTATTCAGGTGTCTATTGAAACACACAGTGAAAGCCGTTCAGGTTCCGCCTTTAAGCCGTGGTAGAGGCTCGGACATCTTTTACGGCAATAAAGAAAAATATATATACGCAGGCTTAACAACCACAACTTTTTCAAGACGTCTCACAATGCACTTATCTGACACCACCGCAATAGTCCATCATCCAAAAGCTAATCATTCTTGCTCTAGCTCTCAACTTCGAAAATTCCTCGTAGACAACACAATTATATTAGAACACAAACATTAACATTAGAATCTATGCACATAAATCCTGAAATCCTTTTAATACTAAATCACGCGGTTCATGCTAAAAACATCACGAAACATTTAAAGATGCATGTTCTTTACTGGTTACCAACCCCTGAATATGGGTTTGGAAGGAACCGAAAGTACAAGACTACACAACGAGTACGCAAATTACATTTATCAGTTCCAGCTCGAAACTCGAAAATTAAAAAGGAATTTAAAAAGGATCAAAGATATTCAGACACAAGTCATCTATAATATTTAATGAAATATGTCGTCAAGAAAAAATGTTGTCCGTTTTTCTATATGTCCGTTACTTCGGATTTGATCAAGATTAGTTCGTTAGTCTTTAACATTTTTATATATATATACGTATGGGTAGAAACATATTTTGGGGAAAATTCTGGTTTGTCGTCGATGAGCTTAATGACCCAATTTGAACATATCTACAATGTTCCTTATTAGCCTTTTTCTGTTCAAAATGCACAAAAACTAAAGATTAGCGGTTATTAAGAAGAAAAGATTAATAAAGAGACCTTACATGCTTACATTATTTAATAAATTATACTTTAAAAGTTGAACAACATTTATTAATTATTCAGTGTTGGATTTACTCTACCTTAGCAGTTTCTTAAGTAAAACGACTCGCAAGTCATTTTTACTTAAGAAACTGTTTTTCTTTCCCTTCATAAAGATCTCATGCAACTCTTACAAAATAGTTTAGTTGTTCATCGTTTTAAATTCCTGTTTGAGGCTGACTATGTTGGTCGTTCTATTCAAAGTTCTTACGGGAGAACGCGCAGAGTGTCACAAATCCTATCCTGTTACAATTGAGTACATCCTCACAGCAACATGTCATGAGTGTCGGCTATTAGCGAACATTGGTTTAATAAAAACACGAGCGGATTCCGATGGATGCGTTACTGTCTTACGGGAGGGAGAGCCTAAGTGACATCTTAAAAGTTGTTGCAATCATCAAACAGCAACCGAACTTGTTCATAAATATTTAACAAATTCTGAATATTAATTTTTTCAACTCATTTTTCTCCTCTAAGGATTTGTTTACTTTATAATTTTTTCTCTCTCAGTTCAGTTGAAAGTTCACATTTGACAGACGAAAATTCATTGAAATAGAAAACCTACTTGTGGTTTATATCCCCATTGTGTCAGTATATATATATATATATATATATATATATATATATATATATATATATATATATATATATATATGTAATTTTATCGTAGTCGAAAATAAAAATTAGTACACTCGAACGCAATATTGGAAATCAATTTTTTTTATCCATCCTCATTTGATAACAAATAACAAACACTTTATTTGTAATCCTTTTCGAACATTTTGCTAGCGAGGGGTGTTCCTCGCTCCACAGAATCTCCCCTTTGAAAAGTTCACTTGATCCGAAAGTCATACCTATTTTCTTTTTCCAACATATCAGATTTGTCTCCATTTGAATCCATAGTCATAAGACAGACATTAAGCCAGATTTGCTAAATTCCAATTTCTTTTTAAACTGAAACCTTGAATACGATACATTTTAGCAGCATAATCATGCAATGGATTTTCATCATAATTGGAATAATATTTAGTAGAATTATATTGTGATTTTAATTTGTGTTAAAAAAACGTAAAAATGGTGCAAAACTGTTCTGTTTAGGGAATTAATTTTACCCGTCCTGGGTCAGGTATTATTCTAGTATATTACCAGTAGCTTACGGTAACTGGAAAACAATGTGTTGGCCAGGGATAAAGAGGGCACATAAAGTAAACGGTTTAGGGACCGTAAACGGAAATATTACTTTTCCTTAATAGTGATGTTCGCCTGGCGATGATCCATGCTCCATACAGTTTGCTTCTCGAAAAAAAGTGGTCAGTCTGTCTGACATAAACAGTTATATACAACCAGTTTTTTTTTTGTCAGCCTCGTGGTTCTGGAATAATATTTGTTTTCAGGACGACGACGACGGTGTCAATGTTAAATTAAATTGAATTTATCTATTCAATATAATATTTCAACTATTTTGAATCTTGTGAATAATATTTTTGTCTTCATTTTTTCTTCTGATACTTGTGCAGGCGTGTGTTCGGTGAAATGGTTCCGAATCGATTCAACGTGTTTCCAAGCGGATGAAACGCTGGTCGACCAAAACGCTGCCATCAAATTATGTCAAGAAAAAGGCGCCACTTTACATTCGATTCAAAACGAGACGGAATTTGTCAATTTACTACATTTTCTCCCCACATCTCCTCAATTCTGGGTCTGGGCGAGAAAAATGTCATCCGGTAAGAGTATATATATATATATATATATATATATATATATATATATATATATATATATATATATATATATATATGAATAAATGGAACAGTTTTTACATGTATACCTGATATATATATATATATATATATATATATATTAATTAAGATTATTATTGACTCCTAGTAGGCATCCCATCGTATACTTCTACTCGCAGCTGAACCCATACAACTATTTGTAATCTTATTTATGTATTTACTATAATTAGTAATTTATTATTAAACTAAAATTAAATTAAATAACGTAAAACGTTGTCTTTTCCTATCATGGATGCCCAGCGAATACCCAACTTTGCCTGCTTTGAGCCATTCGGTTAGCTCATTTGTACACTGATCAGCAGGGAGTGAATAGGTTTCACCCCATGGGGCGTCGCTGATGTGATCTCTGATCAATTCAAAATCATAGTATCTCGTCGTTTTAAGCAACGGCTCTTCAGCTTTTGGACGAGTTTTTAAGGTGATAAGTATCCTTACCACAACGTGATCAGAGTTTCCGAGCGAGCAATGGGCATTCGTCACACAAGTATCGAGTAGTGAGGTCAAGAACAGGTCGAGAATTGAGGCTTGCTGGTCCGCACGATTAGGAAGGCGTGTCGAAAAAGTGACAGCCTGTGAGAGGTCGTGAGCTGAGAAGAAATTAAAAGTAGGGTTCCGAGCTGCATCAGTAACGCTGGAGAATCCCAACCAGTCACGGTGGTGTGCATTAAAATACCCAAATACATGTATTTGGACATTCGAGTCGAGTGAGAGTGCTCTATATAAGCTTTCAGGGACAGAGTCAAGCAGTGTAGAGTCCTGGGTCGAAGGAGAACGATATAAGAAATATTAGTAACTAACTCTGTGATGTAAGGTCAATCTAAAGCACATATAGGCTTGGTCATATGATTCTAATCTATGTTCTCTAGTCAAGGGGCGGTTGTTCCGAACATTAAAATCAAAATTAAACTAAAGAAACAGTAGAAGACACAGACGTTTCAACAGCTCCAAATCGAAAACTAAGGAAACTGAAGCATATTTTGAGAGTTTTCTGAGAAATATTGTCACTGTTTTATCGGATTCTACACCAAGCTCAGTTAACTGGTGGCATGAAATGAAGATACCATGTAAACTCTAGGAGAAGAAATCCTAGGCTAAAAGAAGTCACTTAAGGAAGCTTGGATTAGTGACAACAATAGAAAGCTTATCAGTGAAATATAAACATTACATCACAATATCACTTCTAAGACGAGAGACCTATACCAACAGTATATTGATAAAGAGAAAGGAGTAAAACGCAGCGTCAAAAAGACTAACAAGTATGGCTTTAGAATATGGCAAAGGTAACCGAAAGAGCTGCAGCATGTAATAACATAAAAACCGTGTACCAAATGCCACATTAACATCAGGTTTTTTTAAAGCAAAAGATGAAACATTGCTCTAAAAAAGAGAAGACAAGTAAGCCAGATGGGCCGAACACTTCAATGATTTATTGAACAGACCTTAGCCACTCACCACAGCAGTAACTAAAGAATATTCTACTCTTTTCCCTATAAACACCAACGAATTTACCGAGGATTACGTCCATTAAAACCCTAAAACATAATGAGTCACCAGGAGCGGAAGGCATTTCTGTAGAAATGCGTAAGATGAGAGCATCATCAAATATCTTATGTAATATAGTGTGGAACACAGGTGAAGTTCCGGAAGATAGGCAACCTTGTAGATTGGGATAGCTGGAGAGAGTGACTCTTCTCTCGATATCAGGGAAGATATATTGTTAAATGATTGTGAACCGTATGCGTGATGTGGTTTACCAAGTGCTACGTGAACAACAAGCCGGATCTCGGCGAAAACGTTCTTGTGCAAAACAATTTTTTGCGCTACGTCGTATAATTGAGAAACATGTCGAATTTCAAAAACCTCTTGCTATCAGTTTCATAAATTTCCTCAAAGCATTCTACAGCATTCACAGACCATCACTTTATAATACCTTGTACGAGTATGGCCTGTAGGAAAAAAAATCATATCTGCAATAAAGCAAATTTATGCAAATGCCAAATGTTGCATACAATCGTAACTTCACATGCTTATATTTTCTTTTAAATATCAAATACTAATTTGTTTTTACACAAACACGCTACACATGATCAGGTAAACAAAAATAAATTGTTTTTTTACTATTTTCCCAACTGAATTTCCTTTAAAATTGTGTATGTCACCAATAATAACGTTGACCCTTTTTAATAATCAACTCAACTTTGCTCTGTTTTCCTGTGTGATCAATAATGTATTGCTACTTTAGTCAGGTTATAACAACTATAAACCGTTTTTTCATTCAGGTTTCAAATGGGGCGATGGAAGGGATTGTTGTCCTAAGAGTTGGTGGAGACTTCGTGAACCTAATGCAGGAGACAATTGTGGTCGCTTGAATAAAAATGTCAACCTGTTGCTCATGGGTCATCGATGTACTACAAAGTATGGTTTTCTTTGTTCAAAACCTGGTATGTATTACTACTAGAATAATTCACAAATTATCTGAACTTTCGCCATAACATTCTGTAAGTTGACTGCATGCCTTATCTCTTGTGTTCTAGTGTAAAAAAAACATAGTCGCTCTGTTGTCAGCGTTTACCAAGTGGGAACCTTTTCAATATCACAGGGAGAACTATTCCGATATCCACTTTTTATGCCTTTGGATTCTGGCTTAGAGTGACTATTCTCTTCCTCAGTATATCGGTCTAGTAAGCGTCGACATATCTTCACACGATTGCGTTCATCTGCTTCGATAAGTTCTCTTGGAACCAGTTTCGTATCACATACTTTATAGAAATCTTATGATTCCGTATGATGAACCATGCATAAATTTACAGACAAAATACCACCGCATCGATAGTAACTCGCCAATTGGCCAGAATCAACTGTCCAGCTTGTTGAATCTAAACATCAGTGGGGGGGGGGGCGGTTGATAGCGGTCCTTATGCCTTCTCATGATTAAAGATTGTCCGGCCATTTATACATTTATCGGTTCACATAAACACACTTCTGCAGGGTAAACCACTGTCCTCTTAAAGCCTGCGATGAACTACAAACTCTGACCCACCTTTTAACCAGACCAATCGGATCACTGCCTTCTCTTCTTGCTCGGTGCTAACTACCAGCGAAGCGACCATGTTTGTTACTCTGTAATATAGGAGAGACATCCTATTAAGATCAAAGCTATGTGACGTAACTAGAAAAGTTATGGCGAAAATGCAGATAATCCGTGATTCCCGCTCGTCAATTGTGATTGAGAAGAAGATAAAGTAAATACAATATACACACATTTAAACAATATCTAATAGTAAAAATAAGCAGTAACGTATTATAATTAGGTATATGTGTGAGTTTGTCACTTATAGGTTCACAAACCATTGAACATACTTATATCAAATTTGGCATGAAGAACCCTTTAAATACCGAGTGGGCGATATCAGTTGAAAATGTTTATACTTTTGCTAATATTAAAAACACTGAACACTTACGGGCTCCAAAATTACTACTCGACTTATCCGCATCAAATTCGGCATAAAACACTCTTGAGATTTAAGTAAAAACTACTACTACTACTACTACTACTACTTAAAAGATCAACATTTATAGGTGCAAAAACTATTTGTGTAATTAGCACGAAGACAAGTTTCGATGCCAAATGTTGTATTGGGATAAAATATGCTTCTACTACTACTACTACTACTACTACTACTACTACTACTACTACTACTACTACTACTACTCTACTACTACTACTGAGGATCGTTATCTGAAAAAAGCAAACACTCTTCGGATTACTATTCTTCTTCTTCTTCTTCTAGTTGCAAGCCCCAAAACTGCTCCTACCAATACCAACTGACACCAGCAAGGCTTCCTGGGTCAAGGCAAGATGGAGTGAAGAGTGGAAGACAGTAGAACTAAACAGGGTTCAACACTATGTCAAGAACCCCACAGATGTCTCTGGCTAGCACCTGCCGCGAAAGCAGTGGACGACGCTCAATCGCCTACGGACAGGGGTGTTGACAGTGGTGGTCATGATACACCTGTGCGCCTGGTTCGAGTTCTTGCGATTTTATTGCACCACTTTAATTAGAGGTGTTGGTATCCTTCACGGGGTCCTAGTCATGGGCACTCGATCTATCGGGGAAACCAATGTTAGCAAAACAAAATCAATCGAGTGAAAATATCGCATCTTGCAGATGTCATTTTTACTTCCCACATTTCGACTAATAATAATAAACAAAAGAGGACAATAATTTACATGATTTTAGTGAACGCTGATGTTATTATCACGTGAAATGAACAAACTACGGCGCTCACTATCTTAGACACAAAAGTTGAAAACGCGTCATTTAGTAACATGTCCTCAATAGTAATCTTCTTCTTGGTGGCCGGTGTTTAGGGCAGCTGGTGATGACATGTTCCACGGTCTACAGAGGAGGGGGGGTCATCACATTCGCATTGGGTTCCATCCGTGTGGCCCCATCTCTTCTTCGACTCGCCAAAGTGTCCCACCCCTGTCCGTAGGCGATTGAGCGTCGTCCACTGCTTTCGCGACAGGTGCTAGCCAGAGGCATCTGTTGGGTCCTTGACATAGTGTTTAACCCTGTTTAGTTCTACTGTTTTCCACTCTTCACTCCATCTTGCCTTGACCCAGGAAGCCTTGCTGGTGTCAGTTGGTATTGGTAGGAGCAGTTTTGGGGCTTGCAACTAGAAGAAGAAGAACAACAACAAAAACAAGAACAAGAAGAACAAGAATAGTAATCCGAAGAGTGTTTGCTTTTTTCAGATAACGATCCTCAGTAACTATGGTAAATGCGAATCTCATCAGACTGGTTATTGCGTAGAAAAGTAATATTTCTAGTTTTACTGAAAAAAAGCAGGCAGTTTTTTTATTGCAGATTTTCAAATTTACATATATTACGTGTAGTTACAAATGATTGTTATCTCAAGATGCCCTGATGATCAGTATTCAAAGATGAAATAGCAAACATTTTAGAGGGGATGAGGAGTATTTGTAGTAAACGTCCATCATTTATTGTTCGAATTTTCTGATTTCAGTTGGCAAGTGGACACTGGTGAACAGTACCGATTATAATTGGCCGGATTTGTGCGGCGTAGAAATATTGCCCAATTGCGACGGACGGTCCTGCGAAGAGGTGTGCGATCATCATGCGGAATGCAATCAATTTGCGAAAATAGCAAATTTATGCATTCACATAAAGAATGACTCGCACGCCAACAGTTGCATTGTGAAAATGAGACCAAACATGGAATTATATGAATGGACATTTTGTTAACAAAGAATGAACACGTTGCAAATGATTAAAACTCGGAATATTATTACTAAAGAAACGCTAGGTACACTATACACCAGGGACCTTACATCAAATGTGAAGAATCGTTATACGTCATCAGTTTGTGTGTTAATTACAAAACTGCGTACACTATATTTCAATTGTTTTCATTTTATTGTGTTTTTAAATCTCCCAAAATAAAGTTATATTTATAGAAAGTTGTTTCAATGAAAAATAATTCATTTGAAGATTAAATTATCAAACTGGGAAAATACTTATCTTTATCGTGAGAAATAAGTAAAAAAAATCCATTTTTTTCTTATACACACAAATGCGCATTGTGATGATTATATCTTTAATATCTATGGGTGGCTAAAATGGAAAGAAAATAGTCCTCCTGCTTACTTTAAGACGTGAACAAAGTAGACAGCTAATCAGTGTAAACAAAATCATGGTTCATTCCGGGGTGTAAAACAAAAATAACTATTATTCAGAAAGAGCCAGTGAACATTCTTTTAAAACTCACAGATTATTAGATTGCGGTCCATGTTGCTCTTTTACGATTAGTAACGGTACAATATATATATATATATATATATATATATATATATATATATATATATATATATATATATACCGTTGAAGAGTATATATTAATGAGAGAAAAAAAGTAAAATACCACTGCATTCTTATACCGGAGATATGTCGGATATTGCTGATGAATTGCAAAACGAAATCCATATGGAGAGTTTCGCGAGGAGAATATTTATCCGGCTTAGAACGTAAGCAGACGATAATCGGTGTAGATAATAAATTGACGACCCTCGAGTGAATGCTGAAAGTGTTTCACTGCGATGTACATAACTATGAATTCACGACAAAACATGCTCAATGATTCATCTGTTTCAATAAATATGCGAGAGGTTGTAGTTGTTGTTGGTGCTGCTGATACATCAACGACCAGTGAAAACTGGGCACCAGACACAGGATGGGCAAGTAAGTTTTACCTTCACTTCATTAAGAGCTTTCGCTAATTATCATTCAGCAAAATGTAATCATTTTTCCTCTTTCTGTTAATTAATAAGTCGGAAAGAGGATTATAGACGAAGTCAACATCTCGCACTACTTCATCTAGGAAACGTTGGAATGGACTAGCCGCGTTTCGTAAACCGAAAAACATAGTCCGAATTCGAACGCTTCAAAGGAATTTTTTGATAAGCATTAACCAAATCCAGTTTGGAGAAGGTTTTACAACCGTGCAGATACGAAGCGAAATCCTGTATATATGGGATTGGGTAACGATCAGGTACAGTCACGGCGTTCAATCGTCGATACGCCACAGTCAGACGCCAATCTCCGTAGCGCCTCTGGACTTTCATAGTCTGGACGAAAGACGTATTATTCCCAGCTGTGGCGTATGGTTAAACATGGACTTCGTTGCTTTTACTTTATCTGTAGTTATGCAGTTTACAGACCGCATTATTTTCGGCACATTCTGGCAGGTTACGTAAATCGGTAATAAAACACTCATCCAATGGTAAGTTTCATCAATAAATAATCATTTTTTAGCGAAGATAATATAGCGCCACAACTGATTGTAAATAGTTTTTTTAATGATTTTTTATTTCTTTTTTTTTCTCGCCAATTATTTTTCAACCCTTCTTACTAACTTAGGGTTGGGTTAATTTTTTACTTCATTAATAATTAAATACTTTATTATATTAACATTTATTTACTAATTAATAAATACTATATTATATTTACATTCCTTTATAAATTCATAAACACTTCATTATGTTAAAATTCATTTATTAATTAATGAATACTTTATTATATTAAAATTAATTATTCATTCATTTATTAATTAATGAATACTTAATTTACCTAACATTCATTTATTAATATATAAATATTTTATTGTATTCAAATTAATTAATTAATTAATAAATAAATACTTTATTATATTAACATCTTTTTATCAATCAATACATTTATTAGTATCACAAACATTTATTTATTAACTAATACATATTTATTATATTAAAATTCATTTATTTATTAATAAATACTTTATTATCTTAACATTTATTTTTTTTTAAATAATAGTTTATTATATTAACATTCATTTATTAATTAATAATTACTTTATTAAATTAAAATTTATTTATTAATTAATACATAGTTTGTTTTTTATTAATTAATACATCATTTATGATATTAATATTCATGAATTAATTACTAAATACTTTATCATATAAAAATAACTTTTTAATTAACAAATACTTGGTTATATAAACGTTCATATAGTATGTAAAATACTTTACAATACTTCATGATATATGATTCATTTATTAATTAATGAATACTTTATAATATTAACATTCCTTTATGAATTAATAAATACTACCTTATATATTAACATTCATTTATTAATTAATAAATACTTTATAATATTAACATTCATTTATGAATTAATAAATACTACCTTATATATTAACATTCATTTATTAATTAATAAATACTTTATAATATTAACATTCATTTATGAATTAATAAATACTACCTTATATATTAACATTCATTTATTAATTAATATAAACTTTATTGTATTAATATTTATCTGTTAATTTAATTTTACTTTTTATATGAACATTCATTTAATTATTTATGAATACGTTATTATACTAATATTCATTAGTTTATAAAAATACTTTATTATATTAACATTCATTTATGAATTACTAAATACTTTATTATATTCACATTGGTGTATTCATTAATTTATCTGATAATAAATACTTCATTATATTATCATTTAATTATTGATTAATGAAAACGTTATTATAATTACATTTTTTTTATTAATCAATGAATAGTTTATAGTATTAACATTCATTTTTTAATTAATAAAAATGATATAATATTACAATTAATTTATTAATTAATACTTTATTATATTCACATTGATCTATTTATTAAATAATATATATACTATTATATTAACAATTGTTTGTTAATTCATGATTACTTTATTATATTAACATTAATTTATTGATTAATAAATACTTAATTATTTTTACATTTATTGATTAATTATTACTTTATTATATCAACATTCATTTTTTTCGTAATAAATACTTTATTATATTAACATTAATTTTAATATTTGTGGATTGTTTTCAATCAGATAAAAATATACATTTCTTTAGTTTAAAATACAAATATGTTCACTTTCATAAGGATATTCATTTTGTAATTAATAAACAAATCACTCTCCCTTGCATTGTCGTTCGATAGTTATGTAACAGTTGATTAATATTCGAATGCGATTCATATGGAACAAATTGTGATAGTGGCTCTGACCTAAACGCTAATGACGAGTCTAGCTAACCGTATAGTCCTAAACTGCATCGCACTAAATACATCTATTTCGAAATTATCCTTGTATAATTTCAAATAAAAATACCTTTACTTCTAACTAATCTTCAGTGAAAATGTAGAAGTAAAAGGTCCTATTACTTTGGCTATCTAATTTACATACGTGTTTACGGTGTGTACGACACACTACGTAAACAACATAAAGATATATATAGAGAGATAGTTACTATTTTTCTAAATATTCACAAACAACTGATTCAGAGGAAGAGAGTGATAGAGTGACATTTAGAAAGAAATGTGTCACGTGATGACCTAATTGCGTATATTATCCTATATATTGCATGCGATTAAAATATATAGGAAAAAACTAGGAAAAAAAACGTTGATTAACTTCGCATACTTATATTAATAGATAGATAGGCAGTATGAAAATATATTTATAGCAAGTAAGCAATCCAGTAACGTTTGTGTTTCATTCCGAAGTAGGTAGTAAATAGCCGGATGATTACCCACACGAAGGAAACAAACGTTTCTGTGTAGCTTACTTACCATAAATATATTGGCATATTACGACTAAGCTATACTTACATGCTAAACAGTGTAGAAGTAAATAATGAAAATATGGTATATTACTTTACATTACACACACGCACACACACACCAATAAAAATAATTACATAAATACACACACACACACACATATATATATATATATATATATATATATATATATATATATATATATATATATATATATATATATTAAAATAAGCATGAATGTTTATTTTAATGCAAAAAGCTCTAATATATATTGAGCACTTTTGAAAAGTATTGGTTTTGTTCATATTTGAACTTAATTTATGTATATATATATATAAATATATATATATATATATATATATATATATATATATATATATATATATATATATATATATATATATATATATATATATAATAAATAATATTAAATTATTTTTACATAAATACGCAGGCGTTTCGAGGTTTCGCTCTCATCCATGCAGGGATAATAATCAAGGACAGTCGCACGGTTCGGACCCCTGCCTCAGACTCAACCTAGAAGGACATTTAAGTTCTATTTATGCGAAGGGCGGCATATCAAGAAATACTGATTAGAGATTCTACAAACGTTGTCGGAATATGCATTATAGCTACATGTAGTTCATTTTTTACTTAAATATATATATATATATATATATATATATATATATATATATATATATATATATATATATATATATATATACACACACATGAAACAGTATATAGATAGATGGATAGATGGATAGATAGATAGATAGATAGATAGATAGATAGATATATTGATATAGTGAATTAAATAGATAGATGGATAGATAGATAGATAGATAGATAGATAGATATATAGATATAGCGATATATATATATATATATATATAGAGAGAGAGAGAGATAGATAGATAGATAGATAGATAGATAGATAGATAGATAGATAGATAGATAGATAGATAGATAGATAGATAGATAGATAGATAGATAGGTACTGACTATTTCCAAAAAGTCTCTTTTCTAACAAACTTAATTCATGGGGAGTAACTCAGTTAGAGAATACAAAAGTTATTTCCCTTTGAAAATTCACATACAAAACATTTATTTCTACCTTTAAGAAGCGTACAATTTATTTATTAGCCACATCCTTTATGCCAGCCCTCACTTATATCAAATATATCTAAGTATGACCTTGACCGTTGAAAGGTGTTGTTTGACCCCCCCCCCCGCCAGCCCAGCATGAATGGGCCGAACATATTTTATGCTTTCTGAATGAATATGAAAATATTGACAATATTTGTGTTTTAAATTTTGTTTGGAAACCAAAAAAAAATTTTTGATTAAACATCAATTTTTTATCTCGTTATTATATTTTTGTTACGTTAAATCAGGGGTTCCCAACTACTGGGCCGCAGCACATTGGTGTGCCGCGAAGAGGAAGTTACAGGTTGTAACTTATAGTGGAAAAAACGTTCCTTTCGTAATAACTGGGGTTGTTTGTATTAATAAATACTAACTCACACATTATTACTTACGTCATATTGATGATGCTTGAATATAATAAAAGATGAAATAAAATTAATAATAAAGCGTTTGTTTCAATTGTTTGATATTTTTTGATTTTTCGATAATAATAAACATTAGTTAAAAGGTAGTATAGCGTTATGAACATGATGCAATAAAAATGGTTCCTTGTTGCTGTTTTTGCAAATGAGGAACTATTTCGAGTTGAAATCTAATTAGTTTTACACATTTAAGCTTAAGAAGAACACGCTTGAAATGTGTAAATAATCGCTAGAAAAAATGGTGTCTTCAAACCATTACTTCTGTTATTATGAACACTCCAGTTTTTCCGTCTAGCGATTATTTACGCCTTTCAAGCGTCCTCTTCTTAAGCTTACATGCGTCAAACTAATTAGGTTTTAACTGGAAATGGTTCCTCATTAAAGTGGTGAAGAGGCTATGATTACATAATCGGCAAGTCGAACTACAATCTCACTGCCGGTCACATTGACCGATACAAAATAGTTCGCTAATGCAACTGCTACATAACTACCTTATTTATTGATAGTAGTAGCACATGAGAATACAATGAAAAAAACATGAAAATGCAAAAAAATTATATGACTGATAAACTTGAACAAGAATGCCTTTGTAATGCTGCCAAAGCAAAAATGCCTCTTTTGCTGAAAAAGAAAATGTAATATTCCTTAGGTTTAAGGTGAAACATATTCTGTTATTCTAAAATGCAAATGTTAATTTGCTGAAAAGTGAAAGAATTACAAATGTTTTCAAAATAGAAAGGGGATAATTCAAAACGAATATTTTACACGTACATGTGCAAAGTTGTATACGGGGCATGGAAATGGAAATGTTAAGATATATAAGGTTTTACAAAACATTTCCCGCCAATGGACATGTCTACCAGAAGGTTAAGTGGTAATTTGAGTGCGAAGACATGATTGGGATGTATCCGAAGATACTATAACAGTGTACTCAAACAATAATCTGGTTGGTTGAACATGGGGTTCCAAGGTGTCGTTGCCAGTAAATGCACGCTTAAGTCTGTCGACAGACACAGTCTCTTTATTTCCTTTAGGGTAAAAACAATTGAGTAAACGATACAGATCAAAACTAGGTGGTGTTAGTTGTGGTTTAACCAAGTCATTCCGAAAAAAAAACCATGTGTCCATGATAAAATGAATGATGCTTTGATGACTAGTGTTCATGGGTGGTAAACTGCTGAAGTAGAATTTAGATCTGTTAACACAGAGTTCCAAATTTACTACTTTAAACTCTGAAAAAGTGAACATATGACGAGGTTAATGTATGTGATGTACCTTAAAGCAGTTCGGTTGGTAAATAACTTACATCATCCTTCATAGCAGAGCGGCAGCTGAGGGGAATGATGGGGATGCACTACATCTTACGCTGTGGATTTAATCATTCCGTTGCAAGCTGGGTGGTAAATAGAAGATCTAGTACGTTTAATACCAAATATGTTGGATAGCTCTTGGAATAGGCTTTAAGGATTTAAACTGTCTGCCACGATTAGTGGTAATTGTTTCTGGGACACCATGAAACAAAATCCATCCAGCTACAGTTGGAGCAGATATATCGATTACTGCGACGGCTTCAGGTCACCGTGAAAACGATCAATACAGGCCAGTAAGTAAGAATAACATTGACTAACAGGCCAGGGTCTAACCGAATCAATGTGTATGTGTTTGAATTCAGCATGAGAGGGGCTGAAAGTGCCAAGAGCGGCTCGTATATGACTGTGCATCTTAGATTTCTGACATGGTAAGAAGGAACAAGTCCTTGCAGTGATTTCGCGTTTCAAGTTAGGCCAAAAGAACCGGGCTGAAATGAGTTTTACAAAGGCAGAGACACCGTTGTGAGCCAATCCGTGTAAAGAAGAAAAACAGTCTTTCGATAATTGTAAGGAATGAGCTGACTTTGTAGAAGACTCGCACAAAATTTGCTCAGCCGATGTAGGGGTGGGATGTACTTGAATTTGCAATTGACAAACTGTGGAAATGATAGATTCAGATCCTCTAAAAATAGCTTATCCAGAGCCCTTTGACAGATGGCAATATCTTTGGTAAATAAATAGCGCTGATGGGCAGATAGGATAATGCATCTGCAGCAATGTTCTGTGAACCAGATATATGCCGTATGTTGCTGGAGAACTGAGAAATGAAGTTAAAATGTCTGGATTCACGAGGAGAATAGTTGTTCGACTTAGCATGTAGTGCGAACGTAAGTAGAGAATTATCAGTAAAAATGGCAAATTACCGACCTTCCAACGCGTGGTGAAAATGTTTAATAGCTAAGTAAATAGCTAAGAGTTCACGTCTGACAGTACTGTAACGACTTTCAGTAGAGGTCAATCTCCGAGCAATGTATGACAAAGGTTGTTGATGATGTTGCTGTAAGACTGCGTCAACAGCTGAACCAAAAGCATCAACGCTAATAGAAAATTCAGCATCAGGTATAAGATGTGATAGCAATGATGTATCTGCAAATACTAATTCGCCCCATCGACAGCTTTAAACTGACACTTATCAGGTGAAATGGTTTCATCCGTTTTCTTTCTATTCTTTAACAGATCTGTAAGAAAAAATGTCATAATTGACGTAGTGAAGTTGGAGGATCTAGATCGAGCAGAGCTTTGACTTTTTCAGGAAGGAGTGAAATACCTTCCGAGTTTATGACATGACCCAAGGGAACAAGCTAATAGGCACTAGAAGTACACCCAACAGGGTTTATCCTAACATGATAACGCTGCAAACGTTCTAAAAAAATACGAAGATGTTTTAAATGTTCCTATGGTGAGTATTGATTTACTCCTCTCCAGGAGTTAGGCACAAGGCCAGTTTTTATCTTACTCCCACAAGTAAGATGTGACCCAAGGTCGGGTCGAGAAAGTGGGGTTTAACAATTGCCTGGGCAGCCCGTCGTCATTCCCCGGTAGGGGCGCCCCAGGCAGTAAGCAATAAACTTACTCCTCTCCAAAGAGGGGAGGCGAAGCCTGGGAGGGTGGACCTCCTAGAACTGCACAGGACAGACCGGCGTAAATCAAGCCCCGAAGGCCAAGACAATACCAGTCTATGGGATGCAGTGTCCATCGAGACAGATACTACACTTTGATCTTAGCCAAAAGGCCAAGAAGGAGTGAGTTTTATTTACTCCTCCCCAGGAGTTAGGCACAAGGCCAGTTTTATCTTACTCTCACAAGTAAGATGTGACCCAAGATCGGGTCGAGAAAGTGGGGTTTGAAAAGCCAGCGCTCGAGAGGTGAGCACTCTGGCCATTTAAAAATAGCCTGGGCAGCCCCGTCGGCATTCCCCAGTAGGGGCGCCTCAGACAGTAAGCAATAAACTTACTCCTCCCCAAAGAGGGGAGGCAAAGCCTGGGAGGGTGGACCTCCTTGAACTGCACAGGACAGGCGTGCAGTATCCATCAGAACAGATACTACACTTTGATCTTAGCCAAAAGGCTATACACACAATCTAGGTCACAGACTACCTCGTCCATAAAACTCTGAAAAGTGCTACGTGCATTATGTTAGTCGAAACGTATAGTCAATAATTCAATAACACCGAAAGGAGTAGTAGCAGCGGGCTTAGGAATATCAGCAGGATTAACCTATTGTTGGTGGTAAGCTTTAACAAGATCCAACTTTGAAAATATATTACAACCATGCAAGGATGAAGCGAAAGCCTGAATATGGGGGATAAGGTAACGATCGGGAATAGTAGTAGAGTTCAGCCGAGGGAATTTTATTGTAGGACGCTAGTCCTCAGAACGCGTTGCACCCATATGTAAAGGAGATGCCCAGCGACTAGATGAGGGTGAATAATCCCTAGCTGGAGCATGTGAAAAAATGCATGCCTGGCTGCCTTTACCTTACCCGGGGAGAGACGCCTAGGACAAGCAAAAATTGGAGCAGCGGTTGTTCCAATGAAATGCATAGTAAAATGAACAGGTTTGTTTATGTCAAAGTTCCAGGTTATTAGCTCAGGAAATGAATTGTCAGCAGAAGCTATAAAAATACAGGACTAATAAGCTGTTCGGAAGCTTTTCTACCAGATAATGATAGGTTAGGGCTAGAATATGTCAGTCTGCGTCTACACATGTCTAGCATCAACTCAAAGTGGTGCATGAAATCAGAACTTCAGATGAGGGTAGGGACGTCAGCAATGATAAATATCCACGGGAGATATCTGCGTAGTTGCAAGTCTAAGGATAGTGCAACTTGACTATACGTGGCAATTGTAGAATGGTTTAAAGACTGAGGTTGAAATAAGTAGTGCATATGAATATGCATTGTTGCAAGTCAGTTCGTACTGTTGCATGCATGGTAGAGTAGAGTTCAGTTTCTATTGTCGTGTGCGAAGAGAAATATATGTGGATATGCATTTTTCCAGTAATAAATACATGTGGATATGCACTGTTGAAAATAAGAAGTGCATGTGAGTAATGCATTGCAGCACGTAAGAAGTGCATGTAAGTGAATATAAACTGTATAGTAAACCTAGCTGCTTTGAGTCTAACAATATGCGGTGGGCAGCGAAATGTGCTTAAATCTGGAAAATATATGAAAATACAGTGACTTAATTTCAAATAGGTGGCAAACATCACGTGTTGAGATAAGAAAAGACGCGATAAGCTGACGTTGTATTGGAAAAGTACTGAATTATTTGAATGGCGAAAAATGCGCGCGTAGTGCAGCGCGCAGACAGTCAAACATATCGTAATAGTCAAATGTAAGACGCAATACATATTTGGAAAAAAATATGTGACAAAACTTTAATGCGAAACCATAATCCTAACGACACAAGTCCATACCATAAAGGATGATTACGAATTATAGTTATTTAAATACGATTAACGTGAGGTAGTACATAGGAGAAATCTTAGAAATCATCCACGAACGGCAAGATGTATGCTACGTGGCGATTATTTAAAAATGAGCGGAAAAGCGGAATATACATGAATATAGTATCATTATTTCAATTTAAAAAATCGCAACAAATCTTAATTCAATCGTAAATTAATAGCAATGGAAAATGCATTTTGTTAATAAATCAACAAAATAGAATCGCTATTCCCTATTATTTCTCTACCTTAAATGTTAACAGGCTAGAAAATTCTGAACGAAATGCAATGAAATAGCATGTAAAAAATAAAATAGAACCGATGTTAGAATGTAATTACCTTAATCGAGTTTCTTATAAATCCTTGGTATAAATACAGGGTGGGCAAAAATAAGGGTCCTATTTTTAAAAATTCATAACTTTTTTATTTATTGATTTAAAAAATTTTTTTTTTTAGAATAAGTAAAGGACCCCTTCCGAAGCAAGCATGAGCCGTATTAGCCCTAAGGAACGTACCCTTATTTAGAAAACATTATTTTTGCTTAAAAAACTCAAAAACAGTGTAAAAAACAATACTTTAGTTTTTGTAAGTTTTAAGAAGTGTTTTTCGGCTGAAATTTGTTTTGTTTATTTCAAAAAATCTCGGAAGGGTCAGTCTACACACACATAAAGTTTGGTGAGTTTAACTTTTATTTTGTGGAAGTTATTGAAATTCAAGTTATTCAAATTTAAAGTTAGGACCCTTATTTTGGCCCACCCTGTAGAATAGTGTTTTTCATGGTAGGTGTTAAGTCGTTAAACTGCCACATATGGTGAAAATAATTTCCGTGGACAAATCCATAGGTCGTCCTGAAGAAGAAACATGTTTTTTTTATAAAGAATGTTGCGCGATTATCTAATGTTCGTAAGTCGACAATTTTTGTGTGGCTTGATGTTTAATATCTGTGTGTTCGTATTATGTTGGGGGCGTCAATTTTAGTGTGGAACTAATGTCAGGTGTGTTATTTAAATCGGGAAGGAAATCAAAATAACGAAATTACTTAGAAAACTAATACGTCTGGGCAAATCTGACTCAAATAAAAATGTTGCTTAAGAAAAAAAGGATTACGAAATAAATAATGTCTTCACATTTTTTTATTTAGATATGAAGTTTCATTCACGGGAACACTTGACAAAATGAAGATAGTACGATGGGGTTATTCAAGTCGGTTAGATAACGTGATATTATCTCAGAGTTTTATATCTCATCCGCTCGTGGTTGAGTCAGGTTGAGAACGGGAAAAGTCGTGTCCTGTCGACTAAAAGAAAAACGTCGAACTATATCTGCGTGGTTTGACTTTTGCCCTAAAACGATTAATCACGTATGAATTTAGTTACACACAGAAGTGGCATATGCCCATACGGTGAAGAGGCAATGATTACATAATCTCCTAGCCGACCTATAATTGTACTGCCGGTCAAGTAGACCGATACAAAATAGTTCGCTCATGCAACTGCTACAATATCATCTATGTATCTGGTTTACAATATAAATAGATTCTTTGTAGGTATATTTCATCTTATATTCAAGTGTTGTAAATTAAGATTTTAATTGGTAAAATAAATAAAATATGATAAAAATTCTCTTTAATTTATTTTTTGTTAAATTTTAGATATAATTAACATTTAGTTATGGACAAATTTTAAAAAAGAAAAGGCGATAATGAAAACAATAATTATACAACTCATTAAAAAACACCGGTTGTATCGTGACAATTACTTGAAATTTGTATTTCAATTGACTAAAGATATACAGCTTCGTTTTCCATGTTGTGTTGTGTGCGGCCAAAAACTGTCTAATGAATCGGAGATTCCAAGTAAGATGAAAATACACCTTACTACTAATCATCCAAGCATTCAACGGTTGTTAGAATTAAATGCAACGCGAACTCAACTATTTAAGAAAACAATAACTGTGTTTGACAAAGCCCAATAAGCTTCATATGAGGAGGCACATATTATTTCTCTTAAATTGAAGTCTCATGATTATGCACAATCAGTGATCCTCCCAGTATGCAAAAAATGGGGAAAATTATGCTTGGCTGAACAAGAAATTAGGAAGACAAACAATGTTTATTTTAAAGAAAAAAGCATAAATCGTTTTTTGCTTTCTCAAAATGTAATATTCAAATACCACACGATACTTATAAAAAGTGCCAATAGTTAGTACAACATAATCTGGCGAGCCACATGCGAAACTAGGGACTTCCTGATCGTCCAGTCAACACCTCAACGGACATCCACGCGGGATTTCTACATCTCCAAGGAAAAAAAAAACAATTATTTATAAAATAAAATATTGCTTGAAAATGTGATTTAAAAGCGAAAGCTTGCATGAATACTTTACCGTAAATAAATGTTTATTTTAAAAAATAAAACATATATCATTTTTGGCTTTCTCAAGATGTACTATTCAAATACGAAACGATACTTATAAAATGTGCCAATATTTATTAATATATATATATATATATATATATATATATATATATATATATATATATATATATATATATATATATAAGGTATATTTATATATATAAATGTAAAATTTCTCCAAAATAAAGAACAGTTCCCACACCCTCGTCATCCTTATTTTCTCGTATACCTCATCTCACCGTTTTTCTTTTATTTATTTTCTTTTATTCCTCCCTTTCAAAAGAACGAGATAAATGCAACAAAAAATGTCGAACCGATTCAGGAGAAAGAACACTATAGAACAATTATTGCATCGATTCCAATCCTAGTTGCATCGCCATTTAAATAAACAATGGTGCGTACAAAACGTTATCGGCCATTTATTATCGATAGAAAGCGACAAAGGCAAAACAAAACACATAGAAAAATCCAAATAAATAAACATACCGGTTATTGCAAAAAAAGCAGACATCTTTTTCTCCCCGGCTCTCTCCCTCGTCTTTCGGCGAGTCGGACTCTACACAAACGGTGGATCGATTACAATCATGGTTTTGCATGTCAACAGCATTCGTATTTGGCTTAAAGCTATCACAAATCAACTTTTATCGATATTTGATGGCTGAATAGGGTAACCGGGTGGTCAAGGCGGGTTTGAGATTTTTTGAATCCGTTCTGAAGTTCCAGCTTAACATCTATTAGTCAAAATAGATGAAGAATAACAGTTTAATTATTATTATTAACATCTGTTAGTCAAAATAGATGAAGAATAACAGTTTAATTATTATTATTATTAACATCTGTTAGTCAAAATAGATGAAGAATAAAAGTTTAATTATTATTATTATTATTATTATTATTATTAACATCTGTTAGTCAAAATAGATGAAGAATAACAGTTTAATTATTATTATTATTAACATCTGTTAGTCAAAATAGATGAACAATAACAGTTTAATTATTATTATTATTATTAACATCTGTTAGTCAAAATAGATGAAAAATAACAGTTTAATTATTATTATTATTAACATCTTTTAGTCAAAATAGATGAAGAATAACAGTTTAATTATTATTATTATTAACATCTGTTAGTCAAAATAGATGAAGAATAAAAGTTTAATTATTATTATTATTATTATTATTATTATTATTATTATTAACATCTGTTAGTCAAAATAGATGAAGAATAACAGTTTAATTATTATTATTATTAACATCTGTTAGTCAAAATAGATGAACAATAACAGTTTAATTATTATTATTATTATTAACATCTGTTAGTCAAAATAGATGAAAAATAACAGTTTAATTATTATTATTATTGACATCTGTTAGTCAAAATAGATGAAAAATAACAGTTTAATTATTATTATTATTAACATCTTTTAGTCAAAATAGATGAAGAATAACAGTTTAATTATTATTTGCTCAATAGTAGTTTCCACACGAGTAATTCTCACTGACAAAACCAGTGGTTATCCCTGGAATCCGAGTGACAACACGTTCACGCAGATTTTCAGTACTTTCTGCTTCCTTCAATAATCGTTGCAAATCACTTTGCGCTCTCGCAGTAGCTGTTTTCCACTGAATTTTCATTCGTAAAAGCCGTTGTTTTTCTTCTGGAATTTGAGTGACAATAAACCTTCTCAAGATTTCAGTACTATCCGTATCCTTCTGGAGGTTGGTACTACGGTATTTTATTTTTGGTAGATGCTGCTAGATTATGAGTTCATTTTCTTACATATCTACCCTGATAGTGTCAGTTCCTTTGGTTTCGTGCAATATTTTTTCAATGGTTCTAATAGTCTTTACACGCCCTTATTTCAGTTTATCTGTGATTGTTCACTGCTTACTGGTTAGAAGGTTAGCTTCTGCGCTCAAGGGTTTAAAATATATTTAAGCTGTTTTCGACCGACATGATGTGTATGGTGTCAATCCTCTCTTTTGGTTGAAATTTCTCCCAGTCTTTTTTCAATTCTTTTTCGGGACTGTTCTTAGTTCTACTATTATTGTTACAGTGGGTTTTCTTCTTCTTCTCCTTCTTCTTCTTCTTCTTCTTCTTCTTCTTCTTCTTCTTATTATTATCATCATTATTATTATTATTATTATTATTATTATTATTATTATTATTATTAGTAGTAGTAGTAGTAGTAGTAGTAGTAGTAGTAGTAGTAGTAGTAGTATTGTTATTAGCAAATATATGCACCCTCCGACTCCATAGTGTTGGTAGCCTTGGAATAAACACATACTACCTCTCAAGGAGAAGATAATGTCTGAAATGACGGTATGAAGACGAACGAAAATATACCATCTTGGCGAACATAAACTACACTACCCAAACCACTTCCATCAAAAGATGAGGTAATGCCTAAGAAGATGGTCGCATGACAACAGAAAAAACAGATACAACCTTACCTTCCAAAGGAGAAGGTATTGTCATGGAGAATCGTATCATGACAACAATACATATACTAGAGCCCCCCCGAATTGAAGATAACAAGGATCTACAATAGTACATTAATAGAAATAATAGTATATTGTGTGGCTTCAGACAGACAAATACCAAATCTCTATAAGTAATAGTACAATTAAATATTGACTTTTCATACCAGTCGTTAGTAGTGATTTCTCGCTATAAAAAGCGGGTATGTTTTCTTTGGGTACGGTTATTCATATCTTTCAGAACAGGTAAGCCATTTTCGTAATAAAGACCAAATATCATGATGATAATGATGATCATCATCATCTTCATCGTGATCGTCATCATCATATATACATTAATAATTATCACATTAATATTATTATTTTCACTATAACTATTATTTACCTACAAGGAGTGATTATCAGTGATTTCTCACTGACAGTAACATGTAGTATTCCCTGGAATCTGAATGACAACAATCTCCCCAGATTTCATGCACACCCGATCTCTTGCAAGAACCGTTATCGCAACAGCTGTTTATTAGTTATTTTTCGCGGATAAAGACCGTTGAATTTTTCTAGAATTCGAGTAGCAATAAACCTTCACAGGATTTCAGTACTCTTCGTATTCGTCCAGTGGAGGTCCTTTCCATCCTCCTTGACATTCCACGACCATATACTGCGGTATCACCCGAAGCTGGCACACTAATATGTTTTTCTTGTTGTTGGGCAAATTATATGGGGTTTAGGTTAGTTTCAGTTCCTTTGAGTTCGTTTAATGTTCTTTCTATATTTTTCGTTCATTTTCTATTTCAACTTCCCTGCAGTTCGTCTGCTGCTCTGCTTATATGGGTTGGGTTCTGTACGTGTTGTATTATGTAACTTCTCTCTTTGATTCCAATGTTTCCCGATCTTTGATTTCTTCTCGGAAATGTAACTAGACTTCTATAATTATTTGCATTACTATAATTGTCTTCATGTTAAATATTCATTGAAGCTCTCTGGCAAGTTCCATACATTTGCTTCGTTTTTCTGCCTCCTTCATCTTCACCCTGTGGACTACTAGGACTACAAAATATAAATATATGCCAGTTTTTCCCTTCTCGTAGATGATTATCACTTCCACTCCCGATGATTTGATGCATCTGTATTTCAATGTTCAAAAGGATTTTATGATTTTCATTTTCCAATACTGTCGCTGGTTTGTGTCCGTACCATTTGTCTGCATGTTCCAAGTGCAGACGTTTGCATAGTTCTCAGTCGACTGCCTTTCCTATGCATTCGTGTCTTTTTTGGTTTCCTTTGTACTAGTTTGGTGTATTCACTGATTATGTGATTTAACGTTTTTTCTCTTTGTCAACAGGGTCTACATTTATTGTTCTCTTGCGTTTTGTCTTTCTTGGCTTTTATATTGTTTGTTCTGATCGTGTTGGTTTCTGCGGCTGATATGAGCGATTGTATTTCTCTGTTCAACTTTCTTTTTCGTATCCATGTGCATGTGTTTTGATATATCTCTTCGTTGGTTAGTGTTATAAATCGTTCATGTAACTGCTTCTCTTCCTATTTTTCTCGTTTTTTTGCTTTCAGTTTTAGTGCCTTTTTGTATTGTTAATTTGACGGTGCTGTTTGTAGCGTTTTTCTGTACTTAAAATAATATATTTTGTAGTTCTTATTTGCATACGAGTCTTCTTCCTAGTTACATAGAATCGGGAAAATCATTTTTCGGGTGCAGTGCATAGTGCATGATCATTACTTTCCTAGTTCTTTGACTAGGTGCCAAAGTTCTTCTTTTGTCAAGCCTATGAAAGGTCTAGCATATATATCTAGAGCTACTGCCTGGTTATTGATGTTATGTTTCTACTATATAATCTAATTTTATATATCTTTCTTGACCTTCTCAATCTTCTCTTTCATTTATGTCGATTTGTTGGCGTCCACTTCCCAAACTCCCACATGTTTATATGTACCATATTCGCCAAGCGCCCTCGCCGCTTCTCAGCTGAGGTAAAACTATGTCTTCTGCTGTTTCGAGCTTTCTCCTTTTCATCTATAGTAGTGCACGCTTGCCCATTCCGAATTCCATTTAAATGCCTTAGTTGAAGATTCTGGAGGTGTTTACTATATTTTCTAGTTCTTAATTTCTGCAAATAGTGTCATGCCGTCAATTAACATGCGATTGTTTCTTTCTTTTTGGGGGTCAGTGGATTTGTATTCAGCATTACACTACCTCACTATGCTGTTGAGTAAACTCATAGCTATGATAGAAAGGAAGGGTGATAGACACATTCCTCTAGACCGCAATTTAATGGGTAAAACGAATAAAACGAAAATTACCTGCGGAATTCGCTCTGGGCAGTTATAACCGGCTTCCTTTGAAGTAAGATATCAACTCGTGTTTTTTTTTAATCGTATACAGTACATCTATTACGATCGGTATTATGATTTGTTTCAAAAATGTTTGTTTTACTGTAAACTGAACTAAACTAAGGATTCAGGGGAAAAGACAAGAGTTACTGTAGATGGATATTCTCTGCCAGTATATATTCAACGTAAACGGTCCCTAACTGCCTTTTCTGGGTCCTAGGAAGGCATTATGTTGTAGATATGTACCATGCAGTATGTCTGGCTCTGATGGCGCCCATCACCCTGCAGTCTATGCTACCTGATGATTTCCGAACAGTTTCATCGTACTTAATTTCACTCACATTTTCTGGGTTGACCTGTGTCATTGCTTTCAGTAACTTACCAAAAGTGACATTAGATAGAACTTGACACCGACTGATAAAAATACCAGCAATATGACAAATGCGCAAGGATCTGTGACGTAACAGATGAAAGTTCTAAGAATAATCAGTTTTTAGTGACAGTCTTCTGAAGGTTGAATGTTTGACACTTGGTCCGGGCAATACGAAGAATACAACTACTTGAATTAAATAAAAGGTTCCGTTCAAAATTCCGTGCAGATTCCCGAGTTCGATATAAGGATTCTCGAGTTCGACTAGACGCATATAAAGAAGGTCGGACGTTACATCGGTCGAAACGTTGTGAGAATAACACCCAAGTAGTCCGAAAAATTGAAATCATACAAATGCGCGGGGTGACCTTGTTCAGAAACTGAAAGAGAAACATAATAATATTGATGGGCATGAAAAGGTTTATGATAATTCGAATATATAACCACTAATGACTTAAACGCGATTTTCCATTTCACTGTTTTACAAATTCAAACGAATCAAATAATTGCTTTTATAGCTTTTGTCTGCATTTAGCGTTGCCGTTTGGTCAGCTATTGCTTCTATTATTAATTTCCCACAGAGTTTGACACGTAAACAAGTATGCAACTGAAGAAAAATAAGCTTCACAAATTGCTTCACAGGATTTCAGTTGTCGGACCCAGAACTACAAACGTAATTATCTTGATAAGCATGATAAGGTTAATCATCATTCGATGATTGCTCGCATGATAAATTAAAAGCGAAATGACAATCACGGACAATCGTCTTATGGCTAATCAATCAATGGATCCCCAGTGGACAACGTGGTGTGTCTGTGAAGAGAATTGTTATCCTATTCGGAGTGCTATCTGCTCCAATCTCATATATTGTCAGCAAATAAACACGTGTGCTAATGTGTGTACGCTTCCATGTAAACACATGGAACCTCCAGTATAAACTGGCCCCAAATTTTGATAGGCCTCATTTCTTAATTGGTTTTTATTCATCTCCATTTTAAGGTCGGAAATGTGGAATTTGAAAAGCCGAGGCTCTAAAGGAAGAGTACACTGGTTGAACAAAAATTGCCTGGGCAGACCCTTCGGCATTCCCCGGTAGAGGTAGCTCAGGCGATTAGCAATACACTAACCCCTTTGCAAAGGGCGAGAAGGCAAACACCGGGGGACCTACTAGAATTTCACAGGACCACACCCCAGTCCGAAAGAGAATAGGGCACACCAGCATGCACAAACCCTGCCAGTATAAAATAACCACTCCAAATGAGTATAAAATAACCACTCCAAATGAGTATAAAATAACCACTCCAAATGGCGGCTGGTTATTGTGCAGAAAACATTATATCAAAACATGAGAGCCTTTTGGCGTTTCCTTATTCTAGCGCATGTGTTCGAGATGAACTCAATTTAGCTGTTCTCTGCATTTCTTGAGGCACGACACAAATGTGCCCATGATATTCTTAGAAACTGAACGAGGCTCTATCAATTCTTAGAAACCGGTTCTAACCTCTCTCCTGGTGGCTTCCTTGAGATGCGTGATGGTCCTGGGTCTATATAGTTAGCTCTGAATTTAAGGTAGCTCCAGAGAAAGGATTAGGGGGCAGAGATCTGTAGTGTTAGGTTATAACTCAGAATCAGTCTTGAAGTCGATCACACAGCTTCCAAATTCTCTTTCAATTAATCCTTGGACAAGTTTGAGGTATGAAAGCTTGTCCTATCCTGCTATAACTAAAACTTTACAATACGCGATGGGTACAGCGTTTGCATCTTATTTTTGTGTACAGCGTTTCTCTGGGCGTCTTCAATCACATTGACGATTGTCACTGGCTAGATTGAGGTTCCCCACCCGTCCTGAATGCTCTTATTGAAGTGGCTTTTTTCTGATTTTAATTGACGCACCAAAGGGTCAAACACTTTTAGTAATTTCGACTTTCCATGGACATATTGCTCGTTAGTAAAATTGTCCAAAACAACACCCATGTTCGTCAATCTCTTTTCTTAGACAGAGATTCAAATCCTGTACGAGTTTCATTTTTCACTTTTAGGTATTCAGCCCCGCGAACAAAATAATCTCTTGTTTTGTAATATTATACGCCCAAACATCATCAAAAAAGCAGTTTAATACATAACTTTATGAGCACATAAAAATGTATAACAACTTTGTAGTGGTTAGTGAGCATATTGGTTACGCGCTGTAATATTGGTATTACTATTATAATTGTAATATTGCTATTACTATCATTAAGCTTTCACTGAGTTTTACACATCTGTTTGTAAAAGTTTCCCCCTGACTAAGTCAAGCTTAACAGAATATTGCAAAGGATTTTTGTCGGTCGGACACATGAGTACGAACTATAATCATCTTGATGAGCATGTAAAAAGGTAAGATTATTGAACACTAAATGACAATCACGCAGGACGCTAATCATGTGGGTAATCATCAATTGACTCCTAGAAGATAGCATGGGGCTACGAGCCTTAATGTGTATTGTGTATTTTACACCACAAGCGATGCCTTTGTAAAATACATTGCCGAAAGTAACTTGAAGTCGGTAGATATAGTCGTAGTAGTAGTATTAGCAGTAGTAATAATAATACTACTACTAATAATACTGCATTACTAATGTAGATTTAGTATCTGTCTGTCTCAATCCTAAACTATTCTATTCCATCTATTGATTGTACTATTATACTTCTATTACTATTGAAGATTAAGTATTTATTTGTCTGAAGTACTTCTATGAATGTACTATATTAATGCTCCATTCAATTACTATTCTATTTCAGAATCCTGTACTAAATTATGATGCTCAATTCGGGCTGTGTGTAGTGTAGTGTCTATTCAATTGTCACAGCCATTACCTCTTATATTTTAAAGGAAGTTAGTGTACTATTAGTTCTATTGTCATAGGACCATCTTCCCAGGCATTACCTAATCTTTTGGGGGGAGGGTAATGTAAACTCTGTTCTATTGTCATGAGAACATATTTCCAGACATTGACTCCTCTTTTAGAGTGTAGTATATTTTCGTTCGTCGGCATACAATCCTCTCAGGCATTACATCCTCGTTTTTGGAGGTACTCTAGTATATGTTTTGTGATCATGATACCATCTCCTCAGGGATTACACACTTCTTTTGTTTAGGGGGTGTTTGTTTAAAAAAAAAAAAAATAAATAATAATAATAATAATAATAATAATAATAATAATAATAATAATAATAATAATAATAATAATAATAATAATAATGATTATGATTATGATGATGATGATCCGACAAAATTATCAACTCATAGAGAAAATAATAGAAACCTGGAGGCTGGAATTGACAGCTGAAGCACAATATCAAACTGCGATGATAATACAAAGAGGAGTTTTTCAAGGAGTTATCACCACTATTGTTTATCATAGCCATGATGCCACTCAACAATATACTCGAGAAATGCAACGCCTGGTACAAGTTCACAAACACAAAAGAAAGAATGCATCATCTCATGTATATGGATGATCTGAAGCTATTTGCAACAAAACAAAAAGGGAGCGAGGACAGTTGATAAATGATACCAGAATCTAACGTCAAGATATTCGATGCAATTTGCAATACAAAAGTGTGCACTACTAGAGATGAAAAGGGAAAACTTGAGGTAGCATTGAATTATCCAATCAAGAACAGCTGAGGGCACTTGTCGTACATAGTATCTATAAATATATGCGAGTAATAGAATGGGACAAAATCAAATCAACAAAAAGCAAAGAGAAAGTTTAAAAAGAATACACAAGAAAGACAAACCCAATTATATAATCGCAACCTGACAAAAGGAATACATACCTGGACAGTCTCCCTCATGATATACATAGGTTGAACGAAATAAAACTCAGACATCAAAAGACCAGGAAGCTAATGACCACGTACAATGCACTAGATGAAGAATGATACTGAATTACGCCACGTAAAAAGGTGAGGAGAGGGAAGAGGACTAGTAAGTATAGAAAACCGTGTAGATGACACAAAACAAGAACTATAAAAATGCATATACTGAAATCACAGAAAAACTGCAAGAGGCACTGCCAAAAAGAACAATACATGAAACAGTGAACTTGAAACAAAAAGGCGAGCAAAAGAAAAATGAAAAGGAAACAGTATATGGCTACGAAAGAAACACATGAACAGAGACATGGAAACATTACTAAGAGCCACACAGAACAACGAAATTAAAACAAACTATATCAAATCTAAAATAAACAGTAGCTTCGACGCTCTCGCGAACCACTTAGCCTCGTATCGCAGCAGGGTGATTTATTAAGTTTAGAGTAGCTTTAAACAGAACACTCTAGATCGACTCACAAACGACACCTGAGGTAGCCGAGAAAAAATATTTTTCATACCATCGCTGTCTCAACAGGGGGGGGGGGTCGAAACCGTCAAGGATGGCAATCCCATCCCTCCGTCAGATATGGCGACATAAAAGAAAACGACCGGATATTCACTCAGAAGCCTGAACCACATTCGAACACGGTCTCGAATACAAATATCAAACGCTTACAACGTGTCAGGATGTACATTGCCCAGAAGAAGAAAAAAAACTGCCAAAGCTATTTACAGAATGAAGATCAAGGGAACAAAAACAAAGCAAATGCATGGAACTTGCCAGAGAATTAAAAAGAATACGGAACACAATGAAAATCAATATAATACCAATAATAGTAGGAGCACTAGGAACAATCTCGAAAAACACTGGTAAAAAGGCTAAGAGAAATTATAATCAATGAGGAGACTGCGACGATACAACGTACGGCAATGATAAAACAGCCAAAATGTTATGGAAAATCCTCGAATGCGAAAACTAACCCATACAACAAACGACTAATAGTCAACGACAGATAAAATTAAATAGAAATAGAAAAAAAGAGACAGAACATCACACGAGATCAAGGGAACTGAAATTGCCAGACATCTAACTAAAAAAATACAAATAAATTACCATGAAGGGTCAATGAGTATAGACAACAAAAAAAGAAGATAATCAACCAGACCTCTACTGGGAGGATGCGGAGCGTATTGAAACGTTAGGGAGGCTTATTGCTACTAAAATACAAAAGACAAACGGTCAGTTCCAGCGAACAATAAATGGTAAACGGAGGTTGTGTCTCTGGGGAGACTTGTCACTCAGACTCCAGAGAAATCCACTGGTTGCTGTCAGTGAGAAATCACTGATAATGACTTGTGTGAAACCTCCTAGTGAAAGAAAGGCCCTGAAACGGTTCGTATTCTCTCCTGATGATCCGACATTGTCTGTAGGCTGAATTGGAGTATTTAACCAGTAAAACAGCTAAGGATATATATATATATATATATATATATATATATATATATATATATATATATATATATATATATATATATAGAATAAATATGAAACTAAGAGTAAACTTTTAGTAGAAAGAACCTATAGTGAAATGGTAAAAGCTCAATATACGACATAGAGCAATTATAAAGATAGATGGACGAAGAGTGATAAACATGCACGAATGTCCAAAGTTATATCAAACTTCGATTGTTCAATGCAAGGTATATTCTGTAATAAAATTATGTTTATTATTCTTTCCTTAAGCCAAGGCTTTTCAAAGATATTGCATTGAACAATCGAAGTTTGATATAAATTTGGACATTCGGCATGTTTATCACTCTTCGTCCATCTATCTTCATATATATATATATATATATATATATATATATATATATATATATATATATATATATATATATATATATATATATATATATATACAAGCCCACAAGGTAAACTGTTTCTTCATTCTATTTTTATAGTAAAAATAACGATTTTAATGTAATAATTATTAATGGAAATCACAATGATGATGATGCTCCTGATGATGTTTGTTCTCTATTACGAAAATGGATTACACAGGCTTGGCTGTTCTGAGAGATCTGAATAAAGAAATTTGGTAGAGATAAATAAAGTATAGAAATAGTTGTTGATTAAGGGAGTTTAGAGTAAAAGGTTTGATGAATACGACCAGCTTGAAAAGGAAGAGATGATCTTTCGATTTTGACAAATAATGAGTTTCAGTCCGAGCCTTCTGGAGTTAGACAATATGTGTAAGATAATGTCGACATTAATAAAAGTGAGGAACAAAAATCATTTTGTATTGAGATTTTTTTACTGGGCCAACCCAATGCATAAAAATACATGGTTGTGTTTGTGAGTGCGAGTGTCTGTGTTTCGATGTGCCTTTCACTCCAATATTGCTTTTACCATTTTAATTACCTACACTTAAAGTAATTTCGCGGTTCCATGGAATAGCTTTGTTTTGGTGCAGTGTACGTCGGTGGATATACGAATAACCAATAGCATTGTTGTCAAAGCGTTTGGACAATGCTTGTATGAAACACAGGGAAGGACATTGTGAATCGCAGACGTACTGAATGTAGAAAAAATGAATAAACAGGCCGGTGATATAAGGTGCGAGATGCTTTGAAGGTGTGAATTTTTATTTGCTAGTTAAAATTAAATTTAAAAATATATCGATAGGAAGATGTATAATTGATTAAGGTAAGTACCTCAACTAGTTGTGATTAGGTCAGTGGACTCATAAACGTTAGAGTGGAAGTGAGGAGAGACAACCGCATAGAAACGTCTGCCATAGAGAAAAAGAGGAATTTTTGTGAATTCAGACAACGGTGTAGATCAGTAGAGAGTCTATTTTGTTCCATCTCTTCCAAATGTAATTTCTAAAGCCAATAACCACACATGTCAAACACCAAAAAGTTGATGTTCGTGATTTTTTTTTCAATCGATAGTGAAAGTATTCTAATAATTTTATGTCAGCTTCCGACGTTTAAACCTACTTCATCACTGGACGAGTAATCCCCCTGGAACGATTGATGATCAATACGAGACGACGACCAAAGTCCATCCTGACGAATGAGTCGAGAGAAAACTCAAGTTTGCAAACCCAATGAAAGCATAAAGGTGTTACATTACGCCTGGCCGTAGATATGTAAGCCATTATACATCCGTGTTTCGTTATGAATCGTCAGCTTGCCGACGAAACGCACGGGGGTTAGGGTTAAGGTTGTGAACCCGACGGTTGCTGACGAAACGCACGCGGTTTAGGGTTAGGGTTAAGGTTAGGGTTAGGGTTGTGAACCCGAAAGAAGCCGACAAAACGCATGCGAGTAAGGGTTAGGGGTAAGGTTAGGGTTGTGAACCCGACGGTTGCCGACAAAACGCGCGCTGGTTAGGGTAAGGGTTAGGGTAAGGGTTGTGAACCCGACGGTTGCCGACAAAATGCACGCGGGTTAAGGTAAGGGTTAGGGTAAGGGTTGTGAACCGGACGGTTGCCGCCAAAACGCACGCGGGTTAGGATAAGGGTTAGGGTAAGGGTTGTGAACCCGACGGTTGCCGACAAAACGCACGCGGGTTAATCTTTTCATCGTTGTCGTCGTCGCTGTGATACTTAGGGTTTTTTTTTCCGGCTGTTGAAAAAACCAACATTGACGCTTATATTCAGTTTTTTAACAGGATTTATTTAAAACAGAAAACAAATTGACTGCCGATACGTGATATCTATCTATCTATCTATCTATCTATCTATCTATCTATCTCCTACACACTATCTCTCTCTCTCTCTCTCTCTCTCTCTCTCTCTATATATATATATATATATATATATATATATATATATATATATATATATATATATATACATCGAGAGGGAGAGAGAGAGAGAGAGAGAGAGATCGTTTGTTTCGCTATTAGCTACATTGTACGTGACGCCCTACCCAAATTGAGATCTCAGGAACAGCCACGTTGGCTTCCGTTTGCTTCAGTTTTCAGCAAAAGAGACACCGATGCCCTTCAAGTTGTAAGTCACATGGTTTCATCGACTTCTGTTTTTAGGTCAGCTATGACCATTCAGGTGTCACTTCCATCTAAACACTCCCTTTCACTACCTAACAAAAGTCCAAACCGAGATATAATATGTAAAAAAAAGAAAACAAACATCTAAACATCAGAACAGAATCGAATTGAGACAGCAGACCTTAAACAATGACAGGCTCAATATCCATTCAGATACAGTTATCCAAATTATTAATGATAATACACAATACAAATGACACTTTACTGTAGTTTCACGCTATCACCGATATTCAGAAGTATCTTAAACTAGAATCCCTGTCGGAGACACATCTAATGATCGGTGTTTCAGTGACACTGCCTACAAACGTCTGTTAAATAAGTAATTAAAAAGAGTTTATTATTAAATTATAATTATTTTTTATTAGTACAGTATCATTTGATAATTAAAGTATTATATATGATTTATTACTGCAATACATATTTTATCTGAAATGATGTCGACTCTTTTGTGTGTTCAGGATCTTCAGTATTCATGAACGCGTCTGTCTTAATTTCAAGACTTCTTGTTATTTTCTTAAGACTAATCGGTCTAAAGAAAATAACAAAAAAAGTATTAAATATTTGAAACAATGGTAGTCAAAAGATATAAAGGCCGCTTATGAACAGATAAATTATGAGCTACAAATAGATGGTAGTAGTGGGACATGTTAAGTTAACGGTGGAAAGTGTGGGGGGAAATTGTAGCAGTCGGATTATTAAACCATTAGGGAAGATGAGTGAGCGTGCGTGATGTAAGCCGATAAAAGTCGCTCACTAACGGGTAAGTTATGGGCCACAAAAGATGGTAGCAGTAGGAGAAATTAACTGTGGTAAGTGTGAGGGACAAAGATTGCTAGAGGTCATAGTTATTTAAACACAAGGAGGAGGAGGAGGAAACTTGCGTCATGTTTATTGGAGTTATAAAGTCTGTATCGAAATAGGAGAACGGGAGGATTAAACATCAAAGTCGCATAAGGGGATGTTCAAGGCGGAAAGGTGTACGAGAACAAGATGTAACGATGGGAAAGTAATGTATTAATATTTAATATACAGGGTGTTTCAAAAGTCTTGGGAACATTACAAATGCGTATATCTCATGAACTATTCCAAGTAGAAAAATGAAACTGATGCCATTTTAAAGCTTGCTTAATCAAGTTTTTGGTCATACTAATGATTTTCGTGTTATCTTTCCAGGTGCAGTAATGGCGTTCTCTAAACAAGACAAGGCATTTTGCGTCCTCCAATTTGCAAAGACTGAATCGTGGACATGTGTTCAGCGTGCATTTCGCAGGAAATTTAAAAAAGAAGTCCCTGAAAGGAAATCCATTGTCAGATGGCATGCTAAATTTGTGAAAGATGGGTGTTTGTGCCCAAGTAAGCGAACAGGTCGCCCTTCAACTTCAGAAGATGCAGTTGAGCAAGTTCGGACAGCCTTTCAGCGGAGCCCCCGAAAATCAGTGAGAAGAGCCAGCAGGGAACTTCAGCTTGCTCCAGCAACTGTCTGGCGTGTCTTAAGAAAACGACTGCAAATGGTACCTTACAAGCTCAAGTTGGTCCAAAAGTTGAAGGACACTGATAAGCCACTTCGCCGTGACTTTTGCATTGCAATGCAAGAGAAGTTGGAAGATAACGGCTTTGATGACCGGCTTGTTTTTAGCGATGAGGCGACCTTCCATCTGAATGGCAAAGTTAACAAGCATAACACTCGCATATGGGGTACTGAGAATCCTCATGAACTTCTTGAGCACGAGCGAGATTCACCAAAAGTGAACGTGTTTTGTGCAATTTCCAAGAAAGGTGTCTATGGACCGTTCTTCCTTGAAGAGGCAACTATCACTGGTGAATCCTATCTCAACATGCTGGAAGACTGGTTAATGGCTCAGTTGGAACAAGCAGAATCTGATGACTTCATTTTTCAACAAGATGGTGCACCACCACACTGGAGTCTTAGAGTAAGGCAGTTTCTTAACACAAGGCTGCCTGGCAGATGGATTGGGAGATCTGGGCGAGGTGATGACGTTCTCATGCCCTGGCCTCCTAGGTCTCCAGATCTTACCCCGTGTGACTTTTTCCTTTGGGGCTTTGTCAAGCAACAAGTCTATGTGCCGCCCCTTCCAAGAGATATTGACGAACTAAAGGCTCGAGTAACGGCAGTTGTGGAAACCATTGACGTCAAGATGCTGGAACGCGTTTGGCAGGAAATGGACTATCGACTAGATGTCTGCCGTGTGACGAATGGTGCTCATATTGAGCAACTTTGAAGATTCCCCACAAAACTTGAAACTTTAACCTTTCCAACGGTACCAATTTCATTTTTCAACTCCTAATAGTTTTTGAGTTATTAAAAATCGTTATGTTTCCAAGACTTTTGAAACACCCTGTATATACATACATATATAAACATACAAATATATACACATTTCAATATATCCATATCCATGGACACACCCACACATACATATATATATATATATATATATATATATATATATATATATACACCCACAACATATATATGGAAAATAAAAAGGGAAACAATGATATTATTTATGTCATGACGTCCTCAGGGTGATTAACCTGAAACAAATAGTCGTTACAATTTAAAAGTGTGTCTTGTTTCTTTTTCTTCCAAATAAACCAGTTTTTATTCATTTATCTATATTGTTTGTTTTTTTAAATTGATATATATATATATATATATATATATATATATATATATATATATATATATTATTTTATTCTATATATTATGTGTGAAGTATGCTAAGGCTGTAGTATAAAGTAGGTAACCTGGATCTAAATTCAAGTGTTGTTCGGATAAAATAAGTTTGCTGATTAAAGAAATAAATTGTAGAAGTCATTACGTTGTTTAATTATGTAAGAGTTCATAATGAGTTCTGATTCAAGAAGTCTTCGCTGATATATTTTTAATGAATTTAACAATTATTGCCCGCTCAAAATTAAAAGAATGATCGTGTTGTAATGCATGAGTCAAATGTGCATTTAAAGAATTTCTATTTTTTATATCTCTTTTATGTTCACCAAGCTTTTTCTTCAGTTTCAGTTGAGTTTCCCCTCGTATATCTGATGACAATTGCTGCATGGGACAGTGTAAATACCTGCATCATTCGCGGATTTTGGAAAACATGTTTTGCTGCTTGAATGTTTGCTTTATTGTTTGTGATGTAGTTTGTTGTCAAAATTCCTAGTTTATTTAGAGTGTTACAAATTATTGTATTATCGGAATGGGTAGGTAAGAGAAGTTGTCAATTTATGAGATACATGTTCGGTGTATGCGATTTTTGCTTATTGTTTTTTGAAAATATTTGTATTTTTTTTGCATGTAATATGGAATGTGTGGGGTATTGCAATGTTTTCAATAGATTTGTTTGTTATTTGAATTCTTCGTCTATATATTGTGGACTACATATTCTGAACGCATGTAGGAAAAACAATTAGCATGCCTGTTTTTTTTAGTTGTTAAACATGTATGTAGTCGTTTTTGTGAGTTGTTTTTCGATTCATTTTAGATAATAAGTTATTGTTGGATGTTATTATAAGTGTGTCTACAATTGTATCACCGTCAGATAGAAGTGGGTGTATAGTAATTATGGAGAAAAGCACATATTTAAAGAAAATATTTACACTACTAGCAGACTATAATACATACACCAATACAGACTTAAAAACGATAAAAAACATTGAAACTTTTTACTTTGTGTCTTTTTCTTTTTCTGTCAAAGTCGAAATTGAGAGAAGGCATATTCACGAAATATCAAATGAAAGCAAAGGAAGATGTTTTGCTAAAGAAGAAGATTGTTTTTTCCTGCTACCGGATACAAGTCGGAAATTTGTTCTACTATTGTTTTGAAAGGTTTTTTCTCAATTGTTGTCTCCACATAACTTCTTGGTGATATGAGAAGATCAAATTCCGACTTGTACCACATTCTGTTTTTTTTTTATTTTGGCTTCCTTCCACAACTCTCGATATGATTTATTCTCGCTCCGGTCTCTGAGTCCACGAACTGCTGTGTATCGTTGACCGTCTGATGTGTGAAGCCTTTTTCTCTCAAGTTATCAAACGCCTTTACCCAGTCCGAAGCAATAGTGGTCCCTGGAATAATATATTTTTCTTATTATGGGTAGCAGAGTTTCTGCTTTTCGGATGTCTATTGCAACCAGAAACCCTAATTTGTCTGCTGGGTCATACCCTCCGAAAACCCAGAGCAGCACGACCATTCTGCCTACGTTGCATTTTCTTCTATTCATTAGTGTTTCGTCTACGTCGACTGTGTGCCCCGGACCACCAATCGCACCGCGGTTGCTCTCAAAAGATTGACAGCAGATATCTCGAAAAAACTTTTTCCAGTCTGTGTACACCTCCCGTGAAGTAATGCGACACCCACGCTGTATGTCTTTGTTAGTATCTGCTCCAAAACAGAACGACACTTTCGACTAAGTTTGACATCGCATATTGTGAAGCCAAATCCATTTTCTCAGCACGAGCAACCAGAAATAAGTAGACACATGCGGTGCAAATGTTTCCAATCTGACAAACTTCGTGCTACCGTCGAATGGTAATTTATTAAATTGGTAATTTATTAAACTAGTCATAAAAAAGAAAGAAACATACAGATTTCTTCCGGGGGGGGGGGATAGGGGTTTGGGAAATTTCGGAACGTCATACCTTCTTTTGTCTAGTTCCGATAGTTTTCGTAACATTCGTTGTACATACGTCATGTTACGTCACGCTTATGTAACGCCTGTAAAATTTCGGTAGTTTTTTCCGAAATTGTACCTAATCAGTCACAACTCATCAAAACCCCAAAACGAGGATGAGGTTTAATTTGATGGATGGATTGTCAGTTGAATGATCAAGAATATGATGGGAATATTGAAAACGATGAACGGAATGAAAATAATTTGATTTCTTATGTCGACTCTTTATGACGAGTATTTGTTGACATTGGATTTGAAGATGACCATGTTGTAGTCTGCAGGGAAATGGCTACACAAATGGAGGAATAAAATAAAGGAATGTTCTTGTTGTGGTAGCAAGGCGAGTTCTTGCTGTAAATGTCTTACAATCGGGAACCAGAGATTTGAGCTCAGTTGAGCATCTTTCATGGAAACAACAATAGAGTAGAGAAACACGAGTACCTTCTCTTTTGCGAGAACCTAACTGTAAAGACAAGAGATAATTTCCCACTAGATTGTAAAATGATTGTGTACTTTGTTAAGGCAAGAAATAGTTCAAGATATGACAGCAGCACTCCATCTTAGAACGAATCGGACTCTTATATAGGTAGAGGATTACATCATGAGTCAGGTACTTTCTGTTGCGATAGAACGATCCCACTATTTTTGCCAGCAACCGTAACAACAGATTGGATATAAGTTATCCATTTTAGATCTGGACTGAAAATTAGTCATAGGAGCTTAGTCAAATAGGAGGTGTAATCAAGAAGAGAGCCATTCATTTCGGCTGGGACAAACACTTATCTGAGTGTTGGCGGTGAAAAGAGAATAGTTTTGTTTCAAAAGCGAATCAGCAAGATCTTGGTCACCAATGCCTTTTGAAATGCTGCCATAGATAGTTGTGTCATCTGCATAGATGTATTAGGAACAAATATAAATAAACTTACTTATCTCAAATTATATTTCATCTCTTAGCTGATTTATGATTGTTACATTTGGGCTGGAGAATGACGTCATTATAAATAGGAAACAGAATTACGGCATTTCATCTATTCAGAATTTGTGTAAAACTTCCCTCTGTATAATCTACAGTATTACGACTGAAGATGGAGAAAATTCAGAAAAGGTATCCCTCTTCATTAGTATCTAAATCTCTCATTAGCGAGCTGACATCTTCTATTGACAAGGATCGTTCAAGCATAGCATAATTGAACGAAGTTAAGATCCCGGTATCAATGTTTAAACTGATCCATAATTGGGAGCAGATCAAAGCGCAAATGAAAGCACACTTAATTTGCGAATTGTTTATCCATTGTTTAGACTTGAATTGCAACATCGGGATGGGTGTGCACTTTAATTCACATACAATACAGGTATAGCTTTATCCGTAGTCTACTTCATCGACAGAATAAGCTGTGTGTGTCTTTATAGTCGCAATGATGACGTAAACATTTTGCCAAGATCAAAGTGTAGTATCTGTTTTGATGGATAATTTGTCCTGTGCAGTTCTAGGAGGTCCGCCCTCTCAGACTTTGCCTTCTTATCCTTTGAGAAGGTGTTAGTTTATTGCTAATCACCTGAGGCGCCATTACTGGGGAATGTCGACGAGGCTACCCAGACAATTTTTGTCGGACAGAGTGCTCTTCATTCTCTAGGGCGCTGGTTTTTCAAATCCAACGTTCCGACTTTGTGTCACATCTTACCGCTGTGGGGAGAAGATGAATACCATGACGTAATAGCCGAAGTTTCTGTCTTCCTTCCTCGCCAGGTAGCTGTAACAATAGAAAACATGAAAAATAACAATCCCCAACAATCTTGTTGTTTAATGCTTCGCCTTCTTTGAGTGTTAATTCTTTTAAAACATTGCTGTGTTACACTTCAGCATTCCATCGGCCTAACCTATCGCAGGCACAACATCTTGTACACACTTTTATTATATTTCCCTATCTTCGCATCACCCTTGTCTTATCCAATACATTTTCTGCGTGTAAACAATTGACCAAACGATGCTATGAGAGTTTTAGTATTACACTAGACCTAAGAAAGTAAAACGAATCGTCAAGATAAAACATCATAAAGGATTTCTCTCTCTGGCCATATGTCATTTGAATTAAAAACGCCCAGTGAACATAAATGTTTGTAAGATTCGTTTTTTAACGGATTCAAATTGCGCGGTTTAAATGTTTTCGACAGACGACAAATTGGTCATCCACTTCAGGGGTAAACTGCAGGTCATTATCTTATTGGTCAATGTACGTGAGGCGACAGTTTTTTAAAAAGTAAACGAACGCAGACGACAAATTTGACGATAACAACTTTCTGAGATTATTTCGTCAGATGAAATCTGAACGTTGAATGAACACTTTATTTTTCATCTTCGTGGATACGCTATGTGCCCACGTTAAATTTACTCTTTTACATGTAAAATCGACATTATAGTGTCAGATATTAAATTTAAATAATAATTAAAAAATATAATGTACTAGCAGGGCCCATTGCTCGGCGCTGCCCTGGATGAATATCAAAAAAAGAATTAAACAGCCGACCGAACGCAAATATGTCACATAGGATATTTTTACATTTTTACACCAATGGTCGGGTGTTAATGGTTGAAAATGTATGTACCGACGAAAAGGAGAACTTGGTATTAGAACAAAAATAAAATTTGCCCCATTTTATTAAAGATGTCTACTAAAGTTGTGTGGTCGAGTTTAAACTTCGGCGTTTCACCTGTATGATACAACTTGCTGTAAGTTATGTGTTTTATTATACTTCTAACTAATTTGAACCGAATTTTGTTTGTATTATCCTAACCGCTTCTGTAGAAACACTTTGCTTTAGGCCAAAAGTCACTCGAATCCTAACCTAAGTTTTATTTCGTCAAAAGTCGGCTACTAACCAAGGCCAAAAGTCAGTAAACGTCTAACCTAAGTTGTATATCAGCAAAATTCGGTTATGCCACGGTGGACGTGGTTAGGTCGGGTTCTAAAATCTGTAGACGAATTTTTTTTGTTTTGTGTATTTAATTTCGCAATTAAATTATTTTCAATAGGATTTTTTAATTTTCGTATTTTCTATGTCGATAAGTATTCGATTACTAATACAAAAAATGTAAATCACGAAGAGATTGGTAAATAATATTATTAAAAACGAAATATTACGCTCTTTGCTACAATAGGGGTGCGTTCGGAAAATAAGGTTTTTCTTTGGCTTAAGAGCCCAAAATGAAGCATAATAATAGTTAAAGTTAGATTCAAGCTAGATTATTGGGGGGGGGGCACCCGGATTTAGGGTTAGAGGTGGTGGTAGGTGTACTAGAGTGTTTAGCAGTGGCAACATCGTTATCAGGGCATTTGAAAAACATTAAAAACACCCTCAGCTAAGCAACCGCATCCCCCTTAAATAAAATTCTACTTCTTTTGTGACGATTTCGTGTAAACACTCTAAATAATTTAGTTGAAAAGCAAAAAACACAAAAAAAAATAAAATTCCAAATTAGAGTGTGGAATCAATTTCATATATAAATTTAGCGTAAAATAAACCCCGTTATTTCCGGATCATTCTAACTTTTAAGGGCACATAACTAAATGTTTTTACCATTCACCGTACGTGACAGTGTTGTAAAACCATACATAATCGCCCCCGCCGGTTCCTCTTAAACTGCATAGAATATATGTCCCATATTAGAAAATATAAAATAAATAATTCTGTTTAACTGACCTAAAACGCTAGAATCGGTCGGAAATGATGGAGCATTTTATGTCACATTTATACGCGAAGCTGATTTCCAATATTTGTCTTTTTAAAAATTATATTCTCTTTCTGCCAATTTGATCAGAGTGTTTAGTGTCTACACGTAAGCGCGTAAAAAAAATTGAATCTCATTGGGGGAGGTTTTCTGAAGGTGTTAACAGAAAAATGCATAATACCACCGAAAAACCGCATTGTTGTAGACTGGAGCTATTTCATAAAATTACCATTTTTATATATCACTGAAATATTTATCAGACATGTTTTAATTTTTTTTAATTTCATGTAAACGATAAAATATGTTTGGTTCAATTGTAAAGTATATACTTCAGTAGTATCTCGCGTATTTTGCTTTTGAGCGAAATAAAGAACTCAGTTCAATTCAGTGTGCAAAAACGCTAAATAATAAATAATTAAAACACAAATATGTCTAATAATATTAACCAAACAATGCGTAATAGGCAAGTTTAGGAATGTTCGTTGTTGTTAGAAATTCCAAGAAAAGAAATAAAACAGAAACAATTTCGGTGTTTAATTATTGGATCATAAATCTGAATGAGAAGGAACGTAAATAAGTTGAAATTTACTTTAACAATGTAAGTATGATGTGAACATAAAAAATAATACTTATCTGGTTTCTTCTCGAGTGTTTATTTTTGTTTAAAAAACAAGGTATGAGGTAGTGTTTGGGTGAACGATTTGATGCGTAATGCTTATGTAAGCTTTGCTTAGATTGGATGTTTTACTCATTCTGAAACAGTTTAACTTGATTGCAGTTCCTTGTGACATACTTATCAAAGAGTGTTTGAGAATGGCAAGAGGTATTCATTCATGGAAAAAAATTGGCGTGCTACCTTTTCTTTAGTTTAATTAGTTGAGAGAGGCTTACAGAGTGAATAAAAATAATGTTTTTCTTTAGGTTATAAAATAATTTAAAGTTTCTGGTAACACGGTCGAGGGTGGTAGTTGACTAAAGTGATGTGTTCGATGCGTTTGATGGATTCGTTTTATAGTTTACTCTAACTGAATGCGGAGGGAAAAATCAAGTTTACTTTATATAGAGAGACTAGACAATGATAAGTTTTTCTCTTAGTTTTCAATGAGAATTTATCGAACAAAAGTGTCACTTTTGGGCTACAAACTTGTATTCCGTGGAATAGATGACCATTTAAAGTTATTTTTCTTAGTAAATTCAAAGAATTCAAATATATGTATGATTGGAAGTGGTTATGAAAAGTTGTGTTTGGAAATCCCAATATCAGCTATTGTTTGGTGAAAAAAAATTCATGACAAAATGTCAGTATTTAAGAAGTAATATTTGGAAAACAGAATCTCGATATTTGCTGACGTTATATTGAGAATATTTGTGGTACAAATACCCATAATAGTTTATGTTTAGTAAAAAAGACTAATTATTTTGAAGGATTTGTTGAAAATATCGGCCACAAGGATCAAGAATATTTCTATTTAGTCAAGAAAGACTAAATTATTTCTAAAATGTATTGAAGTTAATATTTGTTTATCTGAAGAATTAATAAAGTTATAAAATGATAATTATTTTATTTTCAGAGACACAAGTAAGATTTTGATAATTTATTGCTTAACAAACAGAACAGAAGGAGGGTTGTTTCCAGAATTTTTGCTCATTTTCGAGATTTATTTTTTGAATGTTTTTCCTGTGAGAAAAATGAAATAAACTTTTTTCAAGTGAAATTTGATCGCTTACTGATAAGCGAACAAAAAAAATACAAAAGAAAATTTCCACATAGAAATATTTCTGTAAAGTTGTGTTAAACTTTGAGCACTTAATTTGTTAATATCTTCTTTCTTATATGACATATGAACAAATATGCATATCAAACCTTTTATTTTATTATATTGTAGTTTTCTTTTTTTCTGTTTATTTTTAATAAATTTTGGATTCATCGATATACAAGCAAACTTTGTTTTTATTTCCCCCATTTATTTATTTTTATTATTAACAAAAAAAGCGTATAGTTATCTATACGCTTTTTTGTTAATAATAAAAATAAATAAATGGGGGAAATAACAAGTCTTACGTAATTTATTTAAACATAATTAATACATTTTTTTCACTCTCTCTTTGATTTGATGGATGCCTTTATCATTTTATGACGTCATCTACTATGTACAGTTATGCTCCATATCGCTTTTTTAATGGATTACGTCATAGATTTGTAATGTCAGATACTGTGAACTGATTTAATGGATGAAGAGGGATAACCGTGCACAGTTGATGACGTCACAAAAGGATGAATCGTGAGCTACGATCATTCATCTTATATGACGTTATGAAATATCTAACCCCCTCTCTTTCTCTGTTTGAATGGATGGCGTCATCTTTTGCGACGTCATCCAGTATGCAAACACTGAATAAACAAGCAAGCATGATTCACAAAAGTTTTGGCGAATGGACGATCACAATTTTTAAAACGGATGCCTAAGCTTGTGTGTTTGTCCCCGTGCACACTGGATGCCGTCACACAGGAATGCCGTCACAAAGAGATAAAATCATCCACTAAAGCAGAGGTATAAGACATTGAGAAGGTTCTTTTTTGTTGTTGTAAATGCATGACACCATTTGTTGTGACGTCAGTCATTAAAACATCAGAGAAATCCTTCATGACATCATAAATAATGAAGTACCAACAGAATGACGTCATCAATTAATGCAGTGTAAAAAAGGTGTATGTAAAATTTCTGTAGCCGAAATGAAGTTGTAATGACGGCCCAAACTTCCGTAGCAACTCCTTTTCAGACAACATCGTATTAACATTGTCAACTTTTCAACACTAATACTTTCTCTCAGCTATCCAAAATTTGACATCCTCGTCCGATTTGCAACCATCTTTTTAAAAAGCTAGTTGGTCTCTACCCACGCAAATTAGTTGTTCACGCATGCCAAGTGGTTCTGACTATGGACATTTGCAATCATTCACACAAGTTCTTCTTTCTCTGGAAAATTGTCGTTCGACACACAAAACATAATCCGTTTTAATTTTCATTTGGAAAAGTGACTACGTATACACACTAGACGAACCGTCTAGTTATAGATACAAATAAATATTTCGTAGTTATTTCAATAGAAAAATTAAAATAATAACGTCTTAATTTAGGAAAGTCGATTTTACAGAGACGTGTGTATTTTTCTTTACCTATTTTGTCAATCGCTATGTGTTATGTGTTAACATTTCCATAAATACGCGGTAATTGTTACATTATACTTCTGTAGCGATTTTTATGTTATTTAAAAAAAATGAGATTTATATGATAAGTTGAAACGCTGGGTATTTATGTTTTTTTAAAGAAAATATTCCCAACTCTATATAATAGAGTAAAAATGAACTATTCAATCAAAGTATATTAATATTTAAATTTCACAGATATGCTCGGAGGCTACAAAAAAATAATGGAAAATAGAAAAAACAACTAAGAATATAAATCAACAAATGGAACGCTATATTAAATGGAATCGCCTCTTTAACGAGTCAGCCATTTTCAAGTGTTGTTGTGCGCATGCGTAGAGAGGCCAAGTCATGATTTAAACTTGGCCATCAAAAAATTAAACATTACTATGTCTCTTAAGAAACGTTGATTTAAGCAGGTAAATGCTTCGGGGCTAAGCTCGGAAATTCTAAGCGGAGGAAGTCAGAGGTGTAGTTCAATGAAACGAAATGATTGCTTATTGGATTGTCTTTCTTTCCCCTCTCCCTCTCTCTCTCTCCCTCGATTCCCCCCTCTTCTCTCTCTCTCTTCCCTAATTTGAATTCTTAATTAAACTTTATATTGCATTACACATTCATCGTATTTTTTCATTAGCCGTACTATCATTAGATGCGTCTAAACAGTTCAGTGAACGTATTTGTACGTCAGTCTGTCACGCATTAGTTTGAAATAACATTTGAAACTCTAAACGCGCAGATTGATTTGACAAATATTATTTCAAATGCGTCCAAGAATCAGAAGACTCTGTCCGTCTATTAGTTTTATACGCTTATTTTAAATAGAATTTTCGCCGGTAAATCACGCTTAAGTATCTAATAGTAA